>CM058229.1:69506598-70148098 GCA_030180135.1 Orychophragmus violaceus | reverse complement strand
GGTTCGGGGAAGGTTCAGGGTAGCATCGGGTTCATGTCAGGTTTCGTGGGTTCCGTCAATCCATCCATCCGTCGACACGATATCACTAAGAGTCGGCTAAATTGTATAATGCATTTTGAATAAGACATATAGACCCAATATTATAAACCGTAGTTTATATTGCATAGCCGAATTATTGAATTGGTTAGAACGGCTAGGTTGATTAATAACTCGGTTAACTAATGAAATGGTTAGGTTAAAGAGATGCATGCTAGTTAGCTTATATCGGTAATTGATTGATAGTGTCTTTGATTGCTTGATTGGGTATTGCATACATATAGAACAACATGCTAGGAAGTATATGCATATATAAGTACTTAAGAACGAATCTAAATGAATGAGAAATTATGAGTTGGAGTAAAATACGGTTAAAACACATAACACACTTAGAATATAATAACAGGGTTGGTTAATTAGTCAATAGTCGTGGTGATTAGGTTAAATGAATTAATTAAATAATAATGAGAAGTCAGGAGATTAGTAAGTTTACTAATCTCAAGCTGATGGATCAAAGAGGTTAAGAATAAGAATTTAAGGGATAAGATTAATTATATATGAATTAAGCCGTCTACGGGGTTAGTAATCCACTAATCCCAAGGTAGCAGATTGAATGAGTTAAGGTTAAGAAAATATTAAAAGACTACTAACTTAATTACTTAGTTGTCTGGTGTGGTAATTATTGTTTGTGTGATTGTATATCTACTTCGGTGTTGGGCCGAGTAGATTGTTGATTGTTTGATTGTTTATCTACTTCGGTGTTGGGACAAGTAGACCGTACTGGTAGATACTTACTCTGGTGTGGGACCGGGTAAGTTTGGATAGATGCCTAATCTGGTACGAAACTGGATAAGGTCGGGTGACGTGGAGGTTGGTGATAGGACTTGCGGGATAGATTGAGAGTTGTGACTTGATTTATTTATGTTGACCTTGTTGGTCTTGCGTGATAGATTCCCAGTGAATCTGCTTGTTTACATATTAGGACTCTATAGGGTGCGTTAGATCCCGCAAGTCTAGAGATGGCGTTCCGGTACTTCCGACCCGATTGGATCCTCGAGTAATTACATGATCGGTTCACGTGCCTTTGGGTGCTGATTCTGGTTATGGTGTTAACTTACTGAGTAACACCGGTAGTTGTGTGATCCGGAGAATACGGGGTCGCGTCCTAGGGCCAGACTGCATGGACTTTGGTTATCTAGGTGTAGTCCGAGTCACCGCGTATCGATGGACAGAGAACAGTGTCCTAGTTGCAGGACTTTGTGTTTTCGTCTAGGAGTCGTGGGAGGTTTTAGTTACCGTGGGGTAGCTAAGTATTCCCGTGAAAGTTACCGAGTTCGCGTTTGGGGCCCATGATGTGGAGATTGCATTAGAGATGCGTTTAGTGTAGATCGAGTCTAATCGAGGGCATGTGCTGCAGTGTTCTCGATTTCCTTCGTTGATGATTGTGTTGGTATTTGAATTCTTGTGTATTATGGAGCTCATTACGTGTTGATAGCACGTGATCAGCTGTTGTACTTGATTGTTATTTTTGGTTTGGGCGGGATTATTAGATTGTTAGCAGCCTTTTAGTTGGGAGCCGTCTCACTGGGTAATCTTAGATTACTCATTAGATTCTTTTGTGTGTTTTCAGGTTTGGCGTAGCTCGGCGGACGCGTGGCACACTCGGAGTAGTCCCGAGTTGGCATTTGGAATTGGTCTCTTTACGCATTTTGACTTTATTTATGGTTTTGGATTTTATTGGGATATCGCGCTAAAAGATTTGTATTAGACCTTATATTGTTCATAATTTTTAAGTAATAAAAATGGAATAATTCCATGATATACGGTTTAGTCCGAACCGAACACAACCCGTGGAAGCGGTACATGTTGAAAAGCTTTGTATCGTGGACGAGATAAACAGAGTCAATGACGGTTTAGTACGAGTCATTGACTCAAACCTGACCATCTCTGGCTTCGTATTGTGACGAACTCTTCTCGTATGGCTGCTCGGGTTCGATCGGTCATGTTCTTGTTTGATTGTTGGCCGGTCAGCTCGTCAGTCAGCGGAAAACGAGAAGGGGGAGTTACAACATCCGTCACATTCGTCATCCGTCGCATATACACACAGTGAGTCGGTATTGCATTTTCGATAGAACATGTAGACTGGGAAACCCATAAGCCATAGCCTTACATTGATTCGGGTTTATATATGCATGTTAGGTAATTAGTCGTTAATACTTGTTAACCTGTTGATTTGTCATTGATTGTTTCATTGATATAGACTGGCATGTTTAAGAAGTATATGCATATATACTCTAGTAAGAACAATATTAATTGATTCTATATACGGGAATTAAGACATATTTAAAATACGGATTAAACCACCTAACACATTTAGAATATAATAACGGGTGGGTTAGTAGTTATTAGTCGGGTTAATGTGTTAAATGAATTAAAGTTAATAATAATGAGATGTATGGGGTTAGTAAGTTTACTAATCTTAAACTGATAGATCGAAGAGGTTATTAAAAGATATTTAGGAAACATAAATTAAAACTGTAATTAATTATGAACCGTCTACGGGGTTAGGAATCCGATAATCCCAAGGTAGCGGACTAAATGAATGGAAAGATGAAAAGGAACTTAAAGATTGTTTGTTTATTCAGTTGTTGTGCGTTGGATTGATGTTTTGTTGTGTTCACGCTTGCATGTTTGTTCTATTTCGGTGTTGGGCCGGATAGACATTGTTGTGTGATACTAACCTCGGTCACGAGGCTAGGTAAGTTTGTTAGTTACCTAATCCGGTATAGAACCGAATAAGGTTGTTGGTGGTGGTGTAATAGGACTTGCGGGATATATCGGGTTTGTTTTCTTATCTTTAGACCTTGTCGGTCTTGCTTGATGTGTATAATCCCTGTGAGTCTGCATGTTTATTTACTGTACTAGGACTCTACGGGGTGTTATATCCCGCAAGTCGATTGAAAGCGTTATGGTACTTCCGACCCGATTGGATCCTCGAGTAGTTGTCTGATTGGTTCACTTGCCTTCGGGTGGTGATTATGGTTATGGTTTTAACCTCCTGAGTGATGACGGTAGGTGTGTGATCCGGAGAATACGGGGTCATGTCCTAGTATCGGACTGCATGGAAATTTATGCTACCTAGGGGTAGCATGAGTCGATGTGTATCGATGGACTGAGAATTGTGTCCTAGGTCGTAAGACTTCGTGTTTACGTCTACGAGTCATGGGTAGTTTAGTTACTATGGAAGTATCTAAGTAATCATGTGGAAGTTACCGAGTTCGCATAGTGGACCCAGTGGTCTTAGTGTTGGTTTCGCGATAGATAGATCGAGTCTAATCGAGGGCATCTACTGTAGTGACTTCGATTTCCGTAGTCTTTATTGTTGTTAGAGAATGTTTATGTGTTGTAGGGCTTATCACGTCACGGTGGCACATGATAGGATATTTTCTTCCTTTTGGTTTTTATTTTGGGTTTTGGGCGGGATTAGTATTGTAGGTTAGACTATAAGACTTTAGTGGGGAACCGACTCGCTGGGTGATTCTAGATCACTCATTAGACTCTTTGTATTGTTTTCAGGTTTGGCTTAGCTCGACAGACGTGGGGGGTCCTCGGTGTAGTTTCGGAATTGCTTGTGGTCCAGGGATTTGATTTGATGGTTTTGTGTGGTTTATTTCGGTTCGGGTTTTCATGGCGCTTGTTTATTTTTGATTGTTTTGAATTATATTTAAACTAGTATTATGGCCCGTGCGTTTCACGGGCTAACGTTTATGTATTTGATATCGGTTATTATTTGATAACGAAATACTTGTTAGAGTTGGCTTAAAAACAGTAGAATAATATAATTACTGTTTTTACTTAATGTTTTTTTGGATTAAATATAAAGTTATTTAGGAAGAGTCTTCTCTTTTTAATATGGTTTTGATTTTGGTCCGTTTTAGAAAGACATGCGGTCTTACAAACTCGAACCTCGTAATAATGCAAAAGTGATTAAAATAGAATTTGTCATGGTTTTATTTCCTAAATTAGATGTTAGCATCGGTAATTTATATGGTCAATGCCATAGCAGATTAACACTACTACCAACTTTGAATTTAGATATATACTCGAAACTATGGATGACCGTGAATATAAAAATAACCAAAACTAACATTAGAAAGAAAAAAATAGTAAGCCATTATGTCAAGAAACATCGTCATGTTGAACGGTCCAATAGATTTTTTTAATTAGAATTTGTTTTGATAAATAAAGAATATTGGTTTCGGAGATATCCATTTCGCTAAAACAACCAATGTTATTGATGTCATATAATAACTCACTAAGTCACCAATTTCAAAAATAAGAAACATATTAATCACAAATCATCAAGTCATTGTAAACAATTCCATAAATACTTTCTAATTAACATAAATTTATATAGAACTTCATTATGTGTCTTTTAAAGATATTTTTTACTCATCTTCATTGTTATTATCTAACAATAATTTTACAAAATAATTCCGCAAAGCTCTCTCATATGGCTCATATATATCCGATGTACATTACATATTCTATTATTTTATTTTGTTTCTACAAAATTTAAAATAGTTATTTAAATAAATGGATTAAGTTTTTCAGAACTAATTTATCTTTGAAAATCAGATTATATTGTAGTTGCAGACATGGGAGCATAGCAAACTTCCACCTTACCATTTCGAACTTTGACAAAACATATGGAGATCGACAAACATACTTAACACATGATAATTTTCTAAAATCCTCTGAAGTATGTTCTTCTCTTGCAGTGATACTATACTTTAACTTGTAGTGGTGCTTTATTGCAGATTTACAAAAAGAAAAAAAATTACAGGGATCACGACGCACAGCTTCAAAGAAACAACTTCAGTTGCAGTTCAAACTTTATCTGAAAATAATAAAAATATATATCAAATAGTAAGGTTTATGATAATCGTACGAACGTGATTGACAACAGGGCCACACAAAAAAAGTTAACCTTGTTTTGTTTTAAAGATTTTTTATCGATTCTATACACTCAAAATTAACTGTGACGATCTCATACCGTTTTTTCTTATATAACTTTTGATTTAGTTTTGTTTTTGTCGAAAACTTTTGATTTACTAATGTATGAATAAATATTTTTTTCTATTTTTTGTTGAGAACTTTGACTATAGCAACAAAAATCAATATTTATATCCAGATTCTTAAATATTTTTTTAATGTCTACCCTTTATAAGATCTCCTAATATATATTAAAAACCCCTTAAAACAAATACCCAAATATTCATAAAAATATTTTTAAAACAAATAATCATTATTTTATATTAGGGTTGAGCTTAAACTAATAATTTAAAGCTTTGTTTTGATTATTTTATAAGATTTTTTATTTAATTACGTTTCTTGATATCTTATTAAAGTTACTGATATAATTTAGTGAGAGACTTGTATTCAACATTTTAAAACAATTCATTAAGAACTTAAGTAAAAAAAAAAATCAGTATCCTTAAATTTGATTTCAGGTTCTTGATTTAAAAATAAATTGAAAACTAAATGTATATCTTTAAATGGTGTTTACTCGCCATTGCTTAAAGTTGACCAAATCTCTAACTTCATTATCTAAATGTGTATCTATACTCACCTATTCATATTTAAATATCTGAAAATATCATTTATTTTCTATTAATTAATCGTAACACATGGTGTGACATGCTCTTTAGAAAAACAAATATTATTATTTGAAAAAGTCTTTCATTCGATCTCACATTTTTCTGAATCTCCAAACATCTACGTTCCAAGATTTTATCAATTTTATACACTCAAAATTAACTGTGTTGATTTCATATTGTTCTTTCTCCTATATAACTTTTAATTTAGTTTTGTTTCTGTTAATGTATGGTCAAATATTTTTTCTATTTTTTTGTTGAAAACTTTGACTTTAGCAACAAAAATCTATATTTATATCTAGTTTATAAACAATGTTTTTACCTCTACTCCTTATTTAAATTTGATTTTCTCTTTCTGTCAAATTGATATCCTTTGATTTTGCTTTCCATTTTTCAGATTCAAGATGGCACTTGAGCAAACTATCGATCAATTTATATCAGTAATTAAGGTAATGATAAACATTTTATATTATAATGTATTACCTATTTTACAAAAAAAAAAAATTCATATATGTAGGAAACTACTTATAAAGATGATGAATTTGACAATAAGATGTAACAATATAGCTACGCCAAGCTGATGTAACACAAACCGTTCCAATTTTGGTTTATAATTTATATATTATCGAAAAAAAATTTGACAGTAAGATGCTCAAAAGATCAACATAGCAAAAATATTAAACTAAGCTTTCCAATCTTCAGAATATAGAGATATGATGGATCAAATGATTATGGAGCACCTACCATTTTTTTTTTGTACAGTCGTTGTTGCATGAGCTTCTTCTCCATTTCCTCATCGTCAGATGACTCATAAACATCATCTTCATCTATGAACATTAAAGGGATCATTTCCTTTATTTTCTTTATCCTCATTCGCATGTAAGTTGCATGACTCAGATTTTCTTCGTCTTCATCTTCATTGGCTTCAGGTTTTTCACTTCTTCATTATCAGCATCTTCAGCCCTCTCTTCATCAACAATTTTGTCGTCATCATCTTCAGAAAATGATGTTTCGTACTGCTGCAAACCTCATTTTAGCTTATGTAAGAGCTTCTTTGTCCCTGCAGTATCATGTTGCTCAAGGAACTTCTGATGCAGTTCATTACGTTTATCTTTCTCACTTGGATCTTCCTTAAATTGACTGACAATCAAGCCTAAGAATACATAATGCAACTAAACTCTACAAAAAAAAAAAATTGCTTTGTTGATTATGACACGAACACGAGCGATTCATGTATTGGATTTAACATATGTCCATAAAATATTATGAAGACAGAAGATCTCATGTACGGTTTTGTAATAGCGGTGTATTACGTGAAGCTTTCCAATATCAGACAAACGAACATGTACAATGTTTATATTTCTGCATGTAACCAGATCTACAGATAGACTCACTTGTCAGGTGCAGGAGACGGCTTTCGTTTGAGGTTTGTGGCAAGTACCGATGGTGTCATCACTTCTTCCACATATCTGGTTGATTTCTTCTCGAGAAGTTCTAGAATTAGTCATTTGAGAGCACAAGGATGGATCCTAACATCGTTTTATATTGTCTATTTATATTTGACAATGAGATGCTCAAAGAGATCAACGTAGATTTCTTATCATTGTTCCACCGTGATCTGCATGATCTCTTCTATATTAACTTTCTGGTTTCATACTGTTTTGCGTTCCACCTAAGAAAGGGGCTAGAAACATCATTACACTCAAAAGGACTTAAGGAAAAAGAGTAAAAACAAGAGTATGATCAACAAAGAAGACTTGCTTTGTTAGATATGTATTAAATGTTAAAATTTAACTTGCCTCCCTGATACTATTGACAGTGGCGAGTAATCCTCTATTGATAGATATGCATTAGCCTCCACAACAGTAAAGCTTGAAGCATAAACAACTATTGACTTCCTGATGAAACGCTTGATGGCTTTGTAGTTGTACCAGACCCGATGGAATTAAGGTCTGGAGATTTTCCTGAAAGTGTGAAACTTTAATCAATCAATACAGAATCTTAAAGCAGAGAATGAACAATCAAATCTTTCAAATATGAAGTTAAAGGCAGTACCTTGAAGTAAATTCAATTCATAGAAATTCAAATCAATCAATAAGCTTCCCTTCTTATCACTAACCTAACGCCGTAGAAATCAAATTTAGGGCTCAAGACGATAATGCTGCTTCCAAGACGAACCATGAGTAACGATTAATAAAATAGTGTCAACTCCAGTTCTCAAGAAGCAAATTCAAGTCAAAGCGAGAGAGAATTCGAAAAATCTAGTTTTTTTCTCAAACGGAGAATGAAAATGAAATCTAAGAAGAGCTATGATGAACAACAAAGCACGAACCTTCCCACAAAATAAGAGATCTGGGGAATGTAATAAAGGTGATAAAAATGAATGAGAATGGATCCGCATCATTCCTTTCAAAGAATTTCAAGAGATCTTTGTTCTTTTTTGTGTGTTGAGATGAGAGTTTTTTTTGGCATAAAAAGTTGGTTTATATGTGAAAATTTGGTTTCTCTCTTCTAGATCCACGCTCTCTCACTTGTTTGTGGGGCAGAGGTTAATTTATTTTTCAACATTTTTTCTCTCGATTAAATTAAATGTAAAAAGAATAAAAATGCCAAAAAATATGGTGTTGCCACGTCAGCAAAAAGTGATGTGTAAGAAGGAGATGACTTCTCAGTTTCTCTCTCATGACTTCTGAATTATCTAATAAAGATAAGAAAATTGTTTGTAAAAGACTTAAAATACTTTGAAATGAAATCGCTTCCATGATATTTGGTTTAGTCCGAACCGAAACAACTCCTGGAAACAATACATGTTGAAAAGCCTTGTATTGTGGAAGCGAGATAAGCGGGGTCAAGGACGGTTTGGTGCGAGCCTTTGTATCAAAACGGACTAACTCTGGCTTCGTATTGGGACGAACGTTTCTCGTTTGGCCTGCTCGGATTCAATCGGTCATTTTCTTGTGTGATTGTTGACTGTTCAGCTCGTCGGTCAGCGGATAACGGGAAAGGGGTGTTACATATGACCTCTCAAAATTTCTCCTCAAATAAGCTGAATCTTGAAACATATGTACAAATCAGTAATAAACAATAACATATTAAAACAAGTAAACTTAATTATAACACGAACATTTCTATAGTTATATACCTCTCAAAATGATGAAGAAACTTGCAGTTTATAAGAATGTATGTGGATGCACTATGGATGTCATTCGGTCTACTCCACCAGACTGATTTCAATTTGCCACTTAGACGACCAATTGGTGAGAAGATGTCTGAAACATTTTCAACATGATATGTTCGTCCAAGACCACTATCACCATATCGTTGCGGCCTTCTTTGACGTGTCTAGACTTTTGAAGAAAAATAGTAAGATGTGAAGTGAGAAGTTTCTTCAGTTAGACTTCTTGCCACAAACGACCCATGTACATGTGCTAGATTTTTCACCTTCCCCTTAAATTTTTTCATGAAACGCTTGAAAGGATACATCCACCGAAATTGAATTGGTCCACCTAGTTTTGCTTCATGTGGGAGATGGATAAGAAGATTTTCAATAATATCAAAAAGGCCAGTGGAAATATCTTCTCCAAATTGCATAGTAGTATTAGAACATTGTCATATAATTGTGCAATGACATCTTCCGATAAAGTGCGGGTACTGAGTTCTCAGAAAAAGTTTATATACCTGCATGCACAATAACTTTTATTAGTATACAATTTTAAACTTAACAAACCAAAAATAGTTTAAATAATCATAATGTACATACCAGTAATTGCGTCGTTCACTTTTCGGGAAGGAGCTCGGTAAAAGAAAAAGGAAGTAGTCATTACATAAATACATGACAGTCATGATTCTTCATTCTTGAGATTTTTTCTCACCACATTTATAAAGATATAAATGTACTCATCCGGAAAGCACATATCCGAGGACACCCAATCAAACAAGGCTGATTTAGCTTCTAAAGACAACCGAAATATAGGAAGTGGTGCAACCCACTTCCGTGAATATGAAACTCGGTTCTTGAAAAGGTTTCAGGCATGTCCAACCTTGACTTTACAATATCTTTAGTTCTTCCCGGCATTGTATTCATGATGTTGTTTAAGAAGTTTTTATCAAAATGCATCACATCAAGATTGTGTCTCAACATATGATCTTTCTAGTAAAGTAGTTCCCAAATAATAATTTTCTTATGCCATTTATGTTGTTCACCGTATCCATCAGGCAAATTAGCAAGTGTGTGTCAATTTCTTTCGCGCCTTACTCTCTTGTGCACCAAAATGATCAATTTTCTCCTCTATATTTTCTCCAGATTGATAAACTGGCGGCGGCAGACGGACAACTTTGTTCATCCTAAACAATTTCTTGTTTCTCCTGTATGGATGATTGTTAGGTAGAAACTGGAGGTGACAATCAAACCAAGATGTTTTTCTATCGTGCTTCTTTCCGGTCCATAGAATTTGGACAAGCTAATCTTCCATGTGTAGTCCAACCTATTAACATGCCATATGCGGGGAAGTCGCTTATCGTCCACATAAGAACCGCCCACATCGTAAATTTTATTTTCCTCGAGCAGTCATACATTTGAGCACTAGTGGACCACAACTACTTCAACTCATGTATCAGGGTCTGTACAATTACATCGAGTGACCGCTTTGGATGCTTAAGAATTGAGGCCAAAATACTCAAGAAAAGAAATTATCTTTGAATGCACATTTTTAGGGAGAATATTACCGTCCATAGAGAATATTTTCTACCAGACATACCAAATGAACTAAATCCATATGTGCAAAGACCAAGATATATATTTCCAACTTGTCTTGCAAACTAGAGATGTATTGTCATCTGAAGGATAAGTGACTGCCCCATTTGTCTGTGAATGCTCAGCATGCCATCACATAGAAGAAGATGTTATTTCGAACTGGATCATCTATTGAAATCTTTTGGTTATAGGAATTTACCACATAATTTGGTAAAATAACTTGGTCTGTCCACTCTCTTGCGACTTATACCTTGTTTTCTCACAAAAATGACACTCATGCATCTATCATCTTCTTTCCAAAAAAGAATGCAGTTATCAACACATACATCAATCATCTCAGAAGGCAAACCAAGACTAGAAAGCATTCTCTGAGTCTCATAATAACTTTTAGTAGCCAAATTATTCTCCGGTAAGTACTCTTTAAAAAGTTCCGCTAAATCATCCATGCAAACCGCTGCTAAGTTATGATCAGTTTTAATGTTCATCATCCTAGCTGCCAACGATAATTTTGATAGCCCTTCTCTGCGTCCATCGTACATGGGATGATTTGCTCCGTCTAGAATTCATAAAATCGGTTGGCAACTAAGTTGGGTTCCTCAACAAAATCATTCTGATCGGTACTTATTGTTTCATGAAATGCATCTATAACCATATCATGCATCCTATCTTGCTCATGGTAAACTATTAACAAGCAATTCATTTTCATGCTGGAAATTACTACTACTACTACTTCATGCATTATTCCCATTATAGCTTTCTCCGTGTTAATACCAAATAAAATAATTCGGTGTAAAACCTCTATTCAATAAATATCGCCAAACCATTTCACTTGGGTTAAATTTTTTATTCATGCATTTTCGACAAGGGCAGAAAATCTTACCGCTTTCCATGGTTATCGATGTTTGGCTTGCTTAATACATGAAGATTTTCACCCCCGCTTTGAAACTCTTTCGTCACCACTCCTTATGTATCCTTATGTTGATATATCCAGCTTTGTAATTCGTATATAGATATTTGAAAATTAATTTTTTATTTTTTTTTTCTAAATAAGTTTTTGTTGTTGTTTGATTTGTGTTTCTTTCGTTATGAAGGGGTATTTATAGAAAATTTTCAGAATATAGCAACATATTAGCGACCAAAATAAATAACGAATTTACAACGAAGAAAATTATAACAACGAATTTACATCGAATGACTGATCAATTTACAATGTTTTATTACGTCCCAAAAACATATAAGACCATAACAAAACATGCCTATCTACCATGTAAAAAACATGTTTATCTACCAAATAACATCGTTGATTTATTGTTAATTGGTCGTTTATTCCAACTAATTGTTTTGAACGTTAATTTGTCGTACATAGAATCAGAATTACGACGAATTTTTCTGGGTCCCCAAGTCGACGTAAAGTCGATGTAATAAGCGACTATTTTACGTTGAAATGTACATATCACTAACTACTGTCAAATTTACGTCGAATATTTTTTTCATCGTAAATGCGTCGTAATATCGACGGTAATTAATGACGGATAATATTAGATGTAAAACTTTGTTGCAAGAGGCCTGTTTTCTTGTTGTGTTGGTATAATTTTGTGAGGACGAGGTTTCAGTGCTTTGGATCTTCTAAACTTCCTTGTGGTGATTCTTTTAGTCGTTTTGGTTTGCATGGCTTGACGGGTAATTTTTAGTGGATCCGAAGTTTTGATAGTAACATGGTGGCGAGTGGGCTGGCAGCGTGAGTCTTCGTCGGATATCTCTCGAGCATGACAAATCCTCTAGTAAAACTAACATCACAAAAAGAAAAACTAAAATAAAAATAAATCATTATCTAAAAATACTAGAAAATTATTATATTGCCGCCATACGAGTGGATACTTTTACATCAGGTCCCTCAAGGTCATAAGAATTCGATCTTATTTTTCAATTGGAATCTACATAAATGAACAATGATAGCAACAAACATTGAATACATATGAAGTGGTAATATCCAGAAGAAATTATAGGTGATTAACATTATCATTACATTACTTAAGAATTTTTAATGGACCAATATTCTTTGCAAGAAAAGCTTGTTGTAGAGATGTGGATATATACGATCTCTTGTTAAAACAGTTCAAACCAAGTCACCAACATGAAACACTATACCACGCCTATGAACATCACTCGCCGCTTTATATTGTTAAGTATAAAATGACAAGTTGGTTGTTGTCCGCTAATATATGGTTATAATGGCTTCAACAAATGTATTTTGTTCACCATGTAGACATGTATGATAAGGCAATGATAAGAGACCAACATGAACTCGGGAAGTAATATTGTAATTGACTTAATGTATACGGTTCACACCATACTTATGAGCTAATTAGGCTTGTGGTAGTTGTGTAAACCAAGTTTTTAATGCATTCCCACGAAATAACACAATAAATTCTCGAAAGAACGGTTTATAATTTTTGTTTTTCATATCAAGAATTCAAAATTAGTGCTAAGAAGTTTCCACAACAAAATAAAATATACTATTAAGAGAAATAATCTAAAAACACAAAATCAGAGTCAAACCAATGTTATTTACAAGAAAGACCGAAACAAAATACATGCATATTACAGTAAAAGATTGTGTCAGAATAGATAGAATAGATAAAGAAAAATACAAACCAACATTAAAAGCAATACCATTAAGCTTTTGACAAGTGACACATTTTTCAACAAAACGAGTTTTTCTACATAATAAGTTACATATAAACTTTTATAAGTATTTTAAATCTTAATAACCGTCATTGACTTTCATTTATAAATATATACATTTTTATTTTATTTTTCTATGTTTTATAAATTTTATATGTTCAAATAAATTTTATGTGTTTATCATGCTAGTTTATTTCTCATTTTAATTATTATTGTTATAACTTTTAAACATACAAATCTAATTTCTAATAATTCTCCCAAAATTGAAATGTGGTAGTAAACTTATAAGCCAAAAAGATATAAAATTATCCGTCACTTAAAATTTAAATATTAAATTAAAACCTTATTAAATAAATTTTTTTTAAAAATTAATTCATAACAATATCACAAGAAAATAATAAAGAATTAATAAAATAAAAATGTAAAAAGTAAAAAAAAAATGTTACATGAATCATGTTTATCAGTCAAAGTTTATGTTTATAAAAATTAGAAAATTTGTTTAAAAATTAGAAAACTTGTTTAAAAATATGTTAAAAATAACAAAAGAAATTTGTTAATATATAATTTAATACGTTTTATATAGTAGCAAAAAAAAAAGTCAAAGAAACACAAAATTCAATTTTTATATTAGAAGCAGCGACACGTCATCGATCCGTGTCGTAAATTGGCACCAAAAAACACTTTCATCACCTTTCAACGGCTAGATTTCAATTACTCGCTCTTCCCACCTTTCGTCATTTGCATCTCTCTACGCACTCTCTCTCTCCATCCCAACTTTTTTTATCTCCCCCTCCCACAAAAAAGAAATAATTTCCAACGAAATTAAAAGAGAAAAAAGAAAGCGGAAAAAATCCCGATATCAAAATCTCATCACCTTCCTCTGTTTTTCTCTCTCTAAATCCATGGATCCTTCTCTCTCTTTACCCAATGATCCTCACCATTCTCCGTTCACCGCTTATCCTCCCTTCACCAACTCCAACTCCTTCGCCGCTCCCCAACAACCCTTCTACGGCGTTGCCGTCAACTCCTCTACCGCCGCGCCGCCTAACAACAACCAGTTCTTTCAACCGCCGCCGCAGTCAACTCCACCTAATCCAGCCTGGGTTCACCCTCCTTACTCTGAGGTAAGCTCCTTTACTGAGATTTCAACATTTTGACTTAGCTAGGGTTTTCGAAACGTCAGTGACTGAATTTTTGTTTTGTTTTTTTTTTTGTGTTTGTAGATGATCTGCAGTGCGATTGCAGCTTTGAACGAACCAGACGGCTCAAGCAAGCAAGCAATTTCGAGGTACATCGAGAGAGTCTACCCTGGGATACCTCCTGCTCATGGAGCTTTGCTGACGCACCATCTCAAGACTCTCAAGAACAGTGGTGCTCTTATGATGGTGAAGAAATCCTACAAATTCGCAGCTACTCCTCCGGCTAGCGTAGCTGTTGCGGCGGCAGCTGCAGCAGCTGGTCTCGAACCTCCCAGATCTGATTTCACAAGTAACAATTCAGTCAACGAGAACAGACCTTTACCTGATCCTACTGCGACTTCTGCTTCTCAAACTCAGAAGCGTGGTCGTGGTCGACCTCCAAAGGCAAAACCCGATGTTCAAGCCATCGATGTTCAGACTAAAGAAAAACCCACCTGGGAACAAAACGAATTACCTGTTTCTCGACCGGGGGAGGTAATACATCCGCTACCGCTACCGCAACTGCAACTTCAGGCTCAGCCGCAGTCGTCGGGGAAGAGACCACCTGGTCGTCCTAGGAAAGATGGAGCTTTGCCCACAGTGAAGGCTTCTGTTTCGGGCGGTGTGGAAATTGCGAAACGAAGAGGTCGGCCTCCGAGTGGAAGAGCTGCTGGAAGAGAGAGGAAGCCAGCAGTCGTCTCGGCGCCAGCTTCGGTGTTCCCGTACGTTGCTAACGGTGGTGTCAGACGCCGAGGGAGACCGAAGAGAGTTGACGCAGGTGCTTCTTCTGTTGCGCTACTACCACCACCACCACCACCTAACGCAGAGGGTGGAGGCGAGCTGGTTGCGAAGAGAGGACGAGGACGGCCTCCTAAGATCGGAGGTGTGATCAGGAAGCCTATGAAGCCGAAGAGAGGCTATGTTCGTAATGGAAGACCCGTAGGAAGACCCAGAAAGGTAAAATTTCTCTGTTTTCTTAGTGTCTGTGATCTGACAATGAAACCCGACACCATTATAGAGCTAGATACTTCATTTTCCGAGTCAAATAGATAAGAGATAAAGTTGGAACTTTTGTGTTGTGTATAAATGTCACTTTCCACTCTGAATATTGTCTCTATCGAGTTTGCTGGTAGAGAGTATTTAGATGGTTTCTACAGTTTAATTATATTCGTGATGTCTCTGCTTTTGGCCTATGCTTATTTGGTGTACTATTTATTACTTTAAGATTTCAATTTATTTGGTAATCAATAGCAAGTGGTCGGTGGCTAGCTTTAGCATGCATTAATTGTTTTGAATTACATAGGAATTGAGCTTCTGATGCACGAACTAGATTGTTGATATAAAGTAGATTTTGTTTTTGTTTTTTTTTTTAATTAAAGTTCAAGAATTTGTGTATTTTCAAGTCTTTATATTATTGTTAATTGTCTTCTAGAATTTGTTAATCTATTATATCAATGATTTATCGTACTTAAATCTACTTTCTTGCCTTCTTCAAACATAGAATGCTGCCTCAAATGGAGCTTCCAGACAACAAGGAATTGGCTATGGTGAACTGAAGAAGAAGTTTGAGTTGTTTGTAAGTCGACTAATGAACAAAAACACTATGCAATCCTCTCTTGGTTTCGTTTTCTTCTGATATCCAAAATTCTCCATACTGATTGCTTGTTATGGTCTTGTTGTTTATGCAGCAAGAGAAAGCCAAGGAAATTGTTAACGTGTTGAAAGCCGAGGTCGGAGGAAGTGGAACTCAAGCAGTTGTTCAAGCCATACAGGCTCTGGAAGAACTAACAGTAACAACAAAGGTGACAAGAGAGGAGCCACGGCACATGGACGAAGTGCAGCCAGATGAACCAAACCCTGAAAATGAATCCGAACCTGGTCAAGGGCATGCGCAGACAGAAGCGGAGGTCATGCAAGAAGCTCTGTTCTAAAGAGAGCAGCTTTGACAGAACTTTTGGAAGCTAGCAAGTGGTGGTGATGATGGTGGGTTTGTTTGTTGTATGTTCCATAGAATTTTTAATCTTTATAAGGGTGTTTGCAGGAGAAAATCAGAAGGATGATGATTGTGTCTCTAACCAAACAACAATGAGAGGGTAGGGTAATATCTGTAAAGTGATTAGGATGTTACCATTGTTCATGTACCATTTCTTTCTCTCCATCGTCCATATCTGTGTAGACTGTCGCTTTGTACCCCTTCCTGTTTCTTAGACTCTGTTACCTTATTTTATTTGCTCTTTTAGACTTTTAGAAGTTAAATGTTTCTCGAAAATGCTATTTTATGATCACTTATGCTTCTATGATTGTTTCTTTCGTCATCTCAGTATCCATTATCTAATGCTATTAAATTTATGTAACGTTGCTTGGTTTAACTAAACTTTTAAGTTCCAAATGCAGTTAAAGTAATTATTGCAAAAATTAGGTAGGAGGTAGAACGGTATCTTCTTCACTCACGCCTTTTTTGACCATTAACAACCATTTTTGTTCTCCAAAATATTTTGAATTTTGAAAAAAAAAGTAGTGTAATTTTCAGATTTGGCTTTATTAACTTTTCTACAAAAAGTTAAAAAAGAAATCGCAAAACTATGAATGTGTGAACAATATTACAAGGTTTTTAACTAGTGATTATATAGGACAAAAATATTAAAGGTAAAAACCTTACCATAATTTGTTTGGTAATTTATCTGGAAATGACCAATTTTTTTTTTATAAAAAACAACCTGTAAAGTAATTCGATTAATAAAAATAAAATAAAAAGGGTTTTGTCGATAATATAAAAGGACTGCAGGTGGACCCGACGCAACGGATTCTGAACCTCTCGGTCGTTCGTTTTGCTCTCTCCAAGCTCCAGTCACGGTGACTATCTTGTAACCACGAGACCATCTTTCTTCTTCGCCAAGTTTGTTTGTTGCTTCGTCTTCCATTTTCTCAAGCGTTCTTCACTATCTCATTCGCAAATCCCTCATCCTAAGCTGAACGAACAAGGTACGTGCATTGTGAAACCCTAGCTTTTCTCAAAATGAAATTTCTTCCGTACTGCAAAATCTGAGAGCCTGAATCAGATATTTACTCTTCTTCACCTCTAGATTTTTGGTTTGCAACATCGAAATTTCTTTGAGCTTTTAGCGAAATCTGAGTTTGTTTTGTTTATTAGTTTAGTCTCCGTTGAAGTCCGTTAGGGTTTCGATTCCGTTGACCAAGCGCTTTTTTTTTCTGATTCGAATCTAGATTCCTCATGGCAAGAAGATCTGAATCTCCCGCGTCTCACGGAACTGGTCTCGAATCTCCAAGATCCAACACAGCTGGAGATGCGCCTGACAACAAACTTCAACCTGATCTCACCGGCGTCTCACCCGCCGCGACTGCTTCTCAGAAACGCGGCCGTGGTCGACCGCCAAAGGCCACATCCGATTCCCAGCCAACCGGCGCCGTTTCAGCTCAGCCGACAAGGAAACCAAGCGGTCGTCCTCAAAGGAAAAGAGCTCCAGCAGCAGCGGCTATTCCGGCTGCGCCTGCGGCGGCGGTTGTGAAGAGCGGCCGTGGTAGGCCGAGGAGGTCGAACACTCAGTCTGCGGCGGAGTCTCTCGGTACTACTGTAGATGGATCTAGAAAGCGTGGTAGGCCAAAGAAAGGTGACGTGGCGGCTCCAGCTAAGAAACGTGGACGGAAACCTAAAAGTGAACAAGTTGCTACGAGGACTTCAGGCAGGCCAAGGAAGGTATTTCTTTGTTTAGCATAAAGTATTATACTCTTTGCTTCTTCTGCGTAAAATTCACAATAGTAATATGTTATTTGTCTCTGGTCTTTAATCTAGTATGAAAAGAGGTGCATGTTTGGTTAGTGTATATTTATCTGAATTTTTGTTGCTGTATAATGTGAAAATGCAAGTGGTTGGTGTATTTGGTAAGTCATCTGAGTCAAAAAAATCTATAAGTATTTAGTGTTCATGCTTATACAAGTGTGTATAGTTATGTCAAACTCTGTTTTCCATGGATGAAGGCAACAGAAGCTGCTACTGGGCAGGGAGCTGCAGATCCGAGAGAGCTGAAGAAGAAAGCCGCACTCTTAGTAAGTCATTAAATGAAATATATTAAGCATGATTGTGGATTATGTAGTCTCGCGCTGGAGTGAATTGAATGATCATTTCATTAGTTGTAAAGATGGGGTTTGGGTTTCTATTAGTTGAAAAGGGGAGTCGTATAAGTATAGACAAACTCATGATTATTGAATGACAAATGTTACAGCAAAAGAAAGTGAAGCAAGCTGCAGAAAAGTTGCAAGTAGCAGTTTCAGCAATCAAGGAGGTCCAGGAGATAGCAGCTGGAATGTGATTTGACTCAAACGGAGAAGAAATGTTATGTTTGTTTTTAGGGAAAGACATTTGTTTGGAGAGATTTAAGACTAATTGGTTGATGTTTGATTCCTCAATTTAGGTTTGTTTGTACGTTTCCTAGGAATGGTTCGTAAGCTTTCATGTAGCTGTGACTTTTGCGTTAAAACTCTTCCTTCTGAATTGAATTGCTTTGTCGTTAGAAGTCTTCTTATGAAAAACGCAAATTTGGGATTCAATCGTTTTATTATGAGTTTGTAGATAAATAAACCGATTGTTTTCTATACAGAATCTGTTTCGGTGAAAATTGATCGCAGTCGATATTTTGTGCAAACCAAATCTTGAAAACCGGTTTTTGGTGTTGTTTCGAGTTCTTGTTTTTAAGGCCCAATTCCTCGCTGCCTTCGATTTCGATTTCTTCATCTATTTTCTATTAGGGTTTCTGGCAGATCATCTTCGATCAAGGTAACGGAAAATCCATCGAATCTCTCTTGTTTCGTTTCTAATTTCAAAGAAGATGATTGTTTTGTCATCTAGTTTGATCGATTTCATGTGAACCGATAATATATTACAACTATTGGTATAGTTTGAGTGTTTAATGGATATCAAGTATTATCTAAACCGAATCGAAACCTAAACTAATTGCATTTAAGATCCAATTGGTTATTTTGTTGTGTGATTTTTAATTGAGACATTGAAATCTCATACGATTTTGTTTTACATGATTATGTTTCTTTACATGATTATGTCTCTTGGTTTACAGTTACTCTCGTTAATTTTCACCTAAAATGATGGAGAGTGAAGAAGAAAATCATCGTAGTGGTAGTGGGAAAATCTAGAAGTCTACGTATAAGTTCTTCTCATTCTGCTAAAATAATTAAGAATTCATCTAATAGATTATCTCTGGTAGATCATGTGGAAGGAGAAGATGCACGAAGTCACGTTTCGATTTATAATTTTGATACTTGATTTGTGTTTTTCTATTAACTTATGCTTTTGCTACTTTGATTTGTGGTAAACTTTGATTTTAATTTATGTTTTTAACTTCGATTTGTGTTTTTCATTTTTTTTTTTTTTTTTAAATCTCTAGTTAGACTTTAACTATCATCTTTATATGAGTTTATCTCCTACTTTGTATTTGGTATATTTTTAGATAAATTATATATTTAGTATGAAGGTGTTTTATGAATAATTTATTATGACTAATTAAATGTTTTATTATATAGTATTCATAATAGTGTTTTGTGCCAATTTTTTTTAGTACATTTCTTCGTTTTGTTTCGAAACAAGATTAGAAAATGTATTGTTATTGAACGATAATTTGAGAACGCAATAGAGACAAATTTTGAATGGGAATATGAGAAGGAATCTTGTATTAAAATTATTAAAGTGTGAATCTAAAAGGAATTATTTTCCAAATAATTTATTTTAAATAAACCCGGAAAATTCAATGTCATATTAATTCTAATTATATTTTTTTTTTTATGTTTATTATATGAATCATTTATTTCATTCTCTATATATATATTTTATATAGATTATGAGTAAATGATTTAATGGCCAATTCATTTAACCATTAACTCATTAACATAATGAGTTATAGGTTAACTCAAACTATTTATTTAATGAATTGGGTGAAACCATTACCCATTTAGTAATGGATTAATGAGTTAACTAGATTTTGACCCGCACTTAGAAAGTGCGGGTTTAATTTTCTTTACAAATTTTACTTTTTATTCATTTTGCTAATAGTAGTTTAAATTTTTAATTATGTAATCTAATTTTGATTATAATTGTTTAACCAACATTATAAACAGTGAGTTAGCAGTTTAGTTTAAAAAAAAATGAATTATGTGTTATTTGGAAGAGATATATCGTAAGGATTAAGAGATTAAAATAACGATTTCGCATTATATATTTTAATATGTGTTGTATCGTAAGATCATAGTTTGGAAAAAAAATATATATATATATATATGTGTGAAAACAACTATTGTAAAAGTTATGTGGTATATGTTTAATTGTTATTTTATTTATCTAAAATATTATTTTATAAAATACATGTTGTAGTCATATATATAATTTGCGAATTTGATGGAATTATCCGTTAAAAACTTCATTCAAACATAAAGCATAATTTGACGCTTCAAATATTTGAATAATATAAGTATGAAATCATTTTAATATTTTATTAATTTTAAAATATATCAGCTGAAATTATTTACTATATGCGAATTTTTTTATATAAAATTTATAATCGAGATTGGCTAATTAATTTTTCAACCCATTTAATTAATTAAATATTTTTCAGTTTGATGGAAAAACCTGCTAAAAAGTACAATCGTAAAAACATCAACCGTAATATATATATATATATATATATATTTGAAACATAATAAAAAGATATTAAAATATATTATAAATATATTTTGAATTAAATCATAAATTAGAGAATCTTAATTTATATATAATAGTTGATGTATAAATTATTCATTATATTTATCAATTAATTTGTTTTGATTTTAATTAATTAGGAAAGTGGGACCTATTAGATTTTGGTTGTTTGACTACATGTTTAATAATTGTCTTGTTTGGAAACATGGATTGTAGAGATAATGTTATATTCTCAAATTACCCTTAATGAAGAATACAAATCCTAATAATATCAAGGGCAAATTCCGGGAACAACATTTATGTACCATGGCAAATCTTCCTGTTTTAATAGATTAGATGGACTGGTTTGGTTTGGGTCATCCATTTTGACACTTTTAGTGATTTCGTAGAAGTTAATTATTTAATAAGCACGAAACTTATATTATGATAAACACAAAGTTCATAATTATGTGTTTCATATAAAGTTTATATGCATTTTAATTTGTTTTGTATGATGTTTTGTGTTTGAGAGAAGATGATTTATCTGTGTGCGCTTACAAAGAAGATTGATTGTTTTGTATGATTGAATCGGTTTTGTATGATTGATTTTGTGTTTGAGAGAATATGATATTTATGTGTATGTTTCCACCTTCATGTTTATTCATACTTGTTCTTGTGTTAGTTTGTATTTGCTTCTATTACTTGATTATTCTAGTCAATGTATTTGAATTTTGCACATCTAATGTAAGTTTAATCTTTGTATTTTTGTATAAATTATGAGTAAATGATTTAATGGGTCAGCTCATAATTTGGTTTAATATTTTTATCTTACATATGAATTATTCCATGTAACGTGGTTTTGAATGAGTTCCTAAAGCTAAGAAGAAGCGGATGATAACCGAACCCGACATGATACCATATCTTCTCTTGGACCTTCTAACAAAGATCTTAGCCATCATTCTCTAATGAATATGCTCCTTCAAGGAATTATGGGTCTTCAGACGCGTGTTCAAGGTCTTCTTCTCTCTGGCGAACTCTACTAATTTCATCTACCGTTATGTAGAGTTGATTCTCAGATTTTCCTTCGAGATTATATGTGTGAAAATATGCTTGCTTGTAAGATTCTTCATAAGCTTGATTCGGATGCAATATTTCTAGTTTGAGTTCTAGAGCAAGAGCTATACAATATATTTATTCTCTTCTTTAGCTGGATGTGACGTCGAAGTCAATTGAAGATAGTGATGCAAAAATTTCATATGGTTATGCTATTGTCAGTTTGTGTTATGGATTTATAAACTTGGAACGGTGGAAACATCAAGCCAATATACTATATGCAACTCGATTACTCGCGAAGTCGTAATGATTCCAAAAAAACCTGTGGAGAAATTGATCGTAATGTTTTACCCAATTGTGTTTGATTTTGGTTGCAGTCTCGAGAGTAATCAATATAAAATTTTGAGGATTGTATTGGAAATTTCATCAACAATGCCTCTTGTTGTTGAAATATATATAGAATGAGTGATGCATCTTGGGAACGGTCAGACTTGTTCCCAACATGGACATATGTGATGAATGACCGATGTTTTTGATTGGTGTAATTTATTGGCTATGTGAGAGGTTGAACGGAACAAGATATATAGTAAAGTTTAACGTTGAACACAAAAAATTTGGCTTATTCCAGTTTCCTTCATGTTTTCGTTTGAACGAAACTATTGAAGTTGGAGTGTTAAGGGGGTGTATTTATGCCTCTCAGATACTTGAGTCTAGAGAATTAGAGATTCGTATGATGCAGAAATACGGTGAGAACATGTCGTGGAAATGAGTATTTTGGATCGAGCTATTTTTCAATGCCCATATTGTGTTCAAGCCCATATGTCTGACACTCAATTCTTTTTTTACAACGTGGTAGAAAGAATGATCAAACACTTTAGACTGAAGGGTGGACAGTTCAAACAATACGTTGGAAAGCTTCAAGTGATCTTACATGAGACAAACTTAGATTCTTTCAAGGATATTCTCGGAGTAAAAAAATCTTAGCCTCCGCAACTTCAAGTAAGAATCTATAGATGTTGAAGCCATTTCACTAGAAGAAAATAGTTTTCACATACAACAATTGACAAATACTTTATTATCTAATCATTACTATAGTTGGGATTAGATAGAGTAAATATGTTGATATGTATCTCATAATCACTACTGCCGATCACGGTCATGAGATAAATCACCTACTATAAACATATGTACTCCATCTAATCACAATCATAGTAACGACAAGATAATAAATTATTTGTCTATGATAGTATGTACAAATCATCTTCTTCTAGTGAAATAGCTTCAACATCTACAACTTCAAGATGAAGTTTCGGATGCTCAGATTTGTTAATGTGAGAATATCCTGGAGAAAACCAAAGTTTGACTCATATTGGATCACTGAAGCTTTTCAACATACCCTTTGAACTGTCACCATTCAATATCAAGTGTCTCACTGTTTTTTTCTATGTATCATGTTGTAGAAAATAAGACTTGAACGACCACAAATTAACATCAACTCATCATTCTTCATAAAATATATGTGCTTCAACACACTAAGAGCATTGCAAAATAGCTCGATCCAAAATAGTCGTTTCCACGACATGTTCTCACCACATTTATGCATCACCCAAATATCTAATTTTCTAGAATCAGTTACCCGAGAGGCATAGATACATCCCCTAAACACTCCAACATCAATATTTCCATTCAAACAAAAATATGAAGGCAACTAGAATGAGCTAAAGGTTTTGTGTTCAACGTTAAACTTCACTATATATCTCGTTCCGCTTAACCTCTCACAGAGCCAATAAATTACACCATTCAAATACATCGACCATTCATCACATATGTCTATGTCGGTAACAAGTTCGATTGTATCCCAAGATGTATCACCCATCCTATTTATTTCAGCAATAAGAAGCATTGCTGATGAAAGTTCCAATACAACACTCAAAATTTTTTACTACTTACTTTCGAGACCGCAACCAAACCAGACATAATTGGGCATATCATTACAATCAACTTCTCCACATATTTCAATTTTGGAATCAATACGACCTCAAGAGTAACCGGGTTGCATATAACATATTGGCTTGTTGTTTCTTCCATTTCAGGTTTGTGCAAGCAAATAAACCATAACACGAACCTAAAATAACATAACCATCTGGATAAAATCATCAATATCTTCAATTGACTTCCACCTCACATCCAACTGAGGAAGAAAAGAAATATAAAATATATATCTTGCACTAGAACCCAAATTAGAATTTGCATCAAAATCAAGCTTATGAATAATCTTACAACCAAACATATTTTCATACATATAAGCTCGAATGAAAACCTGAAAAGCATCTCTACATAGCGGTAAATCATTAGAGTTGGTCAGAGAGGAGAAGAAATTGCACACACACACATCTGAGGACCCAAGCTTCCTTGAAGGAATGGAATCTTGAGAGAATGATGACTAAGATCTCTGTTTGAAGGTCCATGAGAAGATATAGTATAGTGTCGGATTCGTTTCTCATATGCCTCTTCTTAGCTTTAGGAACCCTTTCAAAACACGGTTATGTAGAAAAATACATATGTATGTTACAAAGATTAAACTTACATTAAATGTGAAAGATCCAAATACATTGACTAGAATAATCAAGTAATAGAGGCAAGTACAACTAAAACACGAACAAATATGAATAAACATGAACGTGGAAACAAACACAAAAAGAACATATTCTCTCAAACACAAAATTAATCATACAAAACATTCAATCAGACAAAACAATCAATCTTGTTTATAAGCGCATATGTAATGTAAGTTTAATCTTTGTATCTTGGAGATGATTTCTTCCATATAACTTGATTTTGAAGTAGTTCATAAAGCTAAGAAGATGCATATGAGAACCAAACCCAACAACATACCATATCTTCTCCTGAACCTTATAATAGAGATCTTAGCCATCATTATCTCATGATTATGCTTCTTCAAGGATGCTTGGGTCCTCAGACGTGTGTGCAAGATCTTCTCCTCTTTGACCAACTTTACTGATTTCAATATATTGTTATGTAGAATTTAATCTCAGGTTTCCAACGAGCTTATACATATGAAAATATGTTTGGTTCATAAGCTTGGTTTTTTGGGGTTCTAATGCAAGAGATATACACTATATTTCTTCTCTTCTTCAGTTGGATGCGACGTCGAAGTCAATTGAATATAGTGATGAAAAATTTCATATGGTTATGCTATTGTCAGTTTTGTTATTGGTTTACTTTCTTTCACAAACTTGGAACGGAGGAAACATCAAGCTAGTATGCTACATGAAACTCGGTTACTCGCGAGGCCGTATTGATTGAAACATGAATAGAGGTTGTTATTCCCAATTGTGTATGGTTATGGTAACAATCTCGAGAGTAAGCTGTACAAAGTTTTGAGGATTGTATTGGAAATTTCATCAACAATGCCTCATATTGCTAAAATATATAGGATGAGTGATACATCTTGGTACACAATCAGACTTTTACCAGATATAGACAAATGTGATGAATGCCCGATGTTCAAAGCAGAAACACAAGACAAGGATAACTTACCACTGTAACGATCCGTATGCTTAACTGTACCGATCTCGTTACTCCCACAACACTGACTTCTCAATCAGAATTCCATTCACCTGCATTCATATCAGAAAATCTTCCGATTATACATTCATGCTTGCCTTGGCAAATCGGTTTTATAAAATTAAATCTCAATTGATTGAACCATCTCTTACCAAATGTAATGAATGAGAAGTTAAACCAAATGCATGCAAGCATACCAAAAATCTCTTAACCAAATACAATAAATGAGAATTAAAGGTGATAAGCTATGAGTAGATTGAAGACTCGAGGAGTTGCATCTCTTCAGAGTTAACCATAATTACACCTCTCTGCAAGTCATTTCAAATCAAATTAATTAGTAAAATAATTAAAAAACAATAGAAACTGTTCACTTGTCTTACGGTTTATTTCATTTAAATAGAGGGAGTTAGGTTTCTTCTTCCTCATCTACTTTTCTCTGCAAATCCAAACAAAAGAAAGAAATCACAAGACATTCGATAACATCATGCCTCACTACAACAAACTTGCGGAATTGGAAGTTAATGACAAACTGAAAGCTTGGCGTTTTAGAGTGAAGATAATCAGGATCCACTCATATCACATTTTCGAAGATGGACCGTATTGGAGTTTCATATTGGCAGACGAGCCTATAAGTTTAAACTGTAAATCTTATACTGAACACAAGATACATGCAACTAACACATCTGACCATTTCTAAATTTGCAGGGAACTAAGACTGAGATGATAATTTTTCCATCAAAAGACCGAAAATTTAGAG
This sequence comes from Orychophragmus violaceus, assembly GCA_030180135.1. Classification (NCBI taxonomy): domain Eukaryota; kingdom Viridiplantae; phylum Streptophyta; class Magnoliopsida; order Brassicales; family Brassicaceae; genus Orychophragmus; species Orychophragmus violaceus. Next base: position 70,121,691 of record CM058229.1, on the reverse strand, counting down.
GACTTGAGGAACAAGAGGGCAAGTGGGTCGAGATTTTCAGGGTCAATGTTGAGAGCCAGTATGCAGGTTTCAAGCCTGTAAACTCTCCCTTTAGACTTAGTGTCATGGACGGGACTAGCATCAAACTCATCGACCCTCTCAACAACTATCACTACATGGATTTCAAGAGTGTGGGGCATATACCTCACATCAACATCGACACTCCTATAGGTATGATTGCTTAACACTAACCAAAACATAATCCCAAAACATGAATTATTAGGGGATATACATGCCATTATATGTTTATCTTCATACGATATATATCTTCATAAAGATATGTATCAATCCGACTAGATTTCCTTATTCCTAAGCTATATCCAAATCTTGTAAACTCATATATAAAGGCCTTAAGAGTCTCATAATAAACATAACTTTGAGTCTAATTCTCTTGTCATGAATAGATATAAGTAACCAGATTTGAGAAACTTATCTTGTAGATATAATGAGCGTGGTCTTCAATGTGGAACCCCTTCGAGTCTGTTGGGCAGATCGTAAAAAGTCACGGCTTGTGTTCCACATAAGAGACAACATGTAAGTCAAGAGAATTTATAATCACAAGTTTACTATATTCACAACTATGTTATGACAGAAGTTTCTTTTGCATGACAGAGACCATCGAATTAAGTGTGTTGCACATGGAGACATTGCTTTTGCATTCAGGGATGAGTGGGAAAACACTAGGGGTCTTGGAGTGGTGATTGTGGTGTTAAAGATGTGGAGGATCCATAAAAATTTGAGAGGTGATGATGAGGCATGGCTGGAAACTCATAAATGCTTATCTGACTACAGGTTCAACCCCCGGATGGTAGAGGTTGATAATTTTAGGAGAGAGCTAGCAAACAGTGACTCGTATGTTACTAAGTACGGTCCTGTTGTGCCTCTCTAAGACCTGAGTTTTATCAGCCTATGTCTCTTCTCTGTCTCTACAACTTAAACTCTATGTGTTTGTTGAACTTATCTATTTTATTTTCTTGTTTCGGATGTTTAATTATGTATGGATATTTGTTTTAAATTTATGTTTTGTCTTTAGTTTTCTGTTTTATATATTCACGCTTAGAAAATTTAGATGTATCTAACCTGGAATAGGTTATGCAGATTGGTTTTCTCAGTCCAACTGTTGTCTGTTCTCTGCTTCATTTGCAGAATCAGGCGCTTCTGCAAGAATCCCTAAAAGGTCATAAAATAAAAACAAGTAGAGCCTCACATGAGTAGAGCCTCATGTGATTACTTGATATATGAATATGTTCTAAAAGTAGAGCCTCACATGAATCGATTTCTCAAGTATGATGAACACAAAACACACAAAGATGGCAAAGCAAAGACACCCAAAACCCAGCTTCATGAACATACTAAGTCTCTTCAATTCCAGCTTGGTGTCTCTCACTTCCTGCATCAACTCCTCATTCACGTTTTTGATACCTTCAATCTCCTCTTTAGTTTTGCAAATGTCAGATTGAAAATATGCTATCATTGCCAGTGCATCAGTCACCTCTTCATATACATCTTCTTCTATCCACTTAAATAAGTGGTCCTGCATAAGAACGATGCAAAATCAACACAAATTGGACCCAAATTTATGATTATTACTCTGATTCAACACAAAATCGACACAAATTGGACCCAAATTTATGATTATTGCTCTGATTCAACACAAAATCGACACAAACTGGACCCAAATTCGACATAATTTCGAATCAAAAGCTTCTTAGAGCTTACCTTTCGAAATGTCGGACGATGGAAGAACGGTCTTCCAGGATTTTGTTTCGTTGTCGCCGTCTTCATTACAGAGTTACGACCACACATATATTTCACTGGAAATCCCTGAATCCTCATTGTGTTGACACACGAATCTTCAGAACTCATGATGAAAACCCCAAATCGATTTTGATTCTGAGTAATTGAATGAAAAGTGCGAAATCGAGCCCAGATGATGAACATGCAAGAAACCCGAAATTGAGGGTCAGAGTGCGAAATCGAGAGGGTTTAGAGATTTCTAGCTCATGAACATATTGGACAAAGAGAGAAAATGAGCTCCAGAAAGTAATCAATGTTTGGTATATTTTTGACGCTTAACGAACTCATAGCGTTTTAGGGTATAATTCATTAGCGCAAACAATAAAAATTTGGCCCGCGTGAAATTTTTTTCCCGCTCAGAGCATTAATAACGTTTACATATAAGAAAACGCTATCTTTAATTGACGGTTCAGTAAAAGATAGCATAAACATCAAAAACGCTATCTAGTTATTCTATCAGCTAATCAAATTTCTTGTAGTGGTATAATTTATTGGCTTTGAACTCATAACCTTTTGGGTTTTCCAATTGCCTTCATGTTTTTGTTTGAATAAAAATATTGATGATGCAGTGTTTATGAGATGTTTATATGCCTCTCGGGTAGTTAAGTCTCGGGAATTGGAGATTTAAATGATGCATAAATAGGTGAGCACGGGTCGTGGACACAACTATTTTGGATCAATATATTTCGCAATGTCTGTAACGCCCCTTTCCCGTTATCCGCTGACCGTCGAGCTGACTGGTCAACAAGCAAACAAGAACATGACCAAGTCAAACCCGAGAAAAGGTTTGTCACAAGATGAAGCCAGAGACAGATCTGTTTGAGACAAAGGCTCGCACTAACCCGTCTTTGACCCCGCTATCCTCACTTCCATGATACAAAGCTTTACAACTCGTACCATTTCCGTGAGTTGTGTCGGTTCAGACTAAACTCAATATCAGGAAAGTTTATTCATTTCTGAGTAATCAAACGTCCAACACAACGTTTAATAATTTTTACAAATAATTTTGCCATCAATCAAAACAACAATCACGTCTCGATACAAAAATGGCGCCAAAGCCGAACCGAGAGAAAACCCAAAATCATCGAATCAAATGTCCGCCTCAAGCGATCCCAAAACTACACTGAGGGCCTCCCGCGTCCGTTGCTGCTAAACCTGAAAAACAAAACAAGAGTCTAATGAGCGATCTAAGTGAAGGATGTTTTGGTGTTAATCTAGATTCAATTCTCAGATTCAACAGTCCTAAACATGCAGATCTAGGTTCTCTTGGATAGAAACTTTATGGATCTCACCTTATACCTGTTTATGCAGCGGAAAGAGAGAACAGGTCAGAGATCAGCAGAACCACCTAGGGATGGATCCTCCAAAGGCTCACACACGCACACTGCAGGAAGAGAGGCTGCTAGACCAAGCTGTGGGAGGCGCAGGGAGAGAGAGAGAAATCGCAGAAGGGGGCTAGGGTTTTTAGGATTCAGACTTAAGTTTTATTTATAAAACTTGTCTAATTCCTTTTGGGCTTTTGGGCCCAAATACCAATCTGATTAAATCCCTTGGATTTAATCAGACCCATTAATCTCTCTCTAAGTACGACAAATGCCTGGCACTTTTACCGTACTTCTGCTAAGCCGTTCCTACACATTTTCCTGTTAGCTTAGGCGTGTGACCCATATGGGATCATATAATAAAGGCAATAAGTCCAAGACTTATAGATCATGAGCGGACTCTAGCAAGCCATCATGACCCCCAGTATTATATGACTTATGTCTGATCATTGACATACTCTTACTTTCTAGAGACAGTACCGAGATTACTGGACACAATTCCAACAATCTCCCACTTGTACTGGAATCTCTGTATTCTTAATCCTTTTGTCTCAATATCTCGATTAGTCATAAGGCAAGATTAGTGTCATCCTTATAAAGCCTAATCTTGTTCATCGGACTCTGATTTGATACTGACAATCCAAACGACTCGGGAAAGTCCGTTTGAGCATGGCCATGCATTTTCCAGTATTCAAATCTCCGATTGGCCTAGAGATATTCACTCCATTTATATTGGAGGGACAAATTCCGTCTTGTTCCATCACTGTAAACTACTCATTTCATAATGTACCCAAACAAGGTCCTTATAACTATCGCTGAACGACAGCGTTAGACAATGATCAAAGTGCATCAGTCCATGTGCGGTCACATGCATGCGAACTCAGGTCTAAGGACTATACTCTATAGTCGTAGTAAGAATCTCTTATGACACATATATAAATATCCTGAAGAGTTCTTATAAGCGGGTCGTGTCCGGTCGTATGTTCCCAACATACACCTATGTACTGACTTTGATGCCGCGCATCTATGACACACTGAGACTTTGTCATAAGTCACATACCAATCTAGTCTCACACGGTTGTTGGTGTTCCAATTTCAACAACCTTCGACTAGGGACTGAATGATATAAGCCATCTATCAAATATAAGGTCTCATGATCAAGCTAAATGACTTTGATGACTCAAGATCAAGTCACTTACTTCGATGACCTATAAAATGGTTTATATCACTTTGGAACGATTATATCATCACAGTTAAAATAATCTTGAAATAATAATTTCATTAAACATAAGAAAAATGTTTTACTAGAACATATCAAATAACTAAATAAAGCCCTCAAACTCCCACTCAAATTTAGATTACATTTCAATGTTTCTAATGCCTACAGCTTCAGTCAGGAACTCGAGCTTAGGTCTTGGGAGTGGCTTTGTCAACAGATCAGCGACGTTATCATCTGTCTGAACTCGGCTGATCTTGACTTCCTTTCTATTAATGATGTCACAAATCAAGTGAAATCTTCTTAGAACATGCTTGGATTTCTGGTGTGATCTTGGTTCCTTTGCCTGAGCAATAGCACCATTGTTATCACAAAACAGTGCCAGAGGCTCAGCCGCATCTGGTATCACACCTAGTTCAATGATGAACTTTCTTATCCAAACAGCTTCCTTCGCAGCTTCTGAAGCGGCGATATATTCAGCTTCTGTAGTGGAATCAGCAACGGTGTCTTGCTTGGAGCTTCTCCAACTTATTGCACCGCCATTCAGACAAAAGATATAACCGGACTGTGACCGGAAATCATCTTGGTCTGTCTGGAAACTTGCGTCCGTGAATCCACTGACTTTAAGCACATCACTTCCACCGTACACCAAGAACTTATCCTTAGTATGTCTTAGATACTTCAAGATATTCTTTACGGCAATCCAGTGGCTTTCACCTGGATTTGACTGGTATCTACTCGTCATGCTCAATGCATAAGCAACATCAGGACGAGTACAGATCATGGCATACATGACAGATCCTATTGCAGATGCATAAGGAATATTCTTCATGCGCTCAAGCTCAGCAGCCGTCGTAGGGCTCTGCTTCTTGCTTAGCGTTGTGCCATGTACCATTGGCGTGAAGCCCTTCTTGGAATCTTTCATGCTGAATCTTTGTAGGACTTTGTCAATGTATGAATCTTGACACAAGCCTATCAGCCTTCTAGATCTATCCCGATAGATCCTGATTCCAAGAACGTATGCGGCTTCACCCATGTCTTTCATGGAAAAACAACTTCCAAGCCAGTCCTTTACGGACTTCAGCATTGGAACGTCGTTTCCGAGAAGCAGTATGTCATCAACATACAGAATAAGAAATACTATCTTGCTCCCACTAGTTTTCTTATACACGCATTGTTCTTCTTCGTTTCTGATGAAGTCAAATTGCTTGATCGCTTCATCAAAACGAAGATTCCAGCTCCTCGATGCTTGCTTCAATCCATAAATGGATTTATGAAGCTTGCATACTTTTCCAGCATTCTTTGGATCTATGTAACCGTCAGGTTGTGTCATATACACATCCTCTTCCAGAATACCATTCAGGAAGGCGGTTTTCACGTCCATCTGCCAAATTTCATAATCATGAAAAGCTGCAGTTGCTAGTAGAATCCGAATAGATTTCATCATAGCCACTGGTGAATAGGTTTCATCGTAATCCACACCGTGAACTTGTCTGAAACCTTTTGCCACCAACCTGGCTTTATAAATCTGGACATTTCCATCCACGTCAATCTTCTTCTTGAAGATCCATTTGCACTCGATGGCTTTTACACCAGCGGGTAAGTCAACCAACAAAAACACTTGGTTGACCGACATGGAGTCCATTTCGGAATCAGTGGCCTTGCGCCACTTAGAGGAATCTGGGCCCATCATGGCTTGATTGAAGTTCGATGGTTCATCACCGTCAATGATCAGAAGATCATGACAGTTAGTCACGAGGAATCCTTGATATCTCTCGGGTTCGTGACGGATCCTCCCGGATCTTCGAACTTCAGGTACTACAGGTTCAGGCTCTACAATTTCTTGTAGGTCCTCCTGCTGCTCTTCCTCATTAGGTTGAGCAGTATCCTGTTCATCTTGAATTTCTTCAAGCAGTACCTTACTCCCACTGTCTTTCTTAGAGAGAAACTCCCTCTCAAGAAAGTTACAATCCCGGGCAACAAAGATCTTGTTCTCGGAACGTAGATAGAAGTAATAAGCCTTGGTTTCCTTCGGATAACCAATGAAGTAGCATTTATCAGACTTTGGTGTAAGCTTGTCTGAGATTAATCTCTTGACATAGGCTTCACAACCCCAAATTCTAAGATAAGACAGCACTGGAGCCACTCCAGTCCATAATTCATATGGTGTCTTTGCTACTGCTTTCGATGGCGCTCTATTTAGAGTGAACACTGCTGTTAGCAGAGCATATCCCCAAAGGGATATTGGAAGGTCTGTGTGATTCATCATAGATCGAACCATATCCAATAAGGTCCGATTTCTCCTCTCAGACACACCATTCCATTGAGGTGTTCCAGGAGGAGTGAGTTGGGATACGATCCCACACTCTCTTAGATGATCACTGAATTCTTGGCTTAAGTATTCTCCTCCTCGGTCGGACCGAAGAGCCTTAATGCTTTTGCCAAGTTGGTTCTGTACTTCATTTTGGAATTCTCTGAACTTCTCAAAAGATTCAGACTTATGTTTCATTAAATAAACATATCCATACCTACTGAAATCATCAGTGAAGGTAATGAAGTACTGATAGTTTCCTCTTGCATTTGTGGACATTGGGCCACACACGTCAGTGTGTATCAGGCCCAATAAGTCACTGGCCCTCTCGTTAGGTTTATTAAAGGGGGCCCGTGTCATTTTGCCCATCATGCAGGATTCGCATTTCTCACATGACTCAAAGTCAAATGAGCCAAGAAGTCCATTCGAATGGAGCCTCTTGATGCGTTTCTCGCTGATGTGCCCTAAACGACAATGCCATAGAAACGTTTGGTTCTCCTCATTAGGTTTGAACCGTTTGGTATTAATGTTATAAATTGGCGCGGATTGATCGAGTATGTAAAGCCCATTCGTAAGAGGGGCACAACCATAGAACAAATTGTTGCGATTGAAGGAACATAATTTATTCTTAACTGAAAAATCATAACCTTCCAAATCCAACAAAGAAATTGAAATAATATTTCTGCTTATCGCAGGTACAAAATAACAATTATTGAGTTCTAAAATCAATCCCGAAGGTAAAGACAACAAGTATGTGCCTACAGCTAGTGCAGGAACTTTCGCCCCATTCCCAACTCGTAGCTCCACTTGTCCTTGCTTCAGCCTTCTACTGTTGCTGAGTGCCTGCATATTAGTACAAATATGAGCCCCACAACCAGTATCCATAACCCATGAGGTATTATCAGAAGTAGTTGTATTAACTTCTATAACAAAAATACCTGTCGAAGAAGTCTCGAGAGTCTTCTTCTTCAATTCCTTTAGACCTTCTTGGAATTTCTTACATTCTCTCCTCCAATGCCCTGGTTCTTTACAGAACCTGCATATGTCAGTTGGCCCAGCCTTGGACTTGGGCTTGGGCTTTGGCGTGTCCTTGTCCGCGACTTGGACAGCCTTGGCCTTTCCCTTATCCTTAGCAGAGGATTTCTTAAACCCCTTGCCCTTTTGCACCATTAGCACATTGGGGTCCTTGGCGGTTTTCCTCAAGTTGGGCTCTGCAGTCTTGAGCATTCCGTGAAGCTCAGGCAATGTCTTACTCAAGCCATGCATGTTAAAGTTCAGAATGAACTGATCATAGCTTGCAGGTAATGACTGCAGAATGATGTCGCAAGCAAGTTCCTGGCTGATAGGGCAGTCGAGTTTCTGAAGATGATCGAGATAACCCATCATCTTCAAGACATGAGGACTCACTGCCGCATTTGCAGCCAACTTACAGTCTAAGAGGTTCTTAACCGTCTGAAACCTCTCAGTCCTTGCTTGCTCCTGAAAAAGCGATTTCAGGCTTGCCATTATCTCAATTGGTGACAACACACTCTCGAACTGCATTTGCAGCTCAGCAGTCATTGTCGCCAACATAAGGCAATACACATCATTTTCATCTGACGAATGCTTTTCCCAAGCATTATGCAGAGTCCTGGCGGCATTGTTAGCAGGCCTCTCGGGGAGAGGATCACGAAGGACATAATCCTTCTTCTCCTGCTTGAGGACCAGCCTCAAGTTCCTAGACCACGTCATGAAGTTCTTTCCAGTCAGCTTCTCCTTCTCGAGAACAGACCGGATTGAGAATGTGTTTTGTGTGCTTGTAGTAGCCATAGCTGAAATATATAGATAAAAAGGTTATTAGTTAATATGTTCAATATGATTAATCTCGTATTAAATTTAATATGATTAATCATGCATTATATTCAATAACATCAGTTACCCTCAATAGAATATAATGATTCCAAGATCCACATATAACTAAGATTAAAGTGGGCCACTGGCCGTCACCCAACCTTAGCTTATATCGGTAAGCCCTATGTCGGCTAATTATATCCGTGATATAACTCTTGGTTGTGAATCTGGGCCCGAGGCCCAATCCACTCTGATGTCTCAAGGCCCGGGACTCCCGATGGCCTAGTCAAGAAAACCAGACTATACAGTCATGTAATCATTAATGTCTGGGACTCCCAATGACATTTATGAATCACAAACCGTCTTATCCACGCAAAAGTAGACACCCTCACACTGTAAGGCCATGAATACAATTGAATGGGCTTCGACAGCTGACATAGACTGGACAAGACATCCAACGCTTGATATTGTTTGAGGTTTGTAGGTTTATTTTAAAATTTCATCCCAAAATAGAAGATTACTATTTTGGGAAACTTTCATTTTGGAAACCTACTATTTTTGGAAACTTTCTAAAATTGGAAACTTTCTAAAACCGGAAACTTTCTAACTTTAGAAATTTCTTAAAATCCAAAACCCGCAAATCTAGAAACTTCTATTTTAAGAAACTTTCTAATTTCAAAATTTCGGAAACTTTAATTTAAAATCGATTTATACAACTTTATAAAATAAATTTTAAATTAATCTGAAGAAAAAACTCAAATAATTGGCCCAATTGTTTTAACTTCTTGGCCCGAGGCCCAAGAATTGGTCCATGTCCAAGACATGACCCAATTATCCAATTAAATGACATAACCGGTCTGGTTCATTAAAATTGGTCTTAACCAAAATTAATTACTACGATGACCACAATTGTCAACCGGTTATTTACTAAACCGGTTTTTCTCAATTTATTTGGTCCAACCAAATCAAATTAGAAAATCCTGGTTTAGGCACAAAATCCAATTTTTCGACTTTGGATTTTTTTATCCCGGTTTAACCAGAACTTAATAAAATTATTAATTCTGTTTATTAAACCGTGACGTTGATTTTAATCAAGTTTTTAAACCGAACCACCTAACCGAAATCGAACCGGCCCATTATCCAACCGATCGTGGCTTCGCTCGATCGAGCAACAACCGAGCAGCCGCAAGCCGAGATCGGGACAGGACGGGACGATGGCCGGACGAGTGATCGGGACGGGACGATGCCGAGAGATCACGGACGTGATCGCCATGCGATCGTGGTCGATCTCTCTCGCGCGTCATAACCGATCAGGATGAGCCGGACGAGATGTGATCGGGACGAGATGCGATCGATCCGATCGATCAGCCCATCTCTCGCGATCGGACGCAAGACGTGATCCATGCGATGCCTTGCGGATCCATGCGATCCTTGCGGTTCTCGGTCGATCGCAATCCAAGTCATATAGCTTGGTTTTTGCGATTTCAAATGTGTTTAGGTTTCAATTCCTTGTTGCTTAAGTGATTTCTCTTATCAGTAGATTGATTCAAAACACTTCTTAAACAAGAAAAACAATCCTAAACATGAATCTAAACAAGAAAAACCAGAACCAATAGCTCTGATACCACTGAAGGATGTTTTGGTGTTAATCCAGATTCAATTCTCAGATTCAACAGTCCTAAACATGCAGATCTAGGTTCTCTTGGATAGAAACTTTATGGATCTCACCTTATACCTGTTTATGCAGCGGAAAGAGAGAACATGTCAGAGATCAGCAGAACCACCTAGGGATGGATCCTCCAAAGGCTCACACACGCACACTGCAGGAAGAGAGGCTGCTAGACCAAGCTGTGGGAGGCGCAGGGAGAGAGAGAGAAATCGCAGAAGGGGGCTAGGGTTTTTAGGATTCAGACTTAAGTTTTATAAAACTTGTCTAATTCCTTTTGGGCTTTTGGGCCCAAATACCAATCTGATTAAATCCCTTGGATTTAATCAGACCCATTAATCTCTCTCTAAGTACGACAAATGCCTGGCACTTTTACCGTACTTCTGCTAAGCCGTTCCTACACATTTTCCTGTTAGCTTAGGCGTGTGACCCATATGGGATCATATAATAAAGGCAATAAGTCCAAGACTTATAGATCATGAGCGGACTCTAGCAAGCCATCATGACCCCCAGTATTATATGACTTATGTCTGATCATTGACATACTCTTACTTTCTAGAGACAGTACCGAGATTACTGGACACAATTCCAACACTAAGATCACCTAGCGAGTCGGCTCCCCACTACAGCTTCTATTCTATCTATCAGCTATAGATTCCTGCCCACAAACCCCAAAATAACAAACATCACAACAAACGGCCGATCACGCACTACCACGTCGTGTCAAACCCACAACACACAAGCACTTGCCAAAAGAACGAGAAAGCGATTAGAGGAAATCGGAAGCACTGCGGCACATGCTCTCGATTGAGACTCGATCTATCTATCGCGCAATACCAACAACACCAACACAACACTGGGCCCCTACAATCTCGGTAACTTCCATGGGTTTCCACTGTTACCGACATGGTAACTAACCCACGACTCCTAGACGTAAACACGAAGTCTCACGATCTAGGACACTGTTCTCAGCCCATCGATACGCAGTGACTCGAGATACCCCACGGTAACCTAAGTTTCCATGCGATTCGGCTTTAGGACATGACCCGTATTCTCCGAATCACACACCTACCGGTGTCACCTAGTAGGTTAACACCATAACCAGCACCACTGCCCGAAGGCACGTGTCCGATCAGGTAATTACCCGAGGATCCAATCGGGTCGGAAGTACCAGAACGTATCCAAACACCTAAACTTGCGGGATCTAACGCACCCTAGAGTCCTAGTGCAGAAATATAAACAAGCAGACTCGCTTGGACTCTAGCAGCGATCACACAATAAATAATCAACAACAATCTCAACACCATATCCCGCAAGTCTACTCACACACACCAACACCACCGCTTTGACTCGGCACCGTACCGAGTCATCAGCTATGACTTAACCGGTCTCGTGACCAACACCGAGACGATCTAATAGGCCTGCATAGAAAGCTCAACAACAACCACACAACAATACAATCACACAGTCACCACACAACCAGGCCTATTAGGGTTTCTATGATCTTTTAACCAATTCACGTCCGCTACCTTGGATTAGCGGATTGCTAATCCGTAGACAGCACACCAATTACATCACTTTCCCTTTTCTTAACCTTTTTTAGTATCCTTTATTAAATCCCCGATCCGTCGGTTTAGAGCTAGTAGTTTACTAAAATCCCCGACGTCTCATCTTTCCTTTACTTAATTTATTTCTTCTTTGTAACTCTTATTAAACCTACTCCCGATATCGATACACCATACGTTCGTTGGGTTCAATTCCATATTTTAACACCGTCTTAATTCCCGTACTTAGATTCATTCGATATCGTTCTTTAAATACGTATATATGCATATACGACCCTATCATGCCACGACTATATGTATGCATCAATCAACATTACTAACAACTTAATGGCACACAACAGGTTTAATCCATTTAATTCTCACAATCCTAACATGCGTCTTAAACCCTAACCGGTTTATTTTTAATCCGACAATTCAGTTCTCAAACTCAATCAAGTCACATCCTGGTATGCAAATATCTAGTTCTACGGTTTCTCAATTCCCGATGTGGAGGATCCATAAACATTTGAGAGGTGATGATGAGGCATGGCTGGAAACTCATAAATGCTTATCTGACTACAGGTTCAACCCCCGGATGGTAGAGGTTGATAATTTTAGGAGAGAGCTAGCAAACAGCGACCCGTATGTTACTAAGTACGGTCCTGTTGTGCCTCTCTAAGACCTGAGTTTTATCAGCCTATGTCTCTTCTCTGTCTCTACAACTTAAACTCTATGTGTTTGTTGAACTTATCTATTTTATTTTCTTGTTTCGGATGTTTAATTATGTATGGATATTTATTTTAAATTTATGTTTTGTCGTTAGTTTTCTGTTTCATATATTCACGCTTAGAAAATTTAGATGTATCTAACCTGGATTAGGTTATGCGGATTGGTTTTCTCAGTCCAACTGTTGTTTGTTCTCTGCTTCATTTGCAGAATCAGGCGCTTTTGCAAGAATCCCTAAAAGGTCATAAAATAAACACAAGTAGAGCCTCACATGAGTAGAGCTTCATGTGATTACTTGATATATGAATCATGTTCTAAAAGTAGAGCCTCACATGAATCGATTTCTCAAGTATGATGAACACAATACACACAAAGATGGCAAAGCAAAGACACCCAAAACCCAACTTCATGAACATACTAAGCCTCTTCAATTCCAGCTTGGCGTCTCTCACTTCCTGCATCAACTCCTCATTCACGTTTTTGATACCTTCAATCTCCTCTTTAGTTTTGCAAATGTCAGATTGAAAATATGCTATCATTGGCAGTGCATCAGTCACCTCTTCATATACATCTTCTTCTATCCACTTAAATAAGTGGTCCTGCATAAGAACGATGCAAAATCAACACAAATTGGACCCAAATTTATGATTATTACTCTGATTCAACACAAAATCGACACAAATTGGACCCAAATTTATGATTATTGCTCTGATTCAACACAAAATCGACACAAACTGGACCCAAATTCGACATAGTTTCGAATCAAAAGCTTCTTAGAGCTTACCTTTCGAAATGTCGGACGATGGAAGAACGGTCTTCCAGGATTTTGTTTCGTTGTCGCCGTCTTCATTACAGAGTTACGACCACACATATATTTCACTGGAAATCCCTGAATCCTCATTGTGTTGACACACGAATCTTCAGAACTCATGATGAAAACCCCAAATCGATTTTGATTCTGAGTAATTGAGTGAAAAGTGCGAAATCGAGCCCAGATGATGAACATGCAAGAAACCCGAAATTGAGGGTCAGAGTGCGAAATCGAGAGGGTTTAGAGATTTCTAGCTCATGAACATATTGGACAAAGAGAGAAAATGAGCTCCATAAAGTAATCGATGTTTGGTATATTTTTGACGCTTAACGAACTCATAGCGTTTTAGGGTATAATTCATTAGCGCAAACTGATGGAACTTGGAGCCAATTCTACCAGATTCAGAATTGCTGTCAGGTTCCGAAGCCTAGGATCTAGGGTCTAGTTAATTGAATCAAGGATCTGATCTCGTGTTTACCTGGAGATTGGCAGCGGAAGATGGTCAGATAAACGAGATCTCTGGAGCACCTCAGATGCTGCGCCTCTACTTCAGTCCACACGCACACAAGCTGGAATCCGCCGGGATGCTAGTACCGGGGCTCGGATCTCCTGGGAACTGAGTTCTTCGAGGTTTCTGTGTTTTCTCTCTGAGAAAACACTGTCTAGGCGGCGCTTACTCTCACACAGGTCAAAATACATAAGATCACTTATATATGTACCGACCACGACGTAGACCGAAACATCAGTTTCGGTTTCGGCCTTGTGTCGACCGACACACTTAGTGGTGTCGATCGACAAACATCTTGTGTCGACCGACGTACCCAATGGGGTCGATCGACACACCTCATTAAAACTCATATTCGATGTGTATCCAATACACATCGACCAGACCATATGCCAATGATCAATCCCATACGAACTATGTCCAACTTTCTTAGGTGTGTGACCATGTAGGTTCACACGATACTGGAAATGAGTTACAACTCATTTGTCATAAGCGGTTTCTAGCAAAACATTATGACTACCCAGTATCACATGAATTGTCCAATCTCGACAATACAACTATCTCTAGAGCGAGTACAATGTGATTTCAGGACATAATCCCAACAATCTCCCACTTGTACTGGAATTACCTATTCCTATAATCCCTTCGTCGCTATATCTCGATATGGCATAAGGCAAGAGACTGTGTCATCCTTATTATAGCCAACATCATGTTCATCAAACTTCTGATCTATACTGATAAAACAAACGACTGACAATCACCTCGTTTGAGCACGGCCATGCATTTTCTCAGTATCAAATCTTCGATGGGCCCTGAGATATCTATCTCCCGTTATAGGAGGGACAAATCCCATCTTGTTCCATCCCTGTTTCTACACATACTTCTTGATACGCTTAAGCAATGCCGTTATAGCCGCCAGTTACGGAACGACGTTTGACAAGGTCAAATCGCACCAATTCATATGCTAGAAAGCATGATGAACTCAGGTCTAAGGACTATACTCTATAGTCGTAATGAGAAACTCTCATGACACAGATATAACTATCCTGTAGAGTTCTCATTAGCGGGTCATGTCCGATCATATGTTCACCAACATATATCTATGTGACTGACTGTGATACTCATATCATTGACTCCATGAAACTTAGTCAACAGTCACCTCACAAGCTAGTCTTTCGCGGTTGTCAGTGTCCCACTTTGACAATCTCGACTAGGGACAATCGTAATTTATGTCATCCTTTACTTATAGGGTTTTATGATCAAGTCCTCAACTTGATGACCTATATGATGACTATAAAATACTTTGGGACCATTACTTAATTATCCAATAATTAAATAACACCGATGTCAGTTTTAACTTACACCAACACTGCCATAGCATGTCTATGTAAAGATTATAACATAACTAAAATAACTCCCACTAGAATCAAGATCATCTCTTCAGATATCTTATACCTACAACAACAGAATGAATTTCGTGCTTAGGTTGTGGGAGAGACTGCGGTGTTATTGCTTGAAACAATTCCAACAAACCACACCGCCATTCAGATAAAAGCACTATACTACGGTCCACTGCTTGGAGCCTTTCCAACAGATAGCACCGCTATTCAGACAAAGAGATGTGCCAGGTGGGAACCGGGAATCTTCTTTGTCCGTCTAACTACTTTCAACTGGTTCGTCACTTCCTCAGTTCACCACGAACCTATCCTTAGTGTTTCTCAAACACTTGGGATATTTCTGGCAACTGTTCAGCGATTTTTACCGGAGCATATTGGTATTTTCTCGTCATGCTTTATGCGTAAGCTGCATTTAGACGAGCGAAAAATATGGCATTCATGATGGATTCTATTGCAACAGCATAAGCAATCACACTCATTAATAATAGCTCAGTTAGTGTTCAAAACACTTCATCTTGCTAAGATTGATACTAGCTCAGCCAGTGTCCAAGACACTTCATCTTGCTAAGATTATTGCCAAAAGACCTTTGGTGTGAAGCCATTCTTGGAATCATGCATATTGGAACTGTCCAACACCTTATCTATATATAAGGATTCTGACACGATCCAATTAGCCTATCCAATCTATATCAACAGATTATTATTCCAATAATTCACGAGGCTACTCCCATGTCTTTTGTTTAAATTTGACTTCCGACCCAAGTCTCACAAGACTTAACCGACGGAACGTCGTTCATGAGATTAAGTACATTATGTACACACGGTGTGAGAATTGCAATTACGCTCCCACTAGTCTTCTTGTAAACGCATGGTTTCATTTCTTTTCTGATCAAGTCAAAACTTTTGACCACATTATCAGAATGTTGATTCCAACTCCAAGATGTTTGCTTCAATCCAGAAATGGATCGGTGAAGCTAACATGCATACCCAACCAATTTTCGGAGTTGGGGCTCACCATCGCTTCTTTGAATTTCGCATGCTCGTCACTTTTCAATGATCAACAGATCACGACAATCGGCTACAAGAAATCACTCTCGAGTTAGTGACGGATCCTTTCGGATCTGCAAATTTCAGGCTCCACAGGTGTAGATCCTACAACACTTTGTAGATCTCACCGCTGCTCTCCCTCAACAGGTTGAGCAGCCTCCTGTGTTTATCTAATTTCTTCGATGTGTACTTTTACTCCCACTGTTCCTTTTGAAAGTATGATCTTTCTCAAAAGACACAGTTCCGAACAACAAATCATTGTTCTCGGATCGGTTATAAAAGTAGTAAGCCTCGGTTTCCCTAGGACAACCAGCGAGGTAGAACTAATCAGATTTGGGTTCAAGCTTATTAGCTATCATCTCCAAATCATCAGAAACAACTTTCTTGAAAAGACTTCCAGTCCACATCCAATGTGGTATCGTTCAATTGATTCTGATTGAAACCCTTTTCTGCGAAAAGACAGACATTTTAGAACGAATTCTTAAATGATTATGGAAGATTCCTGTGACTCATCATTAATCGGAGCATATCTAATAAGATCAGATTCATTCTGTCAGATGATCACCCAATTCATGACTCAAGTATTTTCCTCCGCGATCCAATCGAGGATCTCAATACTTCTGTCAAATCGGTTCTACACTTCATCTTGGAACTCCTCAAGGGATTCCTGCTCGTGTTTCATCAAATGAACACAGCCATACTTATTGATGCTATCAATAAGGTAATGAAGTACAGAAGATTTCCTTTGGCACTAATGCTCATCGGGCCGCATACATCAGCATGTGTAAAGCCCAATAAGCCTTTGGCCCGTTTCCTTTAGCTCTGCTAAAAGGGCCTTAGTCATTTGGCCCAGTGAGCAGAATTCATATCTCAAACGATTAATAATCAAATGAGTCCAATACTATGGAACTTATGAATCCGCTTCACTTTGTGTGGTTAAACGACTATGCCAAGGAAAAGTCGAGTTTAAGTCATCAGACTTAAACCTTTAGTATTTGTGTTATATTCAAAATCACGCTGGTTTAAGATATAAAACCCATTCCAAACGGGGTGCTACCATATGATATTTCATTAAGATCTAAAGAACAAAACTTGTCTTTTATCAAAATGAAAAACATCCAAATTCTTTACAAGAAAATGAAAGACATCTCTGCACAAGGCAGATACATAGTAGCAATTACTTAATTTCTAAAACCAAGTATGAAAAGCTCCTACAAGTGGAGAATCTTTACGGCTCATATAGCAACCATTGCTTCATACCAGACACGCAGTTCCACTTGTCCTTTCTTCAACGTTCTACTGTTGCTTAGGTCCTGCATATTTCCAAAATATCAGTACCACAACTAGTATCCAATACAAACGTAGAACTTGAAGTAATAACACAATACCTGAAGAAGAAGTACCATACATCTCCTTCATCTCTTGTGAATCTTCCAAGAACTTAATACAATCTCTCTTCCAATGCCCTGACTCATCGCAGTAGAAGCACTTTTTAACACCAGACGGGCCTGACTTGGGCTTATGACACAGGCTTATCCTGATTCCAAATCTGGACGGCCCTGCCTCTACCCTTGTCAACACAAGATTTCTCAAATCTTTTACCCTTTATGATGTCTTGCTCTGCTGTTTTGAGCATGCCATGCAGCTCAGTCAACGTCTTCGTCAAGTTATTCTTGATATAGCTTTTGATAAACTTATCATAACTAGACGGCAGTGACTGCAGAATGATGTCAGTGGCCAACTCTAAGCTGACAGGACATTCCAGTTTCCCCAGGTTATCAATGTAACCCATCAGTTTAATGACATGAGGACTTACTTGAGCATCCTCTGGTAGCTTGCACCCAGTGAGAGACTTCACCATCTGGAATCTCTCAACTCGTGCCAGATCCTGAAACTTCAGTTTCAGGCTGGTGATCATCTCTATTGGCGACTCCATGTTATCGTATTGACTCTTCAAGTCCAAGTTCATGGTAGCCAACATCAGACCACGCACATCTACCACATCAATATAATGCTTATTCCAAGCATTATATACTGCACGTGAGCGATTGGTCCGAAGCCTTTCTGGAAGAGCCTTTTCAAGAACATAGTCCTTGCTCTCCTGCTTGAGAATTAATCTCAAATTCCGATACCAATCCAGGAAGTTGGATCCATTTAACCTGTCCTTCTCAAGGATGGATCGCAATGAGAAAGTAGTCATAGACATAAGCTGAAATCCAAGAAAAACAAAGATTTAGTTATGTATATGATGAGAAATCTTATCTAATAAGAAAACTCACATTATATTCAAACAATGTTTCCTCTATGAATATAATGAACCAAGATCCATACTTCACCAAAACCTGAGTGGGCGACTAGCCATCATCCAAACTTTAGTTATCTAGGTAAGCAAATCATTGCTAATTGTACCCAGTACAACTCTTGGTTGTGGATGAGACAAACTATGTCTAATCCACTCTGATGTCTATGAGCCCAGAACTTCTGATAGCACAGTCAAGTAAAACCAATCTCTTCTGTCTTGTGATCACTGACAGTCGCACTGCAAGTCTGTCAATGACCACCTGCCTTACTCATGTTGCAGTGGATACCAAGGACTCCAAGACTATCCAACAAACGTCACAAGTCTTGACAGTAGACAAGATTTGGGCAAGACATCAAGGTTACTTGATATTTAGTTGAGGAAACTAAACCCAAAAGTTTAGCAAATCAATCTCTTAGGTCATGTAATTGTTGATGTTTAGCACTGCAAATCCATCAACATAACTACCTGCCTTACTCACGTAATTGTGGATACCAAGCTCTTGGCTAGACCATCACACAACGAAATGAGTCTGGACAGTTGACCTTATCGAAGCTAAGCTTTGATCAAGGTTTAAGTCTAGTTTGGTTTCTGCAAATTCAAGGTTCAATAACCAGAATTTCGAGCACTGTGTCGATCGACGCAGACCATGTCTGTCGATCGACACTACCAAACAAAAACCGGATTTCAATAACCGGTTAATCCAATTAACCTGGTTCATTGAACCGGTCATGTCGATCGACACAACCCATGTGTGACGGTCGACATGGACCTAAACCGAAGACAGTTTTTGATAACCGGTTCAATCCAATTGAACCGACTTATCAGATCAAGCTGATCTTAACCATTCAAATCGGTTTATACTAATTGCGATAACTGGTTCAATCCGATTGAATCAATTCATCCAATTTTAAACCGTTTAAACCAGTTTCAACTGATTGCGATAACCGGTCCAATTCAATTGAACCGTTTTATCCAATCAAACTGATTCAACCCATCGGTTCATGCTAATTGAGATAATCAGTTCAATCCAATTGAACCAATTCATCCAATTTAAACCGATCTATTCGGACTTAACCAAGCATGATAACCGGTTCAATCCAATTGAACCGATTAACCATTCGCTAGGTCTGTGTCGACCGACACTCAACGTGTGTCGATCGACACAGTAGGCTTTCAGGTTTTCTACGAGAAAAACCTAGCCGCCGAATTTGATCTGTGTCGACCGACACTTAACCTGTGTCGATCGACACTCGACCGAATCTGTTCTGTGTCGACCGACACTCAACCTGTGTCGATTGACACACTAGGCTTTCAGTTTTTCTTCGCGAAAAACCCTAGCCGCCGATTCTGTCGAATTCGCCTTTCTGTGTCGACCGACACACCCAGTGTGTCGATCGACACCATGCGAAGACAGCAGTTCATCGTTTCAATTCACTGACAAAAACCGAGTTCTTCTTAATCAAAACATGAAACAGCAAGCATAAATCTATTCAAATACATCAGTTTTCGAATTATATGCTTCATATTCAATAGTTAAACCCTAAGGCTCTGATACCACTGATGGAACTTGGACCCAATTCTACCAGATTCAGAATTGCTGTCAGGTTCCGAAGCCTAGGATCTAGGGTCTAGTTAATTGAATCAAGGATCTGATCTCGTGTTTACCTGGAGATTGGCAGCGGAAGATGGTCAGATAAACGAGATCTCTGGAGCACCTCAGATGCTGCGCCTCTACTTCAGTCCACACGCACACAAGCTGGAATCCGCCGGGATGCTAGTACCGGGGCTCGGATCTCCTGGGAACTGAGTTCTTCGAGGTTTCTGTGTTTTCTCTCTGAGAAAACACTGTCTAGGCGGCGCTTACTCTCACACAGGTCGAAATACATAAGATCACTTATATATGTACCGACCACGACGTAAACCGAAACATCAGTTTCGGTTTCGGCCTTGTGTCGACCGACACACTTAGTGGTGTCGATCGACACACATCTTGTGTCGATCGACCCCATTGGGTACGTCGGTCGACACAAGATCAATCCCATACGAACTATGTCCAACTTGCTTAGGTGTGTGACCCTGTAGGTTCACACGATACTGGAAATGAGTTACAACTTATTTGTCATAAGCGGTTTCTAGCAAAACATTATGACTACCCAGTATCACATGAATTGTCCTATCTCGACAATACAACTATCTCTAGAGCGAGTACAATGTGATTTCAGGACATAATCCCAACACAAACAATAAAATTTTGGCCCGCGTGAAATTTTTTTCCCGCTCAGAGCATTAATAGCGTTTACATATAAGAAAACGCTATCTTTAATTGACGGTTCAGTAAAAGATAGCATAAACTGTTGGAATTATGTCCAGTAATCTCAGTACTGTCTCTAGAAAGTAAGAGTATGTCAATGATCAGACATAAGTCATATAATACTGGGGGTCATGATGGCTTGCTAGAGTCCGCTCATGATCTATAAATCTTGGATTTATTGCCTTTATTATATGATCCCATATGGGTCACACGCCTAAGCTAACAGGAAAATGTGTAGGAACGGTTTAGCAGAAGTACGGTAAAAGTGCTAGGCATTTACTGTACTTAGAGAGACTAAAGGGCCTGATTAAATCTAAGGGATTTAATCAAACTGAGAATTGGGCCCAAAAGCCCATAAGAACTGGACAAGGGTTTTAATAATAAAAACTTGCCCTAGCTCTTATTTTTCTGAGCCACTCCCTGCGCCTCTCTCTCTCGTTTTCTGCGCCTCCCACCAGCTGGTCTAGCAGCCAATTTCCTGTGCGTGCGTGTGTGAGCCTTTGGAGGAACTATCTCTTGGTGGTTCTGCTGATCTCTGACCCGTACCTCCTCTTTCCGCTGCATAACAAGGTAACAGGTGAGATCCTTTATGATTCTGCAAGAGAACCTAGATCTGGCATGTTTAGTAGGATCAATTAATCTGATAATTGAACCAGGAAATACTAAACGAATCCTTCAGTGGTATCAGAGCCATTGGTTCTATTAGGATTTCTTGTTTAGAATCATGTTTAGGTTGTTTAGAAGTATTTGAATCAATATATGATAAGAAAATACTTAAGAAACAAAGAATTAAAACCTAAACAAATTGAAATCGCATGATCCGATCTATATTGAATCGGTATGCGTCGGAGTGTTGATCGGTATCAGATCACACGTCCAGATCGGATGACGCACGAACCGATCATGGATCGAGTTGTGTCGTCGATCCGATCGTCGACATGGACCGAGAGGAGCGATGGACGATTACGATCGCGACATCCCGTCCCGATCGTCGCTTGCTCACGTCCCGAACGATTGACCCGAGCAGTCCCGATCGATCACGCGGCTTGCCCGATCACGTCCCGATCACGGAAGCATGATGCGTGATGATCGCGGCTGTCCCGACCGTCCCGTACCGATCATGATCGCTGAAACATGAGCTGACCGGATCGATGGTCACTCACGGCCGGTTCGGTTTTGGCGTGTGATGTTTCGTTTTTGGTTCGTGGTCCGGGACCGGTTTAAAACTTGATTAAAAATTAATCGTCACGGTTTAATAAACAGACTTAATAAAATTTATTAAGTTCTGGTTAAACCGGGATAAGAAATCCAAAGTCGTAAAATTGGATTTAGTGCCTAAACCAGTGGTTTTCTAATTTGATTTGGTTGGACCAAATAAATTGAGAAAATCCGGTTTAGTAAATAACCGGTTGACAATTGTGGTCATCGTAGTAATTAATTTTGGTTAGACCAATTTTAATGAACCAGACCGGTTATGTCATTTAATTGGGCAATTGGGTTATGTCTTGGACATGGACCAATTCTTGGGCCTCGGGCCAAGAAGTTAAAACAATTGGGCCAATTATTTGAGTCTTTTCTTCAGATTTAATTTAAAATTCATTTATATAAAATTAAAATCGATTTTAAATTAATCTGTTTTCAAAATCTGAAATTAGAAAGTTTCTTAGAATAGAAGTTTCTAGATTTGCATGTTTTGGATTTTAGGAAATTTCTATAGTTAGAAAGTTTCCAATTTAGGAAGTTTCCAATTTTAGAAAGTTTCCAAAATTAGTAGGTTTCCAAAAATGAAAGTTTCCCAAAATAGTAATCTTCTATTTTGGGATAAATTTTTAATAAACCTACAAACCTCAAATAATATCAAGCGTTGGATGTCTTGTCCAGATTATGTCAGCTGTTGAAGCCCATTCAATCGTACACACGGCCTTACAGTGTGAGGGTGTCTATCTTTTGCGTGGGTAAGACAGTTTGTGATTCATTGATGTAATTGGGAGTCCCAGACATTAGTGATTACATGACTGTATAGTCTGGTTTTCTTGACTAGGCCATCGGGAGTCCCGGGCCTTGAGACATCAGAGTGGATTGGGCCTCGGGCCCAGATTCACAACCAAGAATTATATCACGGATATAATTAGCCGAGATAGGGCTCACCGATATAAGCTAAGGTTGGGTGACGGCCAGTGGCCCACTTTGATCTTAGTTATATGTGGATCTTGGAATCATTATATTCTATTGAGGGTAACTGATGTTATTGAATATAATGCGAGATTAATCATATTAAATATAATGCGAGATTAATCATATTGAACATATTAACTAAAATTCTTTTATCTTAAATTTCAGTTATGACTAGCACAAACAATCAAAACACTTTCTCGATCCGGTCTGTCCTTGAGATGGACAAGCTGAACGGATCAAATTTCTTGACTTGGTCGCGGAACCTGAGGCTAGTCCTCAGGCAGGAGAGAAAGGACTATGTTCTTGAGAGAGCTCTCCCCGTGAGGATCGGGTCCAATGCCTCCCATGCAGTATATGATGCTTGGAATAAGCATTATAATGATGCGGTAGATGTGCGTGGTCTGATATTGGCTACCATGGACTCAGACTTGCGGGAGCAATATGAGAACATGGAGTCGCCAATAGAGATGATCAGCAGCCTGAAATTGAAAATTCAGGAGCAGGTAAGAGTGGAGAGATACCAGTTGGTTAAGTCTCTCACTAGCTGCAAGCTACCAAATGATCATCCAGTGAGTCCTCATGTCAGTAAAATGATGGGTTACATTGATAACCTGAGGAAACTGGATTATCCAGTTAGCCAATAATTGGCAACTGAGATCATTCTGCAGTCACTGCCGTCAAGCTATGATAAGTTCAGAAGGAACTATATCAAGAAAGGCTTAACGAAGACGCTGACTGAACTGCATGATATGCTCAAGACAGTTGAGCCAAACGTGAAGAGTACCCTGTACAATCTCATGAATGAGAAGGGTAGGTTTACTAAACCTAATGCTGACAAGGGTGAAGACAAAGTTGTCCAGATTTTGAATCATGGCAAGCGTGTGTCTTCTGAGCCCGAGTCAGATACCTCTTACGTTGGTAAGTGCTGCTACTGTAAAGAGACTGGGCATTGGAAGAGAAATTGCATTAAATTCATGGAAGATTATGAGGAGTTAAAGTTGATGTATGAGACTACTTCCTCAGGTATTCATGTTATTACTTCAAGTTATACCTTATAGGTATTGGATACTGGTTGTGGCACTGATATTTGTTATAATATGCAGAGCCTGGGCAACAGTAGAACTTTGAAGGAAGGGCAAGTGAAACTGCGTGTCTGGAAGGAGCTTGGGATGCTGCCTCAGCCGTAGGGTTTTCACTTATAGATCCCTTTGAGGCTTGGTTTTGTATTAAGTAATTGCTACAATGTACCTGCGTTAAGCAGAGTTGTTTTTCATTTTCTTGTAAGAATTTGAATGTTTTTCATTTTGATAAAAGACAAGTTTTGTTCTTTTGATCTTAATGAAATATTAATTGTAGCACCCTATTCAAGGAATCGGTTTTATATCTTAAACCAAAGAGTGCCTAAATGTAACATAAATACCGAATTGGTTTAAATCTGATGAATTAAACCTGATTTTTCTTGGCATAAATGTTTTGGTCACATAGAGTAAGTCGGATTCAGAAATCCCATAGTTATGCACTATTGGGCTCATTTGATCGGATATCTTATGAGACTTGAATTCTGTTTACTGGACCAAAAGACAAAGGGGCCTATCTTAGCCGAGCTAGAGAAAGGCCCAAAGGCTTATTGGAGATTGAACATACTCATGTATGTGGTCCGATGAGCAGTAATGCCAGAGAAAATTTCCTGTACTTCATTGTCTCTACTGATTAATTCAGTGAGTAAGACTGTGTTCATTTGATGAGACACAAGTCGGAATTCTTTGACATGGTCGAAAGAGTTCCAGAATGAGGTATAGAATCTGAGTGACAGAAGTATTAAGACTCTGAATTAAATCACGAGTGAGAATACTTGAGTCATTAATGGTGTGATCATCTGAATGAGTGTGAAGTCGTTTCACAGCTCAATTCTCCTGAAAACCTTGAGGTTTTTCTGTGAGAAAGAATCAGATCTTATAAGAAATGATTAAAGATGAGTCACACGAATCTTCCATGATATTCTTGAAGAATAACGCTCTAGAAATATCTAAGTTTACGCTGAAATAGTTCCACCAATATCAGTTGAAAGACACCACGTAAATGTGGATTGGAATCGATCCAAATTCGTCTTTACTAAGTATTTGTAGTTGAGCTACTTCGCTGGTTGTCCTAGGGAAACCATGGCTTGTTATCTTTTACGTCCATTCTGTTTTCAAGAAGGAAGTTACTTTCCAAGAAGAACAGTGGGAGTAAAAGTATGACTCGAAGAAATTCGACAAATACAGGTGGCTGCTCAACCTGTTGAGGGAGAGCAGCGGCTGGATTTACAGATTTCTGTAGAATCTACACCTGTGGAGCCTGAAGTTCGCAGATATGAAAGAATCAGTCACTAATCCGAGAGTGAATTCTCGTCATTAGTTGAACCTGATGATCATTGAAAGTTCGCATGATCTGATGATCATTGAAAGCGACGAATCTGCGAAACTCAAAGAAGCGAAAGTGAGCCCGGACTCCGGAAAAATTACATTTTGTGTAAGTTAGCTTCATCGATCCATTCATGGATGGAAGCAAACATATCGGAGTTGGAATCTTCGTTCTGTTGAAGTAGTCAAGGTTTTGACTTAAACAGGAACGAAATGGAACTGTGCGTTTACTAAAAGATAAGTGGGAGCAATATTGCATTTCTCATAGTGTATGTCGATGACATACTGATTCTCGGATATAACGTCCCAATGCTGCAGTCGGTAAAGGACTGGCTTGGGAGTTGGTTTTATGATTGACTTGGGTAAAGCCACATAGGTTCTTGGATTTTGGATCTAAAGATAGAGATTCAAAATAGCTGGTAGGACAAAGTCAGAATTCTTATATTGACAAAGTCCTACACGTTTTCAGCATTCCAAGAAGGGTTTTATGCCAATGCCACATGGCATTACGTTAAGCAAGAAACAGTATCCTTCGATATCTGCTGAGCTTGAATGCATGGATGAGATTCCATATGCGTCGGCAATTGGATCTATCATGTATGCCATGACACGTACTTGTTTTGATGTTGCTTTAATGTTAAGCAAGACAAGTAAAGACCAGTCAAATCCAGCAAATAATCACTGGATAGACGTAATGAATATCCTCAAGTATTTGGAAAATACTTAGGATAAGTTCTTGATTTACGGAGAAAGTGAGGTGCTACAAGTCGGTAGAGTCTGAAAGGCAAGTTTCCAACAGACAAAGATGATTTCCGGTCACAGTCCGGTTATATCTTGTGTCTGTCTGGCGGTGCAAGGCACTGTTGCTGACTCCATGACTTAAGCTGAACATTTCGCAGCTTGGGAAGCGGCGAAAGAGGTTGTTTGGAAAGAAGAGTTCATCACTGAACTCGATGTGATTCCCAGCATAGATGAGACTAGCTGCACATCAGAGGTCCAAACATCTTGAGGGTAGGTATAACCTATTCCGTGAGATAAATGACAGAGGCGTTAAGTAGATCAGCAAATTTCAACGAATGAGAACGTTGCTAATCTATTAACGAAGCCACTCCTTAGGCCTAAGCACGAGTCGCGGACTGTAGCTGTAGGATAAGTGAAATTAAGATGTAGTCTTAATTTCAGTGGGAGTTTGTAAAGGGCTTTATTTAGTTATTGATATGTTCTTGTAAAACATTTGAGATGTTTAATAATAAAATTATTTTTCAAGATTATTTTAACTGTGATGAAATAATCGTTCCAAAATGATATGAACCATTTTATAGGTCATCGAAGTAAGTGACTTGATCTTGAGTCATCAAAGTCATTTAGCTTGATCATGAGACCCTATATTTGATAGATGGCTTATATCATCCTGTCCCTAGTCGAAGGTTGTTGAAATTGGAACACCAACAACCGTGTGAGACTAGATTGGTATGTGACTTATGACAAAGTCTCAGTGTATCATAGATGCGCGGCATCAAAGTCAGTACATAGGTGTATGTTGGGTACATACGACCGGACATGACCCGATTATAAGAACTCTTCAGGATATTTATATCTGTGTCATAAGAGATTCTTACTACGACTATAGAGTATAGTCCTTAGACCTGAGTTCGCATGCATGTGACTGCACATGAACTAATGCGCTTTGATCATTGTCTAATGCTGTCGTTAAGCGATAGTTATAAGGACCTTGTTTGGGTGTATTATGAAATGAGTAGTTTACAGTGATGGAACAAGACGGGATTTGTCCCTCCAATATAAATGGAGTGAATATCTCTAGGCCAATCGGAGATTTGAATACTGGAAAATGCATGGCCATGCTCAAACGGACTGTCCCGAGTCGTTTGGATTGTCAGTATCAAATCAGAGTCCGATGAACAAGATTAGGCTTTATAAGGATGACACTAATCTTGCCTTATGACTAATCGAGATATTGAGACAAAGGGATTATGAATACAGAGATTCCAGTACAAGTGGGAGATTGTTGGAATTATGTCCAGTAATCTCAGTACTGTCTCTAGAAAGTAAGAGTATGTCAATGATCAGACATAAGTCATATAATACTGGGGGTCATGATGGCTTGCTAGAGTCCGCTCATGATCTATAAATCTTGGATTTATTGCCTTTATTATATGATCCCATATGGGTCACACGCCTAAGCTAACAGGAAAATGTGTAGGAACGGTTTAGCAGAAGTACGGTAAAAGTGCTAGGCATTTACTGTACTTAGAGAGACTAAAGGGCCTGATTAAATCTAAGGGATTTAATCAAACTGAGAATTGGGCCCAAAAGCTCATAAGAACTGGACAAGGGTTTTAATAATAGAAACTTGCCCTAGCTCTTATTTTTCTGAGCCACTCCCTGCGCCTCTCTCTCTCGTTTTCTGCGCCTCCCACCAGCTGGTCTAGCAGCCAATTTCCTGTGCGTGCGTGTGTGAGCCTTTGGAGGAACTATCTCTTGGTGGTTCTGCTGATCTCTGACCCGTACCTCCTCTTTCCGCTGCATAACAAGGTAACAGGTGAGATCCTTTATGATTCTGCAAGAGAACCTAGATCTGGCATGTTTAGTAGGATCAATTAATCTGATAATTGAACCAGGAAATACTAAACGAATCCTTCATAAACATCAAAAACGCTATCTAGTTATTCTATCAGCTAATCAAATTTCTTGTAGTGGTATAATTTATTGGCTTTGAACTCATAACCTTTTGGGTTTTCCAATTGCCTTCATGTTTTTTTTTGAATAAAAATATTGATGATGCAGTGTTTATGAGATATTTATATGCCTCTCGGGTAGTTAAGTCTCGGGAATTGGAGATTTAAATGATGCATAAATAGGTGAGAACGGGTCGTGGACACAACTATTTTGGATCAATATATTTCGCAATGCCTGTAACGCCCCTTTCCCGTTATCCGCTGACCGTCGAGCTGACTGGTCAACAATCAAACAAGAACATGACCAAGTCAAACCCGAGAAAAGGTTTGTCACAAGATGAAGCCAGAGACAGATCTGTTTGAGACAAAGGCTCGCACTAACCCGTCTTTGACCCCGCTGTCCTCACTTCCATGATACAAAGCTTTACAACTCGTACCATTTCCGTGAGTTGTGTCGGTTCAGACTAAACTCAATATCAGGAAAGCATATTCATTTCTGAGTAATCAAATGTCCAACACAACGTTTAATAATTTTTACAAACAATTTTGCCATCAATCAAAACAACAATAAGGTCTCGATACAAAAATGGCGCCAAAGCCGAACCGAGAGAAAACCCAAAATCATCGAATCAAAAGTCCGCCTCAAGCGATCCCGAAACTACACCGAGGGCCTCCCGCGTCCGCCGCTGCTAAACCTGAAAAACACAACAAGAGTCTAATGAGCGATCTAAGATCACCTAGCAAGTCGGCTCCCCACTACGGCTTCTATTCTATCTATCATCTATAGATTCCCGCCCACAAACCCCAAAATAACAAACATCACAACAAACGGCCGATCACGCACTACCACGTCGTATCAAACCCACAACACACAAGCACTTGCCAAAAGAACGAGAAAGCGATTAGAGGAAATCGGAAGCACTGCGGCACATGCTCTCGATTGAGAGTCGATCTATCTATCGCGAAATACCAACAACACCAACACAACACTGGGCCCCTACAATCTCGGTAACTTCCATGGGTTTCCACTGTTACCGACATGGTAACTAACCCACGAATCCTAGACGTAAACACGAAGTCTCACGATCTAGGACACTGTTCTCAGCCCATCGATACGCAGTGACTCGAGATACCCCACGGTAACCTAAGTTTCCATGCGATTCGGCTTTAGGACATGACCCCGTATTCTCCGAATCACACACCTACCGGCGTCACCTAGTAGGTTAACACCATAACCAGCACCACTGCCCGAAGGCACGTGTCCGATCAGGTAATTACCCGAGGATCCAATCGGGTCGGAAGTACCGGAACGTATCTAAACACCTAAACTTGCGGGATCTTACGCACCCTAGAGTCCTAGTGCAGAAATATAAACAAGCAAACTCGCTTGGACTCTAGCAACAATCACACAATCAATGATCAACAACAATCTCAACACCATATCCCGCAAGTCTACTCACACACACCAACACCACCGCCCTGACTCGGCACCATACCGAGTCAGCAACTATGACTTAACCGGTCCCGTGACCAAGTTAAGTATCCACACGGATCGCTCGGACCAACACCGAGACGATCTAATAGGCCTGCACAGAAAGCTCAACAACAACCACACAACAATACAATCGCACAATCACCACACAACCAGGCCTATTAGGGTTTCTAAGATCTTTTAACCAATTCACGCCCGCTACCTTGGATTAGCATATTGCTAATCCGTAGACGACACACCAATTACATCATTTTCCCTTTTCTTAACCTTTTCTAAGTATCCTTTATTAAATCCCCGATCCGTCGGTTTAGAGCTAGTAGTTTACTAAACTCCCCGACGTCTCATCTTTCCTTTACTTAATTCATTTATTCTTTGTAACTCTTATTAAACCTACTCCCGATATCGATACACCATACGTTCGTTGGGTTCAATTCCATATTTTAACACCATCTTAATTCCCGTACTTAGATTCATTCGATATCGTTCTTTAAATACGTATATATGCATATACGACCCTATCATGCCACGACTATATGTATGCATCAATCAACGTTACTAACAACTTAATGGCACACAACAGGTTTAATCCGTTTAATTCTCACAATCCTAACATACGTCTTAAACCATAACCGGTTTATTGTTAATCCGACAATTCAGTTCTCAAACTCAATCAAGTCACATCCAGGTATGCAAATATCTAGTTCTACGGTTTCTCAATTCCCGATGTGGAGGATCCATAAACAATTAAAAGGTGATGATGAGGCATGGCTGGAAACTCATAAATGCTTATCTGACTACAGGTTCAAACCCCGGATGGTAGAGGTTGATAATTTTAGGAGAGAGGTAGCAAACAATGACCCGTATGTTACTAAGTACGGTCCTGTTGTGCCTCTCTAAGACCTGAGTTTTATCAGCCTATGTCTCTTCTCTGTCTCTACAACTTAAACTCTATGTGTTTGTTGAACTTATCTATTTTATTTTCTTGTTTCGTATGTTTAATTATGTATGGATATTTGTTTTAAATTTATGTTTTGTCTTTAGTTTTCTGTTTCATATATTCACGCTTAGAAAATTTAGATGTATCTAACCTGGATTAGGTTATACGGATTGGTTTTCTCAGTCCAACTGTTGTCTGTTCTCTGCTTCATTTGCAGAATCAGGCGCTTCTGCAAGAATCCCTAAAAAGTCATAAAATAAACACAAGTAGAGCCTCACATGAGTATAGCCTCATGTGATTACTTGATATATGAATCATGTTCTAAAAGTAGAGCCTCACATGAATCGATTTCTCAAGTATGATGAACACAATACACACAAAGATGGCAAAGCAAAGACACCCAAAACCCAGCTTCATGAACATACTAAGCCTCTTCAATTCCAGCTTGGCGTCTCTCAGTTTCTGCATCAACTCCTCATTCACGTTTTTGATACCTTCAATCTCCTCTTTAGTTTTGCAAATATCAGATTGAAAATATGTTATCATTGGCAGTGCATCAGTCACCTCTTCATATACATCTTCTTCTATCCACTTAAATAAGTGGTCCTGCATAAGAACGGTGCAAAATCAACACAAATTGGACCAAAATTTATGATTATTACTCTGATTCAACACAAAATCGACACAAATTGGACCCAAATTTATGATTATTGCTCTGATTCAACACAAAATCGACATAAACTGGATCCAAATTCGACATAATTTCGAATCAAAAGCTTCTTAGAGCTTACCTTTCGAAATGTCGGACGACGGAAGAACGGTCTTCCAGGATTTTGTTTCGTTGTCGCCGTCTTCATTACAGAGTTACGACCACACATATATTTCACCGGAAATCCCTGAATCCCCATTGTGTTGATACACGAATCTTCAGAACTCATGATGAAAACCCCAAATCGATTTTGATTCTGAGTAATTGAGTGAAAAGTGCGAAATCGAGCCCAGATGATGAACGTGCAAGAAACCCGAAATTCAGGGTCAGAGTGCGAAATCGAGAGGGTTTAGAGATTTCTAGCTCATGAACATATTGGACAAAGAGAGAAAATGAGCTCCAGAAAGTAATCGATGTTTGGTATATTTTTGACGCTTAACGAACTCATAACGTTTTAAAGTATAATTCATTAGCGCAAACAACAAAAATTTGGCCCGCGTGAATTTTTTTTCCCGTTCAGAGCATTAATAGCGTTTACATATAAGAAAACGCTATCTTTAATTGACGGTTCAGTAAAAGATAGCATAAACATCAAAAACGCTATCTAGTTATTCTATCAGCTAATCAAATTTCTTGTAGTGGTATAATTTATTGGCTTTGAACTCATAACCTTTTGGGTTTTCCAATTGCCTTCATGTTTTTGTTTGAATAAAAATATTGATGATGCAGTGTTTATGAGATGTTTATATGCCTCTCGGGTAGTTAAGTCTCGGGAATTGGAGATTTAAATGATGCACAAATAGGTGAGCACGGGTCGTGGACACAACTATTTTGGATCAATATATTTCGCAATGCATATAACGCCCCTTTCCCGTTATCCGCTGACCGTCGAGCTGACTGGTCAACAATCAAACAAGAACATGACCAAGTCAAACCCGAGAAAAGGTTTGTCACAAGATGAAGCCAGAGACAGATCTGTTTGAGAAAAAGGCTCGCACTAACCCGTCTTTGACCCCGCTATCCTCACTTCCATGATACAAAGCTTTACAACTGGTACCATTTCCGTGAGTTGTGTCGGTTCGGACTAAACTCAATATCAGGAAAGCATATTCATTTCTGAGTAATCAAACGTCCAACACAACGTTTAATAATTTTTACAAACAATTTTGCCATCAATCAAAACAACAATCACGTCTCGATACAAAAATGGCGCCAAAGCCGAACCGAGAGAAAACCCAAAATCATCGAATCAAAAGTCCGCCTCAAGCGATCCTGAAACTACACCGAGGGCCTCCCGCGTCCGTCGCTGCTAAACCTGAAAAACACAACAAGAGTCTAATGAGCGATCTAAGATCACCTAGCAAGTCGGCTCCCCACTACGGCTTCTATTTTATCTATCATCTATAGATTCCCGCCCACAAACCCCAAAATAACAAACATCACAACAAACGGCCGATCACGCACTACCACGTCGTGTCAAACCCACAACACACAAGGACTTGCCAAAAGAACGAGAAAGTGATTAGAGGAAATCGGAAGCACTGCGGCACATGCTCTCGATTGAGACTCGATCTATCTATCGCGCAATACCAACAACACCAACACAACACTAGGCCCCTACAATCTCGGTAACTTCCATGGGTTTCCACTGTTACCGACATGGTAACTAACCCACGAATCCTAGACGTAAACACGAAGTCTCACGATCTAGGACACTGTTCTCAGCCCATCGATACGCAGTGACTCGAGATACCCCACGGTACCCTAAGTTTCCATGCGATTCGGCTTTAGGACATGACCCTGTATTCTCCGAATCACACACCTACCGGCGTCACCTAGTAGGTTAACACCATAACCAGCACCACTGCCCGAAGGCACGTGTCCGATTAGGTAATTACCCGAGGATCCAATCGGGTCGGAAGTACCAGAACGTATCCAATCACCTAAACTTGTGGGATCTAACCCACCCTAGAGTCCTAGT
Organism: Orychophragmus violaceus; assembly: GCA_030180135.1. Classification (NCBI taxonomy): domain Eukaryota; kingdom Viridiplantae; phylum Streptophyta; class Magnoliopsida; order Brassicales; family Brassicaceae; genus Orychophragmus; species Orychophragmus violaceus. The sequence goes on along the minus strand of CM058229.1, from coordinate 70,088,475 downwards.
GCAGAAATATAAACAAGCAGACTCGCTTGGACTCTAGCAACGATCACACAATCAATAATCAACAACAATCTCAACACCATATCCCGCAAGTCTACTCACACACACCAACACCACCGCCATGACTCGGCACCGTACCGAGTCAACAGCTATGACTTAACCGGTCTCGTGACAAATTTAAGTATCCACACGGCTCGCTCGGACCAACACCGAGACGATCTAATAGGCCTGCACAGAAAGCTCAACAACAACCACACAACAATACAATCGCACAGTCACCACACAACCAGGCCTATTAGGGTTTCTAAGATCTTTTAACCAATTCACGTCCGCTACCTTGGATTAGCGGATTGCTAATCCGTAGACAGCACACCAATTACATCACTTTCCCTTTTCTTAACCTTTTTTAAGTATCCTTTATTAAATCCCCGATCCGTCGGTTTAGAGCTAGTAGTTTGCTAAACTCCCCGACGTCTCATCTTTCCTTTACTTAATTCATTTCTTCTTTGTAACTCTTATTAAACCTACTCCCGATATCGATACACCATACGTTCGTTGGGTTCAATTCCATATTTTAACACCGTCTTAATTCCCGTACTTAGATTCATTCGATATCGTTCTTTAAATACGTATATATGCATATACGACCCTATCATGCCACGACTATATGTATGCATCAATCAACGTTACTAACAACTTAATGGCACACAACATGTTTAATCCGTTTAATTCTTACAATCCTAACATGTGTCTTAAACCCTAACCGGTTTATTGTTAATCCGACAATTCAGTTCTCAAACTCAATCAAGTCACATCCAGGTATGCAAATATCTAGTTCTACGGTTTCTCAATTCCCGATCTATATGTTTCGAACTACGGTGTTTGAGGCGACTCACAAGGATTTCGGTCGGAATGACGGATCGGATGCGGATACGACTTCCCGAGACCCTGAAATGAGACCCGAACCTCTCGAACACCCAAATACGAACTCCATGGCTTCTCGAATACCGGTATACAAACCGAAAATGCAAACCGACCGGAGTTAACGCGTTGACCGATGTTGACCGGCATTGACTTTTCCGTTGACCGTTGACTTTGAATTTGACTTTGACCAATCTTAAACCGGTTGACCACTCTGAACCAACTGAACCAATGCAATCGAACCGACCTCCTGAACCGGTTTCCAATTGAACCGGTTAGGTTAAACCGGTTTTGAGTCAACCGTTGACCGGGTTGACCGGTTAACCTAAACCGACTCAAATCAAATCAAACCAACTTCAATTAAATCCCAACTCAATTCTAAACCGACCATGGTAAACTGGCAGAGGAGAGAGACGGCGGAGGAAGAAGTCCGGCGACTTTTCCGGCGTTGACCGGCGGCGGTCCGGCGTTGACCGGCCGGTTCACCACTTTTTCCGGTGACTCGGCTGACGATCCACCTACCAAACTGATCGGGAAGAGGAGATCTGGCTATTTCTAGCTTCAAAAGGTCAAGATATGGTGAAGGAAGAGAGAGAACCGAAGAAACTTTATCTGCGACAGCTCTCCGGACAGATTCCAGAGAGCTCCGGCGGCGGCGGCGGTAATGGCTGGCTGGCGGTTGTAGAGGAGAGTGAGAGGAGTCGACTGGGCTTTGCAGAAGTAGATTTGGGTTTATATTGAAAGAGTTATGGCTTTTCTTGTGTTGAAAGGTATATGAACACTCAAGAACACTTTGAATGTTCTTGAGTTTCTTTGAAGATTCATAGGGATTTTATGGGTTTTCCAGATGAATCTGGAGAGAGGAGAGAGGTAAGGTCGTGAATGTGATGTAGAGAGAGGTTTAGATGAGTGAAATGAATTTGGTTACATATTTTTATGCATGCAAAAAGATTCTTTGGACCAAAAATCCCATGCAATGACTCAGCTAGTAAGGTGGCGCCTCCAGGAGTGAAACACTTGTCCCTCAGGGTGTTCTTTGTTCCAAAAACCCTTCCTTAAACCAAACTAAACCAATCCTTAACCTACTTCTTTCCGTTTCTTCGGTTTCCTCGGTTCCCAAACTTCAAAAAACTGATTCTACTTGATTTTATATGAATTTAGAAACTTGAATCACCTCATTTGGAGTTACCTAGCTCCGGTTATGAATTTCCGAAGTTTTCTCGGTTTAATCGGTTTTCCATCCGACAAGCCGAAAAACCCGTTTCTGCTCCGTTTCTTCCAATTATGGTCTTGTAAATGTTCTTTATGTTATAAAACTAGAACATTTGGCCCGTCTCGGCTTCTCGAACTTTGGCAAAATTACGATTTTGCCCCTGTTGACTTTTCTTCTGTCCGTTTACCATATTTTTGAATACAGGGTATTACAATGTCCCTATTGTGTTCAAGTCCATATGTTTGATAGAGAATGATGAGGTATTACAATGTCCCTATTGTGTTCAAGTCCATATGTTTGATAGAGAATGATGAGTTGGTGTTAATATGTGATTGCTTAAGTCTTCTTTTCTACAACTTGGTAGAAAGAATGGTGAGTCACTTGAGACTGAATGGTGGACATTTTAAACAGTATGTTGGAAAGCTTTGAGTGTTCCCACATGAGCCAAACTTTGGTTGTCTCAAGGATATTCTCGGATTAAAAAATCTGATAATCCGCAACTTCAAGTCGGGTATTTTCGATGTTAAAGTCATTTCACTAAAAGCAGATGGTTTGCACATAATATATACAATTGACAAATAGTTTATTATATAATCGTTATTATGGTTGGGATTAGATGGAGTAAAAATGTTGATAGTAAGTAATGTATCTTAGGACCACTATTGTCGATCACTGTCATGAGATACATCACCTACTATAAACATATTTACTCCATCTGATCCCAACCATAGTTACGACAATATAATAAAGTATTTGAACTGTCCACCATTCAGTCTCAAGTATCTCACCATTTTTTCTACCAAGCTGTAGAAAAGAAGACTTAAGCAATCACAAATTAACACCAGTTCATCATTCTCCATCAAACATATGTGCTTGAATACAATAAGGGTATTGTGAAATAGTTCGATCAAAAATAGTATTTTCCACGACTCATGCTCACTGCATTTATGCATCACATAAATCTCTAGTTCTCTAGTCTCAATTACCTAAGAGGCATATATACATCCCCAAAACACTCCAACATAGTTTTTTCGTTCAAACAAAAATATGAAGGCAACTGGAATGAGCCAAAAGTTTCATGTTCAACGTCAAGCTTTACTATATATCTCGTTCCGTTCAATCTCTCACAGAGCCAATAAATTACATAATTCAAAAACATCGGACATTCATCATATCCGTCCATATTGGGAATGGGTCTGATTGTTTCCGACGATTTTTCACCCATCCTATATATTTCAGAAACGATAGGCATCGCTGACGAAACTTCCAATACAATCCTGAAAACTTTGTATCGCTTACTTTCAAGACCCCCAATCAAGACCATATACAATTGGGAATAACATTACGACCAACTTCTCCACAAGTTTCAGTTTGGAATCAATACGACCTCGCGAGTAATAAAATTGCATATAGCATATTGGCTTGTTTTTTTTCCTCCGTTCCAGGTTTATATAAGCAAATAAACCCATAAAACGAATTGACAATAGCATAACCATCTGAAACTTTTTTTTGTCACTATGTTCAATTGACTTCAACATCACATCCAGTTGAGGGAAAAAGAAATATACTATATAACTGTTGCTCTAAAACCCAAACTAGATATTGCATCACAATCAAGATTATGAAGAATTTTACAACCAAGTATATTTTCATATATAAAAGCTCGAATGAAAATCTGAGAAGCAGCTCTATATAGCGGTAGATTGAAATCATTAGAGTTGGTCAGAGAGGAGAAGACTTTGCATACGCACTTGAGGACCCAAGCTTCTTTGAAGGAGTAGAATCTTGAGAGAATGATAACTAAGATCTCTGTTTGAAAGTCAAAGAGAAGATATGATATGCCGTCGAATTCATTTCTCATATACCTCTTCTTAGCTTTAGGAACTCTTTCAAAACAAGGTTATCTATAAAAAATCCATATGCGATCAACCAAGCAAGAAAGGAATTCGAAGAAGCCTCATTCATATTCCTACCAAGGAAATATAACCAGTCTGCATATGTTTTGGCTGGTTCAGACCATGCCTTCCTTTATATTCTCGTTAGACATGTGCATTTGCGAGTACGGGGGGTAGTGGCGGGTTAGGATCGGGTACGGGTATTTCAGATATCAAAAATCATTATCCAAAGTGTACCCTTAAAAACTGGTCGGGTAGTAACATGTATGGAACTGGTACGGATTGGTTCAGGTAGTTAAAATCATTACTCTTTTATTACCCGAAATCTAAATAGTATGGGTAGTTGGGATACTCGAACTCTTTCAAAGTGTATATTTTTAATAAAAATTCATAATTAAATAAACTATTAGATAAAAATAATAACCCAAAATTAAACTTGAATAACTAACAATATAATTATTATATTTTATCACAAAATAAATTTTATTTATTATATATTTTTCATTTATATTTTTATAATTTTATAAAAATTAAAATTTTAATTACTCAAACCGTATTGTGGGTATTTCAGTTAATATTTGACCCTTACCCTTATCCGTTATTTTTTACTCAAACAAGTAATTTTAATATCGGATAAGACTAAAGATCGAGTAATTTGGATTGGGTAAGGGTCGGGTTGGGATACCCGACCTGAAATGGTCATGCCCAATTCTCTATAGGTTGCATCATTTTAATTAGACTGATGTATAAGACTCTCATGAATTGTACCTTTTATTTTAAAACTTTTAAAAACTTCTATTTTAAAACTTCTATTTTAAAGTAATACCCTTTTCCGTTTTTTAATATAGGAGGTTTTAGTAAAATGCACGTATATTATTTTTTTTAAATAAATAATATTATTTAATATTTTTATTTTTTAAGATTTCCTAAAAAATATGTCTAGTTAAATGTTGGTTTTTAGTTTTTTTTTCTGATATTAAATAAAGTAAACATTTGCGTAAAAATATGAAAGTTTTTATATTTTGAAAATAAAACAAAACTCTAAAACCTCAAATGGAGGGAGAGTATAAGTTTATGAGTTTAGAAAAAGAAAAAAAAACCCCATTTTATTTCTAGCGGCATTCGATTTCGATTTCTCCCATTAATTTTCTATTAGGTTTCTCGCAGATCCTCCTCCCTCCTCAGCCTTTATCTTGGTAACGGAAAACCCATCGAATCTCTCTTGTTTCGTTTCTGTTTTCAAAGAAGATGACCGTTTTGTCATCTAGTATGATCGATTTCATGTAACAACCTCAATCCAACCCCAAATTTCCGAGTTTCGTTATTCAACTTGTGTATAAATTTCATCCGGCTTCCTGACTTAATGCTATGTAGATAGATAGAGAAGATAATATGGGAGTGGACAGAGCCGGCCTAATTAATATAGTAGCCCTAAGCAAAAAAAAAATCTATGGTCTTTTTAATATTTGTTATCGAGAATCTCAAGTTAAATTAGCTTTAAAATATGTGTAAAATTACATGTAACATTTTTAAAACTTTATTTCCATGTGAAAAATAAATTTTGTGGTTTTAAATACATAATTATTATCATTAAAATTACAAATTGGTGGCCTCTAAATTTAGAAAAAAAATTGGTGGCCTTAAGCGACCGCTTTGCTGGCTTGTCCTCTAGGCCGGGCCTGGGAGTGGATACACTAGTAGCAAGGAAGCCTCGTATATTACTAGCTGCAAGTGGAAGCAGTTGCTTCAAAATCATCTTTGAGTTTCGTGGATAAACCTTCTCTTCCTCAAGATGTGACTCTTTATACAGATTGTGGATCCCGTGCTTCACATCGAACTCACATGCTGGGCTGATGTTATGATCATTGCTCCTTTGTCTGCAAACACATTAGAAAAGGTAAATGGTATTTACTAACATAGATCTTCCTGTTCAAAGATATAATTGATGTATCGAGTTTTGTGTAGCTCTTTAGCTCATATTCATGCAGCACAACCATAGGCAAAGTAGCTTGACCGTTCTGGAGATCGTTGTTAGGAAATAAGGGATCAAAGAAAATGCACACAAATTTGTTAACGGAGTTCGGCTAATCGTGCCTACGTTTCCGAACCTGCTACAAATGTTTATATTAATCACCGGGAAATTATAACTCTCTCAACTCACACCCAAAACCCAAATACATTCACGAAAATTATAATTTTCTTACGAAGAAAAATATCTTTTTTTTTCCTTTCTTTCTCTCTTCTTCTCTCTTGTTTATGAGATTTTGGGATGAATTAGAATGAAGAGATCACCATCTATTTATAGGGGGATTGAGAAGAGTTAGGTGAACCACCTTAGCCACAATTGTTGACAAAATGGAAAAGCCACCATTTTTGTCATGCCACCGTCCACTGTCCAAAGTTGAGTTACGTAACTAACAATCTCCTATTGAAGACCGATTTCAATCTGTCTTCACACCTTGATCAATGTAGCAAGTCTTCCGTGCTTGTTATTCTAACAAGCCAACCGAGGTTACACATAACCTCAGCTTATCATATGTCACGACCTTTGTTAACATGTCTGCCGGATTCTTACTTCCTGGGATCTTCTCAAGCACCAACACATCATCTTCTAAAGCCGATCTAATGAAATGATATCGACGTTGTATGTGCTTCGTCCGAGCATGGTAAACTGGATTCTTTGCCAATTCAATGGCACTCTTACTGTCACAGTACAATACACTTTTCTCTTGGTCATGGCCTAGCTTTTGTAGAAATGACTGTGACCACATCATCTCCTTTGTTGCCTCTGTCACTGCAACATACTCCGCTTAACAGCTTGATAGAGTTACAATCTTTTGCAACTTTGAAACCCAATAAATTGCAGTACCACCAAAAGTGTAAACATACCCGGATGTACTCTTCGTACTATCAATGTCACCTCCATTGTCAGAATCAACATATCCTTGCATTCCAATCTCTGACTTCTTGAAACATAGCGATAAACTTGGATTTCCGTTCAGATACCTTAAAACCCACTTAACAGCTTCCCAATGTTCCTTTCAAGGATTGCTCATAAACCTGCTAACGACTCCCACTGCATGTGAAATGTCTGGCCTTGTACATACCATCGCGTACATCAGACTGCCAATAGCAGAAGCATATGGAACTCTATCCATATATGCCATCTCGTCTTCATTCACCAGAGACTGATCTTTGGATAACCGAAAATGACTTGCCAGGGGAGTAGTAACTGGCTTCACGTCATCCATATTAAACCTCTTGAGGACTTTCTTCACATACTCCTCTTGTGATAACTTAAGACCCTCCTTGCTTCTACTAATTCTCAACCCAAGAATTTGTCTTGCTTCTTCTAGGTCTTTCACCGTAAACTATTCCGAGATTTTTACCTTCAGTGTAACGCCCCCTTCCCGTTTTCCGCTGACCGACGAGCTGACCGACCAACAATCAAACAAGAACATGACCGATCGAACCCGAGCAGTCATACGAGAAGAGTTTATTACAATACGAAAGCCAGAGACAATCCGGTTTGAAACAGAGGCTCGAACCAAAACATCTTTGACTCTGTTTACCTCATTTCCACGATACGAGGCATTTCATAAACCCGTCAAGTTGGTCCACCTGTAACGATCAAGTTACGCGGCGGCGTAAGCAGCTTCTCCGCGAAACTTTTTAACGGAAAAATCGATTCTGCGGTGGCAGCAAAGAGTGTTTGACGAACCCTGAAATTACTTTTTTCAAAATTAGTATTTGCCCCTTCTCTAATTCTCTCTCAAAATCGAATGCGATGCGCGGGAACAAACGATTAGAAGAGCTTAGTGCTCTCTCATGGAGAGCCCAGAAGCAACGTATATCCTTCAATGGACTCGAGTCAAGATTCAGCGCTAAAAAGGAAGCAAGTTTCCACTCTGCAACAAAGAGAAGTCAAACCCAAATCCAGAAATCGCAGAGAAAATCTGGAGACGCGGATATAAAAGAGTGGAATGTAGCTATAAGCAGCTACATGCGCAATGGACGTTGCAACGAAGCGCTTCGTGTCTTCGAGCGCATGCCTAGGTGGAGTTCCGTATCTTACAACGCCATGATATCTGGGTATTTGAGAAATGGTGAGTTCGAAACCGCCAGGAAACTGTTCGACAAAATGCCTGAGAGAGATTTAGTTTCTTGGAATGTGATGATCAAAGGGTATGTGCGGAACAAGAACCTTGGAAAAGCAATAGAATTGTTTGAGAGAATGCCGGAGAGAGATGTTTGTACGTGGAATACGATATTGTCTGGATACGCACAGAATGGGTGTGTTGACGAGGCAAGGAGAATCTTTGATCGAATGCCTGAGAAGAACGAAGTATCTTGGAATGCATTGCTCTCTGCGTATGTTCAGAACAGTAGGATGGACGAAGCTTGTGTATTGTTTAGGTCAAGGGAGAACTGGGCATTGGTTTCATGGAACTGCTTGCTTGGTGGGTTTGTTAAGAAGAAGAAGATTTTTGAGGCAAGATCATTTTTTGATAGTATGAATGTGAGAGATGTGGTTTCCTGGAATACAATCATCACTGGTTATGCACAGAACGGGGATATAAATGAGGCGCGAAAACTATTTGACAAGTCTCCTGTTCAAGATGTTTTTACGTGGACAGCAATGGTTTCAGGATATGTACAAAATCGAATGGTGGAAGAAGCGAGAGAGTTATTTGACAAAATGCCAGAGAGAAACGAAGTATCATGGAATGCTATGCTTGCAGGATATGTGCAGGGAGAGAGAATGGAGATGGCAAAGGAGTTGTTCGATGTTATGCCTTTTCGCAATGTTAGTACATGGAACACAATGATAACTGGATATGCTCAGTGCGGAGATGTTTCTGAGGCTAAGAACCTTTTTGACAAAATGCCTAAGAGAGATCCAGTCTCTTGGGCTGCTATGATTGCAGGATATTCACAATGCGGACATGGCTATGAAGCTCTGCGTTTGTTTGTGCAAATGGAGAGAGAAGGGGGGAGATTGAATCGGTCTTCGTTCTCATCTGCTCTAAGCACGTGCGCAGATGTTGTTGCTCTTGAGCTCGGGATGCAATTGCACGGACGATTGGTTAAAGGTGGATATGAGAGTGGGTGCTTTGTTGGGAACGCACTTTTGTTGATGTATTGCAAATGTGGAAGCATGGAAGAAGCTAATGACTTGTTTGAGGAGATGACTGGGAGGGACATTGTCTCTTGGAACACGATGATTTCAGGTTACTCAAGGAACGGGTTTGGAGAAGAGGCTTTAAGATTCTTTGAGTCGATGAAGAGAGAAGGACTGAAGCCAGATGATGCTACTTTGGTAAAACAAGAAACAGCATATATATCCTAGGTATTATCTTCTTCTGTTCACATGCCAATCGTTGTTGTTGTTGTTGTTGTCATAGGTTGCGGTATTATCTGCGTGCAGTCACACAGGACGTGTAGAAGAAGGCAGTCAATATTTCTACACGATGACTCAAAACTATGGCGTAACACCTAACTCGCAGCACTACGCTTGTATGGTAGATCTTCTTGGTCGAGCTGGGCTTTTAGAAGAAGCTCACGATCTAATGAAAGGAATGCCTTTTGAGCCAGACGGTGCAATATGGGGAACTTTACTCGGTGCAAGCAGAGTCCATGGAAACACAGAGCTAGCTGAAATAGCTGCAGAGAAGATTTTCGCAATGGAGCCTGAAAATTCCGGCATGTATGTTCTTCTCTCCAATCTATACGCTTCTTTGGGTCGATGGGGAGATGTAGGTAAACTGCGTGTGAGAATGCGGGACAAAGGAGTGAAGAAAGTTCCAGGGTACAGTTGGATTGAGATTCAGAACAAGACTCATACTTTCTCGGTTGGGGATGAGTTTCATCCCGAGAAACACGAGATCTATGCGTTTATGGAGGATCTTGATTTGAGGATGAAGAAAGCAGGGTATGTTTCGAAGACGAGTGTGGTTCTTCATGATGTAGAAGAAGAAGAGAAGGAGCATATGGTCCGGTACCATAGCGAAAGACTGGCTGTAGCGTATGGGATAATGCATGTGTCTCCAGGGAAACCGATCCGTGTGATCAAGAACCTGCGTGTGTGTGAGGATTGTCACAATGCCATCAAGTGTATGGCGAAAATCACAGGGAGATTGATTATTCTGAGGGATAATAACAGGTTTCACCATTTTAAAGATGGTTCATGTTCTTGTGGAGACTACTGGTGAAATGATGATGATTCCGTTTCATCTTGGTTTTAATCTGGCCAGTGACCCACAAAGATTTTACTAACTGAGGTTTCGAAGGTTAAAGAAATTGGAGAAGGAAATGGATTTTGTCTTCCTTTTGCAGAGGAAGTGTTGTTGTGCATGGTGTGTGTGTGTGTGTCTCTTTCTCTCTTACCAAAGATGAGCTATGAGAATGAAGAATTCATTTCAGTTTATTATGGTGGGCAAGAGTAGCTTAACTTAGATCCAGAAACCTTTTGTAAGTTAGCTCATCTCTGATCTATTAAGGTCCAAATTTTATTTTAAGACCTTTATGTTTATTATTATTTCCCGTCTAAGATGTATTTATTAATGAATAAAAGTTTACAAAGAAGAATCTTGGTTACAATAATAATAAGAAATAGACTATATTGAAATTTATTGCTCCCAATAATGTATCATTTTATATTTTTAATAGTAATTTTTTATATTTTAAAAATCTGTCGCAATTTTGTATTTTTTTGTGGGTCTCAGTTTTAAAAAGATTAATTTACCTTTATAGATAAGAATAGTTATTGGATGGATACAAATAGGAGTCCTTACTATCATCATTTTTCACTATATATATTTTTTTTTCTTTTCATTCTTTTTCTTACTTTGTCTTTTTATTAACCCCTTATTTTTTAAACAGTGGATAGTAGTCCTGGGATATAAAACCGAACCGAAACTGAACCGAATTTTAATGAACCGAAACCGTACCGAACCGAAGAAAAAAACCGATTGGTGGTTTTTTTAAAAATAGAAAAAACCGAAAAACCGAAAAACCGAACCGAAGAACCGAAGTCCCTGACCTATTATTCATTATTGTAGACTTGTAGTTGTCGATCGGTTTAGATTTTCATAAAAGTTTCAATCTTATATATATATATATATATATATATACTTTTGTCAGTTTGTATTTGTGTTTTGATATATATATATAGCTTTGGAATATAAAATCGAACCGAAATTATCGAACCGAACCGAACTGAAATTTTATGAACCGAAACCGAACCGAACTGAAGAAAAAAACCGATCGGTAGATTTTTAAAAACAAAAAAAACCGAAAAACCAAATAACCGAACCGTAACCGAACCGAAGAACCGAAGTCCCAGGCCTAGTGGATAGGATAGCGAAGTTGAGGTTTCCAACCATATAGACTATCAGAATAGAGATATAATCGGTCGATGTATCAGAATTCAAAAAAAAATATCGGGCTTCATACGGAAGTTTCGAGTGGAGAATCTAGACTATGTGTACACAATATCGACTATTCGTGGATACTGTCACATTCATATCACACGCTAAACGCTCCCAATGGATAACAAATGCCACGTGAAATGTAGCATTTTAAGTGGATAGAGGGCTCGTTGTAATATGTATCCACAATTCACATGTGAGTGAATCAGTGGACACAAAGTATGTTTGGCCCATTATCCATCCAAAAGCAACATTTCGATTGACCAATTCCTATCCATGTTAAGCAACTTTCATGTGATATGATCGTGGTAGTGTCCACGAATAGCTGATATAGTGGACACTTAGTCTAGACTGCCCACTCGAAAATTTCGTATTAGGTCCAAATTTCTTTTCTTCTGAATTCCGGTACATCGACCGATTATATTTCCATTCCGTCGGTCTATATGGCAGGAAACCTCACCTCCGACATCCTATCAACCGTGAAAAAATGAGGAGTGAAATAAATGTAAATTAAGAAAGAGAGTGAAAAAGAAAAAAAAAATAATAATAATAATAAATGAATGAATAGTTAGGATAGCGTGGAAAATCGTGTGCCTCCTATCCACCGATAGAGTTATTTGACATGTGCCTGAAGATAAATCTGTATATAACACTGGGACCCACAAAAAAGATACTCCATCTGTTCTTTAAAGTTTGATGTTTTAGAATTTTCACACATATTAAGAAATAATTAATATTTAGTTATAAATGCATTTTTTTCATTTATTAAAATACATTCCAATAACTATTGACCAATAACAATTTAATATAGTTTTTAGAATTCACAATTTGTAAAGATTAATTAGTAAAAGTTGCATAGCTAGAAAACCTACAACATCAATCTTTTTGAAACAAATTTCTTTCTAAAACATCAATCATAATGGAACGGAGGGAGTATAAGATTGCAATTAGATTTCTAAAGGTAAAAAACTGCAATGAAAAACTTAAAAATATACAATAGGTGCAATACACCCGACTATATTGCCATTGACTAAATGATGAGCTTCGTAATTGCCTTGCCGCTCAATGAAGGAGAAAGAACAGTAGGTAAAGAAAGAAAACCATCAATTCATGTCTCGAGACAAATCATAGATAGACAGTCCTTTGTCATGTTATGCAGAATATGAATGAGCCGTTGACAATCCCCTTGAAAAATGATTCTCTTGAAGCCTTAGTTATGAGTTTCACGCATAGTTGAGAGAAGAGCCAGACTTTCTGTCTTAAGAGGGGAAGTAGACTGTCTTAATACTTGCGATTCTTTAGAGAGGAGATGTCCACAATGATCTGTTAGGAAATAAACTCGAATTTTCTCGAAACCAGATATATGAGACCGAATAAAAATGCACACAATTTGTTAACGGAGTTCGGCTAATCGTGCCTACGTCTCCGGACCTGCTACAGATCTTTATATTAATCACCGGGAAATTACAACACTCTCAACTCACACCCAAAACCCAAATACACTCGAGAAAATTATGCTAAATTTTCTCACAAAGAATTTTTTTTTTTTTTTCCTTTCTTCTCTCTACTTGTTTATGTTTTGGATGATGTAGAATGAAGAGATGCACCATCTATTTATAGGGGAAGCTGAAGTTGCGTGAGTTGAAATTGTTGACAAAAGCAAGCCAACATCTTTTGACTTTCTCACCTCCCCATGTCCATATACTTTTCACCTATCCCACCGTCCATCCTTACGTAAGTGATTACGTAACCAACAATCTCCCACTTGAAGATTGATTTCAATCTGTCTTCACACCTTGATCAATGTAGCAGGTCTTCCGTGCTTGTTACTCTAACAAGCCAACCGAGGTTACACATAACCTCAGCTTATCATACGGCACGACCTTTGTTAACATGTCTGCCGGATTCTTACTTCCTGGGATCTTCTCAAGCACCAACACTTCATCTTCTAAAGCCGATTTGATGAAATGATATCGACGGTGTATGTGCTTCGTCCGAGCATGGTAAACTGGATTCTTTGCCAAGTCAATGGCACTCTTACTGTCACAATACAATACACTTTTTCCTTGGTCATGACCTAGCTCTTCTAGGAATGACTGTAACCACATCATCTCCTTTGTTGCCTCTGTCACCGCAACATACTCCGCTTCACAGCTTGATAGAGCTACAATCTTCTGCAACTTTGAAACCCAAGAGATTGCAGTACCACCAAAAGTGTAAACATACCCGGATGTACTCTTTGTACTGTCAATGTCACCTCCATTGTCAGAATCAACATATCCCTGCAATCCAATCTCTGACTTCTTGAAACATAACGATAAACTTGGACTTCCCTTCAGATACCTTAAAATCCACTTAACAGCTTCCCAATGTTCCTTTCCAGGATTGCTCATAAACCTGCTAACGACTCCCACTGCATGTGCAATGTCTGGCCTTGTACATACCATCGCGTACATCAGGCTGCCAATAGCAGAAGCATATGGAACTTTATCCATATATGCCATCTCGTCTTCAGTCACCGGAGACTTATCTTTGGATAACCGAAAATGACTTGCCAGAGGAGTACTAACTGGCTTCACGTCATCCATATTAAATCTCTTGAGGACTTTCTTCACATACTCCTCTTGTGATAACTTAAGACCCTCATTGCTTCTACTAATTCTCATCCCAAGAATTTGTTTTGCTTCTCCTAGGTCCTTCATCGCAAACTCTTCCGAGAGTTTTGCCTTCAAGTTATTGATCTCTTCCAAATCTGCTCCCACTATCTGAAGGAATTTCTAGCAGATCCTAATCCAATTAGGCAATCCTGGTCTGAATTCCAAGCCTAGGATCTAGGGTTCATGTAATTGAATCATTGGGATCTCAGAATTACCTGGTGATTAGCAGCGGAAGATTTGCAGATAATCGAGATCTAGAGCGCCTCAAATGCTGCGCCTCTACTGGTATCCACACGCACACAAACTGAACAGCAGGGATGCTAGTGCCTATAGAGATCTAATCTCCAGAGAGGTTTCTATCTGTGTTCTGGTGGCTGTGAATTAGGTTAGGGGCGAGTTTAGGTCGACCATATATCTTATATATGTCGGCTTAAACCACAACGGAATTAACCAACGATTAAACCGAAATAATCCGATTAATCCGCGAGTGCATCGATCGATGCACTCTCTGCAACGATCGATGCTGTCCCAGAACATTGATATCGAATGCATATCAAATATGCATTCACCAGATCATTACATTAATGATCAACCTCGTTTTTAACGTCCAGTTTGCTTAGGTGTGTGACCCTGTAGGATCATATAACACTAGCAATGAGTTCTAAACTCATTGATCATAAGTGGCTTCTAGCAAAGCATTATGACTACCTAGTATTATATGATTGTCTCATCTCGACAATACAACTATCACTTAGAGCAAGTACAATAGATTTCAGGACATTCCCAACAATCTCCCACTTGTACTGGAATCATCTATTCCCATAATCCCTTCGTCACTATATCTCGATCTGGCATAAGGCAAGATCTGTGTCACCCTTATTTAGCCAAGATCATGTTCATCGAACTACGATTTATACTGACAAGACAAACGACTGACAATCACCTCGTTTGAGTGTGGCCACACATTTCTCAGTATCAAATCTTCGATGGGCCCTGAGATATTTATCTCCTGTTATATAGGAGGGACAAATCCCATCATGTTCCATCCCTGTCTCTTCACACGCTTCATGATACACCCAATCAATGCCTTTATAGTCACCAGTTACGGCTGACGTTTGACAAGGTTAAAGCGGACCAATTCACATGTAAGAAAACATGATGAACTCAGGTCTAAGGACTATACTCTATAGTCGTAATGAAAACTCTCATGACACTTATATAACTATCCCGTAGAGTTCTCATCAGTGGGTCATGTCCGATCCTGTGTTCTCTAACACATATCTATGTGATTGACTTTAATACTCTTATTAATGACTCCATGAAACTTAGTCATCAGTCACCTCACATACTAGTCTCACGCGGTTGTTAATGTCCCACTTTAACAACCTCGACCAGGGACTAACATAATTTATGTCATTCATTATCTATAGGGTTTCATGATCAAGTCACTTACTTGATTACTTGATGACCTATAAAATGTCATAAATTACTTTGTGACTATTATTTAATAACCATTATTAAATAATACAGATGTCAGATTTCAATAACATAATCAAATTATGTTTATACGAACATCATATCATAACTAAAATTAACAACAACAACTCCCACTAAAATTAAGATCACATCTTAAGACATCTAATGCCTTTAGCAGTAGTCTGATCCTCATTCGCTCTTGCTCAGCATGTGTTGAAAGACACTGCGTCTTGCTAAGAATAATACCAAGAGTCATTTGCACGAGGCCCTTCTTGGAATCCTGCATATTGGACCTGTGCAAGACCTTATCACCATAAGTATCTTGACACAATCCAATTGGCCTTATCCAATCTATCTCCATAGATTATTATTCCAAGAATGTATACAGTTTCTCCCATATTTTCATCGAAAAACGACTTTCGAATCAAGTCTTAACAGACTGAAACAATGGAACTTCATTTCCGAGAAGTAGTATGTTATCAACATACATTACTAGAAATACAACTGTGCTCCCACTAGTCTTCTTGTAAACATACGGTTCCTCTTCATTAATGACGAAGTCAAACCTTTTTGACTGCTTTATCAAAACGAAGATTTCAACTCCGAGATGCTTGCTTCAATCCATAAATGGATTGGTGAAGCTTGCATATCTTCCTAGCTTCATTAGGATCAATGAAAACTTCAGGTTGTGTCATGTACACATCCCTTTCCAGAATTCCATTAAGAAAAACTGTTTTCACATCTATCTGCCAGATCTCATAACCATTATGAGTGGCGGTTGCTAGGAGAATCCGAATGGACATAAGCACGGTGTCTGGGATTAGGTTTCTTCACAGTCAATACCATGAATTTGTTGGATCGTTTAGTGTCTCCTGATTCAATTCTCAGATTGATTCATCCTACTAAACATGCAGATCTAGGTTCTCTTGATTAGAAACATAATAGATCTCACCTGTTACCTTGTTATGCAGCGGAATTAAGAGGCACGGGTCAGAGATCAGCAGAACCACCAAGGGATAGCTCCTCCAAAGGCTCACACACGCACACAAAGGAAATTTGGCTGCTAGACCAAGAGGAGGGAGGCCGCAGAGAGAGAGAGAGAGAGTTGGCGCAGAGGCTTAGGGAAATTAGGTGGCTAGGTTAAGTTTTAATCATAAAACTTATGCCTAGTTCCTTTTGGGCTTTTGGGCCCAATTCCCAGTCTGATTAAATCCCTTGGATTTAATCAGGCCCTTCTATCTCTCTAAGCACAGTAAATGCCTAGCACTTTTACCGTACTTCTGCTAAACCGTTCCTACACATTTTCCTGTTAGCTTAGGCGTGTGACCCATATGGGATCATATAATAAAGGCAATAAATCCATGATTTATAGATCATGAGCGGACTCTAGCAAGCCATCATGACCCCCAGTATTATATGACTTATGTCTGATCATTGACATACTCTTACTTTCTAGAGACAGTACAGAGATTACTGGACATAATTCCAACAATCTCCCACTTGAACTGGAATCTCTGTATTCATAATCCTTTTGTCTCAATATCTCGATTAGTCATAAGGCAAGATTAGTGTCATCCTTATAAAGCCTAATCTTGTTCATCGGACTCTGATTTGATACTGACAATCCAAACGACTCGGGAAAGTCCGTTTGAGCATGGCCATGCATTTTCCAGTATTCAAATCTCCGATTGGCCTAGAGATATTCACTCCATTTATATTGGAGGGACAAATCCCGTCTTGTTCCATCACTGTAAACTACTCATTTCATAATTCACCCAATCAAGGTCCTTATAACTATCGCTTAACGACAGCATTAGACAATGATCAAAGTGCATTAGTTCATGTGCAGTCACATGCATGCGAACTCAGGTCTAAGGACTATACTCTATAGTCGTAGTAAGAATCTCTTATGACACAGATATAAATATCCTGAAGAGTTCTTATAATCGGGTCATGTCCGGTCGTATGTACCCAACATACACCTATGTACTGACTTTGATGCCGCGCATCTATGACACACTGAGACTTTGTCATAAGTCACATACCAATCTAGTCTCACACGGTTGTTGGTGTTCCAATTTCAACAACCTTCGACTAGGGACAGGATGATATAAGCCATCTATCAAATATAGGGTCTCATGATCAAGCTAAATGACTTTGATAACTCAAGATCAAGTCACTTACTTCGATGACCTATAAAATGGTTCATATCATTTTGGAACGATTATTTCATCACAGTTAAAATAATCTTGAAATAATAATTTCAATAAACATCATAAAATGTTTTACAAGAACATATCAATAACTAAATAAAGCCCTTTACTAACTCCCACTAAAATTTAGACTACATCTTAATTTCACTTATCCTACAGCAACAGTCCGTGACTCGTGCTTAGGCCTAAGGAGTGGCTTCGTTAATAGATTAGCAACGTTCTCTTTCGTTGAAACTTGCTGATCTACTTAACATCTCTTTCATTTATCTCACGGAATAGGTTATACCTACCCTCAAGGTGTTTGGACCTCTGATGTGCAGCTAGTCTCATCTATGCTGGGAATCACATCAAGTTCAGTGACGAACTCTTCTTTTCAAACTACCTCTTTCGCCGCTTCCCAAGCTGCGAAATGTTCAGCTTAAGTCATGGAGTCAGCAACAGTGCCTTGCACCTCCAGATAGACACAAGATATAACCGGACTGTGACCGGAAATCATCTTTGTCCGTTGGAAACTTGCCTTTCAGACTCTACCGACTCGTAGCACCTCACTTTCTCCGTAAATCAAGAACTTATCCTAAGTATTTTACAAATACTTGAGAATGTTCATTACGTCTATCCAGTGATTCTTTGCTGGATTTGACTGGTCTTTACTTGTCTTGCTTATCATTAAAGCAACATCAAAACAAGTACGTGTCATGGCATACATGATAGATCCAATTGCCGATGCATTTGGAATCTCATCCATGCATTCAAGCTCAGCAGTTATCGTAGGACACTGTTTCTTGCTTAACGTAATGCCTTGTGACATTGGCATAAAACCCTTCTTGGATTGCTGAAAACGTGTAGGACTTTGTCAATTAAAAATCCTTACATTGTCTTACCAGCTCTTTTGGATCTCTATCTTTAGATCCAAAGTCCAAGAATATACGTGGCTTTACCCATGTCAATCATTAAAAACAACTCCCAAGCCAGTCCTTTGCCGACTGCAGCATTTGGGACGTTATTTCCGAGAATCAGTATGTCATCGACATACAATATGAGAAATGCAACATCGCTCCCACTTATCTATTAGTAAACGCAAAGTTCCATTTCGTTCCTGTTCAGGTCAAAACCTTGACTACTTCAACAGAACGAAGATTCCAACTCCGATATGTTTGCTTCCATCCATGAATGGATCAATGAAGCTAACTTACACAAAGTGTAATTTTTCGGAGTCCGGGCTCACTTTCGCTTATTTGAATTTCGCAGATTCGTCGCTTTCAATGATCATCAGATCATGCGAACTTTCAATGATCATCAGGTTCAACTAATGACGAGAAATCACTCCCGGATTAGTGACTGATTCATTCATGTCTGCGAACTTCAGGCTCTACAGGTGTAGATTCTACAGAAATCTGTAAATCCATCCGTTGCTCTCCCTCAACAGGTTGAGCAGCCACCTGTATTTGTCGAATTTCTTCGAGTCATACTTTTACTCCCACTGTTCTTCCTGGAAAGTAACTTCCCTTCTTGAAAACAGAATGGACGTAAAAGATAACAAGCCTTGGTTTCCCTAGGACAACCAGCGAAGTAGCTCAACTACAAATACTCAGTAAAGACGAATTTGGATCGATTCCAATCCACATTTACGTGGTGTCTTTCAACTGATATTGGTGGAACTATTTCAGCGTAAACTTAGATATTTCTAGAGCGTTATTCTTCAAGAATATCATGGAAGATTCGTGTGACTCATCTTTAATCATTTCTTATAAGATCTGATTCTTTCTCACAGAAATACCTCAAGGTTTTCAGGAGAATTGAGCTGTGAAACGTTTCACACTCATACAGATGATCACACCATTAATGACTCAAATATTCTCACTCGTGATTTAATTCAGAGTCTTAATACTTCTGTCACTCAGATTCTATACCTCATTCTGGAACTCTTTCGACCATGTCAAAGAATTCCGACTTGTGTCTCATCAAATGAACACAGTCTTACTCACTGAAGTAATCAGTAGAGACAATGAAGTACAAGAAATTTTCTCTGGCATTACTGCTCATTGGACCACATACATGAGTACGTTCAATCTCCAATAAGCCTTTGGGCCTTTCTCTAGCTCGGCTAAGATAGGCCCCTTTGTCTTTTTGGTCCAGTAAACAGAATTCAAGTCTCATAAGATATCCGATCAAATGAGCCCAATAGTGCATAACTATGGGATTTCTGAATCCGACTTACTCTATGTGACCAAGACTTTTATGCCAAGAAAAATCAGGTTTAATTCATCAGATTTAAACCAATTTGGTATTTATGTTACATTTAGGCACTCTTTGGTTTAAGATATAAAATCCATTCCTTGAATAGGGTGCTACAATTAATATTTCATTAAGATCAAAAGAACAAAGACTTGTCTTTTATCAAAATGAAAAACATTCAAATTCTTACAAGAAAATGAAAAACAACTCTGCTTAAGCAGGTACATTGTAGCAATTACTTAATAAAACCAAGCCTCAAAGGCATCTACAAGTGAAAACCCTACGGCTGAGACAGCATCCATAGCTCCTTCCAGACATGTAGTTCCACTTGCCCTTCCTTCAACGTTCTACTGTTGCTTAGGCTCTGCATATTACAACAAATATCAGTGCCACAACCAGTATCCAATACCTATAAGGTAGAACTTGAAGTAATAACATGAATACCTGAGGAAGTAGTCTCATACATCAACTTCAACTCCTCATCATCTTCCATGAATTTAATGCAATCTCTCTTCCAATGCCCAGTCTCTTTACAGTAGCAGCACTTACCAACGTAAGAGGTATCTGACTTGGGCTCAGAAGACACACGCTTGCCATGATTCAAAATCTGGACAACTTTGTCTTCACCCTTGTCAGCACTAGGTTTAATAAACCCACCCTTCTCCATTATGAGATTATACTGGGTACTCTTCACGTTTGGCTCAACTGTCTTGAGCATATCATGCAGTTCAGTCAGCGTCTTCGTTAAGCCTTTCTTGATATAGTTCCTTCTGAACTTATCATAGCTTGACGGCAGTGACTGCAGAATGATCTCAGTTGCCAATTCTTGGCTAACTGGATAATCCAGTTTCCTCAGGTTATCAATGTAACCCATCATTTTACTGATATGAGGACTCACTGGATGATCATTTGGTAGCTTGCAGCTAGTGAGAGACTTAACCAACTGGTATCTCTCCACTCTTACCTGCTCCTGAAATTTCAATTTCAGGCTGCTGATCATCTCTATTGGCGACTCCATGTTCTCATATTGCTTCCGCAAATCTGAGTCCATGGTAGCCAATATCAGACCATGCACATCTACCGCATCATTATAATGCTTATTCCAAGCATCATATACTGCATGAGAGGCATTGGACCCGATCCTTACGGGGAGAGCTCTCTCAAGGACATAGTCCTTTCTCTCCTGTCTGAGGACTAGCCTCAGGTTCCGCGACCAAGTCAAGAAATTTGATCCGTTCAGCTTGTCCATCTCAAGGACAGACCGGATCGAGAAAGTGTTTTGATTGTTTGTGCTAGTCATAACTGAAATTTAAGATAAAAGAATTTTAGTTAATATGTTCAATATGATTAATCTCGCATTATATTCAATAACATCAGTTATCCTCAAAAGAACATAATGATTCCAAGATCCACATATAACTAAGATCAAAGTGGGCCACTGGCCGTCACCCAATCTTAGCTTATATCGGTAAGCCCTATCTCGGCTAATTATATCCGTGATATAACTCTTGGTTGTGAATCTGGGCCCGAGGCCCAATCCACTCTGATGTCTCAAGGCCCGGGACTCCCGATGGCCTAGTCAAGAAAACCAGACTATACAGTCATGCAATCACTAATGTCTGGGACTCCCAATGACATTTATGAATCACAAACCGTCTTACCCACGCAAAAGTAGACACCCTCACACTGTAAGGCCATGAGTACAATTGAATGAGCTTCGACAGCTGACATAGCCTGGACAAGACATCCAACGCTTGATATTATTTGAGGTTTGTAGGTTTATTAAAATTTCATCCCAAAATAGAAGATTACTATTTTGGGAAACTTTCCATTTTGGGAAACCTACTATTTTTGGAAACTTTCTAAAATTAGAAACTTTTAATTATAGAAATTTCCTAAAATCCAAAACATGCAAATCTAGAAACTTCTAATTTAAGAAACTTTCTAATTTCAAAATTTTGGAAACTTATTAATTTAAAATTGATTTTATAATTTTATAAAAATAAATTTTTAAATTAATTCTGAAGAAAAGACTCAAATAATTGGCCCAATTGTTTTAACTTCTTGGCCCGAGGCCCAAGAATTGGTTCATGTCCAAGACATAACCCAATTGCCCAATTAAATGACATAACCGGTCTGGTTCATTAAAATTGGTCTTAACCAAAATTAATTACTACGATGACCACAATTGTCAACCGGTTATTTACTAAACCGAATTTTCTCAATTTATTTGGTCCAACCAAATCAAATTAGAAAATCACTGGTTTAGGCACAAAATCCAATTTTTCGACTTTGGATTTCTTATCCCGGTTTAACCAGAACTTAATAAATTTATTAAGTCTGTTTATTAAACCGTGACGATTAATTTTTAATAAAATTAAACCGAACCATTAACCGAACCGAACCGATTGGTCACGAACCGATCACGGTCGTGACCTAGCTCCTCGATCACAATCGACCAGCCGTAAGCGTGCGATCCACGATCGGGACGGCCGAGCCTCACGCGATCGGGACGCGAGCTGGACGGGACGGGACTGCGTGATCGGACGAGCTCGGGTCGGTGGCTTCACGCGATCGCCGAGCGATCGGGACAGCCCGGGTCGAGACTCGGCTCTCGGTCACGCGGGACAGGCAGGACGCGATGCAAGCATCGATCCATACCATCGATCCGCGATCAATGTATGCGATCGGCTCGATCATGCATCCCGCGATCGACTCGACCACGCGACTCGATCCATCGATCGGTCCGTGCGTCTATTCGATCCGGACGTGCGGTTCGACCACACTCCGACGCAACCAATTCAATATAGATTGGATCATGCGATTTCTTGTTTGTTTAGGTTTTAATTCTTTGTTTCTTAAGTGTTTTCTCTTATCAGTAGATTGATTCAAAACACTTCTTAAACAATCCTAAACATGATTCTAAACAAGAAAAACTAACAGAACCAATGGCTCTGATACCACTGTTGGATCGTTTAGTGTCTCCTGATTCAATTCTCAGATTGATTCATCCTACTAAACATGCAGATCTAGGTTCTCTTGATTAGAAACATAATAGATCTCACCTGTTACCTTGTTATGCAGCGGAATTAAGAGGCACGGGTCAGAGATCAGCAGAACCACCAAGGGATAGCTCCTCCAAAGGCTCACACACGCACACAAAGGAAATTTGGCTGCTAGACCAAGAGGAGGGAGGCCGCAGAGAGAGAGAGAGTTGGCGCAGAGGCTTAGGGAAATTAGGTGGCTAGGTTAAGTTTTAATCATAAAACTTATGCCTAGTTCCTTTTGGGCTTTTGGGCCCAATTCCCAGTCCTTGGATTTAATCAGACCCTTCTATCTCTCTAAGCACAGTAAATGCCTAGCACTTTTACCGTACTTCTGCTAAACCGTTCCTACACATTTTCCTGTTAGCTTAGGCGTGTGACCCATATGGGATCATATAATAAAGGCAATAAATCCATGATTTATAGATCATGAGCGGACTCTAGCAAGCCATCATGACCCCCAGTATTATATGACTTATGTCTGATCATTGACATACTCTTACTTTCTAGAGACAGTACAGAGATTACTGGACATAATTCCAACAGAATTTACTTGAAACCTTTTGCCACCAACCTAGCTTTGTATATCTGAATATAACCATTTTCGGATTCAACGGCTTTCAGCCATTTTCGGAGTCAAGGCCCATCATTGCTTCTTCAAAATTCGCAGGCCCGTCACTTTCAATGATCAGTAGATCACGGCAATTTGTTACGAGAAATCCATATTTATCGGGTTCGTGACGGATCCTTTCGGATCTGCGAGCTTCAGTTTTTCTGTAAAATTTGCGCACACATATCTCATATGTATACTTTTACCACGACCTAGTTAACCAAGATTTAAACCGTAGTTAATTAAGTCATAAACCAAAATCAACATTTGGTTCGCGATCTGTGTCGATCGATGCAACTTTTGTGTCGATCGACACTTCTTCAGAAACTCGCCATTTAAATGTATATCGAATATACATTCACCAGATCCTTTTAAACTCTAGGCACCACAGGTGCAGGTTCTACAACTCTTTGCAGATCCAACTGCTGCTCTACCTCATCAGGTTGAGCAGTCTCCTGTGATTTTCGAATTTCTTCGAGTTGTACTTTTACTCCCACTGTTCTTCTTGGAAAGAAAGTCTTTCTCAAGAAAACATAGTTCCGAGCAACAAACAATTTGTTCTCGAACTGGTTGTAAAAGTAACATGCCTTGGTTTTGTTAGGACAACCAATGAAGTAGCACTTATCAGATTTGGGTGTGAGCTTATCAGAGATTAAACGTTTTATATAAGTCTCGCAACTCCAAATCTCCATGATGGATAAATCAGAAACATTTACATTCCACATCTCATGTGGTATCTCTGTTACTGATTTTTGATGGAACTCTATTTAAAGTAAACTCAGACATTTTAGAGCGTATTCTTAGAAAGATAATGGAAGATCTAAGCGACTCATCATTGATCGAACCATATCTAATAAAGTCCGATACAGGAGGATTGAATTGTGAGACACTTTCACAATCTCTCAGATGATCACTAAATTCTTGACCTAAGTATTCACCTCCATGATCTCATCGTAGAGGTTTAATACCTTTGCCAAATTGATTATGTACTTCATTTTGGAACTCTTTGAACTTTTCAAAGATTCTGACTTATGCCTTATAAATAAGGCATAACCGTACCTTCTGAAAATATCAGTAAAGGTAATGAAGCACTGAAAATTTCCTCTAGCATTTGCGCTTATCGGGCCATGTACATCCGTATGTATAAAGCCCAATAATCCTCTGGCCCATTCATTTTATCCGTTCGTTCGCAACCTGTATCGATCGTTGCATACATGCATCGATCGACACTACTTTTGTTGAAAGGGGCCTCTGTCGTTTTCCAATAAACAAGATTCACTTTACTCATTATGATTCATAATCAAATGAGCCCAAGAGCCCATCACTATGGAGCTTCTGAATCTGTTTCTCATTTATTTGGCCCAAAACGACAATGCTAGAAAGAAGTTTGATTCGTATCATTTGACTTGAATCTCTTGGTATTAATGTTATAGTTAGGCACATTCTGGTTTAGAACATAAATTCCATTCTCTAATGGATTGCTACTATAAAATATATCACTGTAATCAAATGAATAACACTTATTCTTGATTTGAGAACTGATATCCTTCCATATCCAAACAAGGAATAGAAATAATCTTTCTGCTCATAGCAGGTACATAGTAGCAGTCTTAAGTTCAAAACATGCCATAAAAGGGAAAAACAAATGAAATACTCCTACGGTTAATGCAGCAATTCTTGCTCCATTCCCACTCATAGGTCCACTTGTCCTTTCTCCACAGTCCTACTTTTGCTCAGGCTCTGCACATTTTCACAAAATATGAGTACCACGGCTGGTATCCAATACCCAATAAGTAAGACTATAAGAAGTAACATTTACTTCTATAACATAATACCTGAAGAAGAAGTCTCGTACGTCTTCTTCAGCTTCTCATAATCTTCCAAGAATTTATTGCAGTTTCTTTTCAAATGCCCATAACCATTACAATAACGGCACTTAACATCTTCAGAAGGACTGGTTTTAACCTTAGGAACATGGCCAGACTCGCTTGGATTCGCAATCGAGCTCGTCTTGCCATCACCTTTGTTCTTACCAAGTTTCTTAAACTTATTACCTTTTTGTACCATAAGGACATTTGGGGTGTCCTTCTTGATGTTAGGTTCAGCAGTCTTAAGCATCCCATGCAATTCAGTCAACGTCTTCGTCAAGTTGTTCATGTTATAGTTCATAACAAACTGATCATAGCTTGACGGCAGTGACTGTAGAATGATGTCAGTAGCCAACTCTTGGCTAATGGGACAATCCAGTTTCCCCAGGTTATCAATATAACCCATCATCTTAATGATATGAAGACTAACTGGTTCGCCCTTTGGTAGCTTGCACTCAATCAGAGATCTAACCGTCTGGTATCTCTGAGTTCGTGCCTGCTCCTGAAACATACTTTTCAGGCCAGTGATCATCTCTTTTGGCGACTCCACGTACTCATATTGCTTCTGCAATTCCGAGTTCATGGTAGCCAACATGAGACAACTCACATCCACCGCATCATTAGAATGCTTATCCCAAGCATCCTTATCTGACTGCCAGGCATTGGCTCGGTACTTCTTAGGGAGAACTTTCTCAAGGACATAGTCCTTCTTCTCCTGCTTGAGAACAATTCTCAAGTTCCGATACCATTCAAGAAAGTTCGATCCATTTAACTTGTCCTTCTCAAGGACGGATCGTAGGGAGAAATTGTTACGATGGTTTGTGCTAGACATAGCTGGAAAAACAAGGGAGGTTTTAGTTATGATGTTCAAGAAATGAGAAGTCTTAACAATTAAGAAAACTCGCATTATATTCAAACAATGTTTCCTCAGATGAATATAATGATCCAAGACCCATACTTCACTAAACTTGAGTGAGCCACTGGCTATCACCCAAATTTAGCTATCTAGGTAAGCAACAACCTTGCTAGTTATATCCAATATAACTCTTGGTTGTGGATTGACATCTTATGTCCAATCCACCTGATGTCTCTAGGCTCAAAACGATTTTGATGGCCCAGTCAAGTAAACCAATCTCTTCAGTCATGTAATTGTTGACGCCTTGCACTGCAAGCCCATCAACACGATTACTTCCTGTCTTACTCATGAAATCGTGGACATCTTGCACTGCAAGTCTATCACACAACTAAATGAGTCTTGACAGTTGACAAGATTGGAAAGACATCAAGTATCACTTGATATTTGGTTGAGGAACAGAACCTTAAAACGTTCAGTTTTATTATGTTTTAATTCTTATAATTAATTGATTTATCTTGCTTCGGTTCTGTGATTTCAGGTTCAACAACCTAATCATCAAATCTGATGTCGACCGACACTACTATAGTGTCGATCGATGCAAGATAACCAAAAGCAATCCGCGATAACCGATCAATCCAATTGACCCGGTTTTGAATACCGGTCAGCGTCGATCGATGCTACATTAGCATCGGTCGATGCTAACCTAATCAAACCAATCGCAATTAAAACATTCACAGTGTTCGACCATCATTAACCAAACTCGATAACCGGTCCAATCCAATTGAACCGATTCATCAATCTCGCGAGGTTTGTGTCGATCGATGCAACGCTTGTGTCGATCGACACTAGGCGAAAACTAAGGTTTATTCGGGTTTTCGCCCACCATGCGAAAAACCCTAAATTTTATTCGGGTTTTCGCCCTGTGTCGATCGATGCCGGATTGGCAACGATCGACACTATGCGAAAAACCCTAAGACGTTTTTCGAACAAACCCTAAACTAGGTTTTTCATGAAAACGAATTTTAGCAAGTTTGTATCAACCATACACAGATTCAGATTCAACTAATCTAATCAACATGCTATAGATTCAATGGAACCCTAAAGCTCTGATACCACTGAAGGAATTTCTAGCAGATCCTAATCCAATTAGGCAATCCTGGTCTGAATTCCAAGCCTAGGATCTAGGGTTCATGTAATTGAATCATTGGGATCTCAGAATTACCTGGTGATTAGCAGCGGAAGATTTGCAGATAATCGAGATCTAGAGCGCCTCAAATGCTGCGCCTCTACTGGTATCCACACGCACACAAACTGAACAACAGGGATGCTAGTGCCTATAGAGATCTAATCTCCAGAGAGGTTTCTATCTGTGTTCTGGTGGCTGTGAATTAGGTTAGGGGCGAGTTTAGGTCGACCATATATCTTATATATGTCGGCTTAAACCACAACGGAATTAACCAACGATTAAACCGAAATAATCCGATTAATCCGCGAGTGCATCGATCGATGCACTCTCTGCAACGATCGATGCTGTCCCAGAACATTGATATCGAATGCATATCAAATATGCATTCACCAGATCATTACATTAATGATCAACCTCGTTTTTAACGTCCAGTTTGCTTAGGTGTGTGACCCTGTAGGATCATATAACACTAGCAATGAGTTCTAAACTCATTGATCATAAGTGGCTTCTAGCAAAGCATTATGACTACCTAGTATTATATGATTGTCTCATCTCGACAATACAACTATCACTTAGAGCAAGTACAATAGATTTCAGGACATTCCCAACACTATCAGCATGTCATCAACATACAGGAGCAATATCAAGTAGGACTCTTCAAGCCTCTTGAAATAACAACAGTGGTCAGCTTCACACCTCAAGAAACCAACCTCTTTTATAAAGCTGTCGAATCTCTTATACCACTGTCTTGGAGCTTGTTTTAAACCATACAAACTCCGTTTAAGCTTGCACACCAGACTTTCTTTCCCTTTGACTTCAAAGCCTTCTGGTTGCTTCATGTAGATTTCTTCATCCAAATCACCGTGAAGAAATGCTGTTTTCACATCCATCTGTTGAAGATGTAGATCTTCCTTTGCTACCAGCCCAAGAACAGTTCGGATTGTCACCAACTTCACTACAGGAGAAAATATCTCTGTGTAGTCTATGCCTTCTTTTTGTTGGAATCCCTTCACAACAAGCCTTGCTTTATAACGCTTGCTCCCATCATGTTCTTCTTTTATCCGGTAGACCCACTTGTTGTGTAATGCCTTTTTCTCCCTAGGCAATACTTCTAACTCCCACGTGTGATTGGACATCAACGAGTCCATCTCATCGTTCATTGCAAGCTCCCACTTAATCGATTCATCAACTTGCATTGCCTCTTCATAACATTCAGGCTCGCCTCTATCCGTGAGCAGAATATAGTTGAGTGATGGAGAAAATCTTACAGGTTTCTTGATAGTTCTATTTGACCGTCGCAACTCTGTAACTGGCGTACGTGGGATCACTTCAGAATCTTCATTCTCATCTGCCTCACTATTCTCCTCTTGAGAATTTTGCTCTTCTACTGTTGTTGTATCCTGTTGCAACTCTGGTGCCAGGATCTCTCCCAAATCAACAGCTCTAGACTCCATCTTTCCCGAGCTTTCTTTTAGCTTATCCTTGTACAACGCTTCTTCGTTGAACACAACATTCTTGCTGCGGATGATCTTCCGATTTTCTTCATCCCAAAATCGATAACCGAACTCTGTGTCACCATAACCAATAAAGTAACACCTCTTCGATTTTGCATCAAGTTTACTTCTTGCAGCATCATCAATGTGAACATAAGCTAAGCAACCAAATATCTTAAGATAAGAAAGGTTTACTTTCTTTCCGCTCCACACTTCTTCAGGGATCTTGAATCCCAACGGAACAGACGGTCCTCTGTTTATTAAGAAGGCTGCGGTATTGATTGCATCCGCCCAAAACGTCTTAGGCAATCCGCAGTGCAGTCTCATGCTCCTTGCACGCTCATTCAAGGTTCTGTTCATCCTTTCAGCTACTCCATTTTGTTGAGGCGTTCCAGGAATAGTCTTCACCATCTTGATCCCACCATCAGCGCAATATCTTTTAAACTCCTCGCTGATGTACTCTCCGCCATTATCAGACCTTAGGCACTTCAACTTGAGATTCGTCTCGATCTCAACCATGGCTTTACATCTTTTGAAAACCGAAAACACTTCATGCTTGTTTTTCATGAAGTAAACCCACACTTTTCTTGTGGAGTCATCAATAAAGGTCACATAATAATATGAACCTCCTAACGATGCAACATGAGCGGGTCCCCACACATCAGTGTGCACCAACTCCAACATCTCAGGTTTGGGCTCTCTTCCATCTTTTGAGAAACTAACCCGTTTCTGCTTTCCAAGGATACAACTTTCACACATCTGATGATCCACCGTCTTCAGATCTGGAAGCACGCCATTTGCTGCCAAAAGTTTCAATCCTTTCTCACTCATGTGCCCCAACCTACAATGCCACAACTTAGTCTGTTTAGCATTCTCGACGACCGCAACAGTATCTTCATGACTCATCGTCATATAAAGAGTGCCTCTTTTATGACCTCTAGCAACCACCATGGAACCTTTCTTCACACTCCATGCTCCACCACCAAAATTGACATCGTGCCCCGCATCATCAAGTTGACCTACTGAGATAAGATTTCTCATCAACTTTGGCGCATGCCTAACCTTTGCGATCTTCCATACACGACCATGTGACATCTTCAAGTTGATATCTCCAATACCAACTATGTCTAAAGGTAAACCATCAGCTAGATATACCTTCCCATAATTTCCAGCAACATAGTTCTCCATTATGTTGTGGTGTGGTGTCGTGTGAAATGATGCTCCCGAGTCCAGAACCCACGACTCGATCGGGCTATCAACATAGGATATCGACGCTTCATTGGTGTTTACAGCCGCATCATGAGATTGACCTTCTCTTGGAGAATCAGCAGATACTACCAATGCATCACCAATTTCATGTGTGACTGCATTAGCTCCGGCTCCCTTGTTGCCTTCCTTCTTTGAAATTGCCCAGCAATTCTTTCTTATGTGGCCCGTCTTTCCACAGTTCCAACATTTAGCAGACTGCTTGAATTTGGATTGACTTCTTCCATTTCTTGACTTCGCTCTGCCATTGTTCCGGTTGTTTCTGTCTTGGCTCCTGCCTCTGTTTTCCACGTTGAAAGCAGAGCTCGTTGAAGCTTCACCAGAGTCTATCCTACGAACTTCTTCAGAAAGAATACGATCTCGAACATCATTAAACTTAAGTTTAAGATTTCCCACAGAATTACTAACCGCTGCCCTCATTGGCTCCCAACTATTTGGTAGAGATGCCAACAAAATCAGTGCCCGCACTTCATCTTCAAACTCGATTTCAACGGACGATAACTGGTTGACAATCGTGTTGAATTGCTGCAACGTGGCCACCTTCTTCCATCTTTAAATGAAAAAGTTTCTTCATGAGAAATACCTTGTTATTTGCCGAAGGTTTCTCATACATATCCGAGAGAACTTTCATGAGCCCTTCTGTGGTCTTCTCCTTCGCAACGTTGTGAGCAACGTTCTTCGACAGTGTTAACCTGATAACACCAAGAACTTGTCTGTCAAGGAGCTCCCACTCAGCCTGATCCATCTTCTCAGGCTTCTTGCTCAGTGGTTGATGAAGCTTTCTTCCGTACATATAATCTTCAATTTGCATTCTCCAGAATGCATAATCTGTACCGTCAAATTTCCCGATACCGTGCGCCGAACTATCTTCGCCTCCCATCGTTTCTGATTATCTTTTGCGGACCACCGTGTAATAAAACACCTCCGTCGACAAACCGATGTCACCGACAAAATTTTACTATTCACGAATATACTATTCACGTGAATAGTAACCCTGCAAAAAACTTGACCGGGATTACCGCAACCCCGTGCTCTGATACCAGTTGTTAGAAAATAAACTCGAATTTCCTCGAAACCAGATATATGGGACCGAATAAAAATGCACACAATTTGTTAACGGAGTTCGGCTAATCGTGCCTATGTCTCCGGACCTGCTACAGATCTTTATATTAATCACCGGAAAATTACAACACTCTCAACTCACACCCAAAACCCAAATACACTCGAGAAAATTATGCTAAATTTTCTCACAAAGAAAAAAGATTTTTTTTTTCTTTCTTTCTCTCTACTTTGTTTATGTTTTGGATGATGTAGAATGAAGAGATGCACCATCTATTTATAGGGGAAGCTGAAGTTGCGTGAGTTGAAATTGTTGACAAAAGCAAGCCAACATCTTTTGACTTTCTCACCTCCCCATGTCCATATACTTTTCACCTATCCCACCGTCCATCCTTACGTAAGTGATTACGTAACCAACATGATCACGGACAAGCCAGTCAGCTTTAATAAGACAAGGTGAAATTAATTTTAACCGGCCAAATGGTGGAGTGAGCCAAGGTGAGACCATGATAAGAGAAGACAAGAAGATTGCAGTAGGACTCAAATTTAGTGGTTGTAAGTTGAGCGCCAATAACCAGTTAAAGATTTTGGAGGAAGCAAAGAGAACCTCACGGACATGAGATATTTGTTGCCCAGAGAAAATGAGATTATTTCTGGATTTTCATATTCGCCAAAGAATCCAAAAATGTAGAAATTGAATCTTCAGCTGAATAGTGGTAGTAACTTGTAATTGCAGAAATCTCTAAAAATTTGATTTAAACCCAAAACAGAGATCAGTAAAGGATCATGAGAAGGAATGGAGGCCTCCTTCTACAAGTCCAACGACATTGTACATTCAAAAATAGATGACGAATGGATTCATTTTGAAATCCACAGCGATGGCATAGAGGATCAACAGCCATACCTCTGGTTTGTAATTTGGTCATTGTTGGCAAAGCTTGTGAGAGAAGACACCATAGAAAGTTTTTTAGCTTGGGGGAGAATAGGAAGCTTCCATAACTTGGTTTTGAAATCAATATTTCCATGAGGTAGTTGAACAACAAATAGAGTTGGGTCAGAAGAACGAGCCACCCGGTATCCAGAACGGACTGTGTATTCCTCATGGGGAGTATCATGCCAAATGATGTGATCTTCAGAATTTCATTGGATAGGTAAATGCGTTGAATTAATGGGATATTAGACTCAGTGATGTAGGTTCTTAAAGCGTCTTGATTCCATTGGCAATCCGTATAGTTTTAAGAAATAAGATTAAACACTCTGATATCAGAATTTGTTATACCAGAAGACGGCCGAGAGATTTGATCAGGTAACCAGTTGTCAGTAAGGACGCAAATTGATTAACCATTTCCAACATTGTATCGGATTCCTTTCTTTAACAGATTTATAACAGTGAGGAGAGATGACCAACCGTATGATTGCAACATCTACTGTTTAGCTTCAAGAACAAAACGGTCTTTAAAGTACTTGGCTTTGAAGAGTCTACCAAACAACGTATGCGGCTGTCTGATCAATCTCCAAGCCTGACGTGCAAGTAACGAATCATTGAATTTAAGTAGATCTTTGAATCCAATACCTTTCTCATGTTTTGGTTGTTGTAATTTCTACCAAGCAACCCAAGATATGGCTTTTGAATTTATCTTCTTTTCCCACCAAAATTTCTGCATAACCGAAGTAATATCTGTAGAGAGAGATCGAAAGTATTGTATTTGGTTAAGTTAAATCATGTACAACACGTTGATATATATACACTGCGAGAGAGCTAGATTGAGCTAGATACTAGGCTAACTATAAGATATTATACAAGATCATCTCAACAGAATGAGAATATAATTTGAATAGTCCTTAACAGCCTATACGCCCCCTCAAGATGAGTCTCCTTTGGAGAGTCCAATCTTGTCGTTTAAGAGTTGCAGCCTTGGTCGCGAGAGAGGTTTGGTTAAAGCATCAGCCAATTGATCCTTTGTTGAGACATGTGAGACTCGAAGGCTTCCCGATTGTACCAATTGACGAATAAAATGATAGTCCAAGGCCACATGCTTCATTCTAGAATGAAAAACCGGATTAGCACATAAATAAGTAGCACCAACATTGTCACAGTAAATAACCGGTTGAGATATAGACTTGAGTCCCATCTCCTGCATAAGAAAGCGAACCCACTGAAGTTCAGAAGCAGCATCAACAACCGCACGATACTCAGCTTCAGTAGACGAACGCGCAACAGTCTTCTGCTTCTTAGATACCCAGACAAGAGGATGAGATCCAAGGTAGACAATATAAGCTCCAGTAGATGTGTAATCATCTTTGTTCCTTGCCCAGTTAGCATCTGAAAAAGCGTGAAGTCGCAATGTGTTGTGGCTGCTCAGAAAAATGCCTTGATTTCGAGTACCCGATAAGTATCTGAGAACCCTTTTTGCAGCTTGCCAATGCAGGTCAGTAGGCTTGTGCATAAATTGCGTTAACTTGTTAACAGCAAAGGCAACATCAGGACGAGTGAGATGTAAGTATTGAAGACTTCCAACTAACATGCGATACTCAGTGCCATCAGCAATAGGAGTACCCCCATCAATTTTAAGAGCATCAACTGTCGCCATTGGAGTAGAAACATGGTTCGCAGCAGACATATTCACCTTGGTCAGAAGGTCTGTAATGTATTTTTGCTGAGTGAGAAGAAGACCTTTGGAAGATCCTTGTAGCCTCGATACCAAGGAAGTAGCTTAGGTGATTCAAATCTTTCAAAGAGAAGCGGTTACTGAGGAGTTGAATAAACTGTTCCACCTTCGATGAATCACTGCCTGTAATTACGATGTCATCAATATAAACAAGGATGTAAATAGAGACATCACCAGCTTTGCAAATAAACAGAGACGCATCCGAAAGTGAATTGGCAAATCCGGATTGCAGTAGGAAGGCGCGTAACTCCATATACCAAGCACGAGGTGCTTGTTTAAGTCCATAAAGGGCTTTGTGAAGCTTGCAAATAAAATCAGGCCGTTCCTTATCGATGAAACCGGACGGTTGAGCCATATACACATCCTCTTTGAGTCGACCTTGCAGAAATGCGTGATTCACATCCAATTGTCTTAGAGCACATCCATGTGTTACTGCTTCTCCAAGAACAAGACGGATAGTTGCAGGCTTGATAATCGGAGAGAAAGTTTCCTGATAATCAATGCCCGGCCTCTGATGAAAGCCTTTAGCCACCAGACGCGCTTTAAATCGTTCTATATCACCATTCGGTAAGCGCTTGATACGAAAAACCCACTTGGAACCCACCAATTTATAACTCGGATGAGGCGGTATAAGAGACCATGTTTGGTTGCAGAGTTGAGCATCTATCTCTTCTCCCATAGCCTGTCTCCATCGTGAGTCTTTCATCGCCTGTGTAACAGTTGTTGGCTCAA
Organism: Orychophragmus violaceus; assembly: GCA_030180135.1. Lineage (NCBI taxonomy): Eukaryota > Viridiplantae > Streptophyta > Magnoliopsida > Brassicales > Brassicaceae > Orychophragmus > Orychophragmus violaceus. Next base: position 70,053,655 of record CM058229.1, on the reverse strand, counting down.
CCTCAGCCTGCAAAACAGTTGCCAAATTAGCATACTTTTTATTTGGTTTGACAATGTTGTTGCGAGCCCGAGTGATCATGGAGTGAGTCGGGTTCCTTGGCACATATACAATGGGAGCTGAAGTTGTGACATCGGGGCCTGAGGATGATTCTGAATCATCAGACGAAGTCAGCGAGACTACCTCAGGAGATGTATCTTGTTGTATTGCTGATGACTCACAATGCTCTGTTTCCGGTTCGATAACAGGAGATGGCGATGAAGAATCCAAACCTGGGGGCTCAACAGCTGACGAGGTGATGAGCGACTGGTCGGAGATGTTAGTCACAGGAGGACACCAAGGTTGGCTCGAAAAAGAAGAAGCTGGAGCAGGAGTATGATTGTCCAAATTTGCGAATGGAAAGGACTTTTCAAAAAATTGGACATGTCTGGAAACAAACATTCGTTTGGTAGCTGGATCAAAACACAAGAAAGAACTTTGAGTCAAAGAATGGCCAAGGAAGATACAAGGACGTGAACGTGGATCAAGTTTTTGTTGTGCATAGGGACGGAGCCACGGGTAACAAAGGCAGCCAAAAACGCGAAGCTTTGCATAATTGGGCTGAACATCAAAGAGTTTGAAGTAAGGCGACATGTTGTTGAGTGTGGGAGTAGGAAGACGATTTACCAGATACGTAGTGGCTGCGAGAGCATACGTCCAGTAAGATCGCGAAGCTGAGGCGTGTGTGAGCAGTGCAAGGCCGGTTTCCACCAAATGGCGATGACGTCTCTCCGAGAACCCGTTGTGTTCAGGGGTATGCGGAGGTGTAGTCAAATGAGATATGCCATTGGTTGCAAGGAAATCAGCCAAAGCTAAATACTCACCGCATTATCAGAATAAAGGTTGATAATTTTCTTTTTGAATCTGTTTTCTACTAGTGCCTTGAACCGAATAAAAATGTCACGAACATCAGACTTGCGTCGGAGCGGATATAACCAAAAGTAATGAGTGTAATGATCAACAAGTAATAGATAGTACTTGTAACCATCCACAGAAACAATTGGTGAGCTCCATACATCAAAAAATAGTTTCAAGTGGTGAATTTGTTGTAATAGAAGATAAAGAGAATGGGAGCTTGTGAATTTTATTTGTTGAACAAGAATTGCAAGGCAAAGGAGAGTCTTTATTTGAGATTAGAAGTGAAAAAGAAGTAACAACATGTTTTAAAACTGGAAGAGAAGGGTGTCCTAGCCTATGATGCCAAAGAGGCATAGAGGTTTTTATTGATGTGAATGCAAAAGCTTGTGACTCATCTCGATTAGGCCACTCATATCCGTCATTCTTAGTTCTTCCTGTTACCAGCGGCGCCCCCGAGTTGAGATCCTTCACCTGAAAAGTTTTTGGAAAAAATTCCACAGAAACTGAGTTATCTTCACAAAGCTTTCGAACAGAGACTAGATTCTTTGAAATTTGTGGAACACAAATAACATTTTGAAGCGAAAGAGAGCGAGTTGGTAAAGAGAGATTAGAGGAACCAGTATGAGTAATGGGCAGATTAGCTCCATCGCCAACCATGACCTCCTCACCACCGGTGTATGGAGAATGAAGAGACATGTTGGTGATAGGTGTCTAGTTTTAATCCTATTCTACTGCAAGTGCACAGTTATGTTATTGTAGTATATAGGGTATCGAATCCACATAGACTCCGGTTTCGATAGATCAAGAACAGTCAAGCTTAAACTAGGAAGAAAGCAATGTGATGTAACTAAAAGCAATGCGAGAAAGTAAATAAGTAGCAAAATTATCGGTTGTGAAAGCAGTTAATTAAGGGCGCTAAGTCTAGAGCGTTCTCAGGAAATCAGACAAGCAGACAATTCATTCAGTAAGGATCTAATTAAGCTCAGTTCTAGAACTCAAAACACGGATATAGAATTAACCAACTGCCGTTGCGAGAATTCTCTAAGTCTAAGTGCAGCAATCCAAATTCCTTTGCAATTACTAACAAATTAAACCAGCTTTAATTCTAAGTTCGATATGTTCACAATTAAACTAAACCAAATTCCTTTGCGAGAAGTTTAATTTCTCAACCTAAATAGTTCAGATTCTAAACCACACTTTCATGTCGTATTTAGCAACCTAAGATCTAGATTCTAAGTGATCAGGTTAGAACTAGCATTAAACATAATTTAGATCGAAGAACAAATATGATATGAATCCTTAACTGAATTAAACAAGTCTAGCAAGTCATGAAATCCCTAATGAGAAACCCTAAACCTAACTATGAATCTACTCAGTCATGGAATATGAAGACATAATCAATGAAATAATAGATATCATAAAAGAGATTAAACAAGTAAAGGGGTTCGAAATCTTCTCCAAAAATATGATGTAGTACATGATCAGATCAGCCCTCAAAAGCTCTAAAAACTCTCTGCTCTAAATTATGAATGTCGTATGAAAAATAAAGTCTAAAACCTAATTAATATAGCTAATCATGACTTGGGGTTTCTGTGTAATTATCTGGAACATCTGGGCTTTTCTGCAATATTCAATAACTTCATAACTCGCTGAGATCTGGCCCATTCGCGCAATGCATCGACCGATGCAGGTGTGCAACGATCGAAGCAGTCCTCTGTTATGGACAGTGAGCTCTATCTCTTGGACCAAATCTCCAAAACGCTCCAAATAGCTCCATAATCTCCATTTCTGCTCCAAACGGGCATGTACCTAATAAAACCTGTAAAAGACTCTAAAGAAACACAAATAGACTCTAAAACACACTTATATCATGGTCTAAAACCACTGAAAACCATGATATATCAACTCCCCCACACTTAGTCTTTGCTTGTCCTCAAGCAAAACAAAGAACTAAGTTGGTGAAGAGGTTTGAAAACTTTCAGAAACTCTTTTCATCTTTGAAGACAACAACACTCAGATTCCCCTTAGTAATCCACATGAAAGATTTCACCTGCAGACATCAAGACCAACATATACTTCCCCCACACTTAGCAACTGTCCTAAGTAAACTCCACAATCACATTCACGCATTCAAATTCTCCCTACTGACTTCTGCAAGTATTTAAGTGCGGTCTCACGTAAGGAGTATCGATCAAAGGGCACATGGACTCTTACCTTGTCAACTCTAGACCACCATACTATCTTTCTCTGGTCCCTTTCTTCTCTTTTCTCTTCCTTAACAACTGATTTTCCCCCACTGGGTATCATTTTTTTTTTATCATTGTTCTTCCCGTTTTGGGGTGTACTTTGGACACATTCCATGGACCGCACAGGAGGTAATAGTGGTAGCTACCACTCCCGTGACCACTTCGGAGCAACTAGCTTATCCTCAGTTTATTACTCTTTTTTTTTTTTACTTTATGGAAGGGGAGAAGGGAACCAAATAGGACAGGTTAACAGGCTGTGTCAGAACTAACAAAGGAATCCGACTCAAGGTATACCAAGCCCTTAGGTGAGAAATTAAGTCAGTATTAAGTTTGAAGTCAGTAAAAGGATCCTCTGATACCTGAAGCGATGTGGGTGTCCTCAGTAGGTTGATCCGTGTCTGAGTTTTCTAATAGTCAGAGATAATCTGCAACTTCGTCCCAATGGTTACTTAAGTTCCTGCAAGTGCTATTAATCTTCTCAAAAAATCATTGTTTCTTACTTAAACTATTTTGACTCGATAAAACAAATTTTGAAAAACATACTGACTTTAAGAAAACAGAAAACTAATGTCAGTAGCACCTCCCCCACACTTAAGACACACTGTCCCCAGTAGTGTCAAGCGAATGATTGGTAAAAGAAAATAAAAATTATGTTAATGGATGATTGAGTACTGTCTGATTTTTACCTCTGTCGCACCTGCATCGACCGTTGCACTAGGTGCATCGACCGTTGCTGGGCGATTTTTCGTGTATGGTCGATCGTTTCTCAAGACCGCAACGATCGCTGCAATGCGATTCTTTCGTGTTGTGACGATCGACACAGTGGTGTGTCGATCGACGCACTGCGATTTTTCGGGTCAGTCAGCAAGTTAGCAGGTTATTCCGTTGGAAAATCTAAGTTTTCGATCTTGCAAGCTAAAAACACTGAAAACAGAATAAAATCAAAGCAACTAATGTATCCAAGCAAGCATATCATCCAGAAACATAAACATCCTAAGAAAATCAAAAGAAAAAGTGAAAAGAAAAACAGAAATAACAGAACCGTAGTCTGAAAAACGCAGATCACTCTCACTCGTCATCCATCTCAGCAATGCGATCAGAACCACTCGAAGAACCGGGAGTCAGAGATCGCTGTCTACGTCGTAAATGTCCGGGATGGTGTATCTGATGCTGTCTCCTGTAAGTGCAGCCACGCATTCACTCCCACATGGTCAAGTAGTGGTCTCTCTGTGAAGGTGTCGGTCTTGAGGAACTCAGCAATATCATTCGGCCACACCCTATCTGACGGGATCTCCGTCTTGTCTGCTCTAGGCCACGGTGGTTGTATGGCTTCTAGATCTCTCACATAAGGCGCAGGATGTGGTGATTCTCGGTGGAACCACTCTGGTGGTGGAGCATGATGTACCGTAGCAGCAGCTGCGGTGGCTCTGCGTTTGCGGGTTTGTCGAGGAGGCATCTGCAAGAAATGATTAAACATGTAAGTCTCTGCAGAAAACTCCCTGTGAAATCGTAGAGCAACGACCGTTGCACAAGTGCAACGACCGTTGCTAGGCGATTTCACAGCCGACAATAAATCTCCAAAATAGTATCTAAATTCGTTCAAGATCCTCACTAACAGCCTAATATCATCACCAATCATCCTAAATCATGTCTAATTCAGTGCGAATTCATCAATTTCAAGCCAAAAATTCTCAAATTCTAAAACCCTAAAAACGAATCCGGAAATCACAAAATTGAGACACATTACCTCGGATTTGCTACAAATGGGTTATAGGAATGGATTAAGAGTGTAAAAACAAGAGAATAGCACTTGGAATCAGTGAAAATGACGAAGAAATGAGAGATTTAGAAGTGTGGAGTCGCGGTTGTACGAACGGCGAAGTGGACAAGAAGAGAGGAGAAAAGGGTTTAAGGTACTTACCTCGATCGTGGGTGCAACGACCGTTGCAGATGAGCAACGATCGTTGCTGGTTGAACCGAATTGATTCCGGTTTAGCGCGCGTACCTTAATTTTGCAATTAAACCAATTGCAACGACCGTTGCACAGGTCCGCAACGATCGTCACAATGCGATCACATCTCCTCGTCGTAAGCACCCTGCAACGACTGTTACAATGAAGCAACGATCGTTACACATCTCCAGAGTCGAGTTCTGTATCTAAAAACTTAGCAGAACAAAATTAAAAACGTAAGTTCCTAAGAAAAACACCAAATCTCAAAAAAAAAAACACTAAAACCTAACAGTGGGTTGCCTCCCACTCAACGCTTGTTTAAGGTCATTAGCTTGACCGGACGAACATGAATTTTAGGCACCAGGAGGCTTCAATAGAGACTTTGAATGTCCTTGTGAAATTCTCTTCATCCAAGGCGGAGAGTAAGCTGCTTCAGAATGAAATTGTCCAAGATAAGGTGGGATGTGATGCTCTCCAGGATCAGGAACCAATGTCTCACAAGTCTGCTCTTCAGAACCATCCATGATAGTGAAAGTCTGACCATCTATCAGCGGCTTGCGCAGCTTATCCATCTCAAAGTGCAGAGGATCATCTCCCAGATGGAGATCAATCAAACTGTGCTTCACATCTATTACCGCTCCAGCTGTAGCTAAAAATGGCCTCCCAAGTATCAAGGCATCATCAAGATCACTGTCGTACTTCAGCACTAGGAAATCGGTCGAAACCAAGTAGTTTCCAACTCGCACTGGGATGTCCTCAAAAACTCCTTCTGGAATCCTTATCGACTGATCAGCTAGGACAAGAGAGGTCCTAGTAGGTGAAAAATCCGTCATTCCCAGCTTCACTGCCACAGAATATGGCATAAGACTTCCAGCAGCTCCCAGATCGCACAGAGAACGCCTAAAACTATCCTCAAAGATAGAACAGTTCAGCACAAAGACACCAGAGTCAGGCAGCTTCTTTGGGATCTTGGTTAGCAACACTTCACTGATGTGTCTCAGGACTACTATCACCCAATCCCTCAGCTCTTCATCCAAAGGCAACATCTTACTCAAGTACCTCTGCACACATGGGTGATAAGGCGGATCATCAGATGGTGGAATTTCTTCCAAATCTTCACCAAACTCTTCTAGCTTCTTTAGCTCCTTAATCTCTTGTCGAATCACTTCAGACACTGAAGGATATAGTCTAATGGATTGTGCATAAATCTCCTGCTGAGTAATCTCAGACACTCCAGGGAATAAACGATCAAACTCTAAATCTGCATCAATGCCATCAGAATCCTGCGAATCTATCTGTTTACGACCTGCAACGATCGACGCTAAAGGTGCATCGATTGATGCATCACTGTTTTCACAGATTCTACCCGAGAGATTTTCCTCAAAATCCAAAATTTCAGCCTCTTCTACCAACTCAACTGTGTTCAACTCAAAATTTTCACCTTGTGTTGATCCATCATCAATGTACACTGAACAGGCCTTAATATGAGTTTCTGCTACTCCTTTTCCTTTCACATAACTTGAGATTTGGCTCACCTGAGTGTCCAATTGCCTCACATGAGTACTCAGAGACTCAAACTTACCACTGAGATCCTCGTAGACAGCATCCAACTTCTTATTGCAGTCCAAAGCAATCTTTGTCTGTCCCTCTAGCAGCTGTTCCATCATTGCCTCCATCTTACTCTCATGAGTGCTAGTGACAGGAGGTGTCTGGTAAGAAGAAGATCCATAAGTTTTTTGAGTACCTTGTCCAAAAGGTTTCTGAAACCCACTAGCCTGTCCAAATCCAGAAAAGTTTTGATTGCTGTTGAAAGCACTCTTCTGTCCTCCATTGAAGAACTTGTTCCCAGACTGATATCCAAATCTGTTACCTTGAAATCCAGATCCAACGTAGTTCACATCCTCTTCCTGTCCATCTTCTTCAGCATTGATCACTTCAACATCTTGCGCAAAATGGACAGCTTTCTTCCCAACTAGAAGATTGCACACAGTATCCAACTTAGATCTAATATCAGCTATCTCCAAGTTCTCTACCTTTCCACCGGACTTTTTCCTCCTCTCATCAGTAGTCTTGCAGCTATTACTGCTTGCTAAGTTCTCAATCAACTGCTTAGCTTGTGCAGGAGTCCTGGTGTTGAAATTTGCATTGCTGGAATTATCCAGCGCAGCCTGATATGGAAGATCTATGCCTCTAAAGAAGATACCTAGAAGCGTTACCTCAGTAAATCCATGATGCGGGCAGTCACGCTGATACTTCTTGAATCTCATCCAGGTAGCCTTAAGAGGCTCCGTAGGGCCTTGGGAGAAAGTGAGTATGTCCTGTCTGGACTGATCAGAACGCGCATCATCGTAGAAATGCCTCAAGAACTCACTTTTCAGAGCATCCCAAGTAGTAAACTTCCCAGGTGGCAGTTGTTGAGGTCAAAAACCTCCTCGACGAAAACAATAGCCGAAAGACAGGATTGAACTTCCGGACACGAACGAAAGTTCATCAAACGTCTAATGTTGCATGTAAATGGCAAAATCGTATGAAACATCGACAATGTTACCAAAGCGATTTATCGGAAGAATGATGTCGGAAAACAGGCAGAGCCACGGTCGGACAAACGCACTTTCCGACAAGAACTACGGATCTCGGATTTTCCGAGCTGAACCATCTCGGAATTCCTAGCTGAACCATCTCGGAATTCCTAGCTGAACCATCTCGGATTTTCCTAGCTGAACCGTCTCGGATTTTCCGAGATGAACCAGCTCGGAATTCCTAGTTGAACCATCTCGGAATTCCTAGCTGAACCATCTCGGAATTCCTAGCTGAACCATCTCGGAATTCCTAGCTGAACCATCTCGGATTTTCCGAGATGAACCAGCTCGGAATTCCTAGCTGAACTAGCTCGGAATTCCTAGCTGAACCATCTCGGAATTCCTAGCTGAACCATCTCGGAATTCCTAGCTGAACCATCTCGGATTTTCCGAGATGAACCAGCTCGGAATTCCTAGTTGAACCATCTCGGAATTCCTAGCTGAACCATCTCGGAATTCCTAGCTGAACCATCTCGGAATTCTTAGCTGAACCATCTCGGAATTCCTAGCTGAACTATCTCGGATTTTCCGAGATGAACCAGCTCGGAATTCCTCGTTGAACCATCTCAGAATTCCTAGCTGAACCATCTCGGAATTCCTAGCTGAACCATCTCGGATTTTCCGAGCTGAACCAGCTCGGAAAGCCCATACATGCTCTCTCGGACCAACGAATTGGGCTAATGGACCGAAATCGAGGAAAACGGGAACTTAGGCCTAAGCATACGGCAATCTTTAACAGACTCGGAACATCCCAAATCTCGGCCCATCCGGAAGGTAAGTTAGGTCTCGGAAGATAGAGATGAGAAGAAAAAATGTAAATCTTAACGGAAAAGGAAAGAGATGACAATAGGAAGATTTCCGGAAATCTAACGGAAATATTCTCGAGGACCGACTTCCCGCAGCTATAAAAGAAGACAGTGGCCATACGATCAAGCAGAGCGAAAAACCCTAGACTTATACTTAAGAACTTAGCAGCTTTCTCTTAGCCGATTTTCGAGTTCTTTTGTACTTTCTTTCCAATTCCTTAAGTTCTCTTTTCCGATCTTTGTAATCTTTTCGACTTTTATCAATAAAACTTCCTCCGGGTTTGCTAGTTTCGTGGTTATCCTTGAAAGTTTCTGTTCCCTAAAAAGTCTAGCTTTACAAGTTTTGACCGTGTGAGTTTCGACTCTCACAGTTTGGCGCCGTCTGTGGGGAATAAGGAACTTCGACACATAAAAACCACCGGTTAACGGACCCGAAGAGATGACCATCATCGGAAACGAAGACGAAACAAATCGGTAATTACCGATCGATGACAACACGCCCAACGTTACCACTGGTAACAGTTCGGAAAGCGGCAACGTTACAAACACGACCGCATCGGATGCGACGATCAACACCACTCTTGCCGAATTGAAAGAGATGGTGGCTGCACTGAGAGAAAAGGCGGAAGAACAGGAAAAGGCGAACATCACCCTCACTGAACAGATCGAAAGACTGAAAACCGGGAACCGCACTCGAACGGTGAACTTTGCCCCGACTGAACGAAGACGCTTAGACTTTTCAGACTCCGGAATTCCGACAAGGAATTCATCGCAACATCGCGAGCAAACCACAGGTGAACGCCAGCGACGAGGCCCAACATTACAGATCCTCCTCCGATAATAAGAAGACGAAAATCCGCAACGGCAGATAAAACTGAGGATTGCGAGAACGAATCACCCGAGGACAAAACCGCGTCGCCTTCCGATGACGAAGAGAGAATCGACGCCGATCGGTACGTCCCACATCTAAGCGATGATGAATTCTCGGAAGAAGAGGAGGTAGAGCAAACTCGTCAGAACGGGCCAACTCAACGGCAAAGAAGCAGCAGAAGGAGCGAACTAGATGAACTCTGGGACGCGCTGGCTCAGACAACAACAGAAATCAAAACTGTGCGATCACAAGTTCACCGAGCGACCAGCGCTGCCCCGGAAATTGACCGCGTCCTGGAAGAGACAAGAAAGACACCGTTCAAAACTCGAATAACCAGGACTCGGATCTCCAATCCGGGAAAACTCAAAATCCCATTCTACGACGGAACAACTAATCCGAAGGCTCATATAATGGCCTTCCGGATTGCGATGGGAAGAGAAAATCTCACCCGAAGGGACAGAGACGCCGGTTTTTGCCTTCTGTTCGTGGAACATCTAAAAGGAGCAGCCTTGGAGTGATTTTCGAGGCTGGAGCGCGACTCCATCGGAAGTTTCCAGCAGCTATCAGAGGAATTTATGAAGCAATATTCCATCTTCATGGACAGGGAGACTTCTGACGTCGACATGTGGGCTTTGAGTCAAGGCGAAACCGAAAGCTTGAGGAAGTTCATCGAGCGATTCAAGAGAGTTGCCAGCCGCATCGAAAATCTGAGCGACAAAGTGGGGATCGACGCGCTAAAGAAAGCACTCTGGTACGAATCGGATTTCAGGAGGGAAATCTCGCCAAACCGACCGCAAACGATGGCAGACGCCTTACACAGGGCAATCGATTTTATCGTAGACGAAGAAGAGATGAAGGTCCTGTCCGAAAAGCACAAAGCAAAAAGACATGTGAGTAAGGAAACCCGGACGTCGGCTAGCGCGAGTGGCGAAAGGCGAACATCAAAACCAAGCAGCACTTCACGGCATGAAAGAACGACATGATCGCATAATTATCAGATCGGGTCGGATCAGCAAGAAGACAGGTCGGCGGAACGGAGGAAGAGCTCTTGGAATACATGGACAAGAAACCCCAGCTCTTACGATGAGAAGGCCTTCTGCGACCACCATCAGTCATACGGGCATAAAACTGCCGATTGTCGCAGACTAGGAATCAAACTCGCGGCTAAACTTGTCGCAGGAGAACTAGGAGACACGATAACTCTGAAAGACCTCGACGATGCGAAGAGTGGAAATCAGCCTGGTAAGCCAAACAAAAGCAACGATCCAAACATAGCAGAAACCGCAACGGGCAATAACAAGCGGAGAAAAGGGAACGACGAAGATCCTAAGGCAATCAGCAGACAAAGAATAAACATGATCGTGGAAAGGCCGCAGTACCTCCCAAGACAAAGATTTCCTCTCGACCCATATCCTCGACGACCGCATGATGTAGCTATCCTGAGAAGGAACGTCAGAGGAGGAGCATCAAGACGCAACCCAGGTCCTACGATAACATTCGAGGATATGCCAAGATCGGAAACCAGCCATCCAGGAAAGCAACCGCTAGTCGTGGAGCTAATAATCTGGAATCGACGCATACCGAACATACTTGTCGACACTGGGAGTTCTGTGGACTTAATCTTCTGCGAGACTTTAAAGAAGATGGGAGTAAACTTGAACGAAGTAACGCCTTCCTAGACATCCTTAACATGGTTCACTGGAGGCTCCATAATCACTTTCGGAAAAATCGAACTTCCCATAGTCGCAAAGGGAACCTTCAAGGTCATTGAATTTACAGTCGTAGATCACCCGACAATCTACGACGCGATTCTCGGAATTCCGTGGATAAACTCCATGAGGGCGGTCCCATCAACTTATCACCTGTGCGTCAAGTTCCCGACCCCTTTCGGAGTCAGCACAATCTGGGGAAGTCGAGAACGACAGGATGAGGAATCAGGACAACGGCCAAGTACGACGGAAAGAAGCTGCTCATCTCGCCAAATCGGCAATCACGACCAACGCTTCTCCGTAGGAGACTTGGTCCTAAGAAGAATCTGGCAAAACTCAACACTTCGGAAAACAAAAGCAGACTGGGAAGGACCCTACATGATTACAAGAGAGATCCGCCACGAAGTATACGAGCTTGACGACACGGACATCACAAAGGTCGGGTGGAACGCAATGCACCTGAGGAAGTTCCGACACTGAAGGCACCAAAAAAAAAATGGAACATTTGAACTACGGGACGGCTTGATCCCCGAAAGGGGTACGTAGGCAGCCAATCTTCTTGATTGGTTCAGCTGTCCCCCCTCTCAAAAAAAGGGGGGGGGGAGTGGGTCCGTATATATCTATACTTCCATAACGGATCTCGCAAATTTTTGAAACAACACCAGATCTCATAATTTTTTGAAACAAATCGCAAAACTTACAAGTACGGGCAAAATTCAAACTAATTAAGCTTGACCAGCTTGGATCAAGATTGCCTCGGATACTCGAGCTGAAACAGCTCGGATCTAACCCCAGCCAGCGCGGAAATCCGAGTTAAAAATAGCAAGGACCTGAAACTCAATCATCTCAGAATCATAGGAGGACACCCAAAAATTCAAGCTGGGCCTTTCCCACCAGTCGGCCTTTTTCCGCAAGATTTGGAAAATAACCCCTTCCGCCTTCGCCAGGTAACAAAATAAAACTCTTTCATTTTATTTACTTTAAGATAGAAATTAGGATATGAACTTAGTACCGGCCTACAATTTTATCGCATGCGTGTTAGTTAGGAATAATTTATCTCGTCCATCGACGGCCGCGATGGACGAACTCATACATCCTCTGCGGATATAAGCCGACACATCCGATGTGAATTGAGGCTATATTGCATCCAACAAACGGATAAAATCGCGCTATGAATGTTTATTATCGGCAAAGGGAACATAAGTCGAGAGGTCGACGTAAAATCCCGAATACGGGTTGTTGACAGGTCTTTAAATCCACCGCACCAGTACTAGAGACGATAATAAACCCTCCCACAAAGAAACACATCATGACGCTACTCAGCACACTGGTAAAGTGACGTTTTGACCAAGTATATCTTGGTTCGGTATCTTTGAAAGGTGGTCCTGTGGATACCGATTTATTTTTGAAAAAACGAAAGATACGAGGCAAAAATCTCGCAGAGAATCGGAATCGAAAATCTAAACCCAGTAAAGAACGATACGCTGGTCCCGACAACGTCATTATACACATTCAATTTGGGAATACAAGACGAAGAAATTCGCAGTAGTACCAAACTCGGCCATAAAAGCCCAGCGAAAACGTTCCCGAACACGTTGGCCTGTGCATAACTGATCCACGACAAGAAAGCCACCTTGTTACCTCTTGGATCCAAAACCCAGTAAGACACCCCGGGTACACTGGTCTAAACATCGATCTAACGCAACCAGCGAAACAAATCTCGAAACGGAAATCAAATGGAATATCATACATTGGATGATTTACGGAATACAAGTCATTGTTGAGAATATTAAAACATTCAAACAGATACTAACAATCGGTCATGCTGCTAAAACTAAAAATCTCCCCTGAACAAATCGACGTCCTCAAACGACAATAGATCAACACAGCCATCAGCCTCGACAATCAGCTGGGCATATTCAAAGGGATCCTCTGGATCGACTCTCGACAGTAGATCAGCTTCCTCTGTTTTGAACGCCGGAGGATACTCAGACCTCAAGTCAGTGATCAAGTCCAGGTTGCTGGTTGCCGCGATAAACTGGCTCTGCCTTTCTATCTCCGAAGGCAACTTCGTAAAGATCTTCCTAAGCTTGGAAAATCGTGACACGATTTTCTTTAGCATCCCTTTCTTCCCTTTCTCGGCCGCAGCCCGAACGGACATCTCGCGAGAAGCCTTTTTCTCGACAAGTCGGATTCTTAGAGCTTCAACGTCAACTCGAGCCGCGGTCCTCGAAGCATCAAGAGAAAGTCTCGCCGTCTCGAATTCATGTCTCCTCTCTTCCATGGAGGCTTTCATATCCGAAACCGAACCGACCAAACACGCGTTATCAACGGAATGTCTCGCAGAGCGATCCCGAATCCCGCGAAGCCTCGTATCGGCTCTGGCGGCATAACGGTTGATCGATGCCCACGCCTAGGAAACGAATCAAAATATGTTAGTAAAAGGATAGGAGGAAACCACTTGCATCACACCAAGTAATGAACTTACCTTCAGCATATCTTGGCCAGCGACAATGTAAGACTCACGACAAATCATATCCTCAACTCTGACGGGAGGATCTCCCGAATGACGAACGTCCGCATAAAATCTAGGAACCGCACCGGCAGTTGCATACATAGACCCACCGTCGTTACAGTGCCACGCTGGGATTTCGGATTGCGGAATCTCAAAATCTTTCCCGTGTCTCTTCGCAGGCCTTCGACTAGACTCGGGGGCTGCGACCTGATCCGATAATTCCGATGTTGGATCACGCGGATCATGAGCATCAGTACATGCTCTCGGAATGCTACCACCTGCTGCAGAGCCTTGACCGATCCATCCTTCAAGGCCATGAAAATCGAACTCCGGGAGTTCAACTCCTTCCGCCAGCCAGGGAGATATCGACTCGAGATCGTCGAAACATATGTCATCCAAACAGTCGCCGTCAGCGTCCGTTTTCTCATCGGATATTGTCGCCTTACGAACTGCCTCCATTCGACTGGCGCGGATAACGCGTTCAATCGAGAAATGCTGTAACCAGTTCGTATTGCCCTCCTGAAGTTTCCAAACAAGGGGAGCCAGTTGCGGTGGACACGACGTCACGCAAATATCCTTCACTGAAAACAGAAAAATCATTCGTTAAAAACCAGTTTTAAAAGGAAATCCAGACAACAAACACAACTAGATCAACTACCGAGCTTCCCCCATTTTGACTTCACCAATGAAATGCAAGCTTCTCCAACAGATGCTTCGTCAATCAAGACGTAAAAGAAATGATGCCTCCATTCGCGGTCTTTAGTCTCGAAACCCTTTACAACTGCCCGATGAAGAAAGGGTCTGAGATAAAACTCGGACTCGCGTTTGGTCGTTACCACATGCAACATATTTCGGAGATGCAACACTCGGAGATCAAGTCCACATTCAAAACTGCGAACCAGTATGCCCACCAGGTGCCTCAAGCCCCTGGGAGTAATTTGCGTCAAGGCAAGATTGAGACATCGGACGTAACGAATGATAAGTTCGTGGATCGGGAACCAGAGGAAGCACAACTCGAAAAAGATCTCTTACGCCGAAAAATACCCTTCTGGCGGAGATTCGACTCGATCGTTAGGAGATGGAATCATTATAGTAACATTATCAGGGATCATGGCTTCGCGTCGAAGCACATCGATAGACTCGGCAGACGACAGAGTCGAACCGACGGGATCGGGGATTACCTTTTTCTTTCTCGGCCGTTTCTTTTTCGGCGCATCCGGAGGATAATCCCAATGACGAAGGTACTCTTCCCGACTAACTCGGGCACCTTCAAGTTCTTCCTTGATAGGCGCATCCGCTGAGGCCGAAGAGCAAGGACGGACGGTACGAGATCCTGCTGCACGCTAAGCTACAGAAGATTCCCCTGCGGAAAAGCTGACACAGCCACGTTCCGACTCCTGATCCGCCATTTTCGTCGCAAACACTACTGAACGAAAATGTTTGGCTCAAAAAGATCTAAAGCCTTAGAACTCACAGAAATGAAACTAGAAATTCTAGCAAGGCTCACAAAGAAGCTAGAAGGAAGCTAGAGAGAGAAGTTACCTTTGGATTCTTATTGGTGAAAAGTGAGAAGTGAAGAAGGGAGAAATGAATATTATATAGAATTCACTAAGGCATGAAACGTTAGAAATGATTTTTTTTTTTGCTCATATTGTCGCAAGCATGCCTTCACTCAAGATTGTCGCAAGCATGCCCTCACTCGTGTTGTCATAAGCATTCCCGACGAATCATGACAAAAACACTCCGTGAGTAGACATGGTACCAAGGAACCTTGACACGAAGAAAATGGATGCAACCGGAAGACAATATCAACAGACAAAATCTTCTCGAACAATTATTTCGCTTCGAAATAAACGAAATAACCTCGTCATCACCACATTTCGGATATAACGAGCTGGGGAGGGCTAACTGTTGAGGTCAAAAACCTCCTCGACGAAAACAATAGCCGAAAGACAGGATTGAACTTCTGGACACGAACGAAAGTTCATCAAACGTCTAATGTTGCATGTAAATGGCAAAATCGTATGAAACATCGACAATGTTACCAAAGCGATTTATCGGAAGAATGATGTCGGAAAACAGGCAGAGCCACGGTCGGACAAACGCACTTTCCGACAAGAACTACGGATCTCGGATTTTCCGAGCTGAACCATCTCGGAATTCCTAGCTGAACCATCTCGGAATTCCTAGCTGAACCATCTCGGATTTTCCTAGCTGAACCGTCTCGGATTTTCCGAGATGAACCAGCTCGGAATTCCTAGTTGAACCATCTCGGAATTCCTAGCTGAACCATCTCGGAATTCCTAGCTGAACCATCTCGGAATTCCTAGCTGAACCATCTCGGATTTTCCGAGATGAACCAGCTCGGAATTCCTAGTTGAACTGTCTCGGAATTCCTAGCTGGACCATCTCGGAATTCCTAGCTGAACCATCTCGGAATTCCTAGCCGAACCAGCTCGGAATTCCTAGCTGAACCATCTCAGAATTCCTAGCTGAACCATCTCGGATTTCCTAGCTGAACCATCTCGGATTTTCCAAGCTGAACCAGCTCAGAATTCCTAGCTGAACCATCTCGGATTTTTCGAGATAAACCTTCTTGGATATCCGAGATGAACCTGCCCAGAATTCCGAGATGAACCTGCTCAGAATTCCGAGATGAACCGTCTCGGATTTTCCGAGATGGACCAGCTCAAGTTCTACAAACTGATAACTAAACATTTGCCGATGCGCATAATTTGTCGCAACAATTTCTTTCGGAAAGCCCATACATGCTCTCTCGGACCAACGAATTGGGCTAATGGACAGAAATCGAGGAAAACGGGAACTTAGGCCTAAGCATACGGCAAGCTTTAACAGACTCGAAACATCCCAAATATCGGCCCATCCGGAAGGTAAGTTAGGTTTCGGAAGATAGAGATGAGAAGGAAAAATGTAAATCTTAATGGAAAAGGAAAGAGATGACAACAGGAAGATTTCCGGAAATCTAACAGAAATATTCTCGAGGACCGACTTTCCGCAGCTATAAAAGAAGACAGTGGCCATACGATCAAGCAGAGCGAAAAACCCTAGACTTATACTTAAGAACTTAGCAGCTTTCTCTTAGCCGATTTTCGAGTTCTTTTGTACTTTCTTTCCGATTCCTTAAGTTCTCTTTTCCGATCTTTGTAATCTTTTCGACTTTTATCAATAAAACTTCCTACGGGTTTGCTAGTTTCGTGGTTATCCTAGAAAGTTTATGTTCCCTAAAAAGTCTAGCTTTACAAGTTTTGACCGTGTGAGTTTCGACTCTCACAGCAGTTGCTTCAGCCATGCAGCAGCGTCTCCAGCAAGACTGTGTGGGAAAAGTTTGAGAAACAGATAATCCTGGCACACTCCATCATACTTCATGCCAGTGATTATGTCCTCAAACTGATCAATGTGATCCATAGGCTGCTCCGACGGGTAACCATGGAAGGCATTCTGCCTCATCAGCGAGTAGTAGATGGTTTTGATTTCAAAATCGTTCCACTAAAAAACAGGAGGTACAAGAGCTGACCGGTTGGCATGAAACTCATCCGGACGATTGTAGTCAGCCAAGGTCCTCTCATGAAGAACCATCTGTCTTCCTTGGGCCTGTCCTTGGCCTTTTTCCTGTTGTTCTGATTGTTCCACAGGTTCAGGGATGACATTCCCTTGAGCATCAATCCTATGCCCAGCAGCATTGTAAGGATTATTTTCTCGGTCCCTCAGGGTACCTTGAGCATCAGAAATCAGTATCAATCGTTCAACAACCATCCTTGCTCTTCTTTCTCTTCTGTTAGTCCTCTCTAGTCGTCCAAGTTCTTCAAGTTGTAGATTAACGAGGTTCGAGTTTGGATTACTTCTGGTCTCACGCGTCTACATAAACCGTCTGTAATCGTCAAGCAACGATCGATACTAACAGTGCAACGATCGATTCAATCTTAGAATCTCCTAGTGACGATCGACACAAAGGGTGCAACAATCGACGCTATGCGAAATCGGTACCTGCGACAGAGAGAAAACAGAGAAAAATTTAGTAACTAAAACAAAAAAATAAAAATCCTAGTCTAAACCCTAGGTTCGAATCTATCGAAGACTCAAAGGAGTCCCCGGCAACGGCGCCAAAAACTTGATAGGTGTCTAGTTTTAATCCTATTCTACTGCAAGTGCACAATTATGTGATTGTAGTATATAGGGTATCGAATCCACAGAGACTCCGGTTTCGATAGATCAAGAACAGTAAAGCTTAAACTAGGAAGAAAGCAATGTGATGTAACTAAAAGCAATGCGAGAAAGTAAATAAGTAGCAAGATTATCGGTTGTGAAAGCAGTTAATTAAGGGCGTTAAGTCTAGGGCGTTCTCAGAAAATCATACAAGCAGACAATTCATTCAGTAAGGATCTAATTAAGCTCAGTTCTAGAACTCAAAACATGGATATAGAATTAACCAACTGTCGTTGCGAGAATTCTCTAAGTCTAAGTGCAGCAATCCAAATTCCTTTGCAATTACTAACAGATTAAACCAGCTTTAATTCCAAGTTCGATTTGTTCACAAGTAAACTAAAACAAATTCCTTTGCGAGAAGTTTAATTGCTCAACCTAAATAGTTCAGATTCTAAACCACACTTTTGTGTCGTATTTAGCAACCTAAGATCTAGATTCTAAGTGATCAGGTTAGAACTAGCATTAAACACAATTTAGATCGAAGAACAGATATGATATGAATCCTTAACTGAATTAAACAAGTCTAGCAAGTCATGAAATCCCTAATGAGAAACCCTAAACCTAACTATGAATCTACTCAGTCATGGAATATGAAGACATAATCAATGAAATAATAGATATCATAAAAGAGATTAAACAAGTAAAGGGGTTCGAAATCTTCTCCAAAAATATGATGTAGTACATGATCAGATCAGCCCTCAAAAGCTCTAAAAACTCTCTGCTCTAAATTATGAATGCCGTATGAAACATAAAGTCTAAAACCTAATTAATATAGCTAATCACGACTTGAGGCTTCTGTGTAATTATTTGGAACATCTGGGCTTTTCTGCAATATTCAATAACTTCATAACTCGCCGAGATCTGGCCCATTCGCGCTATGCATCGACCGATGCAGGTGTGCAACGATCGACGCAGTCCTCTGTTCTGGACAGTGAGCTCTATCTCTCGGACCAAATCTCCAAAACGCTCCAAATAGCTCCATAATCTCCACTTCTGCTCCAAACGTGCATGTACCTAATAAAACCTGTAAAAGACTCTAAAGAAACACAAATAGACTCTAAAACACACTTATATCATGGTCTAAAACCACTGAAAACCATGATATATCAGTTGGCAAGATCGGATGTGATATGATGTGAAGCGCCAGAATCCATTAGCCAAGATGGTGATTCAAATGAGTTGTTGTTGTTGAGCATTGCGTTGTAAGCCTTGGGAGTATGCTGCGAGCCTTGTGCAGTGCCGGATCCTGATTGGTTAACCAGACGGAACTGCGGACACCTCTGAGCGCTATGACCCTTTGTACCGCAAGCTTGACATTTGCCAAGGTAAGGTCTTTGTCCCTTGTAGCCACCAGTGTTGGACCGGTAGTTGTTGTTGTTGCCGGAGTTGTTGTTCGACCCGTCTGAGTAATTGTCCATTGGCACCAGTTGCGGTTTTTGTTTTGAACAAAGTTAGCAGTGATTGAAAGCGATGCAGCCGGTGTGGATGCAGCTTGAAGTGCGAGTTCACGATTCAGGAGTTTCTCATGAAGCTCGGCAAAGCTGACTGCAGTATCTCGGTTTTGAACGGAGTCGATGACAGTTTTGTAGTCATGAGGAAGTCCATCGAGAATCGCATCTGTTAGATCTTCATGATCCATCGGATTACCCAGAATAGCTAAGGCATCAGCCTTGTTCTTGATCGACTGCATATATTCGTCGATGGAGAGTGTGCCCTTGACACAAAGTTTCACTTGCTGTCGAAGTTGCTTGATATGCGCCCGAGTCGGTTTCGCATATGTGGCTGCAAGGGTTTGCCAGGCCTCGGTTGCAGATGTTACACTGGCAATCAACGACTGCAGGGAAAGGTCAATAGCTCCGATCAGTGAACTGTAGATGAGAGCATCTTGATGGATCCATTGAGTGAAGACCGGATTTGGAGCTTCGATGTTATCAGCTACGATTGTAGGCTCCGGTGGTGGTGTTTCATCAATGTATTTGAGAAGGGCATAGCCCCGAAGGAGAGACTTGACTTGGATGCTCCATGTGATGTAATTCATGGAGGATAGCTTGGTGACATTCGTCATGTTCACCGTGTACAGAGGATGAGGATCTTGCGGGTTGATGGCAAGAGCTTGATTCGCCATTTGAGAGAGAGAAAGGAAGCGTTTCGAAAAAATTCAGTCCCTAAAGAAATAGGGCTCTGATACCATGTAGAGAGAGATCGAAAGTATTGTATTTGCTTAAGTTAAATCATGTACAACACGTTGATATATATAGACTGCGAGAGAGATAGATTGAGCTAGATACTAGGCTAACTATAATATATTATACAAGATCATCTCAACAGAATGAGAATATAATTTGAATATTCCTTAACAGCCTATAATATCTTCAGCGACTTGGTTGGGTAGTTTGAAACATGACATGGAATAGACATGCATGGAGACATCAACTGATTTTAATAAGATTTCTTTCCCCGCCTGATTGAGGAACTTGGCAGTCCATGATGATGTGCGGTGTTTAACTCGGTCGACAACATTATCCTGAAAGAACAGATCATGAGCATCACCAGTAACCCGACCCAAACTTTCACCAATCTCCTTAATTGTTTCTTGTATGTCATTTTCGTTTACAGAAGAGCCCTCAACGATTATCTCTACTTAATCGGTGCCATGAACCGGGGATGATACATCGTGCTATGTACACGGACCCGAATTGCCTTTAGTAGTTGCCACATTTTGATCAGGGTATGGGTAGTTGTCATCATCCGGTCCATCATGAAAGCCATCGTCATCTCCATAAAATCGCAGTGGACAATCTTTTTGTCATGGGACATAACCGCATTTTTGGCAAAAACAACGCAAACGCTCATATTTGAACGAAAGAAAAGTGTTTTCATTTGACACAAACTGGAAATTGCGCTGGAAACGCAAAGGCATTTCGATATTCCATAGCAGTTGAACGCACACAGAATAAACCCGTGAAGATGACTCGTCCAAGTCGACGTCAAAAACTTGAGCCAGTATCCCAACAATGTAGTCTATGGATTCACGCGAGAGGAACTGAATTGGAATCCCGCGGATTCTGACCCAAAAAGGAATGAATTTGGTGGATTCTTTCGATAAATTTGGATACCAACGCGTGATAGTGACCATCCAGTCCAAAAAGGACCAAGGAGAACGGCGAATCACCATGTTCATCGCTTCTTCAGTCCGGAAGATGAATTGGACTCGGTTTTGTCCAATGATGTGACCCCGTAGCTGAGTCTTCGAAGCCCCAAAGACGCGGTATCTGGGAAATCATCCCGCACAGGTTTTGACTAGTTGTTTATGACATGAACGCCCACCTCCGATTGTACAATGAACTTATGCCATGTCGCTGCCAAATCGTCGAATGTATCGACGCGATTGCCATCTTCAACTCTTCCGGTGTGTGATCAATCATGAAGAATTGTTCGACCTTAAACAACCACTTCTTCACCTTATCACCGTTAAACATTGGGAAATCCAGCTTAGCAAGCTGTGTTACTCCCAAGTACGATGAACCAGGACCTGATCTTCCTTTTCCCGAATCATTAAGGTTGATGTGTCCTGTCGAACTTACATTCACCATCGGTAAGGGGCATACATTAATGGTTCCTTCCATCGTGAGATGTGTTTCTCATGGAGTCCCCAACAGTCTAATTGCCTCAAACATATCTGCTATTTCCTAAGCTATTTTCTCGCTCTGAGATGCCATTGTTCCTTCTAACGTTTGTGTTCTAGCCATCATCTCATCCATACGCGAAGCCAGTTCATTCTCCTATACCTGTTTTCTTTTGCTTCGATTTGTGCGCGAGTTTCGCCCATTTTGGTCCGAAGAAACAACCTGGCTCTGATATCTTTGATAAAGATAAAATGTGATCACAAATATGAAACGATAAAAGAACCGATGTTCGTAAAACACAACTTTTGACCTCAATTTGCAAAGAATCCAGAAAGTATAATATATCTTAAACAAAGATGAGCAACAATTTTTTTCCAGAATAGGGATAGAGAAAGCATATAACGTCAAGTTTAGAATGATGATTTCTGAGGCAGAAATCTATCTTTAAGAAAAAGAGTAAAACGGTTGCTAACAACCGCAACAACTAAAACCGAAAAGATACTAATTCGGAATCCTTGTTGCTGATGTGGCATGTGATTCAAATCTCTAACACCAGTTGACCATCTCTTTCCCTATAACATACATATATTCCGACGTGATGATCTATTCCACGAGCTTGAAGTGATGTCCAGATGGAAAATCTCAATCTGATAGAAGATAGAATTGTGCGTTGTGGACTCATGCCATTTAACTCACCACAAAACATCGAGAATTTCTTCCCAAAAATCTGAAAACAACAAGGAGTTGTAGCTTTTTCATCTCTAGTAGTGGCCACACATCTCTATTCCAACATGAGACCCTAAGTTTCCAAATTTTATTCTAAGACCTTTCTGTTTATATACATATGGGATTGTAAAGAATATATTTGTTTTTTTTCATCATCTATACATATGAATGAGAAATAATTTTTTGTCGAATCTGAAGTGTAATCACGAGAGCGCTTTAGAGGAGGATAATGTTGACGTGACGTGGCATGGTGACATGAATGTTTTTTTTCTTCTGTCAACAGTGACATGGATGGTTTAAAAATAACTAAAAAGGTTTGGAGGTGACTTATTTACGTGAATGCCATTACCTCGATTTTTATTCATTTAATTTTTGAATATCTTATTAGTTTGATTTTTTTACAAATATTCTATAGCATATATAAATCTTCCAAGAGAAGATTGTTAGTCTCCAATGAAATTCTATATAAGGTGAGCATAGTGGCCTAATTCTATATAAGGTGAGCTTAGTGGCCTAGGAACATAATCATTTGCAACTTACATTTTTTCAAAAAGTTTTCTCTATGTTTTTTTGTGTGGCTATGACAGTATTTTTCCGGATCATTAAGAGTTTAATCAAATGATTCGTTATCATTTCAATTACTTTCTTCTTCTTTTCGATGTAAAATGTATTTTTTTTTTGTTTTTGGTTTTCTATTCTGTTTTATCCTTAATCGCATGAAAGAAGAAGCTCGGTTATCTCGAGTTTTTGTGAATGATATGAGGTGAACTAACAAATGTTTACGGTTGAATAAAAAGATGTGTGAATTTATACTCGATATCTAAAAGTCGGATGGAAGTTTTTTGCGAAGAAGTTTTTAGTTTACCTCACATGTCCCGATTGTCCTAATGAGCCTATAGTCCGAATAAGTGTTGTATATTACTATATACATGTATTTGGTGGTAAACGATTGATTTGGTAAATACTATTTTGTTTACATATAAGGTTCATTCTCTATAGTCCGAATAATGTTTCGATAATAGTAATCGATTGATAGATGTATTAATCCTTTAGTCCGATAATATTTGTTGCCAATACGTCCGATTTTTTCGATTAGTCCCGATAGTCCGAATAAGGTTTTATCATTACAATCAAGCTCAATTTATAAATGATGAATTATTTAAATATTTTCTAAAAGCCCGAAAGGAGTAAGTGGACTTTAATGGAATGTGAAACTGATTCATCTCGATTTAATGGAAAGGTGCAGTGGAGAGGTAAAATATTCCAGAAAACCTATAAAATCTCCGTTTTCTTCTTCTTTCTCCTCGCTTCCATTGTCTGATACGCAAAGAGCATACCCACAAAATGAATGTAATTCATGATATTGGTTCAAAAAATACACAATTTCACAAAATTTCTGATATTAGTTATAAGAATACTCGCTGGAATCTTAGAGTGGAGGTTTTGAGGGCGTGGTGTTTTACTCACTATGATGCTCCCCTGGAATTAATTTTATCCGATGAAGAGGTATTATTCTTCTATTCTAAACACATAGCTGTATTTCTTTATAACACTTTCATTTTTTGTATAGACAACACCCCCAAATCCGAAGGAGTTTTTATTTGGTATTATTTTTGTAACCTTTAGTTATTCAAAACTCATATTGATATTTTTTATAATCAACATGGAAGTCGGATTCAAGCTATGTTGTATGCAGACAGCGTCCAAATTTTTTTTCATTTAGAGAAAGAATGTTGCTGGTTTAATTTTTCTGATTTTAGGGTTCGTTAGGGCCAAAGTATGACAGAGTATGCCCAACTTTTAAGGAGATTGTTATCAATGCCGAAAAAACCACCCAGAACTTCGATCCTACAACTTTTGATGATCTCTTGAGCATCAAACCCCCAAGTAATTGTTGATGGGACAATTTCAAATAAATATTTAA
The DNA here is from genome assembly GCA_030180135.1 of Orychophragmus violaceus. Taxonomy (NCBI): domain Eukaryota; kingdom Viridiplantae; phylum Streptophyta; class Magnoliopsida; order Brassicales; family Brassicaceae; genus Orychophragmus; species Orychophragmus violaceus. The sequence continues at coordinate 70,029,583 of CM058229.1, read as the reverse complement.
TTGGTAAGTGTTGTTTACAGTTTGTTATTATTAGAATATGATGAAAAGAAGAATATCATATATTGCAAAAATTATGGTTTTTGCTTTTATGTTAACTTAGATTTGAATGAATTTTTTCCTATAGATATTGTTGGGGCTATAACATGGGTTGGAAAACTTTAATGGAAACATGACTCTTCAGAGGCCTGTTCGTATTCACGTACCCTTTTTAAAATCCAATTCACGTTTAGAGATTTCGAGTAAGTATTCACATGTTTTAAGTCTCAGAGTTTTATAATCACTTAAACTTTGCTAAATAATGATGTTGGAATTGAAGGAAAAGGGTTATAGAATGCGTTGCAAAAAGCCAATTGCTGAGGAGTTCTCCATTCGTTTTGAACAAGTTCATGACAAGCATTTATTTGTTATGCTTTGATTTTTCTGGATCAAAAGATTTAATGGTATGTTGACATGTTTTCAATAAAATATGAGCAATGCATTAATATAGAACAAAGTAATGAGAGTTTTTTTTAATTTGTTTGTAGGGAATACATGGCTTAGAGGTAAAATAGAAATTTTTTCTATTGACTATCATTGTTTAACTGCAGATGAGTTGAACAAGTTGATTGATAGGTATGATTTGTTTAAATTGTCATATTGAGATTAATATGATTATATAAATTATTAACAACATCTAACATATTTACCTGTTTGATTTTGTGTAGTAATCCTCAACCTCTGCCGACATGGTACCCAAACGAGCATCATACTCTCGATCTTTATTAAACCTTCATTCACTCTTATTATAAACTCTTAAGAGCTTATTACGTTTTAAGTTAAGATTTTTAAAATCCATTGTAATGATTCCTAACGGTTTGGTTTTTATTTTAATGTTATGTCAAAGTAATGGTTAACTTTGGTTTTAAAATTCGTTTACAATATTGCAACTTAAACAGTTTTATTATAAGTTCGAGTTTAATCTAGAAATAATTTGGAAAAACTAATTAATATATTAAAAATTGATTGATATGTCCATATATAAAAAGTAATAAATTGGAAAAAGTAAAGAATATTCTACATTTCGATAGATGTCTATTGTTAAACACAATATCTTGGTGCAATGTAATAAAATATAACTTGTTATCTTATTAATGAGATAACGATTATAGTTTACAAATTTAACATAGAATATATTCGAAAAATCTTAAATATCGGACAATTACCAAATGTTTTTATAACTTTAATATCTTAACAAAAAAATTATACATATAAATGTACATAATAAAATCTTAACAATAATTTATATTTTCATGTATAAAATAAAATTATTGTGAACAAAGGAAAAAATATTCTACATTCAGAAAAATCGAACGACTGTACTTATCCTATTTCAATGTAACGATTGTAGTTTACAAACTTAACCAAGAATACCCAATAATCTAAAATATATGACACTTACCAAATATTATTTATAACTTTCACATTTTTAAACAAAAACAGTTATTTCGACCCATGATTCTCTTAAACCTACATCTTACCTTTTATATATACTAAGATTTATCGGAGAATAAAAGTACTATTGTATCATTTCTACGATTTCTACTTAAAAACAAAAACAAAATAGGTTACCATTAGAGAAGGTTTCCCTGCTTCATTGGAGAAATACAAGACAAATGTGAAGATACTTTGTTCGTGGAGAGTGTTTTTTTCCAATGTTCTCAAAGCGATTGAGATGGTTTATTTGACTCTGAGGTATTATTCTTAATTACTAAAACAAATTCTAAACATCAATAGATTTGTTATAACAATTGAACAATTAGAAATGGTAACACTTTTATATCCGTATATATGATATGCTCACATTAATTTTTTATTAATCAATAATCATGGTACAAGAATACATGCAACTCTCGATCATAACATGACAAGAAAATTTGGCTTTCCATTGTTTGAAGATGGGGCAATTTTTATTGAAAGATATGGATATGTCAAATATTCAAATGAATATAAGACTAATCTTCTATCTTTTAAAATGTCGTTTACAAATCAGACTAAAATCACATTATGTGAGGACTTTCCTGAGGAGGTGGAAGAGAAGTATTTACTTGGTTTTGATGACATTCTTGCTTGAAATTTTGAGAAAAGTGTCTTGATCGGTTTGTTATCCATAACCTTTTGATTTAAAATAAAGTTATATTTCTCTATTGTTACATGATTTTTTAACAATTGTTTGTAGATGTAATTGATCAAATCGTTGCTTTGTCATCACTAAATAATGTTAAGAAATAAAATGAAATGAATACTAAAGATTAAACCTTGAGTTGGAAAACGATTCGTAAGTGTACATATATTATGTTTTATATTATTTGTATTTAAATTTTTATTCACATTATGCTATATCTTGATTTTCAGATATTTGCGTTTAAAGTGTACATTATAGTGGTGAACATGCTCAACAAGTGTTTGATTTTAATACAAATAGTGAAGGAGGTGAAATCACCTTTGTCATTGGGTTTTCAAGCTGCAAATATTATTAATGCCAATTATTTGTGATTTAACATTCATACAGTGTGTTTATATTTATTTAATTTATATATAAATAATTTGATATACTAACCATATCTTATTTCTAAAACGAAGATGAATGGTCCATATCCAGCGGATTTAATTCAACGAAATTTTTACTAAATCCAAACACGTCTTACGTCAACAAGTTTCGTTCGAGGTAAAAGTTTCATTTTTAAAATATTTTAATATGAACATTTCTTTACATATCTAACTAATAATGTTTGTATTGTTTTTTTTTAAAGAATACCATCGGATAATCTTATGATTACGAATGGTGAATCCAGTCAAATTTCACTTGCATCGAATATCACCCTGTATGATGAGTTTTTTGACAAGAAAAACAAGAGACTTATAATATCTAAGATTGTAATTGATTATGAGGGCTAATCATACATTTTCAAAAGCATTATATTTGAAAATATGAAACCTAATTATTTATGGATTTTTCAATGTGTTTTAATTGATTAAGCATGAAAAATGCATTACATGTGCCACCATTGATTCAATTGATTTGAGTCAATTGATTTGAGTCAAAATTGGTACTACCCTGCATGTGCAGTATGCAACAAGAAAGTGTACGATGCAAGTAATGATGTTGATGATGGAAAACCAGTTGAGTTTGGTTATACAACATGTAACGAAATTGTTACAAATGTTAATGCAAGATATAATACAAACATTGGGTTTTCTTTATTGGTATATGTGTATGGACTTAATATTGACAATTCATATAAACTTTTCTGAAATCAAAGTGTGTAGATACTTTATCGTTGTTTGAGTTAAAGACAATTCTGAAACAAAATTAAGTTTATGTTGTTTGATCGACCCGTTGGAAAACTTCTCTATCTCACTACAAATGTGGTGGTCAAATAATTTAATGAGGTATATGTCTTTTTAAATATTTATGTATATTATGTATCGTTTTGGTTTTTATTTATATAATCATTTTATTTATTATAAATGATTATTGTCTGAAGATTCAGCAACTCTACCATAATGACTTACCGATTTGATCGGTAAATAGGTTTTATTCAAAATCACACTGTCTGAGAACAATAGAAAGAATAAGAGCCAACCATTTGTTTTGACAGATGTTTGGGCTGATCAAGAGAGGGTGAATCAGTTGTCTGAAACTGATCAAATATTAACATGACTAACTGTTCATTTATTTGATCTAATTCATAATTATTATTCATGTTCTTTCTGTTATTTGATATGTCTCAGTTTATGCTTGCGAACTCAACTGAGAATTTTGGATCTCATCTGTTTATGCTCACGAATTCATATGAAAGTTCCGAGCCTTCACTTTCTAATACCCTAGTGTCTAAGAAAAGGAATGTTATAATAAAAAAGAAGATGACAAGTATTCCAATACAAAAAATTCAAATTGTTTGATGATGATGAGGAGAGAGAATGATTATCTTAGCTTTGTGTTTATATGAAATCCTTCTTTTGAAATTTATTTGGTTTCATGGTTGTTTTTTCCCCATATGTATAAGATGCTCTCTTGGATTTGTTAAGTTTGTTATTTGTTGAAGTATTAATATATATCATATTCTCTTATTTGTATTATTTTTGATCTGATTTTTATTACATGTTTTGTTATATCTCTTAATGAATTCGTGTCTTTTATTCATTCGTTTAGCTTGATTATTTTATTTGTGTATCTGTTTTATGATTCAATAAAATAAATTGTAATTATATTAAGAGAGTATGGAATTTAAATTCAGAAAGGGAAGAGAGACGATATATAAATTCATTGTTAAAAGCATGAGCACTCAAATTCATTGCCTCAATCATTGGTCAATATCTCACCGTACACTTCTGAGTTTATAATTCTGACAACATCTGGAAACCATAAAATATAAGTATTATAACATTATATAATATTTTTTATTATTATTTCCATATATTAAATTATATATATTCAACTTATATGTATTCATATCGTCTGTGTATTCAATTTTTCAAAACTTTAGTACACATTCGACTAGGTCTCCACCAAAAATATCTCAATCACTTAGATTTTTGTTGCAACGTCCCCCAAAATCAAGCATTCTATCATGTCATTCCTGAAAATTTTCTTATATTATAAATATATATAAACAATAATAGCATATTACGGTGAAAAATAAATTAAGGCAGATCTTACTTAGTATCTGTAAGATCAAATATGAAATAGAAGTGATCACATGTAACTCGGATTAGGTATGGCATGTGAAGATGGCCGATGTTTGATGTTGTTCCTAAAAGGTTTAAATAGAGAAATATGTTGGCTAAAATATAATATCTTATGTTATTTTTTATAACAAATTTAAAAAGAGCTTACCAACATAATATTGATCAAGGTCTCATTTTCAAGATAGAAACGATCTCTGATAAATAAAAAATATGAATCATTTTTATAAAGTGTGACTCTAATATCTGTTGAGTTATTAAACTTCAAACAGTAAGTGCGTTTGTTTTTTAGCCCTATATATTTGTGTTTGAGCAACTACGTTAAACGACTTTATAACAATCCAGTGGTCTTTGTGAACTTGACCTCTAAACTTATTGGCCAGTTCCCGAACCCTTATTGTTGATTGAATTTTGTTACTCTGCATATTATAAAGTCAAAAATAGGACAATTGTTTGTAAAGATTTTTCAAAGAGCTTCCAATATCAAATTACGAGAGAGTTGTAACTAAAATATGGTATATGCAGATTGAATACATGGTCGTCACAGATTATGAGGTGGATTCGCTGACCGTTAGTTGATTTGCCTTCGGTCTATTTCTGAAGAACCTTAACGCATATTCTCCAGTCTTCACGAGATGTGTTGAGGGCACTTACATTTGTGAAAGAGGCCATTGTTGGTTTTTTACTGAAAATATGAGTTTTGCTTGCAAAGATAAGAACTAAATAGATTGAATATCTGTAAAAAAAAATGAATGATATTCAACAGTTGCCTTTTATGATGGTTTTGATCAGAGTGTTTGGTAGAAATCATTTAATTGGCAGTTTTTAATTTGTATTTATACTTTTAGTGATAATTAGTTACATTGCATGCATTTATGAGATAACTTGTTACTTATTTATGTTATTTGTACCATTTTACGTCTATTTATTAGACTAACTAATCGAAAATGCTTTAATTTTTGGTTTTTCAAGATATATTTGTTATATATAATATAAATTTTCAAGAATAATTTATACCCAAATTTAAAATAAACTATTATTTATCATGTGCTATATTAAAAATTATTTAAAACATTTTTACACTAATATAAATAGGATTCTAATTTAATATTTTAATTTTAAGATAGATTTAATGTAAATATATAAATTAGAAGTGATTGATATCAACCCACATTTCTATTTTTTCTAATAAAGTTAATACATTAGATTGACATGTACCCAGTGAATTAATTGATAAGAAAATTTCATCTTAATTAACCAATTGAGTTTTTTTTAATACATATTAGTCCATTTTTATGCTAGGGTTTACATATTTAAATAATGATTGACATATATTAAATACTATGCATTATACATACCGATATATTCGAGTAAAATTTATGTTAGAAAAATTAAATTGTAGCACATAAATTTGATTTTTCTGATTTAGCGTAAAATAAAATAAAAACCCAATCATGACTTTCTAAGATCGTGGTGAGTATTTCTTTCAAACCCTAGGCAGATACGAAACGTTTCCGACTTTAACTTCCTTTCCGTCTTCCGTTTGTTCTCTCTTCCGAAATTTCTTGGAAAAAACTATGGCCCAAAGGCATTACCAGTTCCTCTCGGAGATTAACATGTTGACGACCAAATGGAATTTGAGACTGAAGCTCCTTCGGTCTTGGATGTTTAAAGAAGTCTTAACAGGAAAAAATATCAAACTACTTTTGGTGGATGAACATGTCCCTTTTAATATTATAACTATACATCTACATATTTGTATTTTAATAATAGTTATGTAACTTTTGTTCCTACGATGTATAAAAGTTGCTGCAAAGCAAACATATTTCTTGATTTTGACAGATGAATCCGTAAGTAATTTTCAACTTAATAAGAGTTTTTATAATAGTACTAAATAAGGTTTTGGCACATAATATATTTTCCTTCATTAAATCATGCAAATATAATATGTAATTGTAATCATTGTGTTAACTTTCTATTCAATTTGTCTTTCTAAGAGCTATAATGTACAAGCTAAAATTGAATATCTAACCAAACTTCAGTATTAAATGTTGTTTACCAAATGAATCAAATCATTCTACCTTTCCAAGTTTTTGATTATGCCTCAAATGAGTATTAATCATACAACTAACTATCCAATTAAGGTTGTTTTCAAACATGAAACCCTGTTTAACCCCAACTAATGGTTTGATCAAAAGGTTATTTTGTGAATACACAAAGTTGAAGACATTCAATAAAAAATAACACCTACTTGATTGGTGAGCCATTGGTAGCATTTTCGAATATATATTTTATACATATGATATACTATTAAAATTCTTCTTTAGTTTCCCATATATAAAACTGGCTTAACCCTAAGAGTTGAATATTTGGAAGTCATTCATAAATCTTGTCCAAATTCATTCAAGATTAAATTTCAACTTATTGATAAAAGGTATTTATTAAACGGTAATCATAAAAGTTAAGTTTTTTTCTTATTTATCTAATTATTACTCTATATTCTCATTTCTTTTGGTGTAGTGACAATATCATTTCATGCGTTATGTTTGGCAACCATGCAAAACAATTATATAGGTCAATCAAAACTAGACCTGATTCTATCAAATGTTGCGTTATGCGTTTCTGTAAGATTGATGGTATTCCAGGTTATTTTACCCTAATCGCTTTGATTAATTTTGAAATGTATGTTTTAGTTACTAGCAACTAAATAATAATTAAATTTAATTTATACACATTAATAATAGGAAAAAGTTTGTCACACCTGATGACGAGATAACTGAAATGTTAATTGACAACGATATTCCAAACATTAAGAAGTGAGACTATTATATGTAAGTTTTAATTAAATGATTCTTAGAAATATTAATCATCATGGTATACAATTATGAATAACTACTTATTTTCGATCAATGACAAGTATAAGTAGCATCTCTGAAGAATTAAAGGAATAATAATAAGTGAATTATTGGATGAGAGAATAATCGGGACATGGTGATTTCATGGTTTTATATTCTATTTGGTTGTCATGCTATTGGATTTGATTGTTATAATTAAGTGTTTTTATATTTGTCTTTCATTACAAAAGTTTTACAACAAAAACTCTAAAACAAAACATCCTTTTGGCTCTACATTCAAAATCAAGGACATAGAAGAAATAAACTTTAATTTTTTATATCCTTAATATTGTTTTTGGAAAAAAATGATCACTATATTCTAATATATATTTAGATATCCTTCTCATATTTTTTTGTTATAATACGTAAAATATATATAACCGAATAACGTAACGTATAAATTTTTAGATAAAATGAATCAGTTTAAATATAAAAATAGATTTCAAACTCTGTTAGCTATTGAACATCTTCAAAAATATTTCATGTTATATGGGTCTAAATCCAAATGGAGATTCAGATACAATAATATTTATTAAAATTATCAAGTTTCCAGAAGTTCTCAACTAACTTTCCTATATCAGATATATTCTCTCATATATGCATTGATAAACAACAAAAATCTTTTCTTATAAATGAGGAAATATTCGATAATATATTAATATTTTACATTACTAACCTAGATCTAACGCAACGGAAAATCTATACATATAAATAAGTTGTAAGTTGAAAATCACAACTATGATATTATGGATTCAAAAACATTTGCAATGTTCTTTATAACAGAAAATTAACAAATATTTCTGATTTATAGTGTTTTTTTTTGATACATGGCGAATCAAAGCTTCAATTCTTATAAAGTGGAACAAGTAAATTTTTCGATTAGTTTCAACGATCGATCTCATATTGGTAGACGAACGGTTTGTGTTCAATTTTCGTAAATTATTCTACATTCAGTTATAAATTTCAGTGCAAATGATATTTTCTTATGTCTCTTTATTCTTGTTAAATTTCCTCGCAGTGTTCTAAAATTCATGCAATAATTCCTCAGAGATTATGACGACCATATTGGATGAGTATGATTGTTGAAGATAATACAGTAATCATTGAAACATTTAAGGTTCGTTTATGAACGAGTCATCTTCGCGAAACACCTCATCCGCGCACTACAAGAAAATATGCATATTGTGACGAAATTTTAAGACCAAAATTATCTGTGACAAATTTGTGACATATCTAAGACATTTTTGTGACTAACTATTTATGTCACAGATAAATAGCTATTTTGTCACAATACTGTGACGATCTAAATAGTAACCAAGTTTTGTCACAATTAATGACTTAAGTGTGATGAAAATATATGACGTAATAACTGTGACAAAATTGTGACTATATATACTGTTGCAATTTTTTTTTTGAAAGATACATATGCTGTTGCAATTGTAACGAATTTTTGATTGAATGGTGAGTTTCAAGTTGTGACGATAGAGAGACTATATGTTAGTGACTAATTGTTACAAACCAACGACAGAAAAATTGTTGTAAATTGTGATTTAAAATAAATGAAATACGTTATAATTTTTATTTATCTACTAATGTTTTATTCAGTTATAATTGTTTGCCTAAAAGTGACCAAAATTAGTAACAACCTATAATTTTTTAAAAAAAATCTTCACACTTTCTTAATCTTAATTTTTAAATATAAAACTCCAAACCAATAGTTTAATTATTATATATATATATATATATACATATATCCAAATTTTAAATCCAATAAAATAAAAAAACTATAACATTATATATACGTGCAAGTTTTATGATAATGTGTAATATTCAAAACACGCCAGTGGTAAGTGGTAACCGGTTAAGCGGTGGTGCAACGTTTGGCGTGGCTTGGCCATTTCACCATATTCGTGTAACAAATCAGAATCATCAAAATAATTCACTTTTTAAGGGTTTTAAACTTTTAAATTTTTTGAAAAATCTACAAGTTTGAGGCATAAACAAAAAAAAATTTGCAACAAAAAATATGATGAATTACGTGAACACTATGGATGGAGGCTTGGAAAGCTGCCAAAATAAATTATAATATAAATTTTTCGAGACTAGAAAAAGAACTTCGTATTCAATATTTTTTACTTCAAAAACTATTTTTAAATTGATAGTCTAATCAAAACAACACAACGAATAAACTAGAAAAATATTTGGATTTATCCTTTTTTTTAGCCAACAAAAATATGTTATATAATATTTTATTTAAATAAAATTAAAAAAGTACATAACACATTCAAATATTTATAAAAATAGATAATATATCATTAAATTTTTAGAGTTTACAAATTAGGCTTTAGGGTTTAGAAATTATGGTTTATGACTTTAGCCGTTTAAAGTTTATGTTTTAGGAATTAGAGTTAAGGCCTTGAGGTTTATGATTTAGGTATTAGAGACTTTAATTGGGTTAAACCCTTTGGGGTTTAGGGTTTAGGGATTAAGGCTTAGGATTTAGAGTTTAGGGTTTAAGCCCTTTGGGGTTTATGGTCTATGGATTAGAGTTTTGGGTTTAAGTCCGTTGGGGTTTAGGATTTTGATATTAGGATTTAGGGTTTAAGTCATTTAGGGTTTATTTTTTATTTTTTAAGATTTACATATTAGGATTTAGTGATTAAGGTTTATTTTTTATTTTAATTTTTAGGCATTTAAATTAAGGTTTAGGATCTAGGGATTAGGGTTAAGTGTATTGAGTTTAGGGATTAGGATTTAGTTTTTTTTTTTAGGTTTTTAAATTATGGTTTAGGTTTAAGGTTTAGAATTTAGAGTTTATAAATTGATATTTAGATTTCAGTTTTTTAATATAAATTTGTTTATTTTTTAGTTGTTGTGTAAAATAAAACACTTTTTCCTTTATTTTTCGTTTTTGTTTTTTGTTTTTAATTTTGAAAGATTTTTAAATTTCATTATTTTAATATTAAATATGTGTAATCATTTGATTGGTTAAAAATAAGGGTGAGTTGAACCCAATAATTTTGTCATAATCACATCTTTAGAATACATATATTAATACAGTAAATAAATACATAAATATGTAAATAAATGGAGATTTTGTTGTTGTTTTTTTTTTATCAAAATAAGAATGAAAATATAATGACTAGCTACAAATGATTTTGTAGCAATTTAAAATTAAAAAAATTTGGCCCTAAAATATAATTTCTCGAAAAATAAATATAACTCCTGATTAAATATATTCTAATGTTAAAATCATGACTTTGATTGCAGTGGTTATATATTACATTGCAAACTGACTGGTACGTATTTATGTGATTTTGCTACCGATTTTTCAATCATTTGGGCTAACTGCAACCATGCTTTATCAATAATGTGTGTCATACAATTTGAGCTTCTGGATTTGCGTAAAGGTAATTACTCAATTCATTAGTATAATAATTATTATTAAATAACAAATTTTACAAACCTCCATAACTCGGTTTATATATTCCGACATTTGTGCATATGTGAGTACACATATGAACAAGCTCATTGGTCCGGAATTTTTATAGATCATCAAGATGTCGATGTTCAAGGAATGAAAAGAATAATTATTAGCAAGAATATTTAATATTCAGAATTTTATATTTTAAAAAAATATTCTTATATATTGTTCGAATTATTTGTTAAGCAACTTAGGCAGTTTGTTTAGAATACTTTTATCTATTGTGATTTCAATCCTAATTCATAAAATCAAATGAAGGGAATAATAAGGAAAATATAGCTAAAATGATTTATAAAGAAAATTCCTTCATTTTATTTATCCTCAAAAAATTAATATTACAAGTCTAACTACAAAAATAGAGATAAATAATTTCTTGAAAGACAATTTTGTTTAAGCCGAAACTTGAGTTGTAAGATCGGTTTCTTTCCGCCAGAAACTGAACCAACCCATTTTCGACAGACAATTGCGTCGTCTTCTCCCAACAAGGCCGGCGGTAAGATAGAAACTATTATGAAATCAACACCGGAACCAATGTACTCCTTATGATAAAGGAACCCAAGGAATCAATCTCAAATAGTCATCTCGCCGCCGAGTTACCTTTCTTGGAAGACAATTTCGTCGTCCGTCACTCGCAAGGCTCATCCCTGATAGTCAGCTATACAAATGTGAACCGTAATGAAATCTAGACCGGGCGGAGGATCTTCTTGGGGTAAGAAGAATTCTGAAGCGTAGGCCTAACCATTCCAAAACGGTCATCTCGTCACCAACCGAGCTCCGCTAAACAGCTTTCTCAAAAGAACAATATGTTCCACGTCTTCTGGGATGAGTCCACTCCGATGACAATCAGTTGCTCTGAAATAAAAAAATATCAAGGGAACAAATAACAAAAAAAAATCTGATACGAAAATAAAAATAAGGAAGTAACTTACGTGGAAAGTAACTGATCCCGAAAATAGCAGACCAGAGCATGTTAGTGAAATTAATGAAGCAACAGATCAGTCCAAATGAAGGATCTGAGTGCCGCCCCTTAAGTTAGGAATGGCGACAAACAGAAGCAACCATCAGCACAAATTCATGTATCGACGAGTTACCCTTTAGTAAAAAGAGTATAATTTCATCGACGAGACCGATCATGTATGATTCCGGAGGTCGACACAAATCGGAATACAAGAAAAAAAAGAACATGTCAGCATGTTTAAAGAAGCGATGATGATAAAAGAGATAAAATAAATCGAATCTTTGGTAGAAGCAAAGGAGATGGAAGAAGTGAGGGTGGAGAATAATGATGAAAGGAGATGCTATATGTTTGGGGGAAGAAAGGACGGTTATCGAAGCGAGGCAACAATTATCAATCTTGATTTATAGCGACACGACATTCTAGTCACGCCGAGCACATTCATTGGTGGAAGAAAAGACGCCTTAAATGATTCCGGAAAATTCTTAATATACAAATATGAAACCAAAACCAAGTCCAAAAATTTACGATTATTATAATTATTATTCGTATGTGTATAATTTTCTATACATAAAATGTATAATTATTATTCGTATGTGTATATAATTATTATTTTATATATTCGAGTGTAACAATTCCGATGTACATATAAAATTATGAATTAAATCTTATACCATCTCGACCAAAAAATACTTATATCACGTTTTTTCTTGACATTAAACAAAAAATACACATAAATTAACTAACAAACAAAATAATGATCGCACATGCGTGCGGGTCGATCACCTAGTTTTGTTTTGTAACTCAAAAGTCAATTCTTTATTCAAGTGCCACTTTTGTATATTTCTGTATTTGTTTCTCATTAATTCTTAGTAGGGTGGTAAATTATATTTTTTTCTTCTAATTGTTGCCATTTTAGTATTTTTGTGTGTTTTATTTTATAATACAATATTGTTTATTTAGTTTTTTATTTTACATATTTATATTTTTAATTTTCTATGAAAACTATACATTTTTTTTTGTTTTTATGTTTTTTGTGTAGTTCTTTCGTATTTGACATATTTTTATATAATTAACGTAGATAATTTTGTTATAGTGTCTTTGTTCTATTTGTTTGAAACTTTTATGTTTATATATTATTTATAATGATTTTTGTTGATCCATTAAAATTTACTATCATTTATTTGTGGCATGTGATATATTTAATTATTTTTCGGTTTTACATTTTTATTTCATTTCTCTCTGTTTTTATAGATCTGTTCTTTGGTTTTTATTGATTTACCTTTTTAATTGTTTTTCATGATCTCTTATAATTTTATTGCTATTCTTGTGAGCTAATTATATATATTTACATTTTTCAGTTTATTTTATTTATGATTTTAAATATTTTATCTAATATAAATGATTATATAGTTTTTTTTGCGTAATCAATTTCACATTATTTTATTTTTACGGAATTGAAATATATAGTTTTTTATAGAGTTTGTTAATAATGAGATTAATTTTAGCATATTTGGATATATATATATATATATATATATATATATATATATATATGAATTTATGGTTTTAAATTTAGTAGTTTTTCTATAAAAAAAATTAATGTTCATAAAAACTAAAAAGTTGATATAATAATTTTTTTTTATGATTCACTTTTAAAGTTTTTGTTATGGTGATGTAGATAGTATAAATGAAGAGCAAATGGCTAATAGTATATAAAATTTCATATTGTTGTTATGGTTAATTTGTCAGCTAAAACCTTTTTTGGCAACCAACTCTAACCTTTTACATACTACGTTCCGGAGGTCGCCCTGTTAGTCGAGATCTTTATTGTTTTTTTTTTCAAAAAAGAGAAGAGTCATATCAATTCTCCCCTCAACAGTAAAGCAATATGGCGCCTACCAAATTACGAACCACAGCCGAGCAAAGCTGAAAAGAGTGATTTTGCGCTCCTCGCAATAACCAACAAGAAGCTTGAGGAGTGGAAACCAAATGTAACAATTAAGAACCAGCAATCATAAAGACAAACCCATCCGTCAGGAACCGACCACGGTCTTTCATCCGCAGTCGGAAGTCGAAGTACAAGACCAGGACGACGAACATAAACCTGCTTTATATCATCTAAAGTCTCCTGCTTGCACAAAGATTTTTGAACCTCGCGATTCATCACAATTTTCTTTGCTTCTTATTCTTCATAAACTCCATTCACGCCCGATAACATAGATTCATTCCGATCGACCCAAACCACCGATTTGATATTTCGGAATGGTAAAATGAAGACGACGATTCAGAATAGACAAGTTCGTACTTAACTTTGTAGACGAGCTACTGTCATCACCACTACTGGAGGATGACGAACGCTTAGACTCGTTACTCATCGTCAATCCAAGGTCAGAAAAAGAAGACAAAGCCGAGGGAAACGAAGAACACAAGAAAAAGAAAAAATACGGCATCCAAAAATTAGAAGAAGAAAACTCGGCTGGAAAGCTTTTATACCAGAAATTTTAGGCAATTACCAAGGGAACATCATCATTACTCCCACGTGGCACCCGAGATCCGATGGTTGCACATCTATGATGAGATTAATTGTAGCATATTTGGGTATATATTTGAATTTATGGTTTTCAAATTTAGTAGTTTTTCTATAAAAAAAATTGATTGTATGATTTCATTTTTTAAAGTTTATTTGTGGTGATGTAGGTAGTATATATAAAGAGCAAATGGCTAATAATATATAAAATTTCATATTGTTGTTATGGTTAATTTGTCAACTAGAACCCTTTTTGGAAACCAACTATAACCTTTTTACGAACCTAGAATATAATGTACTTCTTAAGTTCTAATAGAAAGAGGGAACATTCATTAGCCAATAATACGTGTAAAAGGAGAGATGTAGGGGTGAATCTAGAGAATTTTTTGGAAAAAAAAAGCAGGATTTGATTATAGGATAATAAGGATTTAGAATAAATTTTGAGATGTTAGATAAATATGATTATTTGAGTAGGTGCACGTGCCACTCTGTATAACATGGATATGTTGTTATGTTGTTTGTTAAAGAGATCAATTGTGCCTAATATATAGAAAGAAAGCAAATAGCAAAAGGGAATATTGTTTTTGCAAGTCTGAAGAGCAACAAATCTTAGTTTTAAAATTAATTTATAAAACAAAGACAACAAAATAAATGGAAAGAAGATAGCAGCAGAATCTTCATTATGATTGTAACAAACGAAGGAACAAAGATATGAGAATCTATATCTAAACTACGCGGTATTAACCACGAAAGATAATGTAAGAAAAGGAAATTTATGCATTTAATTATTTAATTAACTAATAAAAATGTATATCGCAACGGTTATATGGAATGGACAAAAAAGGAATTTACCTGATAATTAATAATACTACTGAAAAAGGAAATCACACCAGGCGGCAACAATAATGATAAGCTATAAATACTAGTCATATGCAAACCCTCGTCAATCTAAAAATCATTCACAATTCTCAGCTCTCTCTGTAGTACACCCAGCTTGAAGGTTTTTGTTTCTGCCGTAAACCATGGATTCTTCTTCTTCGAGAAACAAGAATCCGAAATTGTCTGTGAGGAATCAAACATGTTTCAAGAGATCGAAGAAGACCAATTTGTTCCTAAGAGAAAAGACGATTGTTAACAAAGCTAGGGAACTTGCCACTCTGTGCGAGAACCAAGTATGTGTCATCCACTACGATCGTAACGGAGATCTCGTCAATACTTGGCCCGAGGATCAGTCCCAAGTCAGAGATATCGCCGAAAGGTTTAGCAGTCTAACCGCCAGCGAAAAACTCAAGAAAAGCACAAATCTTTCTCAATTCCTAAACAAGAAATTCATTGACGAGAAGAAGAGATCTCCTGTTAAATTTGTAGAGATGGAGGGTTTGTTGACAGATCATAGACAGATATTACGAGACAGGCTTCGTGAGCTATGTCATCAGACCACTACCGAACCAGATCAGAACGGCTTTATATCAGAACAAAATCACAACTTTCCACTTTCTTCTTCACCAATCCAGAATCCGTCGTGGTTAATTGACGATCAACAACAGCCAGAATCGTCCATGAATCTTCTTATGACTGAGCAAGACCTGATCCATTCTGTTTATAACTCAACGTTTATGTTCAACCATGAGAACGCTACTTTACCCCAACTGCCCGACTCTGTTGACCAAGGGTTGACTCCGTACAACATCAACCTCGATACATCTTTACATGGGTTCAACTTTGGGTACGATAACAATCTAGGGTTTAACTTTGGGTATGACAGCACGGCTTTACTTGGAACACAAGGGTTTGGCTTTGGATACGACAACAATCAAGGGTTTAACTTTGGGTATGACAACAATTTCAATACAGCTTTACATGGACAACAAGGGTTTAACTTTGGACACAACAGCAATCTCAGTACACAAGACTTTGGGTACAACAACAACTACCTGATTAATTCATCTTATTAATCAATTGTTTATTACTCGTTTTGTTTTGGTATATATTTGCGTAAATCTCTTTTAATCAGGTTCTATATATGATGTATTTTGCGATAAGAAAGACAATAATCAATTTTTTACAATATGATGTCTGGCATCGATTTTTTTCTTTTCTTTTTTCAAGTAAAAAAATTGTTTTTTTTCTTTACAATTTAATCCAACCAACAAGACCTAATGTGTTCATGATGAAAGCTGGAAACAATTTCACTACCTAATAATCTCATAAAGATCTTCCTTTTTCTCTTGTATATCCATTGAAAGATATAATTGGTGTATCGATATTTTTCACTCAAAAATAGTTCATCTCGCTCATAGTCAAGCAACATAACCATAAGAAAACGTAGCTGGAGTTATAAATTGTTTTGCATTCAATTCTCATGATTTTTTTTTTTAACTTTTTTTTAACACTTAGTGATTATACTAACTTCAACGGATGCGATTGTCGAATACATTGGTCGGATACGATCCATCAAAGACTAAAGCCGGTGAGCAAAACAAATAGCTCCCAGAGTCTAAAGCCGACGGATAAAAGAGTAATCCTTGGAGACATAGCAAAAACATAAAGAGCATCCTAACCATCAATTAGAAATCTGCAAGTAAACAATCAAGATCAAACCATCAAGATACCCAAGCAGCACTGGCCACCATGAAGCGAGAGAGAATAGGAGAGAAGCATCTGGATTTTTTTTTTTACTTCTTGTTGGCGATGAATAATCTCCATTTTGTTCACCAGTTGTACTCCTTTCAAGCTTTGATTTCCATCCTCCAAAACAACAAGAAAACATGGCAATAACCGATGGATCGACGGTTATAAATCCGACGGAATTTTCGGCGACTAGCAGACGGATAATCGACGGGACAAAAATCGTCGGAATTTCGTCGGTAAATTCTGACCGATTTACTATCTGTCGGAATTTTTCCGATGGATTATGTACGACAACTGGTTCCCGTCAAGCTTCCCTCAGAAAATTGTCGGTTCATTGTTACCGTTAATAGATACGTTAATATAGCCGTTAGGCATCCGTTGGACCAACACAAAACCGAGTGATCTCTGACGGATAACGGCTACATCCGTTGGAATTCTGTCGGTATATTACTTACAAATACCACACATGTTCACCCTTCTCCCCCCACACCAATATCTCTCTCTCTCTCTCTCTCTCACTCACTCTCTCTCTCTTTCTCTCTCTCTCTCTCTCTCTCTCTCTCTCTCTCTCTCTCTCTCTCTCTCTCTCTCTCTCTCTCTCTCTCTCTCTCTCTCTCTCTCTCTCTCTCTCTCTCTCTCTCTCTCTCTCTCTCTGATATATCATGGTTTTTACCTGTTTTAGACCATGATATAAGTACATATTCGAGTCCTCTATAGAGTCTTTCAAGTCCTTTCAGGTACTTTACAGGTTTTACCACGATTGGAGCTTATTTGGGCATTATGGCGCATTATGGAGCATTTTGGAGCATTTGCCCGAGAAGAAGAAGTCAATGCCGATATTAGACACTTGTGTCGATCGACACATATTGTGCATCGATCAACACAAGGTCGTGACAGAGTTATCTCGCGAGTTTTAATGAAGATTTGGAAATTGCAACTTGGCCCAGAAGTTTCTCATAATTAAAAAGTGACGCAAATCGTGTTTTAACTTTTAATTAGGTTTTACAGCCACTTGTGGAGGCTAAGTTTTATTCTAGAGATTATTCTATTAGATTAGGAGATTTGGGGCTGATCTTGTTCTCGAGAGAGAGAGAGAGAGGAGATTTCGAACCCCTGTTCTTACTCTTTTTGATTTATCTATGATATCTATTTTGACTATGTTTTCTGTTATGATTGATATGTCTGAGTAGATCTCTTGTTAGGTTAGGGATTCTCATTAGGGATTTGAAGGAATGTTAGAGTAATTGATTTATTTGGATTCATCATCTAGTTCTTCACCTAAGTTACTCTTAATGCTTAATCTGAACTGGCCATTTAAATTATTGATATTAGGTTGATTTACACAACGAGAGTTGGTTAATTTACTAAAAAGGATTTAGGTGAGCAACTTATCTATTCACAAAGAGATTTGGTTTAGAGAAGTTGTGAACAAACGAACTCGGATTTAATCCATGTTTAGAACTCTAGGATTCGCAACGAGAGTTGGTCTGCTAGGTTGTTAGACATAGATAATTATCACAGCGAGAGCTAGTTAGTTTTACTTCTGTGATTCTAGTTCAAGAACGCTAATAGATAGAATCCTGATTGTTTGTTAATCTGATTTCCTAATATCCTGAGAACTTCCCGAAACCTGACGCCTTCGTTAATTGCTTACATTCACCTCACATCATTTGTTTACTTGCTGTCTTACTTACTGTTTTACAATATGATTCGTTTAGCTTAATTCGACCACTCATAATCTATCGCGTGAAACTAGAGTCCTTGTGGATACGATACCCTAAGTACTACATTCGCATAAATGTGCACTTGCAGTAGAATATGGATATTCCTGACCTATCAAGTTTTTGGCGCCGTTGCTGGGGACTCTTTGAGTTCGCTGATAGATTCAGTATTAGAATTTAGACTAAGTATTTTTCTTTTCTGTTTACTAACGTTCTTGTTTATTTGGTATCGCAGGAATCGCATAGTGTCGATCGACACTCATAGTGAATCGATCGACACCAGCCGCGACCAGAGACAACGAGAGCTTGAGCACTTAGCAGGTTTCTCTCTATGGAACCTGTGATTTTGATTCGCGGTGAAGACGGCATTTTACGAGACCAAGAGGGTCATATACGCAACGTGAAGGGTCAGAAACTGGATGGGGAAGGAAACCCCATCATACTAGATGTTGTCGTGGGCGCGGAACATCCACAAGAGTAAGATGGTCGCGAGAAGACACTTGCTGACTATAACAGACCATATCAGTTCTATGCTAATCGGTCTGCGATTTGACCACCTCCGTTTACCAGAGCTGAATTCAGGCTGAAACCAGAGTACTACGCATTGTTTGGGCAGCATTAGTTTCATGGTCTTTCTAGCGAGCATCCTATGGATCACATAGACACATTTGAGGAATTGGCTAGCAGTATTAGGCTGAGGGGGTTTCTTCTGATTATCTTTTCTGTAAGTTCTTCCCATTTTCTCTTAATGGAGAAACTACTCACTGGTTGAAACAACTACCACCAGGATCTTTGACTACTTGGGGTGCAGTCAAGAAGGAGTTTTTTAGACATTTTTATGATGATGCTAGATCCGACCAGCTTCGACAAGACCTGTTGACATTCAAGCAAGGGTCTAAAGAGCCTTTTAAAACTTCTAGGTGAGGTTCAAAAGGTACCAAAGAGATTGTCCACACCATGGTTTCTCTGAAGTGCATTTGTTGTGTGTCTTCTTCAGAGGAGTTGACTTCTGGTATCAAATGGCTACTGACGCAGCAAGCAATGGAACTTCTACACCAAGACTCCAGAGGAAGCCAAAGAGCTTATTGAGAACTTAATAACTAGCAATAGTGTCAAGAATGCTGACAAAGAGAGGCAGAAATCTGGTGGCAAAGATGATATCTTGCAGATGGCTGAGATAAGGGACAAGATTGATTCTGTCCACAACATCCTACTTATGAAGAGGCAAATCCGATCTGATGCAGAAGTTGAAGAGTTTGCAGAGGTGAACTATATAGCTGGGGCTGATTATCATGGACAGACATATGGAAATCAGCAGAGACAAGCTTCTAGTTATGCTCCGAGATCGAGAGATTATGGTTATTCATCTCACCAAGATCCTCCCACTAATGAGAAGACAAAGGTTGAGTCCATGCTTGAGCAGTTGCTTCTTGGGTAAAATAAGATGACAGGAGATCTGAATGAAAAACTGGATTCTATGTATAAAGATCTAAGTGGGAAATTTGAGGCTTTGACAAGCAGAGTTGATAATCTGGATACTAGGATGACGCAAGCAGAGGCCGGCATTAAGGAAAAGATGACTCAATCTCAGAAAGAACATGTTAAGGCGGTTTTGGTAGAGGACGAAGCTGAGCAGAATTATGAAATAAAGGCTTTGGAGCTGCAAAATTCGAGTGATTCTCGAGACGAAGACAATGTGTCGATCGACACACAGACGTGTCGGTCGACACCAGTTTCGAATTTTCATGACGAACCGAAATCGACCCATCTCGAAACCAAGGTCGAGTCGAATCGAGTCTATGTCGATTGACACCACTTCAGTGTCGATCGACACTATGGGCGTGAGCAGCCAGTTTGTCCAGAGAAACCGAATGTGGCTAAAGAGAGAATCTATAAACCGAAAATTCCTTTCCCTAGGAAATCCAAACAAGAAGATAATGAGAGATAAGCTAATTGAAGCCCCATTGATTGATGCTACTAAGACAATTCCTATGGTGAAGAGATGTGTTACAGATATTCTTTCTAGTAACATGTCTGAGGAAGAAGGTGTCTTGATGGTCTCTGAAGTGTGCGATGTTGTTATTCATGGTAGGATTCCTGAGAAACTAAAGGATCCAGGGGGTTTTGTGCTAGACTGTTCTATCTACAAAGAAAGATTTAAGAGGTCGTTGTGTGATCTTGGCTCAAGTGTGAATTCCTATGCCATACTCTGTGGCTGTGAGATTAGGACTGTTGAACTTCCAGCCCACTAGGATCTCTCTTGTCCTAGCTGATCGATCAAAGAGGTATCCAGAAGGAGTTCTTGAGAACATCCCTCTTAGAGTTGGAAATTACTTTATTCCAACGGACTTTGTGGTGCTGAAGTATGAGATTGAGCCTAATGATCATCTACTACTCGGTAGATCCTTCCTGGCCACTGCTGGAGCTGTAATTAATGTGCGACATGGTCTGATTGATCTCCACCTGGGAGATGAGCCTTTGCATTTCAAGATGGACAGACTGCAGAAATCTACCATTGATGGACAAAGCTTCAGTGTTGAGATAGAACCAGAGACTGCAATTGGAGAGGAGAAGATGGCGGTTCAAGCTGAGCATGTTCTAACATCTTCAAAGCTTGTACCTGCTCTCAAGAAGAAAGCTCCAAACATTGCACTTGAGCCACATTTCACCAAGCCAGGGTACGCATTCTCTGACCTTAAGTATGCTAACTCTGATGCTGATTTTGCAGGGAATAGAGTCAGGAAACGAAATGTTCCACCTGACCTTGCTGTCGTTCCAAAGTTCCTCGGTCAGTCTCATGCACACAATGCATATACGCCACCATGGATGAGGAGAATTTTGCAAAGGAACGCTCTGCCCTTAGCGAAACCACCTGACATCTGACCATCCACCACAGTCAAGCTAATGACTAAAAAAAAAGAGGGCTGAGTGGGAGGCAACCCACTGTTTCATTTGTACATACTCTTTTTGGTGTTTTTGTTAGGATTTTACGTTTTGTTTTCGTTTTTGGTGTGTTTTGTCTGCAGGTTACGAGTCTGAGAACTGCGTCGATCGTTGCACATATTGTGACGATCGATGAAGGGGGATATATGACGAAGAAAAATCGCCTTGTGACGATCGTTGCGGTCCTGTGCAACGATCGCTGCAAGGGGGATTTGACGAAGGTATGAAGTCGCTCTGTGACGATCGTTGCGGTCCTGAGCAATGATCGATGCAGGTGCGAAGAGAGGTAAAAACGACATAACCCAACTCATCCCTTAACATTTTCTTCTTTTACCAATCCTAGGCTTGACACTACTGGGGACAGTGTGTTTCAAGTGTGGGGGAGTAGGTGGTACTGACATTAATCTTTTTCTTTTCTTAGAGTCAGTTGTGTTTTTTGTGTCAGTTTTATCGAGTCAAAACAGTTTGAGTAAGAAACAATGAATTTTTGAGAAGCCAACAACACTTGCAGGAACTTAAGTAACAATTGGGATGAGCTTGCAGATGCATCTATGACTATTAGAAAACCCCAACACAGATTAACCTACTGAAGACACCCACATCACTTCTGGTATCAGAGGATCCTTCACTGACTTCACCCCTAATCTTGACTTAATTTTCTCACTCAGGGGCTTGGTATCTCTAGATCGGATTCCTCTGATGTGCTTGACACAGCCTATAATCTTGTCTGAGTATGATTCCCTTTTTCCCTTCCTTGAAAGTAAAAAAAAAAAGATAAGAACTGAGGATAAGCTAGTAGCTTCGAAGTGGTCGCGGGAGTGGTAGAAAAAAGGGAAGAGCACTGGTAAAAAAATATAATGATACCTAGTGGAGAAAAATCAGTTGCTAAGGAAGGAAAGAAAAAGAAAGGAACCAGAAACCGATAGTTTGGTGGTCAGTTACTGACTGGGTTGAGTCCATGTGTCCTCTGATCGATACTCGGTTTGTGAGACCGCACTTAATTGCTTATAGAAGTCGGTAGGAACGCTCTGGATGTGATTGTGAAGTTTACTAGGGACAGTTGCTAAGTGTGGGGGAATTACATGTTGGTCTTGATGTCTGCAGGTGAATCTTTTATGTGGTTTACTAAGGGGAATCTGAGTGTTGTGCTTCTAAGATGAAAGGAGTTTCTGAAGTTTTCAAACTTCTTCACCACATTTTGGTTTTCTGTTTTGCTTGAGGGCAAGCAAAGGCTAAGTGTGGGGGAGTTGATATATCATGGTTTTTACCTGTTTTAGACCATGATATAAGTACATATTTGAGTCCTCTATAGAGTCTTTCAAGTCCTTTCAGGTACTTTACAGGTTTTACCACAATTGGAGATTATTTGGACATTATGGCGCATTCTGGAGCATTTTGGAGCATTTGCCCGAGAAGAAGAAGTCACTGCCGATATCAGACACTTGTGTCGATCGACACATATTGTGCATCGGTCGACACAAGGTCGTGACAGAGTTATCTCGCGAGTTTAATGAAGATTTGGAAATTGCAACTTGGCCCAGAAGTTTCTCATAATTACAAAATGACCCACATTGTGTTTTAGCTTTTAATTAGGTTTTACAGCCACTTGTGGAGGCTAAGTTTTATTCTAGAGATTATTCTATTAGATTAGGAGATTTGGGGCTGGTCTTGTTCTCGAGAGAGAGGAGATTTCGAACCCATGTTCTTACTCTTTTGATTTATCTATGATATCTATTTTCACTATGTTTTCTGTTATGATTGCTATGTCTGAGTAGATCTCTTGTTAGGTTAGGGATTCTCATTAGGGATTTGAAGGAATGTTAGAGTAATTGATTTATTTGTATTCAACATCTAGTTCTTCACCTAAGTTACTCTTAATGCTTAATCTGAACTGGCCATTTAGATTATTGATATTAGGTTGATTTACACAACGAGAGTTGGTTAATTTACTAGAAAGGATTTAGGTGAACAACTTATCTAATCGCAAAGAGATTTGGTTTAGAGAAGTTGTGAACAAACAAACTCGGAATTAATGCATGTTTAGAACTCTAGGATTCACAACGAGAGTTGGTCTGCTAGGTTGTTAGACATAGATAATTATCACAGCGAGAGCTGGTTAGTTTTACTTCTGTGATTCTAGTTCAAGAACTCTAATAGATTGAATCCTGATTGTTTGTTAATCTGTTTTCCTGATATCCTGAGAACTTCCCGAAACCTGACGCCTTCATTAATTGCTTACATTCACCTCACTTCATTTGTTTACTTGTTTTCTTGCTTACTGTTTTACAATCTGATTCACTTAGCTTAATTCGACCACTCATAATCTATCGCGTGAAACTAGAGTCCTTGTGGATACGATACCCTAAGTACTACATTCGCATAACTGAGCACTTACAGTAAAATAGGGATATTTCTTGATCTATCACTCTCTCTCTAATACTGTTGATTACCTAGAAAAATGTCTTTCTCTAATTATTACAGATCGTGGATGGACGGACCGAGGGTTGATGAGGCGACGAACTTAGTGCACACCCCATATGCACTCTGGATTATGGAATTCATGACGGTAGCTTGTAATCAACCACATACGCAGAAAACCGGTAAGTTAAAATTCCCATGTACTCGGTGCCGAAATGTTAAAAATTCTACGATCGACGAGGTATGGCATTACTTGTATTCAATAGGGTTTATGGCGGGTTATAAGATTTGGTATCTTTACGGGGAAACATCGGAGAAAATAATCCCCATTTTGTTCACCAGTTGCACTACTTTCAAGCTTTGGTTTCCATCCTCAAACAATGTCATTGTAATCCTCCTTTATTACAAAACAAAACCATTTTTGACAAAGATTTTGTGATCGATGAAAAAAAAACGAATCAAAGAGATATTTTTACTTTTGAGAAGTAACTGGTGAATTCTTTCTTTTCTTTCTCCACTCTCTCTAATTCACGCCTTAAGACTTGTAAAAACTGCGAAAAGACATGGATCTGTCAAAATCAGCACTACAGAAGACATGTATGTTTATCACAATCGGAGTCACCTGATATGTACTGTCCTTAACGATCATATCCTCAAAGCATGTGTCTTTCAGCATCTACGGGAAAAGGTCTCATGAATCATAAATACTCTCAAAAACAGAAGAATGATGAAGGTTTTAATGCCACGAACCTGACCATAAGCTTGAGCATCATGGATATCATATCCTCTTTGTTTGATGTACTTAGTGAATATAGGAGACAGAGTTTCTAACACTCCTGCTATAGTCCGTGATGAGAGTTTTACCGTCTGGTTTAAGCCACTTGAAGAATGTCTTGAACAGAGCCAGCTTGTCTTAGAAAAATAGAGATAAATGAGGGGTGGTTTGCACTCAGTGTATCTTTTTATCTTTTTCCTTGCATTCTTGTATCTTTCAAAAAGTCTTTGCGTTTTAGTATTTTGTTTTGCAGGTCTCACCTATAAAAAGACCATTTTATCCCTCACATATAGGGAAAAAAGGGGCAAATGATCAAGACACTCTCTCGGTGGATAGGTGTCACATCATATGAAAACTATCCATTTTTTATTGTTTTTTTTCTTTTCCTCTTCATTCTCTTCTTACTTTTACATTTCCTTCACCCCTTATTTTTTGAACGGTTGATAGGATGCAATAGGTGAGGTTTCCGGCCATATATGTTGGGAATGTCCTGAAATCTACTGTACTATCTCTAGAAAGTATGATAAGTGTCGAGATCAGACATAAGTCATAAATACTGGGTGATCATGATGACTTGCTAGAGCCCGCTCTTGATCTATAAGTTTAGGACTTATTACCAGTATTGTATGATCCCAAAGGGTCACACACCATAGCTAACGGGAAAGTTAAAAGGAATTAATACAGTAAGATGCAAGGCATTTACTGTATTTGTACAGAGAATTGGGCCAGACAAAATACAGTCTTTTGTCTGATTTGGGTCTTGGGCCCAAAAGCCTAATAGGCCATTAGTTTAATTACTTGGGTCCATATAAGGGAAGAGGAGGCGCCAGTTAGCCCAAGGCTTCTGCGATTTTAGGTCTGGCCGTCCTCCTCTCTCTCTCTGTTGTTCCAGCTTGGTCTAGCAGCCTGATCCAGTAGCTTGTAAGCGTGTGGATACCTAGGAGGAGCCGGTAATCATCAGCTCTAAGTGATCTCTTCATTCCCTTGATCAATCCGCTGCAATCATAAGGTAATGATCCTGATATGTTTATGATTCAACTGCAAATCACCTAGATCCTAGTTGATTATGTGATAGGTTGTAATCTGACAATTGAACCTATGAACCAACATAATCCTACATTGGTATCAGAGCCTAGGTCGTTAAGTTTTTGCTGTTTGGATCATATCTAGGTTGTTTTAAATGTTTTGAATCGATTTTAATGAGTAAAATTTGATTAGAAAACTTGAAAAACCTATTATGTAAATCGCATGATCCGATTGAAACCCATCGGTATGCGATGTGGACGCCCGTATCGATCGACGAGGGAGCGGGATATCGATCGATATCAATCGGATCGATTGCTTCTCGCTGTCCCGATGACCCGATCGCAACGAGCTGATGCACGCGAGTATCGATCGACATGTAAGTGTCATATCGATCGATATGCTGGCGAGGCATACGTTCCGCAAGTAGCCAATCGGTTTAGCCGAGCTTCGCGGTTCGTCCTTCCCTAACCCGCGACAATGAACCGATCAATCC
The DNA here is from genome assembly GCA_030180135.1 of Orychophragmus violaceus. Lineage (NCBI taxonomy): Eukaryota > Viridiplantae > Streptophyta > Magnoliopsida > Brassicales > Brassicaceae > Orychophragmus > Orychophragmus violaceus. The sequence continues at coordinate 70,002,988 of CM058229.1, read as the reverse complement.
GATTGTGTTTCATTGTTAGCTTAAGCTTAACCCGCAAGTTAGGTCAAAATCAGCTAAAATTGATTGGTTAGACCAATCTATTTCTTCCTGATTTTGGACTTAACCGAACCGATCCATTTTAATTGGTGGTTCAAGCGGTTAACCAAATCGCGATTTGCTGGAAATTATTTAATACAATTGGTATTATTTAATTTCTGGTTAAACCGGATTTAAATTCAAAATTGAATTTTAACCTAAACCGAAGGCTGGTCTAAGTTTGATTTGGTTGGACCAAATAATTTAGAGCTGGTCTGGTTTAGTAAATAACCAGTTGGATTAAGTAATTAATTTGGTCTTGGACCAGAATTAATGAACCAACTCGGTTATGTCAAATTATTGGGCCAATTGGAATTCTGTGGTCTTGGACCAAGAATTGGGCCTATAATTTGTGACCCAACCGAAAATTTAATAAAATATTTAATTATTTCCAAAATCAGAATTAGAAAGTTTCTAAGTTTAGAAATTTCTAGATTAAGAATGTTTTGGAAAATAGGAAATTTCTAGATATAGAAAGTTTCCAAATTTAGTAAGTTTCCCGAAATGAAAGTTTCCCAAAATAGTAATCTTCTATTTTTGGAAGGAAAACCTAAAATCCTCAAAACAAATATCAAGCTTGGATGTCTTGCCCAATCTTGTCAGCTACTTAACGCTTATTCAATTACAGATATGGCTTACAGTGTGAGGTGTCTGTTTTTGCGTAAGTAAAGTAGTACATAGTCATTACTGTCATTGGGAGTCCCAGACTTTAATGATTATTTGGCTGTAAGAGATTGGTTTCCTTGACTGGGCCATCGGGAGTCCCGGACCTTGAGACATCTGGTGAATTTGGGCCTCGGGTCCAATTCACAACCGAGAGTTATATGAGTTGTAACTAGCTGTGTGTATGCTTACCTAGTTAGCTAATTCTGGGTGACGGCCAGTGGCCCACTTTGGTTTTAGTTTAACATGGATCTCGGAATCATTGTATTCTTATGAGGATAATCAAAGAAATTTTGAATACAATGTGAGTTTTCTTATAAGTTGTTAAGATTACTCTTTTATGAACTAAATAACTAAAACTCTATTTATCTCTAAATTTCAGTCATGACTAGCACAAACAATCAAAACACTTTCTCGATCCGGTCTGTCCTTGAGATGGACAAACTGAACGGATCAAATTTCTTGACTTGGTCGCGGAACCTGAGGCTAGTCCTCAGGCAGGAGAGAAAGGACTATGTCCTTGAGAGAGCTCTCCCCGAAAGGATCGGGTCCAATGCCTCTCATGCAGTATATGATGCTTGGAATAAGCATTATAATGATGCGGTAGATGTGCGTGGTCTGATATTGGCTACCATGGACTCAGATTTGCTGAAGCAATATGAGAACATGGAGTCGCCAATAGAGATGATCAGCAGCCTGAAATTTCAATTTCAGGAGCAGGTAAGAGTGGAGAGATACCAGTTGGTTAAGTCTCTCACTAGCTGCAAGCTACCAAATGATCATCCAGTGAGTCCTCATGTCAGTAAAATGATGGGTTACATTGATAGCCTGAGGAAACTGGATTATCCAGTTAGCCAAGAATTGGCAACTGAGATCATTCTGCAGTCACTGCCGTCAAGCTATGATAAGTTCAGAAGGAACTATATCAAGAAAGGCTTAACGAAGACGCTGACTGAACTGCATGATATGCTCAAGACAGTTGAGCCAAACGTGAAGAGTACCCTGTATAATCTCATAATGGAGAAGGGTAGGTTTACTAAACCTAGTGCTGACAAGGGTGAAGACAAAGTTGTCCAGATTTTGAATCATGGCAAGCCTGTGTCTTCTAAGCCAGAGTCAGATACATCTTACGTTGGTAAGTGCTGCTACTGTAAAGAGACTGGGCATTGGAAGAGAGATTGCATTAAATTCATGGAAGATTATGAGGAGTTGAAGGTGATGTATGAGACTACTTCCTCAGGTATTCATGTTATTACTTCAAGTTCTATCTTATAGGTATTGGATACTGGTTGTGGCACTGATATTTGTTATAATATGCAGAGTCTAAGCAACAGTAGAACGTTGAAGGAAGGACAAGTGGAACTGCGTGTCTGGAAGGAGCTATGGATGCTGCCTCAACCGTAGGGTTTTCACTTGTAGATGCCTTTGAGGCTTGGTTTTGTATTAAATAATTGCTACAATGTACCTGCTTTAAGCAGAGTTGTCTTTCATTTTCTTGTAAGAATTTGAATGTTTTTCATTTTGATAAAAGACAAGTTTTGTTCTTTTGATCTTAATGAAATATTAATTGTAGCACCCTATTCAAGGAATGGGTTTTATATCTTAAACCAAAGAGTGCCTAAATGTAACATAAATACCGAATTGGTTTAAATCTGATGAATTAAACCTGATTTTTCTTGGCATAAATGTTTTGGTCACATAGAGTGAGTCGGATTCAGAAATCCTATAGTTATGGACTTTTGGGCTCATTTGATCGGATATCTTATGAGACTTGAATTCTGCTTACTGGACCGAAAGACAAAGGGCCCATCTTAGCCGAGCTACAGAAAGGCCCAAAGGCTTATTGGACCTTGAACATACTCATGTATGTGGCCCGATGAGCAGTAATGCCGGAAAAAAAAAATTTGTACTTCATTATCTTTACTGATTACTTCAGTGAGTATGACTGTGTTCATTTGATGAGACACGAGTCGGAATTCTTTGAAATGGTCGAAAGAGTTCCAGAATGAGGTATAGAATCTGAGTGACAGAAGTATTGAGACTCTGGATTAGATCACGAGTGAGAATACTTAAGTCATTGATGGTGTGATCATCTGAATGAGTGTGAAGTCGTTTCACAGCTCATTTCTCCTGAAAACCTGGAGGTGTTTCTGTGAGAAAGAATCAGATCTTATTAGAAATGATTAAAGATGAGTCACACGAATCTTCCATGATATTCTTTAAGAATAACGCTCTAGAAATATCTAAGTTTACGCTGAAATAGTTCCACCAATATCAGTTGAAAGACACCACATAAATGTGGACTGGAAATGATCCAAATTCGTCTTTACTGAGTATTTGTAGTTGTGCTACTTCGCTGGTTGTCCTAGGGAAACCAAGGCTTGTTACTTTTTACGTCCATTCCGAAAACGAAGTTAGGTTGTTCGGAATTCTGTTTTCTAAAAGGAAAGTTTCTTTCCAAGAAGAACAGTGGGAGTAAAAGTATAACTCGAAGAAATTTGAGAATTACAGGAGGCTGCTCAACCTGTTGAGGGAGAGCAGCGGATGGATTTACAGATTTCTGTAGAATCTACACCTGTAGAGCCTGAAGTTCGCAGATCTGAATGAATCCGTCACTAATCCGAGAGTGATTTCTCGTGATTAATTGCCATGATCTGATGATCATTGAAAGTGACGAACCTGCGAAATTCACAGAAGCGAAAGTGAGCCCGGACTCCGAAAAATTATACTGTATGTAAGTTAGCTTCATCGATCCATTCATGGATAGAAGCAAGCATATCGGAGTTGGTATCTTCGTTATGTTGAAGTAGTCAAGGTTTTGACTTGAACAGGAACGAAGTGGAACTGTGCGTTTACTAATAGATAAGTGGGAACGATGTTGCATTTCTCATAGTGTATGTCGATGACATACTGATTCTCGGAAATAACGTTCCAATGCTGCAGTCGGTAAAGGACTGGCTTGGGAGTTGTTTTCATGATTGACATGGGTAAAGCCACATATGTTCTTGGATTTTGGATCAAAAGATAAAGATCCAAAAGAGCTGAACGGACAAAGTCAGGATTCTTATATTGACAAAGTCCTACACGTTTGCAGCATTCCAAGAAGGGTTTTATGCCAATGTCACATGGCATTACGTTAAGCAAGAAACAGTGTCCTACGATATCTGCTGAGCTTGAATGCATGGATGAGATTCCATATGCGTCGGCAATTGGATCTATCATGTAGGCCATGACACGTACTTGTTTTGATGTTGCTTTAATGTTAAGCAAAACAAGTAAAGACCAGTCAAATCCAGCAAAGAATCACTGGATAGACGTAATGAATATCCTCAAGTATTTGGAAAATACTTAGGATAAGTTCTTGATTTACGGAGAAAGTGAGGTGCTACAAGTCGGTAGAGTCTGAAAGGCAAGTTTCCAACAGACAAAGATGATTTCCGGTCACAGTCCGGTTATATCTTGTGTCTGTCTGGCGGTGCAAGGCACTGTTGCTGACTCCATGACTTAAGCTGAACATTTCGCAGCTTGGGTAGCGGCGAAAGAGGTTGTTTGGAAAGAAGAGTTCATCACTGAACTTGATGTGATTCCTAGCATAGATGAGGCTAGCTGCACATCAGAGGTCCAAACACCTTGAGGGTAGGTATAACCTATTCCGTGAGATAAATGATAGAAGTGTTAAGTAGATCAACAAGTTTCAACGAATGAGAACGTTGCTAATCTATTAACAAAGCCACTCCTTAGGCCTAAGCACGAGTCGCGGACTGTAGCTGTAGGATAAGTGAAATTAAGATGTAGTCTTAATTTCAGTGGGAGTTAGTAAAGGGCTTTATTTAGTTGTTTTGAAAGGTTCATGTAAACATAATATTTTATGTTTATGAAATTAATGATTTCTGGATTATTTTAACTGTGATATAAATAATCGTTCCAAAATGATTCATGTCATTATATATAGGCCATCAAAGTACATGAGAAAGACTTGATCATGAAACCCTATATTTAACAAAAATGACATAAATCAGAGTGTCCATAGTCGAAGGTTGTTGAAATTGGAACACCAACAACCACTTGAGACTAGAGTGTGTTGAGACTTATGACCAAGTTTCATGGGTCATAGATGTGCGGCATCAAAGTCGACACATAGGTATATGTAGGGGAGCATATGACCGGACATGACCCGCTGATGAGAACTCTATAAGATATTAATATCTGTGTCATAAGAGGTTCTCATCTACGACTATAGAGTATAGTCCTTAGACCTGAGTTCGCATGCATGTGGCTGCACATGGATTGATGCACTTTGATCATTGTCTAACGCTGTTTCGTAACTGGGAGCTATAAGGACCTTGGTTGGGTGTATTACAAAGTGTGTAGTTCATAGTGATGGAACAAGATGGGATTTGTCCCTCCTGTTAATGGAGGTAATATCTCTAGGCCAATCGGAGACTTGATAGCTGGTAAGAGTGTGGCCACACCCAAACGGACTTGCCCAAGTCGTTTGCATTGTCAGTATCAATTCTGGTCCGATGAACATGATCTTGGCTATATAAGGATGACACGCATCTTGCCTTATGCCAGATCGAGATATTGAGACAAAAGGATTAGGGAATGTAGAATTCCAGTACAAGTGGGAGATTGTTGGGAATGTCCTGAAATCTACTGTACTATCTCTAGAAAGTATGATAAGTGTCGAGATCAGACATAAGTCATAAATACTGGGTGATCATGATGACTTGCTAGAGCCCGCTCTTGATCTATAAGTTTAGGACTTATTACCAGTATTGTATGATCCCAAAGGGTCACACACCATAGCTAACGGGAAAGTTAAAAGGAATTAATACAGTAAGATGCAAGGCATTTACTGTATTTGTACAGAGAATTGGGCCAGACAAAATACAGTCTTTTGTCTGATTTGGGTCTTGGGCCCAAAAGCCTAATAGGCCATTAGTTTAATTACTTGGGCCCATATAAGGGAAGAGGAGGCGCCAGTTAGCCCAAGGCTTCTGCGATTTTAGGTCTGGCCGTCCTCCTCTCTCTCTCTGTTGTTCCAGCTTGGTCTAGCAGCCTGATCCAGTAGCTTGTAAGCGTGTGGATACCTAGGAGGAGCCGGTAATCATCAGCTCTAAGTGATCTCTTCATTCCCTTGATCAATCCGCTGCAATCATAAGGTAATGATCCTGATCTGTTTATGATTCAACTGCAAATCACCTAGATCCTAGTTGATTATGTGATAGGTTGTAATCTGACAATTGAACCTATGAACCAACATAATCCTACAATATAGACCGCAGCAATGGAGATATAATCGATCGATCTACCAGAATTCAAAAAAAAAATCGGGCTTAATATGGAAATTTTGAATGGACAGTCTAGATTAAGTGTCCACATGGATAGTGGTCTACACGTACTTTGTGTCCACGGATCACAATAATGTGAACTCTTGACCACATATTGTCCATCAGAAGCGTTTAGCATGTGATATGATCGTGGAAGTGTCCACGAATAATTGATCCAACATACTTTTGTGTCCACGGATCACAATAATGTTAACTCTTGACCACCTATTGTCTATCAGAAGCGTTTGACATGTGATATAATCGTGGTAGTGTCCACGAATAATCGATCCAACATACTTTTTTGTCCACGGATCATAATATTATTAACTCTTGACCACCTATTGTCCATCAGAAGTGTTTGGTATGTGATATAATTGTGGTAGTGTCCACGAATAATTGATCCAACATAATTTTGTGTCGACGGATTATAATAATGTGAACTCTTGACCACCCTATTGTCCATCAGAAGCGTTTATCATGTGATATAATCGTGGTAGTGTCCACGAATAATCAATCCAACATACATTTGTGTCCACAGATTACAATAATGTTAACTCTTCACCACCTATTGTCCATCAGAAGCGTTTGGCATGTGATGTAATAGTGGTAGTGTCCATGAATAATAGACATCGTCCACCTGAGCTTTTAAAATTGTGTTTACCATGTACATTTCACGATCATGTGAACTCTTAGTCACCTTCTGTCCATCTGACCCATCTAGCATGTGAGGAATTCGTGGTAGTGTCTACGAATAGTCGATATTGTCCACCATATCCATAAAAAGAATTTAACATGTGATGTTTATTTGTGTGGCTAGTAACCATAATAATTGGCCACTTTCTACCCATGGTAAGCATCTTGCATGTGATATGGTCGTGGTAGTATCCACGTGGATGGATATTGTGGACATCTAGTCTAAACTGTCCATTCATAGTTTCCATGTTAAGTCCGAATTTTTTTTTCTTCTGAATTCTGGTACATCGGGCGATTTTATCTCTATTACAGCGGTCTATATTGTCGGAATCATCAACTCCGCTATCCTATCCACCGTCAAAAAAATGAGGGGCGAAAAATAAATATAAAGTAAGAAAGAGAGTATAAGAGAAAAAAAATTATATAATAATAAAAAGGAATGGATAGAAAGGATGGCGTGTGACATTAACTATCTATGAGTTATTCTTGTCTATAAGGCTAAAATGGTCTTTGTAGTGCACAAACTTATTGAAAGATTCAACTCTGCTATTACTTTCTAAATAAGATATATTGGGTGCAATTAATCCGATAAATGAGATGATGATTACTCCCAAAAGGGTTGCATCTTCAATTGGCGCCGTCTGTTGACTAACTGCGAAAATTCACGCTTCATGACTTGTACAAACTGCGAAAATACATGGATCTGTCAAAATCAGCACTACAGAAGGACCTTTCTTAGCATCAGAATAACACTATCTATCAATATCATAGCGTTTTTACAAGCGTTGTATCAGCTCCCGTCATAATAGGTCATGCACTTTAAATAGCGTTTTTTTGTTACGCTATCGTATTGTCGAATACTAGACAAACGAGGAGAGCGTCGTCGTGTGGTTTGTCGAGATTGCTTGTCTCGCTCTCGTGGAAAGTGATCTCGTGGTCTGGACCTATCATTGGGATTTTCCCACCTTTGTCAATTTCGACTCTTCTTTGAAGAGCTTTGATTGAATTGACCGAGTCTCGGCAAAGCTTGGAGCCACCGAAGATGAAGTCGATTCGTTTAGGGGGTATAGCCCGTACACCCCCCCCCCCCCCCCCCCCCCCGCAGAGACGAGGGAGATTGATTCGTGAGCGTAAACTCTTAAAGGGAGCCGGATGTGGGGATAATGCCGAACCTTTCGGGGTGCCGCTCAGGCTGAGCTCACCGAGAATAAACTCAACTTGCTTCCGCGACCCCTGGGGAAGTGTTTCGGGAGATTCTGGCTCCTTTGTCCGTTCTCGTTTATTTTGAGAAGGCCTCTTGGTGTTCGACTCTTTGGTCTGTTTACTTTCCTTTTCGTCGGACGGAGTTTCCTCCTCGACTTCTGAGTCTCGTTTGCTTTCGGACTCTCGCTTTTGAGCCTCGGCTTTAGCTCGAGTATAGCAGTCTTCGGTCGAGTGTCCTCTTTTGTTGTGAAATTCCCAGAATTTTTCCTTGTCGAACTCGAATTTCTTCGAGCTCTTCGGGCTCTCGACCGCATTAACGTTCCCTGATTTGCGGGAATCCTTTTTCGAGTTCGATTTCTGCGAGCTCGAAGGGTTCTTTTCTTTTCGGTGCTTTTCTCTGAGGGTCGTGGTTTTGTCCTCGAGGCGAGCGAAAGCCGATACGTGATGAAGGGCGTCATCGAGTGTTTGAGGTTCGCGGACTGTTATTTCCTCGCGGAATCTGGTTGAATACCATAGTCCACGTCGCAGTGCTTCTATAGCTACTTCATCACGTGGGTTTGCGATTTTGGATTTTATTTCCTTAAATCGGTCGATGTACGAGCGAAGCGATTCATCGGGTTTTTGGGAGACGCCAAACAGAGCTGCCTCGGTAGTCTTTTCCTCGATAAAGACGGAGTATTGTTTGAGGAAAGCCGTCATGAACTGGGTGAAATTGTCGATGGACCTTTCTTTCAGTCCGGCAAACCATTCTAGGGCGGAGCCCGATAGGTTTTCTGCGAAGAGCCTGCAGAAAGCCGGCTCTCTCTCCTTGTCGGTAAGGTATACCCTTGCCATCGCTAGTCGGAATGCCCTGATATGGGCTTTGGGGTCCGACTTCCCAGAGAATTCCGGAAATTTAGTTTTCTTGATTTCTCGGATTCTTGCAAAGGCGATCCGGTCTGTGAACGGCGTTTGTCGCGTTTCTTCGATCACTCGATCGATGTCGGGCGCCGCGCTTGTCGCCATGTGAACTTTGGAGCTCAGACTGACGAACTGAGCCTTGGCTTGTTCAATATACTGTCGTGGTCGTCACCCGTCGTAGGCGCGAACTGGGCTCGTGCCTGATTGGACTCAAGTCCGGGGAAAGCGGGGTCGAGAAGATCGATTGCTGGAAACGATCCCGTCTGGTCGACCTGCGGCGTTCGGAACTGTACCGGAATTTGACCCGTTAACGGGTCCTGAGCTCGAGGCGAAAGCTGAGCCTCCTAGTTGCCTCGGCCGGATAATCGAACTACTCGGGAAAGGTGGTGGCCCGAGTAATGGTCGACTTCCCGATCCGGTTGGATCTGTGATCGTTGAATTTGAACCGAATGGGGTTGGAGTCGCGATGGGCGTCATTATAGGGCAAAAGCCACTATTCGACGTACTGGCGAAATTCCCCGACGTTCCCGGTGGAGTTACCACCTGGGAGAAGTCTAAGCGTGTACACGGTGGGGGACTTATAGGGGTTCGTGGATCGTGTGTTGATCTACCCCCTGGTTTTGGCTAGCGAGCTCTTCAAGACGGGCGTTAATACGCCTTCCCTGTTCATCGAGCTGCGCGGCCAGAGAACGGTTTGCGTTCTCTTGGGCCCTTGCGCTTGCCTCATTATTTCTCGTCCGATCTACCAATAGGCTTAACATCGAACGGATTTCAGCAAGATCGTTTGGCCCTTGTCTCTGTGGAGCAGAAGGCAGTGGCGAATTGGGTCTGGTTGTTCCAGATCCGCCTCCTGGGGTGGGAATCGAATCGTTTCTCATCCACACCCAGTTTCTGCTCGGATCGTTAGTTCTTGATAAAACATTTGTCGGAGTCTGACTCGTCGCGATTATTTGGGCGACTGAGCCGGCCGGTGCCGAGGTCGCGGAGACTGAGGCAGAGCTCGTCAACACGCCATTGGTCTGACCCATGATTCTTACCCCGGTGGTGTTCTGAGGAACGTTGTCGACCGTTTGAGGGTGGTCAACCGGTGGTGTGGCGCTGGGAGAGCCAGATTGGTCGGGATTCATCTCGATCTATCGGATCTAAGATCTGATTCTTAAGACAGGAAAAACTATAGATAGTCCCCACAGTCGGCGCCAAATGTGAGATCCGGGATTCACACTAAGAATTTGTATTCGTGGATTTGGACTTTAGGATATAGAAATGGTATAGTTTCCTATGAATCAAAGACTTTATTGAGATTGATCGTCGAGATAGAACAAACACAATCGAAAAGAGAGTACAAAGTATGATGCTCGAGCTATCTAGTCGAAGTGTTCTAAGTTAGGGTTGGAATATCTTGAATGAATCGCCACTTCTTCTTTAAATAGTCTCGACTCTGATCTCTCTGTTCCGATATTTCGGCCTCTCCTTCGTAACGATCCCAGTGATCCTCGCGGATCAGTTGAACTGGAAAAGACCGAGTCGCTCTATCCCCACGTCGTCTCCTGCCGAGCTCGAGCTCGATCGCCTCTTACTTCGGCATCGCTTGGGCCTTGTCAAAGCGTATTTCGTTTGGGCCCAATGATCGAATCGGCTCGTCTCTTCGCCTTTGATCCTGGAACGGGCTCATAGATACGGGCCTTTGTCTTGTTTGTTAATGGGCCGGATTTCCTAGAGGGAAATCCAGTACCAACAGCCGCCTAACTCAGTTACTCTAAAATCCTTCTTCGTAGAGAAACTGGAGATTAGGGATGCGAAATCTTGCAGAACCGAGATCGAATTTCTGGAAGAACAGATTGTGAATCACGATGGAGATTTAGAGCCTACGGGTTCGGTGATCAATGGGTTTGTGGCGATCACAAGACACTTTAGATTTTTGTTGTTCGGATTCGAAGAAGATGGACTGGAGTAAAGAATCGAGAATCCGAAGAAACCCAGAAAAGGGTTCGTCGCACAGGAGATAGGGGACACATTCATAACAGTTCCAAAGGATTTCGTTTGCCCAATCTTTCTAATCAGTATATTTTTGATTTTCTAAAAAAAAAAAGAAATTTTCATAAATTGTACCACGCGCAGGTAAATCAAAGAGAAAAAAAGATAAGAGCATATGTGACATTACACAGCTAAAAGTGTTATATATTTCATAACACCAGGGAAATGTGTCAGTTTTGTCATAACAGAGCAAATAAGTGTTACCAAGCCCAAGTTCTCCTCTTTCTCTCGGGACAAATTTTAATTCAAATGTCCATAACATGACGGTAAATTACCAAAAGAAAAAATAAACAAACAAACAAAAAAATAGAAAATCATAGACCCTTGGAACCAGGAAGATCAATCCATTGAAGCTGAACCTCAACCTCACCACACTCGACATGTTTCAGTCTAAGGACAAGATCCTGAACGAGTTTACCATCAGACCAGATGACCCTAGACTCCTCCGCTAAGCAATTGTCTCGGCTAGGCTGGACTGTGCTCACAATGGTCCCACATGGGAGATCTTGCAAGTGCATAGTCAATGCATTAACGTACGGCTTAATCTCGAATTCTGCATCTCCCATTTTGTCGTCTTTGGTGAATGTATCATGATCATACACCGTCTTAAGAAAATGACAACAAATTAAGTATTATAAATTTATAACATAACATATGCTTAAACGAGTTTTATATGTACTTTAATTACTTACCAATAGGACTGTAAGATTGGGATCTGTTACTGAGAGAGTCAAATCTTCATTCCACTCGGGATTCACATCATTGTAAATAACTCGAGTCTTCAGTTTCTGTCCATTCAATTTTCTCATTCGTTTCAATAATCTTACTAGCTAGTGTGTATATATTTGAGTTATATAAAAGTTCTGAATTTGTCGTTATTTAAAATATTATATATGTGCATGACATGACCAAATCAACCAAGAACGTAGCTATCTATATATATACATTCTTGTAATATTTCAAAATGGGTCATATATTAGTAAGATTCAATGAAGATCAAATATTAATACACTTGTATATATTATGGTTGGTTACCTGCTTTCCCATTTTGACGACGACGTAAGGATCACTACTGTTGAGATCGCGGACGGCGAGATTGACACCGCGCTTGACACGAATACGAAGGAGACCTAACAGATTATCCATCAAAGAAGGCTTCATCCTCCGATCGTTATGCTTCTCCCCTGAAACAACATTAGTTTCCTCATGAAAATCTAACCGCGTAAATGAAACGACCATGCATGCATGCAAATAAAGGAAAAAAAAACTCAAAATAAAAGCATTAATTTACTGCATGAACGTGAACCTAACTATTAAACTATATGTTAGACTAAGATTATTGACACTCGTAAACCAAAGGATTACAAAAAGTAGCTAGGCGCCTATAGGCCTGAGATTCACCTGAAACCTAATGATGAAAAGTGTCCGCTCCGGGGTAAGAAACAAAAAGGTGAGAACATAATTGACAAGAAGTAATTCTCAAATGAATATGATGGTGTAGTGGTGGGGTATTCCGCTTCCCTTCCCACAGACGCGGGTTCGACACTTGACTTTGTAACTTCATTTTAACATTTTACCAAAAAAAGAAGTAATTCTCTAAAGAAAATCCGACATTAATCTTTGCCGGAGAAAACCGATTAAAATCACCGTCGAAAATATTCCATTTACCTTTTTGTGTGGTCTTATTCGCCAATGCTTTTTTTTTTTTGCTTTACATGTTCATTTACCAGAAAGGGAGATCAGAGTTTTGGGAGGAAGAAACGAAATTAAATCAGTAAGGCAGGGGGGTTATTTGAGGTTTGTTGTTTTAGTATGAGAAATTTTAGATTTTCCTGTTATAGGAGCAATCAAAGGCCTATATATGTAAAAGCTAATTTTTTTCAGCTTCCTATCGTTTAGTTTTGTTACATTCCAAAATAGTTTCACCTTATCCATAAATTTTCTTTATTAGGTAAATATGATTTGAGAAAATTATGAATAATGTATTTTACATAATACATTTTGTTTTGAACTTTTTAGAACTCTTTCTCTGCAGTGGTCAAGAACCGGTTTGAATAAGATATCGCCGGGTTTAAGACCCATAAAAAGACCCATAAACTCATTTCAATCACCACAAACAACAAGTATAAGAATACAAATATCATCTCACAAACATCACCTTAAAAGAGACATTCACATGTTAAACAAGACACTTACTTTTTCTAGATATCTCACGAGTACTCAAATGCTCTTTCAGTACCCGTAGTCCCTTGTCCCACTGATGCTAAAGATCACAACCATGAACAATGAACCCCACATATGTCCCAAGGTCACAGCCCCGGACATCATGTGGTGATCATTGATAAGCAATATTTCAGTTTCCTCTTCACTTACTTCAGTTGCAAGTTTACAATCTAGTCGTTATAGTTTTGAGGTGTCAATCCACTTAGGTGATTAAACGCACTAAGAATACAGGTGATTTCTTAATCTAAATGCAACCAAATAAGTTTGTTTTGTTCCTAAAAACTAACAATAGAACCAAATTCCAAACATGATTAAACTTGATAGTGTAAACAATGGTGAGTTCAAAACAAAATAGAAACAGAGCATAAACAGAGCAATAAGTTAGTTAAAAGATAATTGATTAAAAGCTAAGTTCCTTGGGTTGAGTTTTCGGTTTGGGTGATCAATATTTAGTTCATAAGCATTTAGCAAACAATGGGTGATTTCTTAGGCAAAGAACAACGATTCAAGTTACTCCACTCTCGTGATAATAACCCTACACCTATCAAGCATTAACATCAACTCTCGTTGGCAATTTCAAGATAGATATGCAATAAGATCAAGTTATTACTACCACTAAACACCTTAAACATCAATTCTCATTGGTTAAGAATGTAAAGCACTTGATAGAGATTCAAACATAAACTACACCTCTCGGTGCTAGCAACATTTATGATAAAGGAATTGATTAGCTACTTCAATCCTAGCATTAAGAACTTCTAACAAATAAGAAACCAATATTCCCAAGTTTTTAAACAACCTAAACCATTTCTAGATCACCCTTACCTTAACTCAAACCCAGAAACTTAAAGAGAAACTACTCACTAGCCATGATAATAACAAAGCAAGACATGTTAAAGCAAGAATAGAAGAACTCAAAGATGAACACAAGAACAAACTAGAATTGCATAAAAAGAACAAGAGAACTAATTTGTTTGAAGTAGTTGTTTACAAGAGGTGATATGGCTCTTCTAACTTACTAAGAGCCCTTAAATAGATCATAAAACATGCAATGGTCGACCACAAACACATGGGGTGGTTGTGAGATCCGGGATTCACACTAAGAATTTGTATTCGTGGATTTGGACTTTAGGATATAGAAATGGTATAGTTTCCTATGAATCAAAGACTTTATTGAGATTGATCGTCGAGATAGAACAAACACAATCGAAAAGAGAGTACAAAGTATGATGTTCGAGCTATCTAGTCGAAGTGTTCTAAGTGAGGGTTGGAATGTCTTGAATGAGTCGCCACTTCTTCTTTTAAATAGTCTCGACTCTGACCTCTCTGTTCCGATATTTCGGCCTCTCCTTCGTAACGATCCCCGTGATTCTCTCGGATCAGTTGAACTGGAAAAGACCGAGTCGCTCTACCTCCATGTCGTCTCCTGCCGAGCTCGAGCTCGATCGCCTCTTACTTCGGCATCGCTTGGGCTTTGTCATTCGTTTGGGCCCAACGATTGGATCGGCTCGTCTCTTCGCCTTTGATCCTGGAACGGGCTCGTGGATACAGGCCTTTGTCTTGTTTGTTAATGGGCCGGATTTCCTAGAGGGAAATCCAGTACCAACAATAGCCCCCCAGCCCATTGATTTCGAGAAGTCGAGGTTAATGGGCGGTGGACGTTTTCGGGAAGACGCGCGCGTGCTCTAGGCGTTAAGGAAGCCCTAATGATTGTTTTCGCCTTGTCCGCAGATCTTGTTTTAATCGGGTGGCCAAGATCAGGCGCGTGGGTTGGACCAGCCTATTAGTGGCGCGTCCGTTACCACGGCGGATATGACTCAATCGTTAATCATTCGCTCCTGCCTTTAGATCTTGCATCGACGGTCGAGATCGCAAGGAACTGAAGGATCCTAACTGTCCCAATCTTTTTTCGTAATCGTTTACAAATTTTGAATTGAGCGGTTGGGATTGTGGGATGCGAGAGATCCCACGGATCTCGAGCACGAGATAGTTTAAAAGGGGAAGTTACCTAGCACGATTCCCATTACTGATCGAACTACAAATCGTCAAGGTAACTTCTTCTCCCTCATTATATCTCTTTGTTTTTATATTTGCCTCTCGCTCTTATTCCTTTTGCCGCTATTCTGAGACCTTCTCCTCTAGAGATTTCGTCTTTCTTCTTTTCTTGAAAGAAATTTCCGATTTACCGAACTATCATGGTTCGAAAGAGTACGGCCATGGCAAGTTCAACTGTGGCGGCGGGACCGGGCGGTCCCCATCCCCCGTCCAGTCTGACTGTTGACCAAATACGGAAGTTGGGGGCGAAGTGCCGTATTGATAGGTTTATAGTTTTATCCCTATTCTACTGCAAGTGCACAGTTAATGCAATCGTAGTATATAAGGTATCGAATCCCACAAGGACTCTCAGTCACACAATAGATTATTAGTAGTTCAGATTGAATTAAGCGAAGCAGATGTGAAAACAGTAAACGAAATAGCAAAGTAAATCAAGTGAGTTTGTAAGCAAGAAGGCAAAGCGTTAGGTTTCAGGAGTTCTCAGGAAATCAGGAACGCAAGCAATCAATCTATCTAGATCTAATCAATAACTGTTCTAGAACTCAAACACTGATATAGAATTAACCAAATTCCTTTGCGATAATTCTCTAAGTCTAAGTGCAGCAAACCAAACTTTCGTTTGCGAGAACTAACATATTAAACCAGCATTAATTCCAAGTTTGATATGTTCACAATTATCCTAAACCAAACTTCCGTTTGCGAATAGTTTAATTGCTTATCTAGGTTCTTTCCAGTTAAATTAACCAACTTCCGCTGAATTAATCAACCTAACATCATAATTCTGATTAGCTACTTCAGATTAAGCATTAAGAACAACTTAGATAAAGAACTAGCAGATATGAATCTCTACAGATTAATTAAGCTATAATTCTCTGAAATCCTTAATGAGAATCCTTCAACCTAACATGTGATCTACTCAGACATATTCATCGAGACAGAAGATATCATAAGTAGAAAACCAAATATCGTATAATCAAATAAGAACTGGGGTTCAAAATCAAGTCTCTTCCGAGATCAGGATCAGCCCCTCAACTCTCTCTGAGTAAAACTTAATGTAAGAAAAGCTTAGCCTAACAAGTGGCTGTAAAACCTAATTATAATCCTAAAACACGTTTTGGGGCTTCTTTGTAAATATCAGGAACTTCTGGGCAAAACTGCAATTTCATCATTCTTCATTAAACCGTCGTTTGGCCCATCTCGCTGGTGCAACGATCGATGCCATAAGTGTGACGATCGTTGCAGCTCGGAAATATCAACAGTGAACTCTATCTCTCGGCCAAATACTCCAATTAGCTCCAGAAAGTGCCAAAATCACCAAATATGCTCCAAATGTGCTTGTACCTAATAAACACCTGAAAAGACTCTAAAGCATAGTAAAAGACTCGATAAATAACACATATACCATGGTTAAAATCCCTAAAATCCATGGTATATCACGGATCCCGCCGGAGGTGGAGATACTTATCCCATCGCCAGAAATGTCCCCGGAAACTGTCGTGGAGGGTCATTGCTGTGCTTCTTATACCTACTTCGATAAATGCGGATTGTTTTTTCCAATCCCTCGCATTATCTCATGGGTTTTGGCTCAGCTCCAGCTGGCCTTTCACCAGATGACTCCGAATTTCGTTCGGTATGTCATCGGGCTCGGGGTCAGAGCCATCGTGGAGGGCATCGACTTCGGGGTCGAGGAGTTGATGAGGGTTTGTTCGGTAAAACATAACACTCGTTTTCCCGGGACCTACTACCTCTCTCCTCGCCATGGGAAGATCCTTGATGAGATCCCGACGAGGGATGTGTGGAAGAGTAAATACTTTTACTTCAGGATCAATCATCACTCGGTCGAAGATTTTGATTACTCGGTTATCCCGACAAGATATTCAGCTAGCGTTGGTTAGCTTATGGGGTTTACTAGTTTCTCTGGTTGACATCGAGCTGTTCGCTAATAACCTTTTGGTTTCTTTGCAGAGGCTCCTGAGTCATTACCTTTGAACCCAAGTACATCGAGTTTGGTAGCTCGCCTTCGGAGAGGAGATACCCGCTGGTCTAACTTTACGGACCAGCGAATTCGAGCTGCCTTAGGTCCTGCGGCCCGACAACCTTCTTTATACCAACCTCGTCTTTCGCCAGACGGATCACGCCTCCCTTCTCGGCCCACTTTGACTCGAATTGTTCAGGCTCCGCTTCAGATTATCGAGCGGGCTGGAGAGAGTAAG
Organism: Orychophragmus violaceus; assembly: GCA_030180135.1. NCBI lineage: Eukaryota > Viridiplantae > Streptophyta > Magnoliopsida > Brassicales > Brassicaceae > Orychophragmus > Orychophragmus violaceus. The sequence continues at coordinate 69,985,596 of CM058229.1, read as the reverse complement.
TATTTTGGCTAGTCCGTACAAGGATTTTTGCGCCGTATGCCTTTTCGTTTGCCGGGCTTGATTGAGTCTGTGTTGTCTGCAGATCGATCTGTTTCGGACGACAGTTCTACCGCAAGCACCCCTTCTCTTGGAAAGATGTCGCGAAGATCTAGTAGTCGTCGGAACGGGAATGATCCCGTTGATCTGGCAAAGAAAATGAAGGCCGGCGACTTGAGCGACGCCCTTCTTTTTGCCATGGACGAGGGGCCTCCTCCTCCTCCTTCGATCCCTCCTCCAAACCCTGTTCAGGTTTCTCTCCCCAAGGTCGCAGGGTCCGGAGAGGCAAATGTGGTGGTGGAGGATTTACCTCCTCTTTCGGCCGGTCAGGAACCAGTTCAGATCCCATCTGGGGAGCCTGTTTTGCGCAACTCCCGGTCAAATGGTTCGAGGGGATCAAATAGTCGGAGCCGGGGTGGCCCTCCTCCTCCGGCGGCGAAGCGTCAAAGGACTGACACGGAGGTGAGCTCGAGGAGATCAAACCAGAGTGTTGAGGCAAGACCTGCTTCTTCCGGGTCCTCAGGGTCCTTCAACTGGCGCTTCAGGCACCAGAAGGAATGTCCGATTGCGGATGACCCGACGGGTGTGGCCTATCTGCTGAGGCATTTTAAGCCCGCAGGTGTTCAGCTCCCGGCTGTCGGGGATATGGCTCTCGGTGACGTTTATACCGAGATGATGGCGGCTTCTGGGAAGGCGACGATTTCCTTCCTTCGCTTTTTGATATATTTTATGCTCAATTCTCGTTTTTCTCGTAGGCCTTGGAGGCTGCGAACAGGTTTGCGGCTAGGGCCGAACGAGAGCTGCGGGAGATACCGCAGGCAAGTGAGCTTGATACCGTTGAGAAGACGGTTAGGGACCTGAGAACGCAGTTGCAGGGGGCCTTGGCTCGAGAGGAGGAGCTACGGAAAAAGGCGGTCGACCTGGATGCGCAGTTGTAGGGCGCCTTGGCTCAGGCTTCGGTCGCGGAGGAGGCGAGTTGAACCGCTATTGAGGCAGGTCGAGTTGCGGATGTGCGGGCTGCGCAATGTCAGGGCGATCTGGACAAGGCTCTCGCCGACCAAGAGTTTGACGTCAAGGTGGCGGCCCATGAGGCGAGGAAGGGGCTGAACGGTGAATAACTCAGGATCCTCGAGGGAATCGCGGCGAAGGAGAGTCAAAGGAAAGTCGCCGTGAGCGCCGAGATGAGGCTTCAAGAGACTTTGGCCAATATCGCGCTTATCGCCGAGTTCGCTTCTGGCGAACTTGATCTGACCAAGGAGGTGATGGACTTGGCCGAGAAGAAAAGGTTGGCCACGGAGGAGATGAATGCCGCAGCGGTGTCGGACTTCAGTATCAGCAAACTTAATTTGCCGGTGATGTCGGACGATTCCGTGATCTTGGCGTGCCCTTTAAACCAGGCGGCCGCTCGTCTTGATCAGTATGGATCGAACCTTCCGACCGTAGTTAGCTCGCGAGTTAGCGACGAGGTCGAGGGTCGACTTGAGGAGGACAGGGCGACTGATGATCAGATGTAGGATCAAGACGAAGCTTCCTCCCTTCCAAGCAGTTCTAGTTCTCCTCTTTTTTTTATTCGTTGCTGTCCAAGGGGGCTTTTAATTTGTCTCCAGACATTTGTTGCCCAAGGGGGCTTTTCTTTTTGTTTTTGGTGTTGCCCTTAGTGGGCTTTCGTTCGAACTCGAGGACATCGTGTCCTCTCTCTCTTTTTTATGAATTGCTTTCAAATCTTGCATGCCTTAGCATAGATTTTACTGTTTAGCGCTTTAACATAAAGTTTGGCTGTTATGGCGACTTGAACCTCCTCGGAGGGGTCGACAAATAACTTGTCTCGAATTGCCTTAGGGAGTTCTTTACGAACTTTTAAGTCGATTGTACGCGAGGTACCACTCTTTCGTGGTGTAAGATTCGAGCTTATAGCTGGATGCTTTCGAAATTGCTGAATATAAGGAATAATAAGTATATAGGAACGAATCGAAGTAGACTTACAAAGGTTGTTTGCTTGAATGACTGTCTCGACTTCGTTGTCTTTTTCTTGGAGGGAGGGGTAGTCCCCCAATTCTTTTAATCCGTATAAGGTTTAGAAGAATTATTGGTTTTGGAAGGATCGCTCTGGATCTCTTTCTTTTGGACGATCATTTCAGTTCGTTCGATTTGGAAGGACCATTTTGGGTCGCTTGTTTTGGGACGATCATTTCAGCTTGTTAGATTTGGAAGGACCATTTCGGATCGCTTGTTTGAGGGGATAATTTCATATCACTTGGTTTTGGGGGAGGCCGTTCGAGGTCTCTCGGAAGGGATAATTTCATATCGCTTTTTTGAGGGATAATTTCATATCGCTTGATTTTTGAAGAGATAATTTCATATCGCTGGGAAGGGATAATTTCATATCGCTTTTTTTGTGGAGGGATAATTTCATATCGCTTTTTTTTTAGGGATAATTTCATATCGCTTGATTTTTGAAGAGATAATTTCATATCGCTGGGAAGGGCTAATTTCATATCGCTTTTTTGTGGAGGGATAATTTCATATCACTTTAGCTTTTGAAGAAATAATTTCATATCTCTTTTTGAGGATGTTATGGTGAGGTATTTCGCAATGGCTCTAACTTTTATGACAGAAAGAGACATTGGATTGGGAGACTTATTTTGATTTCACAAAGATAAGCTAGTATGACTTCGTCAGAAGTTGTTGAGCTCGGTAAGAGCTTTGTGTTCTGGGGGTGGCTGCGCTCGAAGTCGAGCTGCCTACGTACCCTTTTAAGGGGATCAAGCCATTTTGTAGTTCGATTATGTTGGCGTACTCCTAGTGGAAGTACTTTTTGAGGTTGATGATGTTCCAAGGTCGTAGTTCAGGTTTCTGGGTTTCCACCGACTTGAGTCGGTAGACCCCGTCCTTTACAACATCGGTGACCTGGTAAGGACCTTACCACTTTGCTCCTAACTTCCCAGCATGTTCTTCCTTTTTATGGTCGAACACTTTCCGTAAGACGAGCTCTCCTACTTGAAACCTTCGAGTTTTAATCTTGGAATCGTAGTAACGAGCTGAGGCTTGTTGGTAGTTCTGGATTCGAGCTAGTGCGAGGTTCCTCCTTTCGTCGACGAGATCGAGTACGTCAGTTATCATCTTGTTATTGAGTTCCTCTTGTCGTGGGCATTCTTCTTTGCGGATGCTTAACAGAAGGATTTCGGCTGGTACTACCGCCTCGATCCCGTAGGCCAGCGAGAAGGGAGTCTCGCAGGTGGATTTGCGGGGGGTAGTCCGGTAGGCCCAGAGTACGGCTGGGAGCTTCGTCGCTCCAGATCGTTTTGCACTCATTGAGTCTTTTCTTGAGGCTATTCATGATTGCCTTGTTAGCCGCTTCCGCCAACCCATTCCCTTTGGGATAGCGTGGCGTTGAGTGAGTCAGCTTTATGTTCCACGTTCTACAGAACTCCTTGAAGGCGTTTGATATGAACTGGGAACCGTTATCAGTGACGATCTCGTGGGGTAGTCCGTGCCGGCAAACGATGTTTCGCCAGACGAACTCCTTAACGTGAACGTCCTTGACTTTTTGGTATGACTCTGCTTCAATCCATTTGGTGAAGTAGTCTGTCATTACCAATAAGTGTGTGGCTTTCTTTTTGCCGGATGCGACTAAGGGCCCCACGATGTCCATTCCCCATCGCATGAATGGGTATGGCGATTAGATAGAGGAGAGTTTCTCCGATGCTTGGTGGATAATCGGGGCGTGCTTTTGGCACTTCTTGCATTTGTTGGAGAAGGATTCGCATTCGGTAGCCATTGTTGGCCAGAAAGAGCCTTGCCTTTTGATTCGTACGGCCAGGGCTCGTCCTACGGAATGGCTTCCGCATGATCCGTCGTGGGCCTGCGTGATCACGGCTAGGGCTTGCCTTTTGTTAAGGCATTTGAGGTAAGGTCCGGAGAGACTCCTTTTAAAGAGCTCTCCTTGTGTGACGCAGTACCTTGCACTTTGTATTTTGAGTTTTCGTGCCTCCCATTTGTCGTCCGGAACTTCGCCGTTTGTAATGTATCGAATGATCGGAGTTCTCCAATCTTCGTCATTGTCGGGCTCGGGTCCTTGATTGGTGGACGCGGCCTGGATTGGTCCATCGGGGACGTTCGCGACGTACACGGCACTTCTCGGATCAGGATCATCATCAATTTCGATGATGTCGCGACTGGTGTTGCCGAGATATTTTGGATGCTCGACATCGTCCTTTACGGCAGGCTCGTTCTCTTTCAAGGACAGAGCTTTTAGGGCTATATCGATGCTTGGTTTCTCGATCCCTTCGACCGGTATGATCCTTTTAAGGTTAGGATCTGATGTCGATGCTAGTGCGGCTAGGGCATCGGCTGCGGTGTTTTTCCCCCGCGGGATCCGTGTTAGGTCGAAGAATTCGATCTGTTTGGCGAGCGTATGGACTATCTGTAGGTATGCTTCCATGCTCTCGTCCTTGGCCTCGTAGTCGCCATGATATTGGCTCGTGACCAATTGGGAATCGCTGAACGCGTATACTTCTCGGGCTCCTATTGCTATTGCTAGTCTGAGCCCGGCTATTAACGCTTCATATTCTGCTTCTTTATTTGAAGCGGCGAAGCCTAATCTGAAAGACTGTTCCAATACTTCGCCGGTGGGGGAGAACAGTTTTACTCCGACTCCAGATCCTTGCCTTGAGGAAGCTCCGTCAATGTAGAGTTTCCATTTTTTGGCGGAGGTCGGGTCGAGTTCAACGGTAGGAGGGAGTTCGATTACGAAATCTGCCAGTACTTGTGCTTTTAGGCACGTCCGAGCTTTATATTCTATGTCATACTCGCTAAGCTCGATAGCCCATTTGACCAGTCGCCCAGACTGGCTTGGACTGTGAAGGATGGTTCTTAGTGGCTGATAGGTCATTACTATGATCGAGTGCGATTGAAAGTATGGTCGGAGTTTCCGAGCTGATGTCACTAGCGCTAAGGCAAGTTTTTCATGGCGGAGTATCTGGTTTCAGCGTCGATTAAGGTCTTACTGATGTAATACACCGGCCATTGTTCGTTCCGTTCTTCGCGAACCAGGACTCCACTTACCGCTGTCGTCGAGACAGCCAGGTAGAGGTAGAGGGGTTCTCCTTCTACTGGTTTCGCTAATATGGGTGGTTCGCTTAAGTAAGCTTTGAGCTGAGTGAACGCTTCTTCGCACTTTTCGTCCCATGGGAACTTTTTGTTCGCTTTGAGCAAGTGATAGAAGGGCAGACATTTATCAGTCGACCTCGAGATGAAACGGTTCAGGGCAGCTATTTTGCTGGTCAGGCGCTGGATTTCTCGCGTTGTTCTGGGAGGTTTCATCTCTATGAACGTTGTGATCTGTTTGGGGTTCGCTTCGATCCCTCTTTCGGTTACTAGGTAACCTAGGAATTCTCCTGAGGGGACCCCGAAGGTGCACTTTGCTGGGTTGAGTTTCATCCCGTATTTATTGAGAATGATAAAACATTCTTTTAGTTGCGGGATGTGATCCTCATACCTGGAAGATTTGACCAGCATGTCGTCGATGTAGACTTCCATAGTTTTGCCTAGGAGTCCTGAGAACATCTTGTTGACGAGGCGTTGGTAAGTCGCTCCTGCGTTTTTTAGTCCGAAGGGCATGACTTTGTAGTAGTACGTGCCTCGATCAGTTATGAACGAAGTCTTTTCTTGGTCCTCGGGGTTCATTAATATTTGATTGTACCCCGTGAAAGCGTCCATGAAGGATAGTAGCTGGTGACCGGCGGTGGCTTCGACCAGCCGATCGATGTGTGGGAGTGGGAAGTTGTCCTTCGGACATGCTTTGTTGAGATCTGTGAAATCTACGCAGACTCTCCACTTCCCGTTCTTTTTCTTAACCACTACAGGGTTCGCAAGCCAGTCGGGGTATTTGACCTCTCTGATCGATCCGATTTTTAACAATCGATCGACCTCATCATTGACGGCTTGAGCTCGTTCCGGACCTAGTTTTCGACGTTTCTGTCTTACCGGTTTGTAGGTTGGGTCGACATTCAGCTCATGGCTGGTAACGTCGATGTTGATCCCTTTCATGTCTGCTAAAGACCATGCAAAGGAGTCGACGTTTTGTTTAAGGAAAGAGATCAGTTCGTTTTTGACTGGCTCTGATAGGTCGATTCCAATGCCAACGAGTCTTTCGGGATGAGCATCGTCTATGCAGACTTGAGTCGTGAGGTTCTTTGGGGGTCCTATTTGACTCGGGTCATTCGACCTTTTGGTCTGCATGGTGGCGAGCTCTTCCTCTTTCTGTAATTGCTACGCAGGGGATTTTTCAATTTGCTTGTATCCATTCATGTAGTAATGGCGGGAAATCTTTTGACTTCCGTACATGGTTTTTACCCCTTTGGGAGTTGGGAATTTTACGCATTGATGGTAGGTCGATGGTACCGCTTTCATGTCGTATATCCATGGTCGACCTAGAATAGCGTTATAGGGAGCTGGCCGATCCACTATGACGAACTCTGTCATTCTTCGGACTCCTCCAGCTATTACCGGGGCGAAGACAGAGCCCATCGAGTACGTTGTTTCGCCAGCGAACCCTACTAGTGGCATCTTTTCTTCCACGATCTCGGAGTCGTTGAAGTCCATCTTTTTGAATGCATCGTAAAAGAGGACATCCACCGAACTTCCTGTGTCGATCATTATCCTTGAGAGTTCGACATCTCCCACTACTAGACAAACGAGGAGGGCGTCGTCGTGTGGTTTGTCGAGATTGCTTGTCTCGCTCTCGTGGAAAGTGATCTCGTGGTCTGGACCTATCATTGGGATTTTCCCTCCTTTGTCAGTTTCGACTCTTCTTTGAAGAACTTTGATCGAATTGACCGAGTCTCGGCAGAGCTTGGAGCCACTGAAGATGAAGTCGATTCGTTTAGGGGGTATAGCCCGTACACCCCCCCCCCCCCCGCAGAGACGAGGGAGATTGATTCGTGAGCGTAAACTCTTAAAGGGAGCCGGAGGTGGGGATAACGCCGAACCTTTCGGGGTGCCGCTCAGGCTGAGCTCGCCGAGAATAAACTCAACTCGCTTCCGCGACCCTTGAGGAAGTGTTTCGGGAGATTCCGGCTCCTTTGTCCGTTCTCGTTTATTTTGAGAAGGCCTCTTGGTGTTGGACTCTTTGGTCTGTTTACTTTCCTTTTTGTCGGACGGAGTTTCCTCCTCGACTTCGGACTCTTGTTTGCTTTCGGACTCTCGCTTTTGAGCCTCGGCTTTAGCTCGAGTATAGCAATCTTCGGTCAAGTGTCCTCTTTTGTTGTGAAATTCACAGAATTTTTCCTTGTCGAACTCGAATTTCTTCGAACTCTTCGGGCTCTCGACCGCATTGACGTTCCCTGATTTACGGGAATCTTTTTTCGAGTTCGAGTTCTGCGATCCCGAAGGGTTCTTTTCTTTTCGGTGCTTTTCTCTGAGGGTCGTGGTTTCGTCCTCGAGGCGAGCGAAGGCCGATGCGCGATGAAGGGCGTCATCGAGTGTTTGAGGCTCGCGGACTGTTATTTCCTCGCGGAATCTGGTTGAATACCACAGTCCACGTCGCAGCGCTTCTATAGCTACTTCGTCTCGTGGGTTTGCGATTTTGGATTTTATTTCCTTAAATCGGTCGATGTACGAGCGAAGTGATTCGTCCGGTTTTTGGGAGACGCCAAATAGAGCTGCCTCGGTAGTCTTTTCCTCGATAAAGACGGAGTATTGTTTGAGGAAAGCCGTCATGAACTGGGTGAAATTGTCGATGGACCTTTCTTCCAGTCCGGCAAACCATTCTAGGGCGGAGGCCGATAGGTTTTCGGCGAAGAGCCTGCAGAAAGCCGGCTCTCTCTCCTCGTCGGTAAGGTACACCCTTGCCATCGCTAGTCGGAATGCCCTGATATGGGCTTTGGGGTCCGACTTCCCAGAGAATTCTGGAAATTTAGTATTCTTGATTTCTCGGATTCTAGCGAAGGCGATCCGGTCTGTGAACGGCGTTTGTCGCGTTTCTTCGATCACTCGATCGATGTCAGGTGCCGCGCTTGTTGCCATGTGAACTTTGGAGCTCAGACTGACGAACTGAGCCTTAGCTTGTTCAATATACTGTCTAAGCATATCGTGGTCGTCGCCCGTCGTTGGCGCGAACTGGGCTTGTGCTTGATTGGACATTTGTCCGGGAAAAGTGGGGTCGAGGAGACCGATTGCTGGAACGATCCCGTCTGGCCGACCTGCGGCGTTCGGAACTGTACCGTATTTGACCCGTTAACGGGTCCTGAGCTCGAGGCGAAAGCAGAGCCTCCTAGTTACCTCGGCCGGATATTCGAACTACTCGGGAAAGGTGGTGGCCCGGGTAATGGTCGACTACCCGATCCGGTTGGATCTGTGATCACTGAATTCAAACCGAATAGGGTCAGAGTCGCGATGGGCGTCATTATAGGGCGAAAGCCGCTATTCGACGTACTGGCGAAATTCCCCGACGTTCCCGGTGGAGTTACTACCTGGGAGAAGTCCAAGCATGTACACGGTGGCGGACTTATGGGGGTTCGTGGATCGTGTGTTGATCTACCCCCTAGTTTTGGCTAGCGAGCTCTTCAAGACGGGCGTTAATGCGCCTTTCCTGTTCATCGAGTTGCGCGGCCAGAGAGCGGTTTGCGATCTCTTGGGCCCTTGTGCATGCCTCATTATTTCTCGTTCGATCTACCAATAGGCTTAACATCGAACGGATTTCGGCAAGATCATTTGGCCCTTGTCTTTGTGGAGCAGAAGGCAGTGGCGAATTGGGTCTGGTCGTTCCACATCCGCCTCCAGGGGTGGGAATCGAATCGTTTCTCATCCACACCCAGTTTCTGCTCGGATCGTTAGTTCCTGACAAAACATTTGTCGGAGTCTGGCTCGTCGCGATTGTTTGGGCGACTGAGCTGGCTGGTGCCGAGGTCGTGGAGACTGAGGCAGAACTCGTCAACACTCCATCAGTCTGACCCATGATTCTTACCCCGGTGGTGTTCTGAGGAACGTTGTCGACCGTTTGAGGGTGGTCAACCGGTGGTGTGGCGCTGGGAGAGCCAGATTGGTAGGGATTCATCTCGATCTATCGGATCTAAGATCTGATTCTTAAGACAGGAAAACTTTAGATAGTCCCCACAGTCGGCGCCAAATGTGAGATCCGGGATTCACACTAAGAATTTATATTCGTGGATTTGGACTTTAGGATATAGAAATGGTATAGTTTCCTATGAATCAAAGACTTTATTGAGATTGATCGTCGAGATAGAACAAACACAATCGAAAAGAGAGTACAAAGTATGATGTTCGAGCTATCTAGTCGAAGTGTTCTAAGTGAGGATTGGAATGTCTTGAATGAGTCGCCACTTCTTCTTTTAAATTGTCTCGACTCTGACCTCTCTGTTCCGATATTTCGGCATCTCCTTCGTAACGATCCCCGTGATTCTCGCGGATCAGTTGAACTGGAAAAGACCGAGTCGCTCTACCTCCACGTCGTCTCCTGCCGAGCTCGAGCTCGATCGCCTCTTACTTCGGCATCGCTTGGGCCTTGTCAAAGTGTCATTTGTTTTGGCCCAACGATTGGATCGGCTCGTCTCTTCGCCTTTAATCCTGGAACGGGCTCGTGGATACGGGCCTTTGTCTTGTTTGTTAATGGGCCGGATTTCCTAGAGGGAAATCCAGTACCAACAGTGGTCTACAAGCCGAAAGCAAAAAGAAAAAGTAGAATAAGTGGGGAAAAAGTGATCTCACAGCGGCATGAGGCCGTCGCTGCCTGGAGCCGCTGTGAGGGTCTTCGATCCACAGCGGCATGGTGAAGCCGTTGTGGATGCCGCTGTTGAAAATCATATTCCGCAAAAGACTCTACAGCGGCTTGTGTATGCCGCTGTAGGATGCCGCTGTCAGATCCTTCTGTTCCACAGCGGCTTGGCGATGCCGCTGTGGATGCCGCTTTTGAATGAGCTCGTCCGCAAGTCCTCCGCAGCGGGATACGCATGCCGCTGCGCCGTGCCGCTGCCAGTGTACTCCGCATTACTTTGATGATTTTTGACTTTGGCTTGGTGCTCTTTTGGTCCTACCACCTCCATTGCTTCTTGGTGCTCCTTTGGGTCATCCTCCACCTACAAAAAGAGAAAAACAAGACACATGCACTCCTAATGATGTCTAAATGCTTTTCCTAAAGCTAAAACACACTAATGATGTCTAAATGCTTTTCCTAAAGCTAAAACACATGCCTAATCATGCTTAAAAATACTTAAAAACATAACACATCAACTCCCCCAAACTTGTTTCTTTGCTTGTCCTCAAGCAATCAACAATGAGAACAAAGGGGAGAGGTTTGAAGTTGGAGACTCATAACCAAAGAAATTTAGCAAGACTTCAACATGATGTCCTTAGGAAATGATAATATGTTGCATGAACAAGCACTCTAATCCACTCTAATTTCTCTAGGCTTATCAACACACCAAATCTTATTCTCTTAAGCACATTGTCAAGAATCAACCAACTCAACATTCCACTAACTCTTACATTCATTCATTCATTCACCAATGGTATAGTTCTCACCAACGGGGGTTTGATCTCGATCAATCGGCTTGGCATAAAAAGGCTTCAAATGGTGTTTAGAGGAGGGTCATGTTATCTTATTTAGTGGCTAACTCTCAAAGAAAAGGAATGCTAAACATTATGTACAATCTGGCAAGACAAGAACAATTTATGCATACAATTCTTAACTCTCATTGTCTTCCCAAAGTGTTTCCCAATGTGTTTCCCAATTTTATTACTATTTTAGCCAATCTCCCATTCTTTTCAAACTTAAGCCATTTGACTTTTTTCATTTTTGGGTCTTGAGAAGTTATTCTTTCAATTCACCAAGATTCTTTTTCTTTTGATTTCTTTTCATTCCATACTTAGTGTTTTTCCCATTTTATCTCAACTTCCCAAGTGTTTCCCTTCACAAGCCATTATGTACAAGAGTTTCAAGGATTGTTTAAGGAACATATTATGATTTTCAAGGGAATCATGTTGAATTCTAAAGTCTAGGTGTCTTGCAAGGCAGTAAAATCATTGTCTCATATGCAAATGCAATCTAGAATGGTACTAGACTCGATCCTAAAAGAGAGATAAATATGAAACTACATGCTCTTTCTTTTTTTTATGTTTTCAAATTTTTTGTTTTTTTTTCAAAATCATAACTATCTACAATGCAACACACAAATGCATTGACTCAATCACAAAGATAAAACAAAAGGAAAATGGTTAAATGATCACCCCCCCAAACTTACTTCGCACCGTCTCGGTGTGAAAGCAAATCTAGGAGAGCTAAAGATGGTAAAAGAAAAACAAAATGAAGACTATGTACAAAGTGGTGGTGGTTACCTCAGTAGTCAGGAGGTGCGGTGTCGTACTCGTCCTCTCCTAAGGATAGGGACTCGTTGCTAGACACGGGTGATGGCGGTGGGATATGGCGTCGGGCTCTGCGGCGTCGCTCATCAAGGGGAGCGCGACCAGGGGCTCTGCTAGAAGAGCTGGTACCCTCTCCTTGGTACTGCTTCCTCGGGAAATCCTCCGAGCTTGCTTCTTCTTCACTTGACGAGTACCCTTCAGGCTTTTGCACTTTCCCTTTCTTCCCCGATAGCTTATAAGCCATGTACTTAACCTGACGACTCAGTGCCTTCGTTTTCTCCTTGTATATCTTCTTTGTCCTTCGTCCAAGCTCCACCAGTTTCCCAATGGTCTGGTCTTGGAGTTTGTTCCACCGTTCCAACTTTCGGATGTAGTTGTGGTCTCTTCGCAGCTGAGCACCATGAATGGCTTCGTTGGGTGCGCCAAGGTGGTAGCGGGCTGTCCCATAAACCGGCCTGGGTGGTCTAGCCTCTGTGCTGGTTGCTGTCTCTGCACGAGCCTCTGCCTGGACACTGGTTTCCTCTCCCTGTGAGGCTCTCTCAGCTGCTCTCCTCTTTCTTCGTCTCACCGGAGCCTCTACCGGGTCAGCCTCAATGCTATGGTAGAACCGCGGATCTGGCTGGAAACTGACGTTCTCCCTGTTACCCAATGTAGTGATGGCGAGGTTCGGGAGGAGAACGTTTGTGGTCTGATCCCGGTTGACCCTGAATGTGTAGGCAAACCTGTCATCAATGTTCTCGGCCAAGAATTCCGTCTTGCGCAGAAGGGCTTCATCAATCCTCAAAGGTGCAACCCCGTTAACCAGAGGGATTTGCAGCGCCTGAAATATCGGAGTTAACAGACTCCCAAACCTGAATATCGGCGTCTGGTCCACAGATTTCATCGCCTTCCGCCTAATAGCCAATAGCTGCCTGAAGAAGTATGCTACTACTCCCATCTGATCGTAGTTCCAGGCATTTACTTCTGGAAGGTCCTAATCACCTAACACCGGCTTCAATCCTATTGCCATGAACCTAAAACCTTCTTCCAGAATCTTGTTGTTTTCTCGCCTGGTGAATACGGTGTTCGCTAGCATCTTTTCCACATACCTGATGGTGGGGTGGGCGATGTCTGAGTTCTTCATTTTCCCGGTCTGATAAGCTGCCCTGGAGATGGTGTTCCACAGAACGACAGGAAGAATATCTAGTCTCGGCAGTTTGCTGACCCATTCATCCCTGAACCCAAGTATCTCATGCAACTGCTTGAATCCCATTCTGTGCCTCCTTCCATTGCAGACAAAGGTGATGTAGCCGAACCCCTCAGCCTCAGTCGGCCCATCCATGAACTCTTCCATCTGTAGAGTGCAAAAGAATTGGTGGCAGGGCGTTTCATAGACGGGATAGGCTTCCGTCATTAGCTTTTCCATGGTGAGGCTTCTCAAAATGATCATGACGTCTTCATAAATGCCCAGCCTTTTGCAAATGTCAGCGTCTCCAAACCTTGTGGGCATCCAGGTGTAGTTCGCAAGCTTTTTCCGTACTTGACCCAGTGTGTAGGACTGTCCCTTTTTCTTCTTTTTTGGTTTCTTTGCTGCCGGCTTCTTGCCTTTTGCCTTCTTCGCAACCAGGTTTTAATCATATTCTACTGCAAGTGCACAGTTATGAAATCGTAGTATATAAGGTATCGAATCCCACAGAGACTCCGGTCAACGATAGATTAAGAACAGTCAAGTTTGAACTAGGTGAAAGTAATGAGAAAGCAGTAAATCAAGCAAACAACAAAGTAAATAGATCGGTTGTAAATCAAAAGGCGAAGGCGTTAAGTCTAGGGAGTTCTCAGGAAATCAGGAACACATGCAATCAATCAATCGGGATCTAATTAGGAACTGTTCTAGAACTCAAACACAGATATAGAACTAACCAACTGTCGTTGTGAGAATTCTCTAAGTCTAATAGTAGAAATTCAAATGTCTTTGTAGTTAATTCCTAACAGATTAAACTAGCTTTAAGATCAAGTTCGATATGTTCACAATTCCCCTAAACCAAATTCCTTTGCGAGTAGATCAAATTGCTCATCTAGGTTCTTTCTAGCTAATTAACCAACTGTCGTTGCATCAATCAACCTATCATCAATAATCTAAGTGGCCAATTTAGATCAAGCAATAAGAACAACCCTAGATGAAGAACTAACAGATATGAATCCCTACAGATTGATTAACCTATAATTCCATGAAATCCCTAATGAGAATCCCTAAACATAACAGGTAAACTACTCAGACATGTTCATCGAAACAGAAGACATCATGAATAGAAAGCCAAATATCATAAAACAGAATAAAGAATTGGGGTTCGAAATCCTCTCTATTTCGAGAACAAGATCAGCCCCTAGAACTCTCTCTGAATAAAATAAAGCATAAGTAAAGCGTAGTCTAAACAATAGCTTAAAAACCCTAATATAATGGTCTAATCACGGCTGTGGCTTCTTTGTAATTATAGAAACTTTTGGGCTTAAGTTGCAATTTCCAAACTCTTGATAAAACGCTCGCGAGAAGTCTGTGTCGACCTTGTGTCGATCGATGCACAAGATGTGTCGATCGACACAGGTCTGTGAAATCGATAGTGAAGTCTATCTCTCGGGTCAACACTCCAAAATGCTCCAGAATGCGCCATAATCTCCAAATCCGCTCCAAACGTATCTAGACCTGAAAACATAGATAATAGGACTCCAAATAACTCTAAAAGACTCGATAAGATGGCATATACCATGGTTAAAAGCTCTAAAATCCATGGTATATCACTGGCTGAGGTCTATCTTCCTCACTGCTAGTGTCTGAATAATGCACAGTCTCGTTATCATCATCTTGTGGCACAGCAGGCTCTTTCCCTGCCTGGTGTGTCTGTGTGCTTTGCTCTCCTTGGCCAGCTCGTGACCTACTCCTTGCCATCTACATAGACACAATTTAGAATCATCAAGTTTCTCTCAATTCAAACCAAAATCATGTCTAAAGTTTTAGCATCATGTCATTCAAGCTGTGCAGCATCAATTTCTCTCAAACTAAGCAATGTCAGGGTTCAAACAATCATCAAAACTTCACAATCCACAATTTGAACATCTTTCATCATTCACTTTCTAACCATGCTCCTTTTACTTTCTAAATCTCATTGCATAATGAATTTGATATCATTCCTTTTGCAAAGTGTGCTTAAAACAACCTAACAAAACCTTAGGAACAATCAAATTTCATTTTCCCCAATTTCCAAAAAAAAAAAAAATTTCTCAAGAACCCTAGGTTTTGAATTTTCAATTTAGCTCAATTTAACCATGGATTCCTCAAATTTATGGTATGGGTATGTCTAGAATCATCAATGCAACAAGTTTAGTGCCTCAAATCCCACAAAAATCGAACTTGAAAATTTGTCATGAAGAACAAGGATTTCGATTTTTCATACCTTTGCTTGATTTGATGATTGGTAATGATTCTAAACGTTTAGAGCTTGAGAAATCGCGAATTAAAGAGCCAAAAATTGATGAAAACGGTTTGGATTTGATGAAGTTTGAAGCTTTGAGAGAGAGAATGGCGATTTTGAGTAAGTCGTTGTGCATGCCGCTGCCAAAAATCTCGTTCCGAAAATCCTCCACAGCGGCATACAGCCCTCGCTGTACTATGCCGTTTGAATGCTCCTCTTCCTACAGCAGCTCGGTCATGCCGCTGTGCATGCCGGCGTGGAAAACCGTCTTCCGCAAACCTCCACAGCGGCATACAGCCACCGCTGTATGATGCCGCTGTGGAGTCTTTTCTTCCTCCGTAGCTTCTCCGCGATGCGTATCTTTTCGTTTCTTTTTCGGCTTGTTCCCCTATGCTGTAAACACACAAAAACAACTAAAAGCACACATCAAATCATTCAAACACACATAATCAAACCAAATCAAATAAAATTTCACACCGTATATACAAAGGATAATCATGGAATTACCTCCCAAGCGCGCTTGTTTTAAGTCACGAGCTTGACTCTCTTACTGCTTTAGATCGGGGTTGGGTCCGTGAGAAGAATCGATACCTCTTCTTCCACAGGGTGTGATGCTGAGTAGACCTTGAGCCTCTGTCCGTTCACGGTGAATTCACTTCCGTCCTTGTTGAGAAGAACGAATGCTCCATAAGGTCTTACTTCCTTGACTGAGAATGGTCCTGACCATCTTGATTTGAGTTTCCCGGGAAACAGTCTCAACCGGGAGTTGTACAATAGTACTCAATCACCTGCCTTGAATTCCTTCTTGACAATCCTCTTGTCATGAAATGCCTTGGTTCTTTCTTTATAGATCCTTGAGTTCTCATAGGCATCCAATCGGATTTCATCGAGTTCATGGAGTTGGATGAGCCGCTTCTCTGCTGCTGTCTTAAGGTCGAAGTTCAGTAACTTCACTGCCCACATCGCCTTGTACTCCATTTCAACTGGTAAGTAGCATGATTTCCCGTATAGGAGGTTGAATGGTGTAGTACCGAGAGGTGTTTTGAACGTTGTTCTGTATGCCCAGAGTGCATCGTCGAGTTTTTTACCCCAGTCCTTCCTAGAGTTCCCAACGGTCTTCTCCAGTATAGCCTTGATTTGCCGGTTGGAGACCTCCACTTGTCCGCTGGTCTGAGGATGGTAAGGTGTTGCTACTTTTTGTTTCACTCCATACTTCTTAAGAAGACTTTCAAACACCTTATTGACGAAGTGTGTACCTCCATCACTGATTACGACTCTTGGGATGCCAAACCGTGGACATATGGTAGACTTGAACAGCTTAATAACCACCTTAGCATCGTTGGTATGGCTTGCAATAGCTTCCACCCATTTGGACACATAGTCCACTGCTACCAGAATATGTTGGTTCTCATAGGAGGATGGGAAAGGTCCCATGAAGTCAATCCCCCTTACGTCGAATATCTCAACTTCCAAGATGGGGTTTTGTGGCATTTCGTTTCTCCTCCCAATGTTGCCTTTCCTTTGGCAAGCATCACACTTTGAAACATAGTTGTGAGCATCCTTGAACAGGCTGGGCCACCAAAAACTTGAGTGTAGCACCTTCGTAGCAGTTTTGAAGGATGCAAAGTGTCCTCCATACTCTGAACCATGGCAGTGATACAAGATCCCTCCCATTTCTTCTTCTGGTACGCAATTCCTGTAGAGTCCGTCTGAACATCTTTTGAACAAGTATGGCTCATCCCAGTAGTATCGAGTAACATCGCGGTAGAACTTTTTCTTTTGATACCTGCTGAGATTTGGGGGCTCCTTTCCACATGCTAGGTAATTGACGAAATCTGCATACCAAGGCAACTGCTCTTCTTTTAAGCTTTTCACTTCCTCCATTTTCAAAACCATGTCATTCCCTTCTCTCAAGCTCTGAATCATTAGAAGTTTTTCTTCTGGTAGAGAGTCATCTATCGGTATTTGCTCATCAATCCTCAACCTCGACAAGTGATCAGCTACTCCATTCTCAACACCTTTCTTGTCTTGTATCTCAAGATCAAATTCCTGCAATAGAAGTATCCATCTCAACAGTCGGGGTTTAGCCTCCTTCTTGGCTAACAAAGTGCCTTAAAGCCGCATGGTCTGTGTATACAACCACTTTTGATCCCACCAAATATGATCTGAATTTGTCGAATGCAAATACTACCGCCAAGAGTTCCTTCTCAGTTGTTGCGTATCTGACTTGAGCATCATCCAAAGTTCTGCTTGCATAGTAGATCACATGAAGCTTCTTGTCCTTCCTCTGGCCCAAGACTGCTCCAACCGCATAGTCACTTGCGTCACACATAATTTCAAAGGGGAGGTCCCAGTCGGGAGCTTGAACTATTGGTGCACTCACAAGTGCATTCTTGGTCTTGTTGAGCGCTTCTAGGCACCCTTCATCGAAAATGAAATCCGTCTCCTTGCACAGTAGCCTTGTTAAAGGCCTTGCGATCTTTGAAAAGTCCTTGATGAACTGTCGGTAGAAACCAGCGTGGCCCAAGAAACTTCTGATCCCTTTGATTGAGTTTGGTGGTTGCAACCCCATCATTACATTTATCTTGGCTTTGTCCACCTCAATCCCATTCTCTGAAATCTTGTGCCCAAGCACTATCCCTTCCTTGACCATGAAGTGGCACTTCTCCTAGTTTAGTACCAAGTTTGTCTCCTCACAACGCTGAAGCACCCTGCACAAGTTAGACAAATAAGCAGCAAACGAAGAACCATATACAGAAAAATCATCCATGAACACTTCAACCATTTCTTCAATTAAATCAGAGAAGATTGACATCATGCACCTTTGAAAGGTATCTGGAGCATTACATAATCCAAATGGCATCCTTCGATATGCAAAGGTGCCATAAGGACATGTGAATGTCGTCTTCTCTTGGTCATTAGGGTGAATGGGTATTTGGAAGAACCCATTGTACCCATCAAGAAAGCAATAGAATGGATGATTTGCTAAGCGTTCAAGCATTTGGTCAATGAATGGGAGAGGGAAATGGTCTTTTCTGGTGGCTGATTTTAATTTCCTATAATCAATGTACATTCTATGACCGGTTATAGTTCTTGTAGGGATTAGTTCATTCTTCTCATTTTTAACCACAGTTATACCTCCCTTCTTAGGAACTACATGAACAGGTGAGACCCATGTGCTATCTAAAATAGGAAAGATTATTCATGCATTCAAGAGTTTCAGAATTTCCTTTTTAACAACTTCTTTCAAATTAGGATTTAGTCTCCTTTGGTGCTCAATTGAAGTCATTGTTTCATCTTCCAAGTGGATTCTATGGGTGCAAAGTGTAGGTGATAGTCCTTTAATGTCATCAAGTGAATACCCTATGGCTCTCCTATATTTTCGCAGTTCACTTAGGAGTAAGTTCAGTTCATTTTCATTAAGGTTTTCACTTACTATGACAGGGTATGATGAGTTTGGTCCCAAGAAAGCGTACCTTAGCCCATCCGGAAGTTGTTTGAGCTCTACCTTTGGTGCTTTCAGCTCACACCAGTCATCGTCTAGGCTAGACTCACCATTGCTAGCTGGTTTACTTGCTTCTTCTCCTTCCATGGACTTGATACTGTGGACTTCTTGAGGCAGTTCCAAGAATTGATCGTTTTCCTCCAACACCTTGCGAGAGTCTAGGAGTTTTGCATACTCTTGTCCTTCATTGTTGACCATCTCACTCACGTCTTTCTTTGTGGTCATGACTACCTCCAGGGAGTCTTCCATAGCCAGCTCTTCCAAGTACTCATCAGCCAAAGCATCCAATGTTTCAATCCAAAAGGCTTGCCCTTGAATTGTCGGTTTCTTCATTACTTCATTTATGTCAAACTTGAGGATGTGGTTCTTTCCCAAGTGCAAGTCGATCTTCCCCTTCTTGACATCAATTATGGCTCCAGCAGTGGCTAAAAAAGGTCTTCCAAATATCAGAGGATCTTTTGGTTCTTCATCCATCTCTAGAACCACAAAATCTGTCGGTATTTTGAAATTACCAACCATGACCGGAATATCTTCAAGCATGCCAACCGGAAGTCTCACTGACCTATCAGCCAATACAAGTGAGATTCTACACTCTTTGTAGCGTGTGAAACCAAGGCTCTTTGCTACTGAGAGTGGCATCAAGCTTACACTTGCTCCAAGATCACATAGACATCTGTCAAAGGAGAGTGGTCCCAAAGCGCATGGTAGGGTGAAGCTTCCTGGATCTTCTAGCTTCCTTGGAATGGACGTTCTCTGGATGATGGCACTACACTCGTGTGTTAGGACAACCATTCCTTCCATCTCTTTTGTTCTTTCCTTGACTGCGTCTTTGAGGAATTTGCTGTATTGAGGCACAAGCATGAATGCATCCATCAATGGCATGGTGAGCTGAATCTTCTCCATTTGCTTGTCAAAGAGTGCTCTATACTTCTCTAAGAGCTGCTTCTTGAACCTTCCAGGAAAGGGAAGTTTGGGTTCATAGGCTGGTGGTACAAAGACTTTCTCTTTGGATGTAGAGGTGGAACCAGTTTTTGGCTTCTCCTTTGTTTCTTCATACATTTTACCTTTCCCCTTGATATCTTTGACTTCTTCTGCATCATGCTTCTCTTTCTCAATGGTTTCCTCCTCACCTTCAAGTTCAAATTCCATCCCCCCACCTTGGTTCTCATTGTCCACAATGAGTTCTTTCGATGGTAGCTCTCTTCCACTTCTTAGTGTTATGGCATTGATATACTCTTTTGGGTTTGGCTCTGGTTTTCCTGGTAAGAAGCCCGGTGGTCGGTTTGATGAAGTGCCTGCTAGGTTAGGGTGTTGTTTGAGGGCTGCAACATCAGATGCTAGGCTTTCATGTTGTGCCTTTATTTCGTTTAACACCTTCTTTGTACTTTCCATGAACTGCTTCATCAATTGTGTTGGGTCATCTGCTCTTTGATGGTTGTTTGAACTTCCTTGGCCTTGAAATTTTTGGTTCCCTTGATAGGCTCATTGATTGTTGTACTGTTGTCTTGGTTGGAAGTTCCCTTGTTGATTGTTGTATGGCTGTCTTGGCTGAATGTTCCCGATGTTGTTGTAGGCTGGTTTTGTCTGAAAGTTCCCTTGTAGTGTTGTTTGTCCTTGTGGTTAGAATGGAGGGTAATATTGATCTTGAGGGTTCTCGACGTTGTTGTTGCGGTATGAAAAGTTGGGATGATTTATGTAGTTCTGGTTGAAGCCTTTGTTGAATCCTTGTCCTCCGATGTAATTCATTTCAGCATGTCTGTCCATATTCATCTCAGTCTCGTCTTCAAAGAAACTTTGTTGTTGATCAAAATCTCCCACAAAGCTAACACTCCTTTGATTTGCCTTTAGCAACTTGTCCAGCTTTTCATTGAGGGCTTTGATCTCCCTTCTTTGGTCATCTCTGTCTCCACTTTCTCGGTATGTGCGGTCATATTCTTCTCCATAGTTTGAGTCACTGATAGCCAAGTTCTCCACTAGATGCATGGCTTCTCTTTCATCCTTTTGTAAGAAGTTGCAATTGCTAGCAGTGTCTAGCATCATCCGGTATTTGGGAAGTATACCACGGTATAATGTGCTCAGTAGACTCTCCTTGGTGAAGCCATGGTGAGGGCATTGGTTGGTGTAGCTCTTGAATCGCTCCCAAGCTTCTCCAAAGTTTTATGTCGTTTTTTGTTTGAAGCTTGAAATGTCATTCCTCAACTTTGCGGTTCTTGATTTGGAGAAGAACTTGGACAGGAAGAGCATTTTGCATTCATCCCAAGAAGTGATTGAGTTTGGTGGAAGGTTCTTCTCCCATAGGTGGGCTTTATCTCCAAGTGAGAATGGAAACAGTATGAGCTTCATTGCATCTTCAGAAATCCCATTGATGCGGACTGTTCGACAAGCTCTGTCAAAGTTGTGAAGGTGGTCTAGTGGATCTTCCATAGGTAGGCCATGGAATTTGTTTCCTTGCACCATGTTGATGATGCTTGCCTTGATTTCATAGTTGTTGTTTTCCACTGCCGGTGGAATGATTTCAGAATTGTAGTCGTTGATGCTAGGTTCGTCATAGGCTCCAATGGCTCTGTGTGCTCTTGGTGGATGGTTTGGTCTGTTGACTTCATGGTCGTCCTGCGGTTGTTGCGGATTGTCAGTCATGTTGTTTTGTACTCTTGGTACCCTTTTTTGCTGCCTTCTCTTCCTTGAAATTTCCCTTTCGTGAGCTTTTATGTCTTCAACTCTTAGTACAAGGTTCGTTGGTCCCCTGCTCCTCAAGTTCATTCACCTGCAAAACAAAGGGAAAAGAAGTAGAGAAAGTTAGTATCACTGTAACCGAAAGACTTAGGCCATGAATGTTTAAGTAGTTTCTGGATTTTGGTTTTTGGTTTTTAGATTTTAGTTTTTGATTTTTAGATTTTGGTTTTTGAGTTTTTGGTTTTTGATTTTTCTGTAGATTTTAGTTTTAAAAAAACTTGAATGTTGAGTTATTTAGTTTTTGGATTTTGGATTTTTAATATTTTTTAGTTTATTTATAATACTAAATTTGCAAAACTAAAATCTAAATTTATTATTAAGAAATATTATTTAAAAATAATAACTATTACAAAATTTATTTAAAAAATGCACATAAAATTATTCTAAGGAAAAAAACAAAAAACACAAACTAAAATCATCGTGAATTCCATAAAATTTGTAAAAACATTTAATAAATTATGTACAACAAATATTAGAATGTAATAAATATATTAGATGTATAAAACGAATAAGAAATAAATTATAATGTGATAAATAAATATATATATATATATATATATATATTATGTGCCAAAATATTATAAAAATAATGAATAGCTACCATTATAAAATATAAAGCAATATAACATATGTATAATACATATAACTAACAAATTCAATTAATTTAAATAAAATGATAGAAAAAATTGATACAATAGTATAAAATTAATTAACTAATCTTACCTCAAAAATTTTAGTGGATTTGTAACATAATTTTTTTGTGTAAACATAAATGAAAGATGGTAAGAAATGAAGGTGTGAAGTGTCTCTTAAATAAAAACAAATAGGATCTATAATTAGTAAAATAATTTTTAAAAAAATTGTTAAAAGAAAAGCACTCACGGCAGCAAACAATAGTAAAAACCTGGAAAATATAGATTTTGGTTTCTACATAGGAATAGATAGTTTAGTCAAAAACTAGTTTCTCTAAAAAATAGGAAATTTATTAGACTAGAATCTTGATTAGACAAAAAAGAGTTTTTGAAAAAATAAAAACCAAAAACTAATGCAGAATCTGCAAACATTCAAAGCCCTAGTCTCAAGCAAACACCAAATCCTAATAGCTTAATTAACTTTCAAGATGGCAACGGCGCCAAACTTGATAAGCAATATTTCAGTTTCCTCTTCACTTACTTCAGTTGCAAGTTTACAACCTAGTCGTTATAGTTTTGAGGTGTCAATCAACTTAGGTGATTAAACGCACTAAGAATACATGTGATTTCTTAATCTAAGTGCAACCAAATAAGTTTGTTTTGTTCCTTAAAACTAACAATAGAACCAAATTCCAAACATGATTAAACTTGATAGTGTAAACAATGGTGAGTTCAAAACAAAATAGAAACAGAGCATAAACAGAGCAATAAGTTGGTTAAAAGATAATTGATTAAAAGCTAAGTTCCTTGGGTTGAGTTTTCGGTTTGGGTGATCAATATTTAGTTCATAAGCATTTAGCAAACAATGGGTGATTTCTTAGGCTAAGAACAACGATTCAAGTTACTCCACTCTCGTGATAATAACCCTACACCTATCAAGCATTAACATCAACTCTCGTTGGCAATTTCAAGATAGATATGCAATAAGATCAAGTTCTTACTACCACTAAACACCTTAAACATCAATTCTCATTGGTTAAGAATGTAAAGCACTTGATAGAGATTCAAACATAAACTACACCTCTCGGTGCTAGCAACATTTATGATCAAGGAATTGATTAGCTACTTCAATCCTAGCATTAAGAACTTCTAACAAGTAAGAAACCAATATTCCCAAGTTTTTAAACAACCTAAACCATTTCTAGATCACCCTTACCTTAACTCAAACCCAGAAACTTAAAGAGAAACTACTCACTAGCCATGATAATAACAAAGCAAGACATGTTTCAAAGAAAGCAAGAATAGAAGAACTCAAAGATGAACACAAGAACAAACTAGAATTGCATAAAAAGAACAAGTGAACTAATTTGTTTGAAGTAGTTGTTTACAAGAGGTGATATGGCTCTTCTAACACACTAAGAGCCCTTAAATAGTGTTGGGATTATGTCCTGAAATCACATTGTACTTACTCTAGAGATAGTTGTATTGTCGAGATCGGACAATTCATGTGATACTAGGTAGTCATAATGTTTTGCTAGAAACCGCTTATGACAAATGAGTTGTAACTCATTTCTGGTATCGTGTGAACCTACAGGGTCACACACCTAAGCAAGTTGGATACACTTGGTATGGGATTGATCATTGGCATATGATCCAATCAATGTGTATTGGATACACATTGATATCGTGTTTTAAGAGATGTGTCGATCGATGCCCTTGGTACATCGATCGATGCAATACGTGTGTCGATCGACACCAATAGGTGTGTCGGTCGACACGAGGGCGAAACCGAAACTGATGTTTCGGTTTACCTCGAGGTCAATATATAAACGAGTTTTATATTTCGACCTAGGTATGCGTGCCGTCGTAGGGAGTTTTTCTTGACAGAAAAACTGATCCTCTTTCTCCAGAAAACACAGAAATCCCAAGAGATCCGATTCCCGGCGCTAGCATCCCGGCGGATTCCAACTTGTGTGCGTGTGGACTACGATAGAGGCGAGGCATCTGAATCGCTCCTGATCTTGGCTTACCTGATTCATCTTCCGCTGCCAGAACAAGGTAAACGCGAGATCCATGATTCAATTACTTAAACCCTGAGATCCTAGGCTCGGAATTCAGACTTAGGGTTGCCTAATCGGATTAGGAACTGCTAGGAATTCCAACAGTGGTATCATAGCCTTAGGGTTTTACATTGAATCGAACCTGTTAATTGAATTTGATGATTTAAATTCGCAAACTAGGTTGTTTGAGTTAGAACAGGTTGGATCGATTCAGATCAAAATCGATTCTGTGTTTTCGCACAGTGTCGATCGACACACTAGGTGTGTCGGTCGACACAGAATGGCGAATTCGACAGAATCGTCGGCTAGGGTTTTTCGCGAAGAAAAACCGAAAGCCTACTGTGTCGATCGACACATATTGAGTGTCGGTCGACACAGAGCAGATTCGGTCGAGTGTCGATCGACACAGGTTAGTGTCGGTCGACACAGACCTAGCGAATGGTTAATCGGTTCAATTGGATTGGACCGGTTATCATGCTTGGTTAAGTCCGAATAGATCGGTTTAAATTGAATGAATTGGTTCAATTGGATTGAACTGATTGTCTCAATTAGCATGAACCGATGGGTTAAATCAGTATGATTGGATAAAACGGTTCAATTGAATTGGACCGGTTATCGCAATTAGTATAAACCGATTTGAATGGTTAAGATCAGTTGATCTGATAAGTCGGTTCAATTGGATTGGACCGGTTATCAAAACTGTCTTCGGTTTAGGTCTATGTCGACCGTCACACATGGGTTGTGTCGATCGACATGACCGGTTCAACAAACCGGGTTAATTGGATTAATCGGTTATTGAAGTCCGGTTAAGTTTGGTGTTGTCAATCGACAGACATAGTCTGCGTCGATCGACACAGAGCTCGAAATTCTGGTTGTTGAACCTTGAATTTGCAGAAACCAAACTAGACTTAAACCTTGATCAAAGATTAGCTTCAGAATGGTCAACTGTCAAGACTCATTTCGTTGTGTGATGGTCTAGCCAAGAGCTTGGTGTCCACAATTAGGTGAGTAAGGCAGGTAATTATGTTGATGGACTTGCGGTGCTTGACATCAACAATTACATGACCTAATAGATTGATTTGCTAACCTTTCAGAGTTTAGTTTCCTCAACTAAATATCAAGTAACCTTGATGTCTTGCCCAAATCTTGTCTACTGTCAAGACTTGTGTCGTTTGTTGGATAGCCTTGGAGTCCTTGGTATCCACTACTACATGAGTAAGGCAGGTGATCATTGATAGACTTGCAGTGCGACTGTCAATGATCACAAGGCTAAAGAGATTGGTTTACTTGACTGGGCCAACAGAAGTTCTGGGCCCAGAGACGTCAGAGTAGATGAGACATGGATTGTCTTATCTGCGACCAAGAGTTGTACTGGGTACAATTAGCAATGATTTGCTTACCTAGATAACTAAATTTTGGGTGATGACGAGTCGTCCACTCAGATTTTGGTGAAGTATGGGTCTTGGATCATTATATTCATTGAGGAAACATTGTTTGAATATAATGCGAGTTTTCTTATTAGATAAGATTTCTCATGGAATGCATAACTAAATCTTGGTTTTTCTTGGATTTCAGCTTATGTCTAAGTCTACTTTCTCGTTGCGATCCGTCCTTGAGAAGGACAAGTTAAATTGATCCAACTTCCTGGATTGGTATCGGAATTTGAGATTAATCCTCAAGTAGGAGAGCAAGGACTATGTCCTTGAGAAAGCTCTTCCAGAAAAGCTTGGGACCAATCGCTCGAATGCAGTGTATGATGCTTGGAATAAGCATTATATTGATGTGGTAGATGTGCGTGGTCTGATGTTGGCTACCATGAACTCAGACTTGAAAAATCAATACGAGAACATGGAGTCGCCAATAGAGATGATCACCAGCCTGAAACTGAAGTTTCAGGATCTGGCACGAGTTGAGATATTCCAGATGGTGAAGTCTCTCACTGGGTGCAAGCTACCAGAGGATGCTCCAGTAAGTTCTCATGTCATTAAAATGATGGGTTACATTGATAACCTGGGGAAACTGGATTGTCCTGTCAGCTTAGAGTTGGCCACTGACATCATTCTGCAGTCACTGCCGTCAAGTTATGATAAGTTCATCAAGAACTATATCAAGAGAGGCTTGACGAAGACGTTGACTGAACTGCATGGCATGCTCAAGACAGCAGAGCAGAACATCAAAAGGGGTAAAAGATTTGAGAGATCTTGTTTAGACAAGGGTGAAGGCAAGGTCGTTCAGATTTGGAATCGGATAAGCATGTGTCATCTTTTAAGCCCAAGTCAGGCCCATCTAATGTTGATAAATGCTGCTACTGTAAAGAGTTTGGGCAATGGAAGAGAAATTGCATTAAATTCTTGAAGATTCACAAGAGATGGAGAAGATGTATGGTACTTCTTCTTCAGGTATTGTGTTATTGTTTCAAGTTCTACGTTAGTATTGGATACTAGTTGTGGTACTGATATTTTTGAAATATGCAGGACACAAGAGACAGTAGAACATTGAAGAGAGGACAAGTGGAACTACGTGTCTGGTATGAAGCAATGGTTGCTACATGAGCCGTAGAGATTCTCCACTTGTAGGAGCCTTTCATACTTGGTTTTAGAAATTAAGTAATTGCTACTATGTATCTGCCTTGTGCAGAGATGTCTTTCATATTCTTGTAAGAATTTAGATGTTTTTCATTCTGATAAAAGACAAGTTTTGTTCTTTAAATCTAAATGAAATATTCTATGGTAGCACCCCGTTTAGAATGGGTTTTATATCTTAAACCAAGGTACGATTGTACATATAACATAAATACCAAACACTTTAAGTCTGATGACTTGAAGTCGATTTTTCCTTAGCACAGTCATTTTGACCACATAGAGTGAAGCGAATTCAAGAGTTCCATAGCTTTGGACTTTTGGGCTCATTTGATTATAAATCATTTGAGACATGAATTCTGCTTACTGGGCCAAATAACTAAGGCCTTTTAGCAGAGCTAAAAGAAAACGGGCCAGAGGCTTATTGGGCCTTACACATACTGATGTATGCGGACCGATGAGCATAAGTGCCAGAGGAAATCTTCTGTACTTCATTACCTTTATTGATGACTTCAGTAAGTATGTATGTGAATGAAGTATAGATTTGATTTGACAGAAGTATTAAGATCCTCGATTAGATCGCGGAAGAAAATACTTGAGTCAAGAATTGGGTGATCATCTCAGAGAATGAATCGGATCTTATTAGATATGCTCCGATTAATGATGAGTCACAGGAATCTTCCATAATCATTTAAGAATACGTTCTAAAATGTATGTCTTTGCGCAGAAAAGGGTTTCAATCAGAATCAATTGAAAGACACCACATTGGATGTGGACTGGAAGTTTTTCAAGTAAGTTGTTTCTGATGATTTGGGGATGATAGCTGATAAGCTTGAACCCAAATCTGATAAGTGCTACCTCGCTTGTTGTCCCAAGGAAACCGAGGCTTACTACTTTCATAACCAATCCGAGAACAAAGATTTGTTGTTCGGAACTGTGTCTTTGAGAAAGATCGTACTTTCAAAAGGAACAGTGGGAGTAAAAGTACACATCAAAGAAATTCGATAAACACAGGAGGCTGCTCAACCTGTTGAGGGAGAGCAGCGGTGAGATCTACAAAGTGATGTAGGATCTACACCTGTGGAGCCTGAAATTCGCAGATCCAAAAGGATCCGTCACTAACTCGAGAGTGATTTCTCGTAGCCGATTGTCGTGATCTGTTGATCATTGAAAAGTGACGAGCATGTGAAATTCAAAGAAGCGATGGTGAGCCCCAACTCCGAAAAATTGGCTGGGTATGCATGTTAGCTTCACCGATCCATTTCTGGATTGAAGCAAACATCTTGGAGTTGGAATCAACATTCTGATAATGTGATCAAGAGTTTTGACTTGATCAGAATAGAAATGAAACCATGCGTTTATAAGAAGACTGGTGGGAGCGTAATTGCAATTCTCACATCGTATGTACGTAATGTACTTAATCTCATAAACGACGTTCCGACGCTAAAGTCTTGTCAAGATTTGGGTCGGAAGTCAAATTTAACGATGGACATGGGAGAAGGTCGTGAAAGTTCTTGGAATAAGGATCCATTGGAATGGATCGGAAAGGCTAATTGGATCATGTCAAAATCCTTATGTTGATAAGGTACAGGACAGTTCATATGTGCTTAATTCCAAGAATGGCTTCATACCAAAGGTCTTATGGCAATAATCTAAGCGAGATAAAGTGTCTTGGACACTGGCTGAGCTAGTAACAATATTAGCAAGATGAAGTTTTTTTTAACACTGGCTGAACTAGTATTAATGAGTGTGATTGCTAATGCTGCTGCAATAGAATCCATCATGAATGTCATATTTTGCGCTCGTCTAGATGCAGCTTAAGCATAAAGCATGACGAGAAAATATCAATATGTTCCGGTAATAGTCACTGAACAGTTACCAGAAATATCTCAAGTGTTTGAGGAACACTAAGGATAGGTTCGTGGTGAACTGATAAAGTGACGAACCAGTTGAAAGTAGTTAGACGGACAAAGAAGATTCCCGGTTCCCACCTGGCATATCCTTTTGTTTGAATAACGGTGCTATCTGTTGGAAGGGCTCCAAGCAGTGGACCGTAGAATAGTGCTTTTATCTGAATGGCGGTGTGGTTTGTTGGAATTATTTCAAGCAAAAACACCGCAGTCTCTCCCACAACCTAAGCACGAGATTTATTCTGTTGCTGTATGTATAAGATATATGAACAGATGATCTTGATTCCAGTGGGAGTTATTTTAGTTATGTTATGATCTTTACATAGACATGCTATGGCAAAGTTTGTGTAAGTTAAAACTGACATCGGTATTATTTAATTATTGGATAATTAAGTAATGGTCCAAAAGTATTTTATGTTCATTTTATAGGTCATCAAGTTGAGGACTTGATCATGAAACCCTATAAGTAAAAGATGACATAAATTATGATTGTCCCTATTCGAGATTGTCAAAGTGGGACACTGACAACCGCGAGAGACTAGCTTGTGAGGTGACTGTTGACTAAGTTTCATGGAGTCAATGATATGAGTATCACAGTCAGTCACATAGATATATGTTGGTGAACATATGATCGGACATGACCCGCTAATGAGAACTCCACAGGATATTTATATCAGTGTCATGGGAAGTTCTCATTACGACTATAGAGTATAGTCCTTAGACCTGAGTTCATCATGCTTTCTAGCATATGAATTGGTGCGCTTTGACCTTGTCAAACGTCGTTCCGTAACTGGCGGCTATAAGGACATTGCTTAGGCGTATCATGAAGTATGTGTAGAAACAGGGATGGTACGAGATGGGATTTGTCCCTCCTATAACGGGAGATAAATATCTCAGGGCCCATCGAAGATTTGATACTGAGAAAATGCATGGCCGTGCTCAAACGAGGTGATTGTCAGTCGTTTGTTTTATCAGTATAGATCAGGAGTTCGATGAACATGATATTGGCTATAATAAGGATGACACAGTCTCTTGCCTTATGCCATATCGAGATATAGCGACGAAGGGATTATTGGAATAGGTGATTCTAGTACAAGTGGGAGATTGTTGGGATTATGTCCTGAAATCACATTGTACTTACTCTAGAGATAGTTGTATTGTCGAGATCGGACAATTCATGTGATACTAGGTAATCATAATGTTTTGCTAGAAACCGCTTATGACAAATGAGTTGTAACTCATTTATGGTATCGTGTGAACCTACAGGGTCACACACCTAAGAAAGTTGGATACACTTGGTATGGGATTGATCATTGGCATATGATCCGATCAATGTGTATTGGATACACATTGATATCGTGTTTTAAGAGATGTGTCGATCGATGCCCTTGGTACATCGATCGATACAAGACGTGTGTCGATCGACACCAATAGGTGTGTCGGTCGACACGAGGGCGAAACCGAAACTGATGTTTCGGTTTACCTCGAGGTCAATATATAAACGAGTTTTATATTTTGACCTAGGTATGCGTGCCGTCGTAGACAGTTTTTCTTGACAGAAAAACTGATCCTCTTTCTCCAGAAAACACAGAAATCCCAAGAGATCCGATTCCCGGCGCTAGCATCCCGGCGGATTCCAACTTGTGTGCGTGTGGACTACGATAGAGGCGAGGCATCTGAATCGCTCCTGATCTTGGCTTACCTGATTCATCTTCCGCTGCCAGAACAAGGTAAACACGAGATCCATGATTCAATTACTTAAACCCTGAGATCCTAGGCTCGGAATTCAGGCTTAGGGTTGCCTAATCGGATTAGGAACTGCTAGGAATTCCAACAAATAGATCATAAAAACGTGCAATGGTCGACCACAAACACTGTTGGGAATGTCCTGAAATCTACTGTACTATCTCTAGAAAGTATGATAAATGTCGAGATCAGACATAAGTCTTAAATACTGGGTGATCATGATGGCTTGCTAGAGTCCGCTCTTGATCTATAAGTTTAGGACTTATTACCAGTATTGTATGATCCCAAAGGGTCACACACCATAGCTAACGGGAAAGTTAAGATGGAATTAATACGGTAAGATGCTAAGGCATTTACTGTATTTGTACAGAGAGTTGGGCAGACAACAAATGGGCTTTTGTCTGATTTGTGTCTTGGGCCCAAAAGACTAATGAGCCATTAGTTTAATTAATTAATTAAACTTGGGCCCATTAGTGAAATAAGATTGCAACAAGGGTTGAGAAACCCTGGCATTCTTTTTGTCTGCGATTTTTGGAGCTGAAGCCGCGGCTCGTCTCTCTCTCTCGAGTCTCTCTCTTTGTTGTTCTTCCATCTCGGTCTAGCAGCCAATCCCTCGCTTGTAAGAGTGTGGATACCAAGGAGGAACCGGTTCTCATCTGTTCTAATCTGATCTTGTCATTACCACCAATCATTCCGCTGCAAAGGTAAGGATCAGGTTTGTTTTATGATTCGATTACAAGAACCTAGATCTGTTTAAGATTATGTGCTAGGTTGCAATCTGAGAATTGAACCATGGAAAAACGCATAATCCTTCAGTGGTATCAGAGCCTAGGTCGTTAGGTTTTTGTTTTTTGGATCATACTAGGTTGTTTATTAGTTTGATGAATCGATTTTAATGAGTAAAATTGATTGAAACTTGGAAAACCTAGAAATAAGAAAGACTTGTTAATTAAGTTGACATCGTTTTTCTTATTTGTATCAATCGATCTTGTTAGTTTGTTAATGAGCATTCGATTTTGTGATTGAATCGCTTTGATTTGATTAGTTTGTTATTTGGATTAATCATGAATCGCTTAAAGAGAATTAATCGTAATGTCGATTGTCGATTGTTGTTTTTGTCGTAATTGAACTTTGAATTTGATAAAGTCAATCCGATGCATGATCGTTGTTATTGTTTAATCGATAAGTAAAAGGTCAATCGTATAAGGTCTTAAAACAATTTGGAAAAGGTCTAAGTCGATTGTTTAATCGATAAGTGAATGGCATGATTCGTTTTTTGTCTTTAGTGAATGTTCCAAATCGTTTTATGCTTATGTTTGTATCAATCGTTTTTGTCTTGTATCGATTGTTGAATTGATAAGGACAAAGCGAATGTTAACATAAGAATTAATTAGTCGATTGTTAAAGTCGAATGAATTAATTGTCATTCGATTGATAATAAAGCTTTGATAATTATGGTTCAAGCGGTTAACCCAAATCGCGGTTTGCTGGAAATTATTTAATACAATTGGTATTATTTAATTTCTGGTTAAACCGGATTGAAATTCATAAAATTGAATTTTAACCTAAACCGAAGGCTGGTCTAAGTTTGATTTGGTTGGACCAAATAATTTAGAGCTGGTCTGGTTTAGTAAATAACCGATGATTTTGATAGTTAATTTGGTCTTGGACCATAATTAATAAACCGACTCGGTTATGTCAAATTATTGGGCCAACTGGAATTCTATGGTCTTGGGCCAAGAATTGGGCCTATAATTTGTGACCCCACCCGAAAATATTTATAAAATATTAAATTAGAAATTTCTACTTTTAGAATGTTTCTAAATTTAGAAAGTTTCTAAAACAAGTAAGTTTCCCAAAATAGTAATCTTCTATTTTTGGAAATAAAACTTAAAATCCTCAAAACCAATATCAAGCTTGGATGTCTTTCCAATCTTTTCAGCTACTTAACGCTTATTCGATTACAGATATGGCTTACAGTGTGAGGTGTCTGTTTTCGCGTAAGTAAAGTAGTATATAGTCACTAATTTCATTGAGAGTCCCAGACTTTAGTGATTATTTGGCTGTAAGAGATTGGTTTCCTTGACTGGGCCATCGGGAGTCCCGGGCCTTGAGACATCTGGTGTTTTGGGCCTTGGGCCCAATTCACAACCGAGAGTTATATGAGATATAACTAGCTGTGTGTATGCTTACCAAGTAAAGCTACTTCTGGGTGACGGCCAGTGGCCCACTTTGGATTTAGTCGAACATGGGTCTCGGAATCATTGCATTCTTATGAGGTTAAACAAAGAAATTTTGAATGCAATGCGAGTTTTCTTATAAGATATTAAGATTACTCTTTTATGAACTAAATAACTAAAACTCTATTTATCTCTAAATTTCAGTTATGACTAGCACAAACAATCAAAACACTTTCTCGATCCGGTCTGTCCTTGAGATGGACAAACTGAACGGATCAAATTTCTTGACTTGGTCGCGGAACCTGAGGCTAGTCCTCAGACAGGAGAGAAAGGACTATGTCCTTGAAAGAGCTCTCCCCGTGAGGATCGGGTCCAATGCCTCTCATGCAGTGTATAATGCTTGGAATAAGCATTATAATGATGCGGTAGATGTGCGTGGTCTGATATTGGCTACCATGGACTCAGACTTGCAGAAGCAATATGAGAACATGGAGTCGCCAATAGAGATGATCAGCAGCCTGAAATTGAGATTTCAGGAGCAGGTAAGAGTGGAGAGATACCAGTTGGTTAAATCTCTCACTAGCTGCAAGCTACCAAATGATCATCCAGTAAGTCCTCATATCAGTAAAATGATGGGTTACATTGATAACCTGAGGAAACTGGATTATCAAGTTAGCCAAGAATTGGCAACTGAGATCATTCTGCAGTCACTGCCGTCAAGCTATGATAAGTTCAAAAGGAACTATATCAAGAAAGGCTTAACGAAGACGTTGACTGAACTGCATGATATGCTCAAGACAGTTGAGCCAAACGTGAAGAGTACCCTGTATAATCTCATAATGGAGAAGGGTAGGTTTATTAAACCTAGTGCTGACAAGGGTGAAGACAAAGTTGTCCAGATTTTGAATCATGGCAAGCGTGTGTCTTCTGAGCCTGAGTCAGATACCTCTTACGTTGGTAAGTGCTGCTACTATAAAGAGACTGGGCATTGGAAGAGAAATTGCATTAAATTCATGGAAGATTATGAGGAGTTAAAGTCGATGTATGAGACTACTTCCTCAGGTATTCATGTTATTACTTCAAGTTATACCTTATAGGTATTGGATACTGGTTGTGGCACTGATATTTGTTATAATATGCAGAGCCTGAGCAACAGTAGAACGTTGAAGGAAGGACAAGTGGAACTGCGTGTCTGGAAGGAGCTATGGATGCTGCCTCAGCCGTAGGGTTTTCACTTGTAGATGCCTTTGAGGCTTGGTTTTGTATTAAGTAATTGCTACAATGTACCTGCTTTACGCAGAGTTGTCTTTCATTTTCTTGTAAAGAATTTGAATGTTTTTCATTTTGATAAAGACAAGTTTTGTTCTTTTGATCTTAATGAAATGTTAATTGTAGCACTCTATTCAAGGAATGGGTTTTATATCTTAAACCAAAGAGTGCCTAAATGTAACATAAATACCGAATTGGTTTAAATCTGATAAATTAAACCTGATTTTTCTTGGCATAAATGTTTTGGTCAAAGAGTAAGTCGGATTCAGAAACCCTATAGTTATGGACTTTTGGGCTCATTTGATTGGATATCTTATGAGACTTGAATTCTGTTTACTGGACCGAAGAATAGAGGGTCCATCTTAGCCGAGCTAGAGAAAGGCCCAAAGGCTTATTGGAGATTGAACATACTCATGTATGTGGTCCGATGAGCAGTTATGCCAGAGAAAATTTCTTGTACTTCATTGTCTCTACTGATTACTTCAGTGAGTAAGACTGTGTTCATTTGATGAGACACAAGTCGGAATTCTTTGACATGGTCGAAAGAGTTCCAGAATGAGGTATAGAATCTGAGTGACAGAAGTATTAAGACTCTGGATTAGATCACGAGTGAGAATACTTGAGTCATTAATGGTGTGATCATCTGAATGAGTGTGAAGTCGTTTCACAGCTCAATTCTCCTGAAAACCTTGAGGTATTTCTGTGAGAAAGAATCAGATCTTATTAGAAATGATTAAAGATGAGTCACACGAATCTTCCATGATATTCTTTAAGAATAACGCTCTAGAAATATCTAAGTTTACGCTGAAATAGTTCCACCAATATCAGTTGAAAGACACCACGTAAATGTGGATTGGAATCGATCCAAATTCGTCTTTACTGAGTATTTGTAGTTGTGCTACTTCACTGGTTGTCCTAGGAAACCAAGGCTTGTTACTTTTACGTCCATTCTGTTTTCTAAGAAGGGAAGTTACTTTCCAAGAAGAACAGTGGGAGTAAAAGTATAACTCGAAGAAATTCGAGAAATACAGGAGGCTGCTCAACCTGTTGAGGGAGAGCAATGTATGGATTTACAGATTTCTGTAGAATCTACACCTGTAGAGCCTGAAGTTCGCAGATATGAATGAATCAGTCACTAATCCGAGAGTGATTTCTCGTCACTAGTTGAACCTGATGAACATTGAAAGTTCGCATGATCTGATGATCATTGAAAGCGACGAATCTGCGAAATTCAAAGAAGCGAAAGTGAGCCCGGACTCCGAAAAATTACATTTTGTGTAAGTTGGCTTCATCGATCCATTCATGGATGGAAGCAAACATATTGGAGTTGGAATCTTCGTTCTGT
The DNA here is from genome assembly GCA_030180135.1 of Orychophragmus violaceus. Lineage (NCBI taxonomy): Eukaryota > Viridiplantae > Streptophyta > Magnoliopsida > Brassicales > Brassicaceae > Orychophragmus > Orychophragmus violaceus. The sequence continues at coordinate 69,950,776 of CM058229.1, read as the reverse complement.
TGAAGTAGTCAAGGTTTTGACTTGAACATGAACGAAATGGAACTGTGCGTTTACTAATAGATAAGTGGGAGCAATGTTGCATTTCTCATATTGTATGTCGATGACATACTGATTCTCGGAAATAACGTCCCAATGCTGCAGTCGGTAAAGGACTGGCTTGGGAGTTGTTTTTATGATTGACATGGGTAAAGCCACGTAGTTCTTGAATTTTGGATCTAAAGATAGAGATCCAAAAGAGCTGGTAGGACAAAGTCAGGATTCTTAAATTGACAAAGTCCTACACGTTTTCAGCATTCCAAGAAGGGTTTTATGCCAATGTCACATGGCATTACGTTAAGCAAGATACAGTGTCCTACGATAACTGCTGAGCTTAAATGCATGGATGAGATTCCATATGCGTCGGCAATTGGATCTATCATGTATGCCATGAAACGTACTTGTTTGATGTTGTTTTAATGTTAAGCAAGACAAGTAAAGACCAGTCAAATCCAGCAAAGAATCACTGGATTGTCGTAATGAATATCCTCAAGTATTTGGAAAATACTTAGGATAAGTTCTTGATTTACGGAGAAAGTGAGGTGCTACAAGTCGATAGAGTCTGAAAGGCAAGTTTCCAACAGACAAAGATGATTTCCGGTCACAGTCTGGTTATATCTTGTGTCTGTCTGGCGGTGCAAAGCACTGTTGCTGACTCCATGACTTAAGCTGAACATTTCGCAGCTTGAGAAGCGGCGAAAGAGGTTGTTTGGATAGAAGAGTTCATCACTGAACTTGATGTGATTCACAGCATAGATGAGACTAGCTGCACATCAGAGATCCAAACACCTTGAGGATAGGTATAACCTATTCCGTGAGATAAATGACAGAGATGTTAAGTAGATAAGCAAGTTTCATCGAATGAGAACGTTGCTAATCTATTAACGAAGCCACTCCTTAGGCCTAAGCACGAGTCGCGGACTGTAGCTGTAGGATGAGTGAAATTAAGATGTAGTCTTAAATTCAGTGGGAGTTTGTAAAGGGCTTTACTTAGTTGTTTTGAAAGGTTCATGTAAACATAATATTTTATGTTTATGAAATCTATGATTTCTGGATTATTTTAACAGTGATATAAATAATCGTTCCAAAATGATTCATGTCATTATATATGGGCCATCGAAGTACATGAGTAGACTTGATCCTGAAACCCCATATTTGACGAAATGACATAAATCATAGTGTCCATAGTCGAAGGTTGTTGAAATTGGAACACCAACAACCACTTGAGACTAGATTGTGTTGAGACTTATGACCAAGTTTCGAGGGGTCATAGATGCGCGGCATCAAAGTCGACACATAGGTATATGTAGGGGAGCATATGACCGGACATGGCCCGCTGATGAGAACTCTACAAGATATTAATATCTGTGTCATAAGAGGTTCTCATATACGACTATAGAGTATAGTCCTTAGACCTGAGTTCGCATGCATGTGGCTGCACATGGAGTGATGCGCTTTGATCATTGTCTAACGCTGTTTCGTAACTGGGAGCTATAAGGACCTTGGTTGGGTGTATTATAAAGTGTGTAGTTCATAGTGATGGAACAAGATGGGATTTGTCCCTGCCGTATAACGGAGGTAATATCTTTAGGCCAATCGGAGACTTGATAGCTGGTAAGAGAGTGGCCACTCCCAAACGGACTTGCCCAAGTCGTTTGCATTGTCAGTATCAAATCTGTTCCGATAAACATGGTGTGGCTATATAAGGATGACACGCATCTTGCCTTATGCCAGATCGAGATATTGAGACAAAAGGATTAGGGAATGTAGGATTCCAGTACAATCGGGAGATTGTTGGGAATGTCCTGTGTAGGATTCCAGTACAAGTGGGAGATTGTTGGGAATGTCCTGAAATCTACTGTACTATCTCTAGAAAGTATGATAAATGTCGAGATCAGACATAAGTCATAAATACTGGGTGATCATGATGGCTTGCTAGAGTCCGCTCTTGATCTATAAGTTTAGGACTTATTACAAGTATTGTATGATCCCAAAGGGTCACACACCATAGCTAACGGGAAAGTTAAGATGGAATTAATACGGTAAGATGCTAAGGCATTTACTGTATTTGTACAGAGAGTTGGGCAGACAACAAATGGGCTTTTGTCTGATTTGTGTCTTGGGCCCAAAAGACTAATGAGCCATTAGTTTAATTAATTAATTAAACTTGGGCCCATTAGTGAAATAAGATTGCAACAAGGGTTGAGAAACCCTGGCATTCTTTTTGTCTGCGATTTTTGGAGCTGAAGCCGCGGCTCGTCTCTCTCTCTCGAGTCTCTCTCTTTGTTGTTCTTCCATCTCGGTCTAGCAGCCAATCCCTCGCTTGTAAGAGTGTGGATACCAAGGAGGAACCGGTTCTCATCTGTTCTAATCTGATCTTGTCATTACCACCAATCATTCCGCTGCAAAGGTAAGGATCAGGTTTGTTTTATGATTCGATTACAAGAACCTAGATCTGTTTAAGATTATGTGCTAGGTTGCAATCTGAGAATTGAACCATGGAAAAACGCATAATCCTTCAAACACATGGGGTGGTCTACAAGCCGAAAGCAAAAAGAAAAAGTAGAATAAGTGGGGAAAAAGTGATCTCACAGCGGCATGAGGCTGTCGCTGCCTGGAGCCGCTGTGAGGGTCTTCGATCCACAGCGGCATGGTGAAGCCGCTGTGGATGCCGCTGTTGAAAATCCCATTCCGCAAAATACTCTACAGTGGCTTGTGTATGCCGATGTAGGATGCCGCTGTGGATGCCGCTGTTGAATGAGCTCGTCCGCAAGTCCTCCGCAGCGGGATACGCATGCCGCTGCGCCGTGCCGCTGCCAGTGTACTCCGCATTACTTTGATGATTTTTGACTTTGGCTTGGTGCTCTTTTGGTCCTACCACCTCCATTGCTTCTTGGTGCTCCTTTGGGTCATCCTCTACCTACAAAAAGAGAAAAACAAGACACATGCACTCCTAATGATGTCTAAATGCTTTTCCTAAAGCTAAAACACACTAATGATGTCTAAATGCTTTTCCTAAAGCTAAAACATATACCTAATCATGCTTAAAAACATTTAAAAACACAACACATCAATCATCCTCATCACCGTTGCCACTACCAGCATCCATACAAGGGTCTGTCACGCCCCATGATCTACATATCACCAACATTATACCATGGTCTACATGCCCAACAAACACAAACATTATCTACTAATATTTATACACAAATGTCTACGTTGGCAAACACCATTCAAGCAATCAATCAACGTTTTCAGTTTAGTGATAACCTATTGTTCTATGTGCTTTCAATCACATCACCACAAGTCAATAACTAGATTTAACGATCTATCTAGCTAAGCTAATATATCAATAGACTTATGTCCTACTATTTGAGAAAGAAAAAGGAAGACTTCACGACCACTCCTCACCTTATACTTAAATTGACGGAGATAGACGGTAGATCTGACGAGAGAGAGACGTAGATGGATTTGCGGTCTCGGAACAGATATTACCGTTCTAAAATTTAAAAACGGAAGATTCAAGAGAGAGAGAGAGAGAGAGAGAGAGAGAGAGAGAGAGAGAGATCCGACATTCCGGGGCAACAGCCATAAGAGAACAAGAAGAAAGAGAAGAGAGATTCGGGATATCGAGATCTAACCTTAATTTCATGAAGAACATAGAACTAGAACTCAAAAAATCAAGGAGGCAAGAACTCGGGTTCAGGAGCGACAACGATGATTAGATGGAAAAATTTCGGTAATGGTGACGGTGCTCTAGTGGCGGTCGGTGGCTGGTAGGCGGCTGGTCGGTCACCGGCGGCTGCTGGCTAGTTGTTGGCTCAGGTCTCAGGCATGGTTTGCTTCTCCAAACTCTCTCCCATTTCTCTTGGTAGTAACTCTTTTTTATAGGGAGAGAGGGGGATACCTAGGGTTTATGGATGAAGACATCAAGACTGAAGATATAAAGGCTACAATAATGTTTGGGTCGATTAAGAGTTTTGTTATACCCGAATTAGACGGTGATGGGGTTAAGCAAGTATGGCATGTTTATGGAGGCTAAGAAGACATGATTCAGAAATATCTCCAACAACAATTTAATCAAACCCTTTAATCAAAGTAATGCAAAAAGCATTTTGGAGTTTCATCAGGAAGATGATAGCTAACAAAAAGTTTATGAAGAATGGACTTAACCTATTATATATGTTAGCTTTTAAGACTTCTGAAAAGAAAGTACGGTGACTCTCCACTTTTTTCATCGAAATTGTTTTCAGTTTCTTTTATTTGCATAAACGCTTGGATGATAATGTTCTTGTATCATGTACTTTTCTTATGATATTTATATATTTATTTGCTGAAGAAAAGAAAAAAACAAATTGAGCCGACAAAAAAAATAAAAGTTTTATTTTTTTGTAATAGTGGGTTTTCTCGTAGTAAAACCATTTTGAAAAGATTCTCTTTTACGGCCCATTTATTACCCTAGGGAGGCCCAATAAATAATGACACAAATACCCTTCCGAACGAAAGTTCGAATACACCAAAAAAATCAAAACCGTTTTCACGCACTGAGACTTCTCTCACAGCACCTCGCTTTGTTTGCCGCCTCGTCGTCTCTATCGCTGTAGCAGATTCGCCGTCAACGACGGTGTGTCCTCATTCTGGGTATTGCGAAATTCTTAGTTTGTCTCATAGTGAATTTCACTTATTCGTTTATGCGATTGCTAGAGTGTTCGCTGGACTTGGGGTTTTGTTTCTTGTTATGTTGATCAGCTCGGACAAATAATCGGAGAGATGTACATACGCTAGTCTTCTAGAGTATTTTTTAGGGTTTCAGTTGACGTGTTCTCTGAACTATAATCAAATTGAATTTGATGCATCTACAGGGAAATGACTGATTGATTTGTTATCTATTTCTGGTGATGCTTTCCAAAATTATGAAAAACTGCAATTGATTATGCAATTTGCTTGTGTAGATGTCTTTTGATTATTTCTTTGACCCATAACAAGTGAGTTGCTATGATTTGATTCTCTTCTTTGTGGATTGATATTCAAAGAAGAACCCTAAAGAGATGTTTTTGCTTTTCTTCTCATGGTTCTGTTGCTGATAAATCGCAGGAAGTTGTGGAGTGTCTGGTGTAAAATTTGGTAACAAAGAGGGTATGTGCGGATGAATCTTCTTCATTCATATTTGCGTGACGAGAAGTATGCATTCCCAAGAAGAAGTAGAGCAATGGGAAGCTCTTGACCTCGGCGATTCTGAGCTCCCTTCTTTTCTCCGCCCTTGCAAACGCAAATCTCCATCAAAGTCTCTGCAACCATCGACGCCACGACTGAATCCAAAGGCTGGTTTTAATAGTAACACAAATCACCACCATCGGACTCTTCGCCGCTGCTCATCGTCGGATCGTTTTCTTAAAGACAGTTATTCCCGCCCTTTAATTCCAGGACCTGCTGGAACTGTTCAAGTTGCAATCCGCAGAAAGATGAATAATGATCCAAAATCGTTTGATGACCACGGAGAACCAATTCCAACTCAAGAGTTCATACGTAACGCTGCTGAAGAGCCTGATTGGGAAGACAAGGATTTCTCTGAGGACCCTTGGGTCTCTGCTGTTGATTACATACGACGTGAAGGTAGATCTTTTCTTTCTCTTGAATTGGTCGCTTGTTAGTTTGTGATGTGTACGTTTTCAAGCAGGTTTGTTGAGCAATGGTGGAAATGCTATTGGGACACCATTGAGTAAGATTAAGAGTGTTTGTTGCAGTTGGGGTAAGGTCGATCAGGTATGATCAACCAACTCAAAGTTAGCAGTACCATCTAGTCCTTTCTCAGTATATCAAGAGATGCAGTGACCATGCTTTTAGTTTCTGGTTAGAGTGAATTTTGCATCTTATATTAGTCTAGTGGTGTGTGGTTGGTTTTGTCTCTGTGCTTGTTGACTGTTGAGAGAAAGGCGGAGTATTCTGGAATAATGTCTTCTCCCGATTTGTTACTATCTCAAGTTATCTGGATTTTGTGGTCAAGCCATAAGCTGATGATGTCTTCATAATGCGTCACATGAATGCTTATACCTGCTACCAATAAACTGAAAAGTTTAGTAGTGACATGGTTGCTTTGTGGTTGGTTATATATATAGGTCGTGGCAATCGTCAAAACTTGCACTCCAAATGGTCTAGGTGATGTCATGGTGACTCTTAAGGTAAAAGAAAACATACCTGAAACTCTTAACAATGTGAAGGGTTTCCTCTTTTTGTTTGTCACGCACCATTGTCATGTGTCTCAAATCTATGTGGATTGCTTGTAGGATCCCACTGGAACAATTGATGGCAGCGTGCACAGGAAAGTGATATCTGAGAGTGAGTTTGGAAGAGACATACGAGTTGGTGCAGTGGTGATTCTTAACAAGGTTTGTTGTTTTTCATAAAGGCGATAAAACAATTCGCATGGATTTTTAGGTGCCTACTTTGTTTCTCAGTTACTATTTTTACACCAGTGGAGATGCACTGAGCTATAGTGTTTTTTCAGGTTGCAGTCTGCGCACCTTCACGGTCCTCTCGCTATCTTAACATAACACTAAAGAACATCTCCAAGGTAGTTTTTCTTATGATATCAAGTTGCACCTACTCATACTCATTGGAATCAATGAAGATTTTAATCAAGGCTAGAGAGTTTCATTTACAGGTTATCACAAAGGATACTCCTGTTTTACTAAAGGAGAGCCATTCTGAAACGAGTACCAAGAATCCTGATCCAGTGAATGGTAGAAGATTAATTTTTCTTTCAAGATTCTATCACAGTTTGATCGAGAAACTCAAACCTTAACTTAGTCTATTATTATTATTATTATATCTAACAGAAAACGAGGAAGATTTGCGAATGGGACCCAAAGTTTTTCCTGTGGAGCAAGGAACTACTCAAGGAATCATGAACAGTCTCCAGAAGAAAGCCAGAGAAAGCAGTGAAGCACCCATTGATGTAGAAATGGAAGAAATTAATTCAGAAGAGGAAAGCAACTCCTTGCTAAAAGGTGTGACCAAGAACCAGTTTCAAGTTAGACTGGACCAGACCCTCTTAGGAAGACATGATTCAATCAGCCAAACAGAAATTGCAGCAAGCATGACGACCTCAAGCATTCACGAGCAGCAATTGCAAGAAGATGTGGCTACTGGGACTGATACAGTCGATGACCTTAGACCGGCGAAAAAGATCAGCAGAAGTCGCGAACCGCAAAGTGATGAGCTAGAGAGTGTAATGGGGAACGCTGATGAAGTTACATGTGGGTCTAAAGTGCCCATGGCGTCTTCCAGCTTGGTGCCACAGTGGACCGACGAGCAACTTGAAGAACTTTTTGATTTCGACTAAAGCAGTGTTTGAGTTTTTGGAAGTAAAGCAGTTACAAAGAAATGCTGAAACTAATGACAGAATCTTTCAACCTTTTTCTGGTTTTCTTCTAACTCAGATCACTGCTGTAAGTATCATAAAGAAATGTTTCAACAAAATTGGAGATAGTGTACATTTAACTTGAAAGAAAAAAGTTAATAAAAACTTAAAAATTTGAGAAATATTAAAACTGGAAGAGGAAAGTAATTAAAACATTGAAGAGCGGCCAACGAAACAATTGTTTTCTTTTATTGGTGGTCAAAAACTGTGTTCCTGAAACTTCAGTGTCAAGCAAGCTTCTTTTTTTACCATCCTCGCCTCCTCTAGTGTCCCAAGTGTTTCTTTTGTTTGGTCCAAAAAGTTACACTAGCCTTCGATTGAAAGGATCATCCTTGAATCTGGGGTTAACCTGTAACCCTGATCGAGTTTTAGTGTGTCGGTACAACTAAAAAAAACCTTAATCCCAAAACGCCACAATATCCATACCAACAGCATCAAGACTAGAAGACACGTGTCTGATTCCAGTGTTTGATACAATCCCTTAAGATGATCTGAATCCCAATACTTCCAAGTTAGATGTCAATTGAGATCACTTGTGTGAATGGCTTGTTTCATTTGAGTTAAGTTTTCTTGACTTGTTCATACTAATTCTCATAGCACAGTTTTTTTTGATGATGCACTACAAAATTGGTGTGACTATTTTACATTTAGCTTTCTTCATGGTTTTTAAACTGTATCGTAATTGTCTTTTCAGGTGTTATCCTTCGGTCGCTTATAGAGCGTACAAAAGGAGATTGAAGATGTAAAAGACAAAGTCAAACAGAGTTTGATAAACACATTTTAAATCTCACGCAATATAAGGCTCTTGAGAGAAGAAAATGGAAATCAAACTAAGGCCCCGAAGGGCACTCCTTTTTATGTGATTTGTATGTGAAAACCATGTATTCTGGAAGCAATGCGATTAATTAAAATTATGAATGAAGTTACTTTTTGGATGCGATGTGATTACTCTACATTCTCGAACCCTTAATGATGGAAAGAACTCATAGCAACAAGAGATCTTCTTCAATATTGTTTCTCATCACTATACCTTGTTTTCTTACTTCATTTTCTACTTATGTATTTGATGATCTTTATATTAAGTGTTTGTTTGTATCATGGTTTCATATCTAATAAAATTACATTTGCCTTTCAGTATGTTTAATGATCCAAATAGAACATGACAAAGAATAAAGCATGATGTTGGATATGGATTTAACACTCATCCAAAGCCCGTTGGAAATCTTGTTAAATCAGCCAAAAAAGACAAGCCCGCTAAAAAGTCAATGGCCCAAGAAGAAGTCAGCATCCAAGCGCTATAAATAGGACCTTTCACTCTTCATTTTGCACACATTGTAACTTGCGACAGTGTCGAGCTACTTATATAATGCTCCGACCTCAAGCAATATTTAGGGAGCACGTCATTTGATGGACTCCCACCTCGTATCATCATGTTCATCACTCGGCTTCGTCCTTAAGATTAATAAAGAATAGTTTCAACATATATGATAGCACCCAATTTTCCGATTCGGCAGTTCGTTTAAGTTTACCCTGCACCTCGTAGTTCGAACATTTAAGATCGTAGCCCGTCTTTTATCACCATATCGAATTTCCTTAAAAACAATTGGTGTCGTCTTTGTGGGGAACGCAAGAAACTTCTTTATATTCTCAGACGAAGCCGAGATGACAGGACCTCTTCCAAACGAAGCAATCCCAAGTCATCCAGACAGGTACCTAACTCGCGATCCCGATCTGTCCTTTACTACCACTAAATGACGTCCCCGGGCCGACAATAGCGACCAACCATGTGTTGGGAATGTCCTAAAATCAATTATACCTATTCTTGGTTAAGTGGTAACGTCGAAGTTAGACAATCATATAATATTAGGTGGTTATAATGTTTTGCTATAAAGCGCTTATGATCAATGGATTTAGAATCCATTGCTAATATTATATGATCTTACAGAGTCACACACTTAAGCAAATTGGATCAATATTATTTTGGGTTATGAAAATAATATATATATGTATGAGTGTTTTACGAAAACACACATGCACGTGTGAATATATGATTAAGAGTACTTATATTACTTTTTTTAATTGGGCTCAGCCCACTAATGTGTGTTAAGCTGACGTCAACGTTATATATAGATATAACATGTGATGTTGCTAATAATTATTCACGAGAACGAGCCGCAAAACCCCTAAAAAGATGAGAGAGACAAATAGTTTGTCAGATCTAAGATTTGATCTCGACGGCACTAGCACCCCGTTTCGATCCAGTTTGTGTACGTGCGGATACCGGTAGAGGCACAACATTTGGATTGCTAATAATCTTGTATCATTTTGTTTATTCCACTGCAAAATATCCAAGTATATTCGAAACTATAAATCTAGATTTATTTCAGTATTTGCATTAGTAATTCATAGATTGATTATAAAATTGTTTTATAAATCGGTATAAATTTCAATAGTGATATCAGAACCTATTTGCTTAATATTGAAATTGAATTTATTTTATTGGATAAAATATATCCGCATTTTGAAAAATCAGGACTGTGGTAATTTGATTACGGTTCTAAAACGTGAATTGATGCTATCTTAATTCAATTAGTGTTTAACTCAAATAGTCCCTCATTCATATTGTGGTCTTATGGTAATGGTCTAGGCCTGTGATTTAAAACCGAACCGAAATTTCCGAACCGACCCGAACCGGGTTTTTGGAATTTCGGTTCGGTTTGATTCACAAAAACTGAACCGATCGGTAGAATTTTAAATTATATTCGGTTTTCAGATCGGGTCGGTTCGAGAGAGAGAGAGAGAGAGAGAGAGAGAGAGAGAGAGAGAGAGAGAGAGAGAGAGAGAGAGAGAGAGAGAGAGAGAGAGAGAGAGAGAGAGAGAGAGAGAGAGAGAGAGGAGAGAGAGAGAGAGAGAGAGAGAGAGAGAGAGAGAGAGAGAGAGAGAGAGAGAGAGAGAGAGAGAGAGAGAGAGAAGCTTTTTGCAACAATGGCTTTTGTTTTGGATGATTTCTTCTTCTTCGAATCTGATTCTTGTTCTTCTCGTAACCGAAAAACCGAATTAACCAGCCGGTTCGGTTAACCCGAATTCCCAGGCCTAATTGTTCTGATAGGATCAAATAGTTTTGATTTGCATCTATGTATCTAATACGATGTGATATTAAGGCCTATTATAAATACTATTTAAAAATAAAAGTTAACCCTAATTCCATTAATCGTAATGATATCTCCAGTCAAATCTAAAAGCGAGTCCTTTTAGAAATAATTGGTTTCCAAATTGATTGGATTTATGTATTTTTACTTATTCATTGTTTCTAATTTTTATTAGATTCAATAAAATAAAACTACCTAATAAAAATTATTAATTTTAATCAGATTAAAATTAAATTAATTATTTATGATCTAATTAATACCTATAAGATATGTATTAATTTTATTTAATTATTTATATCATATATAAATTTTAAATATAAATTAAAATTGGATTAAAATTTGTTCCTCAACTAATATCAAGTATTTTTGATGCCTCTCCAATCTTATCAACTATCAAGGCTTGTTTCGTTGTGTGATGGACTTGTCAAAATAAGGTGTCCGCAATTACATACGTGAGGTAGATGGTAATGGTTACCATGTGAAACAAGATTGGTTTACTTGACTAAGTTATCAAAACGGTTTTGGGCTTAGAGGCATATGTTGGATAAGACATAAGATGTCATCTAACAACCAAGAGTTATATTTGATATAATTAACAAGATGTTGTTTACCTAAATAACTAGACATTTGGGGGTTGAGCCAAAGCTCACTCGAATTCTAATGAAATATGGATCTTGGATCATTATATTAAATTTGAGAAAATTGTTATTTGAATATAATGTGAGTTTTCTTAATTGTTAAGATTTCTCTTATTCCCGAACTGTTGGGATAGTGTCCTGAAATCACACTTGTACTCACTCCTGTGATAGTTGTGTGTCGAGATCAGACATTCGTATAATACTGGGTGTTTGCAATGCTTTGCTAGAAGCCTCTTGCAATCTGTAGGTCGTGGACTTATTGCCAGTATTATATGATCCTATAGGATCACACACCTAAGCGAACTGGAAGCTACGACATGGGAATGATCATTGTGGCAATGATCATATTATGTGTATTGAAATACACATAAGAATCGATATAATGGTGTTGTGTCGATCGACACAGCTTGTGTGTCGGTCGACACAGTTTGGATTTTCCGAACAGGCTTTTCGGGTTATGACTTAATTAAGTCTGGCCCGTTAAGCACGTTTAGGTCGAATAAGAACGTGTTTAGTTCGACCTAAACAACAGAGCCGTCCAGTTTTCTTGAGAGAAACACTAGACACACCAGAACCTATCGATCCCATTGATCCGGCACTAGCATCCCGTTTCCAGCGAGCGTGCGTGTGTATCTGGTAGAGGCAAGGCGTCTGCGTTGCTCCACTGATCTCGGTCACCATCTTCTTCCGCTGCCAAAGGTAAGAACGAGGTTGGTTTTATCATTCAATATATCAAACCCTTAGATCCATCGGGATCCAACAGTGGTATTAGAGCTGCTTAGGGTTTAGCTATTGAATTTGATGCAAAATAATTCGAATCCTGATGTTGTTGAATTGATTTTTGCATGTTCAAATCGTGTTTTTCATGTTATATTCTCGGTTTTGTTCCTGATGAAAAGACGAAGAATTGATGAAAACGCACTGTGTCGATCGACACAAAGCGTGTGTCGGTCGACACGACGCGGCGCAAATATAAAATTTTAGGGTTTGTCGCAGGGTGTCGATCGACACAAAGCGTGTGTCGGTCGACACAGAGCGAAAACTCGCGAATAAACTTTTAGGGTTTGTCGCACAGTATCGATCGACACAAAGCGTGTGTCGGTCGATACAAAGCAAAAATCCGCAAATAATTCTAGGGTTTCGATCTGAGATCGAGTACCCGTAATCGTGTTGCGTCGATCGATACACTGGGTGTGTCGGTCGACACAGACAATGCGATCAGATATATCGGTTCAATTGGATTGGACCGGTTATCTAGCTCGGTTAATTTTATTAACCAAATTGATTCTGGTTTGGTCATATCGATCGACACACAGTGTGTGACGATCGACATGGACCATTAAACCGAACTGGTTCAATTGAATTGAATCGGTTAAGTAAATTCGATTCGGTTAAGACCGGTTATCGAAGAGCGGTTTAAATTTGATTGCATCGATCGATACCAATGGTTGGCGTCGATCGATACAATGCTCGCAGACATGCTAGTTGGACTACATATTTGCATATACCAGAACAATTTAATCCTAAAAGTTGTAGATGAATCTAAACTAAATAAACTGAATATTTTAAATAAATAAATAAATCCTTGAATGTATATTGGATATGCATCAAGATAAATCGGTTCTTTTCCTCAACTAAATATCAAGTGATCTTGATGTCTTGCCCGATCTTGTCTACTGTCAAGACTCGTTTCGCTGATTGGATAGTCTTGGAGTCCTTGGTATCCACAGCTACATGAGTAAGGCAGGTGATCATTGATAGAATTGCAGTGCGACTGTCAATGATCACAAGACCGAAGAGATTGGTTTACTTGACTGGGCCATCAGAAGTTCTGGGCCCAGAGACATCGGAGTGGATATGACATGGATTGTCTTATCTGCGACCAAGAGTTGTACTGGGTACAATTAGCAATGATTTGCTTACCTGGATGACTAAAGTTTGGGTGATGGCGAGTCGTCCACTCGAATTTTGGTGATCTGAGGATCTTGGTTCATTGTATTCATATGAGGAAACATAGTTATGAATACAATGTGAGTTTTCTTATTAGATAAGATTTCTCATTTCCTTGAGCATTATAACTAAAACCTTTACCTCTTTTAATTGCAGCTATGTCTGTCTCAAATCACATCAACACTTTCTCACTAAGATCCGTCCTTGAGAAGGACAAGTTAAATGGATCTAATTTCTTGGAATGGTATCGGAACCTGAGAATAGTTCTCAGGCAAGAGAACAAGGAATATGTCCTTGAAAGAGTTCTCACCGAGAGGCCACGTTCCAATGCTCCGCAGACAGAAAAGAATGCTTGGGATAAGCATTCAGCGGATGTCAAAGATGTTACTTGTCTAATGCTGGTGACCATGAACTCTGAGCTGCAGAAGCAATATGAGAACGTGTTGTCACCCATTGAGATGATTAACAGCCTGAAAGCTTTGTTTCAGGAGCAAGCTCGCACAGAGAGATACCAGACGGTTAAATCTCTCATGGATTGCAAGCTGGCTAAGGACAGTCCAGTAAGTCCTCATGTCCTTAAAATGATGGGTTACATTGATAACCTGGGGAAACTGGACTGTGCCATTAGCCAGGAGCTGGCCACTGACATGATTCTGCAGTCATTGCCGTCGTGTTTTGATCAGTTCATTATGAACTACAACATGCAAAACATGACTAAGACATTGACTGAGTTGCACGGTATGCTGAAGACATCAGAACCGAACCTCAAGAAGGCTACTCCCAGTGTCCTGATGGTACAAGGGGGTAAAAGGTTTAAGAAACCTAAGAAGGATAAGGGAAAGGCCCAGGTTGTCGAGACTGAAAGTCAAGACAAGCCCAAGCCCAAGCCCAAATCCGGGCCTTCTGCTGAGGATAAGTGCAACTATTGCAAGCAGTTGGGGCATTGGAAAAGAGACTGCAAGAAGTTCAAGGAAGATTACAAGAAACTGAAGAAGACGTATGATGCGTCTGACTCAGGTATTTATGTTATCGAACTTAATGTTATATCTTCTAGTTCTACTTCGTGGGTATTGGATACCGGCTGCGGTGCTCACATTTGTACTGATGTGCAGGCACTAAGAAACAGTAGAACGCTGAAGAAAGGACAAGTGGAGCTACGAGTCGGGAATGGAGCTAAGGTTGCTGCACTGGCCGTAGGCACCTATGAATTGTCTTTACCTTCGGGCATGATTTTAGCTTTGAATAATTGCTACTTTGTACCTGCGATAAGCAGAAACATAATTTCAGTTTCCGTTTTGGATTTGGAAGGTTTTGATTTTGCTGTTAAGAATAAAGTTTGTTCTTTTAATCGTGATGGTACATTTTATGGTAGCGCCCCATTAGAAAATGGGTTATATGTTTTGAATCAAGAAATGCCTGTCTTTAACATAAATACAAAGCGGTTTAAGTCAAATGACGAAAACCCGACTTTCTTATGGCATTGTCGTTTGGGCCATATCAATGAGAAACGCATCCAAAGGCTCCATCGTAATGGGCTTCTGGGCTCATTTGATTTTGAATCATGTGAGAAATGCGAATCTTGCTTGGTGGGCAAAATGGCTAGAGCCCCTTTCAACAAACCAAATGAAAGGGCCAGTGATTTGTTGGGCCTTGTTCATACTGATGTATGTGGGCCGATGAGTACTGTTGCCAGAGGAAATTTCAAGTACTTCATTACCTTCACTGATGATTTCAGTAGGTATGGCTATGTCTACTTGATGAGACACAAGTCAGAATCCTTTGATAGATTCAAGGAATTAAAGAATGAAGTACAGAACCAACTTGGCAAAAGTATCAAAATTCTGCGATCGGATCGCGGAGGAGAATACTTAAGCCAAGAGTTCAGCGACTATCTGAGCGAGTGTGGAATTGTTTCACAACTCACTCCTCCTGGAACACCTCAATGGAATGGAGTGTCAGAGAGGAGAAATCGAACCTTATTAGATATGGTTCGGTCTATGATGAGTCATACTAATCTTCCATTATCCTTTTGGGGATACGCTCTAGAAACGTCTGCGTTTACACTAAATAGGGTGCCATCTAAATCAGTGGATAAGACACCACATGAATTGTGGACTGGGAAAATTCCTAATCTGTCTTTCCTGAAGATTTGGGGTTGTGAGGCTTATGTCAAACGTTTAATCTCTGACAAGCTTGCACCCAAATCAGATAAATGCTACTTCGTTGGTTATCCTAGGGAAACCAAGGCATACTACTTTTACAACAAATCTGAGAACAAAGTATTTGTTGCTCGGGACTGTTCTTTTCTTGAGAGGGAGTTTCTCTCTAAGAAAAACAGTGGGAGTAAAGTACATCTTGAAGAAATTCAAGATGCACAGGAAACTGCTCAACCTGTTGAGGAAGAGCAGCAGTTGGACCCACAAAGTTCTGTGGAACCGGCGCCTGTGGAGCCTGAAGTTCGCAGATCCGGAAGGATCCGTCACGAACCCGAGAGATACTACGGATTCCTCGTAACCGACTCAAATGATCTGATGATCGTTGATAGTGACGAACCAGCGACCTTCACGGAAGCTATGATGGGCCCGGACTCCGAAAAGTGGCTTGGAGCCTCTAAATCCGAAATGGAATCCATGTCAGAAAACCAAGTATGGTCCTTGGTCAATTTACCTAATGGTGTAAAAGCCATTGAGTGTAAATGGATCTTCAAGAAGAAGATTGACGTGGATGGCAATGTACAGATTTACAAAGCGAGGTTGGTGGCAAAAGGTTTCAAGCAAATTCATGGTATTGACTATGATGAAACCTATTCCCCAGTCGCTATGCTTAAATCCATTCGGATTCTTCTAGCGATTGCCGCTCATTATGATTATGAGATTTGGCAAATGGATGTCAAAACCGCATTCCTGAATGGTATTCTGGAAGAGGATGTGTACATGACACAGCCTGAAGGTTTTGTCGATCCAAAGAACGCTAAGAAGGTATGCAAACTTCATAAATCCATTTATGGATTGAAGCAAGCATCACGGAGTTGGAATCTTCGTTTTGATGAAGCAGTGAAACAATTCGGTTTCATCAAGAACGAAGAGGAAGCATGTGTATACAAGAAGACTAGTGGGAGCAGAATTGCATTTCTTGTGCTGTATGTCGATGACATACTCCTCCTCGGTAATGACGTTCCGTTGCTTCAGTCTATCAAGACTTGGCTTGGAAGTTGTTTTTCCATGAAAGACATGGGAGAAGCCGCGTACATTCTTGGAATCAGGATCTACAGAGATAGAACAAACAAGCTTATTGGATTGTGCCAGGACACTTATATTGATAAGGTGTTGCAAAGATTCCATATGCATGATTCCAAGAAGGGCTTCATACCAATGTCACATGGCATAAGTCTCAGCAAGAAGCAGTGTCCGGCGACACATGCTGAGCGAGAACGCATGAATAGAATTCCTTATGCTTCTGCAATAGGATCTGTTATGTATGCCATGCTCTGCACTCGTCCAGATGTAGCTTACGCGCTAAGCATGACGAGCAGATACCAATCTGATCCAGGTAAGGAACACTGGACAGCTGTCAAGAATATTCTCAAGTATTTGAGACATACTAAGGATAAATTCCTTGTGTATGGAGGAAGTGATGAACTTGTGGTGAATGGATTCACTGATGCGAGTTTTCAGACAGACATAGACGATTTCCGATCACAATCTGGATTTGTCTTCTGTCTAAATGGCGGTGCGGTGAGCTGGAAGAGCTCTAAGCAGAATACCGTAGCTGATTCCACAACGGAAGCTGAATATGTTGCTGCTTCAGAAGCGGCAAAGGAAGCTGTTTGGATCAAGAAGTTCATGACTGAACTTGGTGTGGTTCCTAGTATCTTGGAGCCAGTGGCTTTATTCTGCGATAACAATGGAGCCATTGCTCAGGCGAACCCAGGTCACACCAGAAGTCCAAACACGTTGAGAGGAAATATCATTTGATTCGTGATATTGTCAATAGAGGTGATGTGAAGATCAGCCGAGTTCCGACAGATGAGAACGTCGCTGATCCTCTGACCAAGTCACTCCCAAGGCCTAAGCATGAGAGTCATACGACGGCTATAGGCATTAGAAATCTTATGATGTAATCTTGATTCTAGTGGGAGTTTTTGGTTATATCTTAAGTTATAATAAGACGCTCTTGTAAACATTCTTTGGAAGTGTTTCAATGAAATTTGATTTCAGCATTATTTATATTGTGATCTAAATAATGGTCCCAAATAAGTTTATGACATATTATAGGTCATCAAGTTGAGGACTTGATCATGAAACCCTATAAGTTAATAAATTATTTTGTCCCTAGTCAAGGTTGTAGAATCGGGACACTAACAACCGTTAGAGACTAGATTGTGAGGTGACTGTTGGCTGAGTTTCATGGAGCCAATGATATGATTATCGCAGTCAGTCACATAGATATATGTCAGTGGACATATGATCGGACATGACCCGCTAATGAGAAGTCTACAAGATAGTAATATCTGTGTCATAAGAGGTTCTCATTACGACTATAGAGTATAGTCCTAAGACCTGAGTTCATCATGCTTTCTTGCATATGAATTGGTACATTTTGACTTTGTCAAACGTCGATCCGTAACTGGCGGCTATAACGACACTGTTCAAGTTTATCATGAAGTGTGCGTTGAAACAGGGATGGAACAAGATGGAATTTGTCCCTCCTGAAAAACGGGAGATAAATATCTCAGGGCCTGTCGAAGATTGAATACTGAGAGAATGTGTGGCCGCACTCAAACGAACTGTAGTTCAGTTGTTTGTAATATTCAGTATGAGATCAGGAGTTCGATAAACACGATGTTGGCTTAATAAGGATGACACAAATCTTGCCTTATGCCAAATCGAGATATAGAGACAAAAGGATTAGAGGAATTGATGATTCAAGTACAAGTGGGAGATTGTTGGGATAGTGTCCTGAAATCACACTTGTACTCACTCCTGTGATAGTTGTGTGTCGAGATCAGACATTCGTATAATACTGGGTGTTTGCAATGCTTTGCTAGAAGCCTCTTGCAATCTGTAGGTCGTGGACTTATTGCCAGTATTATATGATCCTATAGGGTCACACACCTAAGCGAACTGGAAGCTACGACATGGGAATGATCATTGTGGCAATGATCATATTATGTGTATTGAAATACACATAAGAATCGATATAATGGTGTTGTGTCGATCGACACAGCTTGTGTGTCGGTCGACACAGTTTGGATTTTCCGAACAGGCTTTTCGGGTTATGACTTAATTAAGTCTGGCCCGTTAAGCACGTTTAGGTCGAATAAGAACGTGTTTAGTTCGACCTAAACAACAGAGCCGTCCAGTTTTCTTGAGAGAAACACTAGACACACCAGAACCTATCGATCCCATTGATCCGGCACTAGCATCCCGTTTCCAGCGAGCGTGCGTGTGTATCTGGTAGAGGCAAGGCGTCTGCGTTGCTCCACTGATCTCGTTCACCATCTTCTTCCGCTGCCAAAGGTAAGAACGAGGTTGGTTTTATCATTCAATATATCAAACCCTTAGATCCATCGGGATCCAACACGAACATCATATTAACATTGTTATTCTTTATTTCCAGCAATGTCAACTCCCCCCACAACTCGTTCTCATTGAGATACGTCCTTGATAAGGATAAACTCAATGGATCGAATTTCCTCGAATGGTGTCGAAACTTGAGAATTGTTCTCAGACAGTAGAAAAAGGACTATGTCCTTGAAAAGGTTCTTCCTGAAAAACCTAAGACCAGTGCTCAGCATGCAGAGATAAATGCTTATGACAAGCATGTCAATGATAGGATGGATGTGTGTTGTCTTATGTTGGCTATCATGAACTCAGACTTGCAGAAACAATATGAGAATGTGGATTCGCCAATTGACATGATCACTGGCCTGAAAGGAATGTTTCAGGAGCAGACACGAACTAAGAGATTCCAGACGGTTAAAACTCTCATTGAGTGCAAACTACCAAAAGATGATCCAATTAGCCCACATGTCATTAAGATGATGGGTTATATTGATAACCTGGCAAAACCGGATTGTCCTATCAGCCAAGAGTTGGCTACTGATCTCATTTTGTAGTCAATCTATGATCAATTTGTTATGAACTACAACATGAACAACTTGACAAAGACTTTGATTGAGTTTCATGGGATGCTCAAAACTGTTGAACCCAACATAAACAAGGATACCCCAAATGTCCTTATGGTACAAAAGGGTAAAAAGTTTAAGAAACTTGGTAAGAACAAAGGAGATGGCAAGACGAGCTTGATTGTGAATCCAAGCGAGTCTAACCATGCTCCTAAGTCTAAACATGGTTCTTCTAAAGATGATAAGTGCCACTATTGTAATGGTTATGGGCATTGGAAAAGAAACTGCAATAAATTCATGGATGATTTGGAAAAGAAGAAGAAGAAGACTTTAGAGACTTCATCTTCAAGTATTTATGTTATATAAGTAAATGTTACTACTTCTGGTTCAACTTTTTGGGTATTGGATATCGGCTGTGGTGCTGATATTTGTACAAATATACAGGGCCTAAGCAACAATAGAACTTTGGAGAAAGGACAAGTGGACCTCCGCGTAAGAAATGGAGCAAGAGTTGCTGCATTAGCCGTAGGAACATTTCATTTGTCTATGTACCTGCTATAAGCAGAAATATTATTTCTATTTCTTTTTTGGATTTGGAAGGATATCATATTTCAATTAAGAACAAGTGTTGTTCATTTGATTACAATGATATATTTTATGGTAGCGGTCAATTAGAGAATGGACTTTATGTTCTAAACCAAAGTGTGCCAATCTATAACATTAGTACCAAGAGATTCAAGTCAAATGACATGAATCAAACTTTTCTTTGGCATTGTCGTTTGGGCCACATAAATGAGAAACACATTCAAAAGCTTCATAATGATGGACTTTTGAGCTCATTTGATTATGAATCATATGAGAAATGTGAATCTTGTTTATTGGGAAAAATGACTAAGGCTCCTTTTACTGGACACAGTGAAAGAGCTAAGGACTTATTGGAACTTATACATACTGATGTATGCGGACCGATGAGCATAAATGCTAGAGGAAACTACCAGTACTTCATCACATTTACTGACGACTTCAGTAGATATGGTTATGTTTATCTAATGAAACATAAGTCTGAATCTTTTGAAAATTTCATGGAATTTCATAATGAAGTACAAAACCAGCTTGGCAAGACAATCAAAGCACTTCGATCAGATCGAGGTGGTGAATATTTGAGTCAAACTTTCGATGACCATCTGAAAGAGTGTGGAATTGTTTCACAACTCACTCCTCCAGGAACGCCACAGTTGAACGGTGTTTCTGGAAGGAGAAATCGGACTTTATTAGACATGGTTCGATCAATGATCAGTCATGCAAGACTTCCATTATCCTTTGGGGATACGCCTTAGAAACGCCTTCGTTTACGCTAAACAGATGTCCATCAAAATCAATTGAGAAGACACCATATGAGATATGGACTGGAAAAATTCTGAATTTGTCTTTTCTGGAAATTTGGGGTTGTGATGCTTATGTTAAACGTATGTTTACCGATAAGCTCGGACCCAAATCGGATAAATGCTACTTCGTTGGTTATCACAAAGAAACCAAAGGTTATTACTTTTACAACCCTACTGAGAACAAAGTGTTTGTTTCTCAGAATGGTGCTTTTCTAGAAAGAGGATTTCTTTCCAAGAAAAACAGTGGGAGTAAAGTACATCTCGAAGAAGTTCAAGAAACACAGGAGATTGTTCCGGATTCTCATGAAGAGGACCAATTAGATTTACGAAGAGTCGTAGAATCTACACCTGTGGAACCTGAGAGAGTGATGAACCTACGTTTTTTGAGGAAGAAATGATGGGTCCTGACTCTGAAAAGTGGCTAGAAGCCGCAAAATCTGAAATAGAATCCATGTCATGGTTGATTTACCTTATGGTGTCAAAACCATTGAGTGTAAATGGCTTTTCTAGAAGAAAAAAAACATGGATGGTAATATACAGATATACAAAGCTAGATTGGTAGCTAAAGGTTACAAGGAAATTCATGGTATAGACTATGTTGAAACCTATTCCCCAGTCGCAATGCTTAAGTCCATTCGGATTCTCCTAGCAATTGCCGCTTATTACGATTATGAGATATAGCAGATGGACGTTAAAAAGCTTTCCTTAATGAAAATCTCGAAGAGGATGTGTACATAACACAGCCTGAGGGTTTCACAGTCTATGGGAGTGTTAGGAAAGTATGCAAGCTTCAAGGTTCCATTTATGGTTTGAAGCAAGCATCTCGGAGTTGGAATCTTTGTTTTAATGAGGCAATCAAAGAGTCTGATTTCATTAGAAATGAAGAAGAACCTTGCGTTTACAAGAAGACTAGTGGGAGTGCAGTTGTTTTCTTAGTATTGTATGTGGATGACATACTGGTAACAAGGATTTTGCAATCCTTTGAGGTACCAATTCCTCAAGCTTATCGATGTAGCTTTGAGGTATCGAATCTTTTTGGGATGGATAAGACCAATAAGCAAGCACTAAACCTTCAGAGTCAAATCAAACAATTTGGTTTTAGTTTCTAACAATCCTAGCGAAAACAATTCAAATATAAGTAAACAAAAAGCAAATAAACAAGTGGATTCAATCAATGACAAAGATAAGGCCTAAAGGTTAAGGTCAACGGACAGGTGACTCGGGATGATCAAGGAATCATAATTCAAACTTCATAGAAGCTAATCTCCTAGCATGGAACACATCAAGTAAATCAGTTTAATCTCTTAATACCAATTCTTCACTTAATCCTAACTCAAGAACAAATCATCATTTGTGAATTAGAATCAAATGAGCATTCAAACAGGTTCCAAACAGCAAACGATCACTCTAGACATACATTTTCATGCGCTAGAATGTGAAAGTCCTAACAAAGCTAGAAACTGGAATTTCATCGAACATGTTGTGAACAAGAAACTCTAAACATCCTAATCAATGTGATCAAGATTAATTAGGCACTAAACACACTTTGATAGATGAGATTTTTAACAATCAATCACTAGAAATCTATTGATCACCCCTAATCAATCTAATCCTACCTAACCCATAAGCCCTATGAAGAACTACTCACTAATCATCATAAGATCAACAAAACTCATAGAAATAGAGTTGATCATGGGAGATTAGTGATGGATTGAGAGATTAGTTGAAGGAATCACCGAAGAAGTACTAGATTAATCAAAGGAATTCAACTTGTTCTTACAAAAGAGTTTAGAACATCAAAAATAGCTTAAAAGACAATAAAAAATAGGTTTTGGCTTAAATAGTCAATAGGGTGCGAGCCGGGTCAACCCGGAACGAGCCGGGTCAACCCGGAACAAACCGGGTGTTGACCCGGATCCGAAACAATTTCTGGGACGCTTATCGGCCTGGCCACCCGATACGCCACCCGGTATGAACTCTCGGATTTTTCTGGGAAGGGTCGTATCGGCCTGGCCACCCGATACGCCACCCGGTATGGACTGTCTGAATTTTTTGTGTTGAGATGCATCCAGTAAATCAGGCATAACTATTTCCATATAGCTCCGAATGACTTCAAACCACCTCCATTAGAAAGCTAACTCAATTTCCCATGATTTTTATTCAGAATCCCAGAGCTAAAAGTCAACATAATATCTTCATATGACTCAATCTTTCAAGCTCATCGGTTTGGTCCTTCATCACCATTTCACTTGCAATCACTCATTTGGCCTCCAAACTCTTCCAAACATCCTTAGCAACTCCAAGAACCTAAAAACATAAGAAACACTCCAAATGCAAGCATAGAATGCCTAAACCTAGCTTTAGATGATCCTATACTCTAAACACACCAATGACCAAAGAAATGAAGCTAAAGGAGACTAAGAAGAAGTAAAACATGATCCTAACAATAGCCTAAATGCATAAAAATACAAGTATATCACATACTTCTTATTGGGAATGACATTCCTACGCTTAATTCTGTAATGACTTGGCTAGGAAGTTGTTTCCCAATGAAAGACATGGGAGAAGCCGCCTATATTTTTGGAATAAGAATCTATAGAGATAGATTAAACAAGATAATTGGACAATGTCAAGACACTTATATAGATAAGTTCTTGCACAGGTTCCAAATGCATGATTCCAAGAAGGGTTTTCTACCAATGTCTCATGGCATAACTCTCAGCAAGACTCAATGTCCTTCGACACATGATGAGCGAGAGCGGATGAGTAGAATCCCATATGCCTTTGCTATAAGATATTATTGGGATAGTGTCCTGAAATCACACTTGTACTCACTCCTGATGATATTTGAGTGTCGAGATCAGACATTCGTATAATATTGGGCGGTTGCAATGTTTTGCTAGAAGCCTCTTGCAATCTGTAAGTTGTAGACTTACTACCAGCATTATATGATCCTATAGGGTCACACACCTAAGCAAACTGGAAGCTAAAACATGGGAATGATCATTATGGTAATGATCATGTTAATGTGTATTGGATACACATTAATATCGAGTTAATGGTGTTGTGTCGATCGACACAGTATGTGTGTCGGTCGACACAGTTCGGGCTTTCGAACAGACGTTTCGATTTATGACTCAAACGAGTCTGGCCCGTTAAGAATAATTCTAGGTCTGACTAAAACCTGAGGTTTTCGACCTGAATCAGGAGCCGTCGTCTGTTTCTTGACAGGAGAGGCAGAAACACCAAAACTCAGAGATCCCATAGATCCGGCACTAGCATCCCGGTTTCCAGGTTTGTGTGCGTGTGTATCTGGTAGAGGCGAAGCATCTGAGTCGCTTACTGATCTCGTTCACCAATCATTCCGCTGCCAGTTCTAGGTAAGAACGAGGTTGGTAATTTCAATATAACGAACCCTAGATCCTAGGAGATCCAACAGTGGTATCAGAGTTGTTTAAGGTTTAGTCTATTGAATCTGAAGCACTTAAATTCGAATACTGATGTTATTGAATTGATTGTTGCTTAGTAAATCGAATTTTCATGATGTAAATCTCGAATTAGAACCTCTTTTAAAAATTCGATGTCTGCGTTTTCGCAGCGTGTCGATCGACACAAAGCGTGTGTCGGTCGACACAGAGCGAAAACGCATAAATAAAATTTAGGGTTTTCGCAGCGTGTCGATCGACACACAGCGTGTGTCGGTCGACACAGAGCGAAAACGCGTAAATAACTTTAGGGTTTGTCTCATGGTGTCGATGGACACTAAGCTTGTGTCGGTCGACACATCGCGAAAACTTGTAAAAGATATTAGGGTTTTCGCACAGCATCGGTCGACGCACTGGGTGTGTCGGTCGATGCACCGCGAAAATGCAAAAGATTTGAAATCACACTGTGTCGATCGACACACTGGGTGCATCGGTCGACACAGACTATGCGAATGGATAGATCGGTTCAATTGGATTGAACTGGTTATCTCGCATGGTTATGTCGGTTTAATTTATAAACCCTAATGCTCTACTGTGTCGATCGACACAGGTTTAATGTCGGTCGACACAAGCCTTACGATTGGTTGAATCGGTTCAATTGGATTGAACTGGTTATCATGCTTGGTTAAGGCAGATAAGATCGGTTTAAATTGGATGAATTGGTTCAATTGAATTGGACTGGTTATCTCAATTAGAATAAACCGATATAATTGGTTAAGATCAGTCTGATTGGATAAGTCGGTTCAATTGGATTGAACCGGTTATCGTGATTAGTTAAAACTGATTGAATCGGTTCGATTAGATGAACTGGTTAAATTGGATTTGACCAGTTATCTCGAATAATCTTAAGGTTGCATATCAAGAGTCGAACAAGTGTGTCAGTCGACGCATATGGTGACGATGCAAACCGTAATCGTTTGGTTTTGAACCATATGATTAAGAAGCCGAACCGAATGACCTAACCCACTGAAATTAGAACTATTAAAACTTAATTAAAATTAGAAGTAAAATGTTCTAAACCTGTCTAATACACATTGGATGTGTGTTAGATCAAATCTTAGTTTTAATAAGGTCAACTGTCAAGACTCGTTTCGTTGTTGGATAGTCTTGCCAAGAGCTTGGTATCCACAATTACGTGAGTAAGGCAGATAGTAGCGTTGATGGTCTTGCAGTGCTTGACATCTACAATTACGTGACCTAAGAGATTGAATTACTAATCTTTTAAAGTTCCATTTCCTCAACTAAATATCAAGTGACCTTGATGTCTTGCCCAATCTTGTCTACTGTCAAGACTCGTGTCGTTTGTTGGATAGTCTTGGAGTCCTTGGTATCCACTGCAACATGAGTAAGGCAGGTGATCATTGATAGACTTGCAGTGCGACTGTTAATGATCACAAGACAGAAGAGATTGGTTTACTTGACTGGGCTGTCAGAAGTTCTGGGCCCAGAGACGTCAGAGTGGATGAGACATGGATTGTCTCATCTACGACCAAGAGTTGTACTGAGTACAATTAGCAATGGTTTGCTTACCTAGATTACTAAACTCTGGGTGATGATGAGTCGTCCACTCAGATCTTAGTGATGTATGGATCTTGGATCATTATATTCATAGAGGAAACATTGTTTGAATATAATGCGAGTTTTATTATTGGATAAGATTCCTCATTTCCTGAAATCATAACTAGAATTTTCTTTGATTAAAATTTTCAGCCTATGTCTAAAACTACCTTCTCGTTGCGATCCGTCCTCGATAAGGACAAGTTAAATGGATCAAATTTCCTGGATTGGTATCGAAATTTGAGATTTATACTCAAGCAGGAGAGTAAGGACTATGTCCTAGAGAAATATCTCCCAGAAAAGCTTGGGGCCAATCACTCAAATGCAGTATATGATGCTTGGAATAAGCATTATATTGATGTGGTAGATGAGCGTGGTCTGATGTTGGCTACCATGGAATCGGACTTGAAGAGTCAATACGAGAACATGGAGTCGCCAATAGAGATGATCACCAGCCTGAAACTAAAGTTTCAGGATCTGGCACGAGTTGAGAGATTCCAGATGGTGAAGTCTCTCACTGGGTGCAAGCTACCTGAGGATGCTCCAGTGAGTCCTCATGTCATTAAATTGATGGGTTACATTGATAACCTGGGGAAACTGGAATGTCCTGTCAGCTTAGAGTTGGCCACTGACATCATTCTGCAGTCACTGCCGTCTAGTTATGATAAGTTTGTCAAAAGCTTTATCAAGAATAACTTGACGAAGACATTGACTGAGCTGCATGGTATGATCAAAACAGCAGAGCAAGACATCATTAAGGGTAAAAGATTTGAGAAATCTTGTGTCGACAAGGGTAGAGTCAGGGCCGTCCAGATTTGGAATCAGGATAAGCATGTGTCATCTTATAAGCCCAAGTCCGGCCCATCTGGTGTGAGAAAGTGCTTCTACTGTGATGAGTCAGGGCATTGGAAGAGAGATTGCATTAAATTTTTGGAAGATTCACAAGAGATGAAGGAGATGTATGGTACTTCTTCTTCAGGTATTGTGTTATTAATTCAAGTTCTACGTATGTATTGGATACTGGTTGTGGTACTGATATTTTGGAAATATGCAGGGCCTAAGCAACAGTAGAACGTTGAAGAAAGGACAAGTGGAACTGCGTGTCTGGTATGGAGCAATTGTTGCTACATAAGCCGTAGAGATTCTCCACTTGTAGGAGCCTTTCAAGCTTGGTTTTGAATTAAGTAATTGCTACTATGTACCTGCTTCGTGCAGAGATGTCTTTCATTTTCTTGTAAAGAATTTGGATGTTTTTCATTCTGATAAAAGACAAGTGTTGCTCTTTTGATCTTAATGAAATATTATATGGTAGCACCCCTTTTGATAAATGGTTTTTATATTTCAAACCAATATACACTTGGATATAACATAAATACCAAACGGTTTAAGTCTGATGTCTTGAACTCGATTTTCCTTAGCATAGTCATATTGACCAAATAGAGCGAAGCGGCTTCAGAAGTTCCATAGTTATGGGCTTCAGGTTCATTTGATTATAAATCAATTAAGACATGAATTCTGCTTGCTGGGCCAATTGACTAAGGCTTCTTTAGCAGAGCTAAAGAAACGGGCCAGAGGCTTATTGGGCCTTACACGTACTGATGTATGTGGCCCGATGAGCATTAGTGCCAAAGGAAAACTTCAATACTTCATTGACTTATTGATGGCTTCAGTAAGTATGACTGTGTTCATTTGATGAGTCACGAGTCGGAATCCTTTGGAATGATCAAAGGAGTTTCAGAATGAAGTATAGAACCAATTTGACAGAAGTATTGAGATCCTCGATTAGATCGCGGAGGAAAATACTTGAGTCAAGAATTGGGTGATCATCTAAGTGAGTGTGAAGTCATTTCACAGCTCATCTCTCCTGAAAACCTTGAATGGTGTTTCTGAGAGAATGAATCGGATCTTATTGGATATGCTCCGATTAATGATGAGTCACATGAATCTTCCATTATTCTTTTAAAATACGCTCTAAAATGAACATGTTTACGCTAAATAAGTTTTCTATCAGAATCAGTGAAAAACACCACATTGGATGTGGACTGGGTGATTTCCAAATATGTTTTTCTGATTAATTGGGATTGCAAGGTTTGTATGAGGGAGTTGTTGTCAACAAACAAGCTTGAACCCAAATCTGATAAGTGCTGATTCGCTGGTTGTCCTAGGGAAACCGAGGCTTGGTTCTTTTGCAACCAATCCGAGAACAAAGTTTTGTTGTTCGGAACTCTGTTTTTCCAAGAAGAACAGTGGGAGTAAAAGTACAACTCGAAGAAATTCGAGAAACACAGGAGGCTGTTCAACCTGTTGAGGGAGAGCAGCGGTTAGATCTACAAAGGGCTGTAGGATCTACACCTGTGGAGCCTGAAATTCGCAGATCCGAAAGGATCCGTCACTAACTCGAGAGTGATTTCTCGTAGCCGATTGCCGTGATCAGTTGATCATTGAAAAGTGACGAGCCTGCGAAATTCAAAGAAGCGATGGTGAGCCCCAACTCCGAAAATAGGCTGGGTATGCATGTTAGCTTCACCAATCTATTCATAGATTGAAGCAAACATCTTGGAGTTGGAATCTATGTTCTGTTAAAACGGTCAAAGGCTTTGACTCGATCAGGAACGAATAGAAACAATGCATTTACAAGTAAACTAGTGGGAGCGTAGTTGCAATTCTCAAACTGTATGTTTAGAACGTACTTAATCTCATAAACGACGTTCTGACGCTAAAGTCTTGTCAAGATTTGGGTCGGAAGTCAAACTTAACGATGGACATGGGAGAAGCCGCGTAAGCTCTTGGAATATGGATCCATTGAGATGGACCAGAAGAGATAATTGGATCGTGTCAGAATCCTTATGATTATAAGATACTGGATAGTTCCAATATGCATGATTCCAAGAATGGCTTCACACCAAAGGTCTTATGGCAATGATCTTAGCAAGATGAAGTGTCTTGGACACTGGCTGAGCTAGTGTCTATGAGTGTGATTCCTTTTGCTTATGCAATAGAATCCATCATGAATGCCATATTATGCGCTCGTCTAAATGCAGCTGATGCATAAAGCATGACGAGAAGATACCAATTTGTTCCAGTAAGAGTCACTGGACAGTTGTAAAGGAATATCCCCAAGTGTTTGAGAAACACTAAGGATAGGTTCTTGTACAACTGAGAAATAGACGAATCAGTTATGAGTAGTTAGACGGACAAAGATGATTCCCGGTTCTCACATGGTTATGTCTTTTGCATGTGTAGCGGTGCTGTCTGTTGGAAAAGTTTCCAAGCAGAGGACCGTAGAATAGTGCTCATTAAAGAATAGCAGTGTGGTTTGTTGGAATGGTTCCAAGCAAGAACACCGCAGCATCTCTCACAACCTAAGCACGAGTTGTATACTGTTGTTGTAGGTACTAGACGTCTGAAGACTTGGTCTTGATTCTAGTGGGAGTTAGTTTAATTATGATGTTCAGATAGATAGGATATGGTCATGTTTATGAAAAACTGACATCAACATTATTTGACTATTGGATAATTAAATAATGGTCCCAAGATAAGTTTATGTCATATTATAGGTCATCAAGTTGAGGACTTGATCATGAAACCCTATAAGTAACAAATGACATAAATTATGATGTGTCCCTAGTCGAGATTGTTAAAGTGGGACAATAACAACCGCGAGAGACTAGATTGTGAGGTGACTGTTGACTAAGTTTCATGGAGTCAATGATATGAGTATCACAGTCAGTCACATGGATATATGTTGGTGAACATATGATCGGACATGACCCGCTAATGAGAAGTCTACAAGATAGTTATATCTGTGTCATAAGAGGTTCTCATTACGACTATAGAGTATAGTCCTTAGACTTGAGTTCATCATGCTTTCTTGCATATGAATTGGTACACTTTGACCTTGTCAAACGTCGACCCGTAACTGGCGACTATAACGGCACTATTCAAGTATATCATGAAGTGTGCGTTGAAATAGGGATGGAACAAGATGGGATTTGTCCCTTCTGAATAACGGGAGATAAATATCTCAGGGCCTATCTAAGATTAAATGCTGAGAAAATGTGTGGCTGCACTCAAACGAACTGTAGTTCAGTTGTTTGTAATGTTCAGTATAAGATCAGGAGTTCGATAAACACGATGTTGGCTTAATAAGGATGACACCAATCTTGCCTTATGCCAAATCGAGACATAGAGACAAAAGGATTATAGGAATTGATGATTCCAGTACAAGTGGGAGATTATTGGGATAGTGTCCTGAAATCACACTTGTACTCACTCCTGATGATAGTTGTGTGTCGAGATCAGACATTCGTATAATACTGGGCGGTTGCAATGTTTTGCTAGAAGCCTCTTGCAATCTGTAAGTTGTAGACTTACTGCCAGCATTATATGATCCTATAGGGTCACACACCTAAGCAAACTGGAAGCTAAAACATGGGAATGATCATTATGGTAATGATCATGTTAATGTGTATTGGATACACATTAATATCGAGTTAATGGTGTTGTGTCGATCGACACAGTATGTGTGTCGGTCGACACAGTTCGGGCTTTCGAACAGATGTTTCGATTTATGACTCAAACGAGTCTGGCCCGTTAAGAATAATTCTAGGTCTGACTAAAACCTGAGGTTTTCGACCTGAATCAGGAGCCGTCGTCTGTTTCTTGACAGGAGAGGCAGAAACACCAAAACTCAGAGATCCCATAGATCCGGCACTAGCATCCCGGTTTCCAGGTTTGTGTGCGTGTGTATCTGGTAGAGGCGAAGCATCTGAGTCGCTTACTGATCTCGTTCACCAATCATTCCGCTGCCAGTTCTAGGTAAGAACGAGGTTGGTAATTTCAATATAACGAACCCTAGATCCTAGGAGATCCAACAGATATATCATGTATGCCATGCTCTATACTCCTCCAGATGTTGCATGTGCTTTGAGCATGACGAGTAGTCACTGGAAAGCAGTCAAGAACATCCTTAAATATTTGAGAAATACTAAGGATAAGTTCTTGGTCTATGGAGGAAATGATGAGCTTGTTATGAGTGGTTACACCGATGCGAGTTTCCAGACAGACAAAGATGATTATCGATCATAATCTGGTTTTGTCTTTTGTCTTAATGGAGGAGCTGTAAGTTGGAAGAATTCCAAGAAGAGCACCGTAGAAGACTCTACAACCGAAGCTGAATATATTGTTGTTTCATAAGCTGTTTGGATTGGGAAGTTCATTATTGAACTAGGTGTGGTTCCAAGTGTTTCTATCCCAGTGGATCTCTATTGTGACAATAATGGAGCTATCGCACACGCAAAAGAACCTAGATCCCACCAAAAGTACAAACACATTATGAGGGGATATCATCTCATTCGTGAGATTTTTGATAGAGGAGATGTGAAGATTAGTAGAGTCTCGACGGATGCAAATGTTTCTGATCCATTGACTAAGCCTCTTCCACAGCCTAAGCATGAGAGTCATACTGCTGTTGTGGGCATTAAGTTTCTTAAGATGAGATTTTGATTCTAGTGGAGGGATTTTTTCTTTTATGATGTTCACGTTTACATACATTTAGTTATGTTTTCAAATTAATAAAATTTGTTTCAGATTTATTTGGTTATTGGATAACAAATAAAAGTCCCAAAATAATTTATATTATTTTATAGATCACCAAGTACATGACTTGATCATGAAACCCTATAAGTGAAAGATGACATAAATTATTGTAGTCCCTAGTCAAGGTTATTAAAACGGGACGTTAATAACTGAAGATGACTAGTATGTGAGGTGGCTGATGACTAAGTTTCGTGTAATATGTTGTATTAAAGCCAATCGCATAGACATGTGTTGGGGAACATAAGGTTGGACTGACCCGCTATAAGAACTCTATAAGATTGTTATATGAGTGTCATATGAGTTTCTCATCGCAAATATAGAGTGTAGTCCTTTGACCTGAGTTCATCATAATTTCTTACTTATGGATTAATTCACTTTGACTTTGTCAAACGTCAGTCGTAACAGGTGACTATAAAGACATTGATCTATGAATTCTGTAAGGAACATGGATGAAACAAGATGGAATTTGTCTCTCCTATATTATATAACGGGAGATAAATATCTCAGGGCCTATCAAAGATTTGATACTGAGAAATGTATGGTCGTGCTCAAACGAGGTGAATGTCAGTCGTTTGTTTGATCAGTATAAATCAGAATTCGATAAACATGATCTAGATATATAAGGGTGATACTATTTCTTGCATTATGTTAATATCGAGATATAGAGACAAAGAGATTATGGGAATAGATGATTCCAGTACAAGTGGGAGATTGTTGGGAATGTCATGAAATCAATTGTATCTACTCTTGGTTAAGTCGTAATGTCGAGGTTAGACAATCATATAATATTAGGTGGTTATAATGTTTTGCTAGAAACCGCTTATGATCTATGGATTTAGAATCCACTACTAATATTATATGATCCTATAGGGTCACACACTTAAAAAATTGGATCAGTATTATTTTGGGCTATGAAAATAATATATATATATATATAATATATATATATATTATTTATATACATATAAGATGATGTTAATAAATAATATATATATATAGTGTTTTACGAAAACACACATGCACATGTGATTATATGATTAAGAGTACTTATATTACTCTTTCTAATTGGGCTCAGCCCACTAATGTGTGTTAAGCCGACATCAACGTTATATATAGATATAATGTGATGTTGCTAATAGTTATTCACGAGAACGAGCCGCAAAAACTCTAAAAATACGAGAGAGACAAATAGTTTGTCAGATCTGAGATTCGATTTCGATGGCACTAGCATCCCCTTTCGATCCAGTTTGTGTACATGTGGATACCGGTAGAGGCACGACATTTGGAGTGCTAATAATCTTGTATCATTTTGTTTATTCCGCTACAAAATATCCAGGTATATTCGAAACTATATATCTATATTTATTTTAGTATTTGCATGAGTTCCTGGTTTGTAAATTCATAGGTTGATTATAAAATTGTTTTATAAACCGGTATGAATTTCAACACCATTTACCAACAAACAACATGATCATGGGATGACTTCCGACCTGCAACGACTCCGTGTGATCGATAAAGGAGTACATACAAAGAGTAGAAGCATACCAACGTAACAAACCAAGCGCGGACCACAAGCTCAGAAGCAAGGACGGGAAAACATTCACCAAGGACGATGAGATAGGGCTGTACAAACCGCACAACGACCCACTTGTCATTAAAGTATAAATCGGCGACTGTGAGGTAACCATAATCCTAATCGACACTGGAAGCACGGTCGAACTCATATACGAAGAAACCTTGAAAAGGATGGAACTGTACGACTACAAGATAAAGCGCTCATAAAGACCGCTGACCGACTTCACCGGAAGGACGACCACAAACGTCGGAACAGTCAAACTACCGGTCCGTGTCGGAAGAACGATAGTAATGACCAAATTCGTAATCATCGATCGGCCGTCAATCTACAACGCCATGGATCCACGCCAAGAGAGCAGTCCCGTCGACCTACTATCAATGCGTCAAGTTCCCTACTCCGAGCGGAACGTTCACACTCTGTGGAAGCCAGGAAGTCTCAAGCACATATTTTCTCGTCGAACATAAGCTGCACAAAAAGTTCCGAGTATGTCTGCTTGCCGAACCAAAGATAGAACTACCACCCCCAAAAGGGCCCAGTCGCGACATGATCGAGCAAGTCAATATCGACATCAGCGACCCATAATGATGCGTTGGCACAGGTGCGGACCTAAGAATGGACTTTAAGGACCAGCTCATTGAGTTCCTCTGCCGAAATGCTTCGACCTTTGCCTGGTCGACCAGTGACATGAAGGGGATCGACCCTACGGTAACATGCCACGAATTCCATGTCGACTCGGTATTTAAACCCATCAAACAAAAAAGGAGGAAATTGGGGCCAGAACGATCTCAAGCCGTAAACGATGAAGTAGAAAGACTATCCAAGGCGGGATCGATAACTGAAGTAAAATATCCGGACTGGCTCGCAAATCCGGTGGTCGTCAAGAAAAAGAACGGGAAGTGGAGAGTGTACCGTCGACTTCACAAACCTCAACAAAGCCTGCCCAAAGGACAGTTTCCCACTCCCTCACATCGACAAACTCGTCAAAGCCACGGCAGGCAACGAGCTCTTATCATTCATGGACGCCTTGTCGGGTACAACCAAATAATGATGCACCACGACGACCGAGAAAAAACATCTTTCATCACGGCTACAAGGTAATGCCGTTCAGCCTAAAGAACGCCGGAGCAACGTATCAGAGGCTTGTAAACAAAATGTTTGCTGACCAACTCGAAAAAATGATGGAGGTGTATATTGATGACAGGTTGGTAAAATCAGCCTCGGTTGACGACCACATTGCCCACCTCACGACCTGCTTCAACAGCTTGAACAAATATGGGATGACGCTCAACCCAGCCAAGTGCACATTCGGAGTCACTTCAGGGGAATTTCTCGGATACATAGTCACCAAAAGAGGGATAGAGACGAGCCCACAAAAGATTCCCTTCACCAAGGAATGTGCGCGAGGTGCAAAAACTCACCGGATGAATCTCCGCACTAAGCCGATTTATCTCAAAATCAACACATAGATGCCTACCTTTCTACCACCTTCTCCGAGGAAACGAGCAGTTCGAATGGGACGATGGATGCGAGAACGCCTTTCAATAGTTGAAAGAGTACCTATCTACGCCCTCGTCCTGTCCAAACCAGAAGAAGGCGAAACCTTATTGTTGGCTTTCCTAGCAGTTCCTAATCCGATTAGGCAACCCTAAGTCTGAATTCCGAGCCTAGGATCTCAGGGTTTAAGTAATTGAATCATGGATCTCGTGTTTACCTTGTTCTGGCAGCGGAAGATGGTCAGATAAACGAGATCTCTGAAGCGCCTCAGATGCTGCGCCTCTACTTCAGTCCACACGCACACAAGCTGGAATCCGCCGGGATGCTAGTACCGGGGCTCGGATCTTCTGGGAACTAATTTCTAGAGGTTTCTGTGTTTTCTCTCTGATAAAAACACTGTCTCGGGCGGCTCACTTCTCTGTCTGGGTCGAAATACATAAGATCACTTATATATGTACCGACCACCACGTAAACTGAAACATCAGTTTCGGTTTCGGCCTTGTGTCGACCGACACACTTAGTGGTGTCGATCGACACACATATTGTGTCGACCGACGCACACAATGGTGTCGATCGACACACCTCATCAAAACTCATATTCGATGTGTATCCAATACACATCGACCAGACCATATGCCAATGATCAATCCCATACGAAGTATGTCCAACTTGCTTAGGTGTGTGACCATGTAGGTTCACACGATACTGGAAATGAGTTACAACTCATTTGTCATAAGCGGTTTCTAGCAAAACATTATGACTACCCAGTATCACATGAATTGTCCGATCTCGACAATACAACTATCTCTAGAGTGAGTACAATGTGATTTCAGGACATAATCCCAACAATCTCCCACTTGTACTGGAATCACCTATTCCTACAATCCCTTCGTCTCTATATCTCGATATGGCATAAGGCAAGAGACTGTGTCATCCTTATTATAGCCAACATCATGTTCATCAAACTCCTGATCTATACTGATAAAACAAACGACTGAGAATCACCTCGTTTGAGCACGGCCATGCATTTTCTCAGTATCAAATTTTCGATAGGCCCTGAGATATTTATCTCCCGTTCTAGGAGGGACAAATCCCATCTTGTTCCATCTCTGTTTCTACACATACTTCATGATACGCCTAAGCAATGCCGTTATAGTCGCCAGTTACGGAACGACGTTTGACAAGGTCAAAACGCACCAATTCATATGCTAGAAAGCATGATGAACTCAGGTCTAAGGACTATACTCTATAGTCGTAATGAGAACCTCCCATGACACTGATATAACTATCCTGTGGAGTTCTCATTAGCGGATCATGTCCGATCATATGTTTATCAACATATATCTATGTGACTGACTATGATAATCATATCATTGACTCCATGAAACTTAGTCCAACAGTCACCTCACATACTAGTCTCGCGCGGTTATTGGTGCCCCACTTCAATAACCTCGACTAGGGACAATCATAATTTATGTCATCTTTTACTTATAGGGTTTCATGATCAAGTCCTCAACTTGATGACCTATAAGATGAACATAAAGTACTTTGGGACCATTATTTAATTATCCAATAATTAAATAACACCGATGTCAGTTTTAACTTACATAAACACTACCATAGCATGTCTATGTGAAGATTATAACATAACTAAAATAACTCCCACTAGAATCAAGATCATCTCTTCAGATATCTTACACCTACAGCAACAGAATAAATTTCGTGCTTAGGTTGTGGGAGATACTGCGGTGTTATTGCTTGAATTAATTCCAACAAACCACACCGCCATTCAGATAAAAGCACTATTCTACGGTCCACTGCTTGGAGCCTTTCCAACAGATAGCACCGCTATTCAGACAAAGAGACATAACCAGGTAGGAACCGGGAATCGTCTTTGTCCGTCTAACTACTTTCAACTGGTTCGTCACTTTCTTAGTTCACCACGAACCTATCCTTAGTGTTTCTCAAACACTTGGGATATTTCTGGTAACTGTTCAGTGACTATTACCGGAACATTTTTGGTATTTTCTTGTCATGCTTTATGCATAAGCTGCATCTAGACGAGCGCAAACATGGCATTCATGATGGATTCTATTGCATCAGCATAAGCAATCACACTCATTAATACTAGTTCAGACAGTGTTCAATAACACTTCTTCTTGTTAATATTGTTACTAGCTCAGCCAGTGTCCAAAACACTTCATCTTGCTTAGATTATTGCCATAAGACCTTTGGTATGAAGCCATTCTTGGAATCATGCATATTGGAACTGTCCAATACCTTATCAACATAAGGATTTTGACACGATCCAACTAGCCTTTCTGATCCATTCCAATGGATCCTAATTCCAAGAACTTTCACGGCCTTCTCCAATGTCTATCGTTGAATTTGACTTCCGACCCAAATCTTGATAAGACTTTGGCGTTGGAACGTCGTTTATGAGATTAAGTATGTTGTCTACATACAGTGTGAGAATTGCAATTACGCTCCCACTAGTCTTCTTGTAAACGCATGGTTTCATTTCTTTCTGATCAAGTCAAAACTTTTGACCACATTATCAGAATGTTGATTCCAACTCCAAGATGTTTGCTTCAATCCAGAAATGGATCGGAGAAGCTAACATGCATACCCAGCCAATTTTCGGAGTTGGGGCTCACCATCGCTTCTTTGAATTTCGCATGCTCGTCAGTTTTCAATGATCAATAGATCACGACAATTGGTTACGAGAAATCACTCTCGAGTTAGTGACGGATCCTTTCGGATCTGCGAATTTCAGGCTCCACAGGTGCAGATCCTACAGCACTTTGTAGATCTCACCGCTGCTTTCCCTCAACAGGTTGAGCAGCCTCCTGTGTTTATCGAATTTCTTCGATGTGTACCTTTACTCCCACTGTTCCTTTTGAAAGTACGATCTTTCTCAAAAGACACAGTTCCGAACAACAATGCTTTGTCCTCGGATTGGTTGCAAAAGTAGTAAGCCTCGGTTTCCCTAGGACAACCAGCGAGGTAGAACTAATCAGATTTGGGTTCAAGCTTATCAGCTATCATCCCCAAATCATCAAAAACAACTTTCTTGAAAAGACTTCCAGTCCACATCCAATGTGGTGTCTTTCAATTGATTCTGATTGAAACCCTTTTCTGCGCAAAGACAGACATTTTAGAACGAATTCTTAAATGATTATGGAAGATTCCTGTGACTCATCATCAATCGGAGCATATCTAATAAGATCCGATTCATTCTGTCAGATGATCACCCAATTCATGACTCAAGTATTTTCCTCCGCGATCCAATCGAGGATCTCAATACTTCTTGTCAAATCGAATTCTTTACTTCATCTTGGAACTCCTCAAGGGATTCCTGCTTGTGTCTCATCAAATGAACACAGCCATACTTATTGATGCCATCAATGAGGTAATGAAGTACAGAAGATTTCCTCTGGCACTAATGCTCATCGGGCCGCATACATCAGTATGTGTAAGGCCCAATAAGCCTCTGGCCCGTTTCCTTTAGCTCTGCTAAAAGGGCCTTAGTCATTTGGCCCAGTGAGCAGAATTCATATCTCGAATGATTAATAATCAAATGAGTCCAAAACTATGGAACTTCTGAATCCGCTTCACTTTATGTGGTTAAACGACTATGCCAAAGAAAGTCGAGTTCGAGTCATCAGACTTAAACCTTTAGTATTTGTGTTATATTCAAACTCACGCTGGTTTAAGATATAAAACCCATTCCAAACGGGGTGCTACCATATGATATTTCATTAAGGTCTAAAGAACAAAACTTGTCTTTTATCAAAATGAAAAACATCCAAATTCTTACAAGAAAATGAAAGACATCTCTACACAAGGCAGATACATAGTAGCAATTACTTAATTTCTAAAACCAAGTATGAAAGGCTCCTACAAGTGGAGAATCTCTACGGCTCATGCAGCAACCATTGCTTCATACCAGACACGCAGTTCCACTTGTCCTTTCTTCAACGTTCTACTGTCG
This sequence comes from Orychophragmus violaceus, assembly GCA_030180135.1. Taxonomy (NCBI): domain Eukaryota; kingdom Viridiplantae; phylum Streptophyta; class Magnoliopsida; order Brassicales; family Brassicaceae; genus Orychophragmus; species Orychophragmus violaceus. Next base: position 69,912,367 of record CM058229.1, on the reverse strand, counting down.
CTTAGGTCTTGCATATTTCAAAAATATCAGTACCACAACTAGTATCCAATACTTACGTAGAACTTGAAGTAATAACACAATACCTGAAGAAGAAGTACCATACATCTCCTTCATCTCTTGTGAATCTTCCAAGAACTTAATGCAATCTCTCTTCCAATGCCCTGACTCATCGCGGTAGAAGCATTTTCTAACACCAGATGGGCCTGACTTGGGCTTATTAGATGACACAGGCTTATCCTGATTCCAAATCTGGACGGCCCTGCCTCTACCCTTGCCAACACAAGATTTCTCAAATCTTTTACCCTTTATGATGTCTTGCTCTGCTGTTTTGAGCATGCCATGCAGCTCAGTCAACGTCTTCGTCAAGTTATTCTTGATATAGCTTTTGACAAACTTATCATAACTAGACGGTAGTGACTGCAGAATGATGTCAGTGGCCAACTCTAAGCTGACAGGACATTCCAGTTTCCCCAGGTTATCAATGTAACCCATCATTTTAATGACATGAGGACTTACTGGAGCATCCTCTGGTAGCTTGCACCCAGTGAGAGACTTCACCATCTGGAATCTCTCAACTCGTGCCAGATCCTGAAACTTCAGTTTCAGGCTGGTGATCATCTCTATTGGCGACTCCATGTTCTCGTATTGACTTTTCAAGTCTGAGTTCATGGTAGCCAACATCAGACCACGCACATCTACCACATCAATATAATGCTTATTCCAAGCATTATATACTGCACGCGAGCGATTGGTCCCAAGCCTTTCTGGAAGAGCTTTCTCAAGGACATAGTCCTTGCTCTCCTGCTTGAGAATGAATCTCAGATTCCGATACCAATCCAGGAAGTTGGATCCATTTAACTTGTCCTTCTCAAGGACGGATCGCAACGAGAAAGTAGTCATAGACATAAGCTGAAATCCAAGAAAAACAAAGATTTAGTTATGTATATGATGAGAAATCTTATCTAATAAGAAAACTCGCATTATATTCAAACAATGTTTCCTCTATGAATATAATGATACAAGATCCATACTTCACTAAAATCTGAGTGGGTGACTCGCCATCACCCAAACTTTAGTTATCTAGGTAAGCAAATCATTGCTAATTGTACCCAGTACAACTCTTGGTCGTGGATGAGACAAACTATGTCTAATCCACTCTGATGTCTCTGGGCCCAGAACTTCTGATAGCTCAGTCAAGTAAAACCAATCTTTTCTGTCTTGTGATCATTGACAGTCGCACTGCGAGTCTATCAACGAACACCTGCCTTGCTCAGGTCACTGTGGATACCAAGGACTCCAAGACTATCCAACAATGAACCGAGTCTTGACAGTAGACGAGATTGGGCAAGACATCAAGTTCACTTGATGTTTAGTTGAGGAAACTAAGCTCAGAAAGGTTGATCAAATCAATCTATTAGGTCATGTAATTGTTGATGTTTAGCACTGCAAGTCCATTAACACAACTACCTGCCTTACTCACGTAATTGTGGACACCAAGCTCTTGGCTAGACCATCACACAACGAAATGAGTCTTGACAGTTGACCATATTGAAGCTAAGATTTGATCAAGGTTTAGGTCGAGTTTGGTTTCTGCAAATTCAAGGTTCAATATCCAGAATTTCGAGTACTGTATCGATCGACGCAGACTATATCTGTCGATCGACACCACCAAACAAAACCGGACTTCAATAACCGGTTAATCCAATTAACCCGGTTCATCGAACCGGTCATGTCGATCGACACAACCCGTGTGTGACGGTCGAAATAGACCTAAACCTAAGACAGTTTTGATAACCGTTTCAATCCAATTGAACCGACTTATCAGATCAAACTGATCTTAACCATTCAAATTGGTTTATACTAATTGCGATGATCAGTTCAATCCAATTGAACCAATTCATCCAATTTAAACTGTTTTAATCAGTTTCATCTAATTGCGATAACCGATCCAATTCAATTGAGTCGACTTATCCAATCAAACCGATTCAACTCATCGGTTCATTCTAATTGAGATAATCAGTTCAATCCAATTGAACCAATTCATCCAATTTAAACCGATCTGTCCGGACTTAACCAAGCATGATAACCGGTCCAATCGAATTGAACCAATTAACCATTCGCTAGGTATGTGTCGACCGACACTAACATGTGTCGATCGACACTCGACCGAATCTGTTCTGTGTCGACCGACACTCAACATGTGTCGACCGACACTCAACCTGTGTCGATCGACACAGTAGGCTTTTGGTTTTTCTTCGCGAAAAACCATAGCCGTCGATTAAAACCATAGCCGTCGATTCTGTCGAATTCGCCACTTTGTGTCGACCGACACACCTAGTGTGTCGATCGACACTGTGCGAAATCACATATTTGATTTTTCGATCATAATCGATCTCACTTGTTCTAACCAAACAACCTAGTTTGCGAATCTAAATCATCAAATTCATTTAGACAGGTTGATTCAATGGAAAACCCTAATGCTCTGATACCACTGTTGGCTTTCCTAGCAGTTCCTAATCCGATTAGGCAACCCTAAGTCTGAATTCCAAGCCTAGGATCTCAGGGTTTAAGTAATTGAATCATGGATCTCGTGTTTACCTTGTTCTGGCAGCGGAAGATGGTCAGATAAACGAGATCTCTGAAGCGCCTCAGATGATGCGCCTCTACTTCACCCCACACGCACACAAGCTGGAATCCGCCGAGATGCTAGTACCGGGGCTCGGATCTTCTGGGAACTAAGTTCTAGAGGTTTCTATGTTTTCTCTCTGATAAAAACACTGTCTCGGGCGGCTCACTTCTCTGTCTGGGTCGAAATACATAAGATCACTTATATATGTACCGACCACGACGTAAACCGAAACATCAGTTTCGGTTTCGGCCTTGTGTCGACCGACACACTTAGTGGTGTCGATCGACACACATACTGTGTCGATCGACACACATACTGTGTCGACCGACGCACCCAATGGTGTCGATCGACACACCTCATCAAAACTCATATTCGATGTGTATCCAATACACATCGACCAGACCATATGCCAATGATCAATCCCATACGAAGTATGTCCAACTTGCTTAGGTGTGTGACCCTGTAGGTTCACACGATACTGGAAATGAGTTACAACTCATTTGTCATAAGCGGTTTCTAGCAAAACATTATGACTACCCAGTATCACATGAATTGTCCGATCTCGACAATAAAACTATCTCTAGAGTGAGTACAATGTGATTTCAGGACATAATCCCAACACTTATACCTCTACATATCAGTATCAAGCTCCGCAGTAAATGGTATCCTCGTCAGGGAAGACAGGGGCGACCAAAAGCCGGTCTTCTACATCAGCAAAAGCCTCGAGACACTGAAACACGATACTCCACCTTGGAAAACTCGCTCTAGCGGTCGTCACCTCTGCAAGGAAACTACGGCCATACTTCCAGTCTCACTCGGTGACCGTCCTCACCAACCAACCACTGCGAACAATACTCCACATCCCAAATCAATCAGGACGAATGGCGAAATGGGCGGTGGAACTTAGCGAGTGCGACATCGACATGTTTAAGACCGGGCGGAGGATTTTCTTGGGGTAAAAGAATTCTGAAACGACGGCCTAACCATTCCAAAATGGCCATCCCGCCACTAACCAAGCTCTGCTGAAGAACTTGCTCAAAAGAGCAATCTATTCCACGTCTTCCCAGATGGATCCACTCCGACGTACAATCAGTTGCTCTGACATAAAAAATAATATCAAGGGAATAGATGACAAAAACATTCGATACAAAAATAAAAATAAGGAAGTAACTCACGTGGAAAGCAACTGATCCTGGAAATAGCAGACTAGAGCATGTTATTGAAATTAACGACGCATCATATCAGTTCAAATGAAGGACCGCCCTTAAGTTGGGAAGGGCGACAAATGAAAGCAACCACCGGCACAAATCTATGTATCGACGAGTTACCTTTTAGCAAAAACAATATAAGTGCATCGGCGAGATCGATTAGGCATGATTCCAGAGGTCGACACAAATTGGAACACAAAAAAACGAAGAACATGTCAACATGTTTAAGGAAGAGATGAAGATAAAAGAGAGAAAATGAATTGACGTTTTGATAGAAGTAAATGAGAGGGAATAAGTGAGAATGAGGAATAGCGATAAAAGGAAAAGCTATATTTTTAGGGGTAGAAAGATCGGTCGAAGCGAGACAACAATTACCAATTCTGATATAAAGCTACACGACATTCCTGTCAGGCCAAACACATTCATTGGTGGAAGAAAAAACGCTTTAAATGACTCCGAAAAATTCTTAATGTAAATATGAAACCAAAAATACGTTCAAAAAATTACGAATCAACATCTACGGCTGTTAATTTTTCTATACATACCATGTATATTTATTATTTGTATGTATGTATATATAATTAAGATTTTATGCATTTGAGTATAACAATTTTGATGTGCGTATAAAATTAAAAATTAAAATTTATACTATTTAGACTTAAAAGTAGTTATCACGTTTTATACAAAAAATATACATAAATTAACTAACAAACAAAATAATACCCGGCATGATCAAAAAAAGTTAGAAGCATGTGAGAAATTTCATGTGTGAAACTGTAACTTTTAATTTAAGGGGTAACAAATGATAGCCTTATATAAATAAGAGGTCAAACTGGAAATAGTTGACACTCGAAAGCCTTCTCTCTATCCACTCATTCGCCGGCCAAAACCCTCTTAAAACCTCACTCTCTGGTGAGATCTTACCGGGGAGAAAAATGTCGTCTTCCAGAATCTTCTTAGTCGGAAACTCCATTTTCCGACCTCAGAAACCCTCGTTTCCACTCTCTTTCAATCGTTTTCCCTCTGTTTCCCTCCGTTTTCGATGCTTCTCAAATGACGCCACTGCCGCCGCAGCAGCCACCGTGGATTCGAATTTACCGTCTGCATCTCAGTCTCCCCATCCATGGCCAGAGTGGATTAATTTTGTCGATCGCTTGAAGACGAAGGGCTATTTCACCAAAGACATCGAAGATGATACTGTTTATCAAGAGATGAACGTAGTTAAGGATGCTTGTCTCAGCTTCGCTCGCGATCGATACGACGTTCTTAGGTAAAAAGTTCTAGAATTTCTGACCCTCTATTTTCACATTACTGATGTTCTTGCTCTTTTGATGCAGATCCTTGTCGTCGGGAGATATACAAGCTCTCGTGGAGCGTGGATGCCCTAATCTCTTCCGAAAAACTGTTAATTCCTCCAAAAGGATTCGAGCTCATGTTCGATTAGACGAAGGAGAGGTATGTACACATGTTGCTTTAGCTAGGGAATGTATAGAGATCTTAACCACAAGAAATGTTTCTTTTGAATTAGGTTTGTGGTTCTTGTGAGCTTCGTAGCTCTTGTGATAGAGCTTATGTTATACTAAAGGACTCAGAAGCTGATGCTCGAACCGTTGATGTTATGCGTTTACTATTGTTCAATGCGCTTGATTCGGTTGTTATCTCTCGAGGAGAAATTCCACCAGGTAGAGAACTTGTTCATGAGTCGGCAAGAAGACTTCTTTTAGAGTTGCTTGAGCTCAGTGAGAAGCCTGTAAACCCTGTCTTGCCGAAACCTGCTTCCAAGGTATCGTTGCCTCCCAAGGAGAGGGTTTTTAAATCGAGGAATGATGAGCCTTCTCAACTTGTTCGATCTCATTACAATGCAGATTGGGCTTGTCCTAAGTAAGTAATTCTGCGAATGAGTTAGCTTTTTCATGCCTCTAGAGAAACTGGACGAACATTTCATACATTTTAAATCAAATATTGTTTCCTAAGCTCTTACATAACTTCTAGAACATATCGTATCTAACGTTGCAAAGATCTACTGAATCTTGAAGTTGTATCCAATAATGTTGTCAGCTTCTTTGGATGAAGAGGTTCAAAACATTGCTTTATAAAATTAGTGTTTTGCCGTAGATTTCTGAATGTGTTTCCGCCTATGTGTTCCTCTACAGATGCGACTTTCTAAACTTTGCCAGAAATGAAAGATGCCGAGAGTGCAATGAAGTCGCTGACAGACGATCTGTTGCTGCTGTTGTCAAGGAAGGAGACTGGCTATGCCCTGAGTAAGTCTATATCTGACAATTACCTTTTTTCTCGGAATCAAAAGTCTCAAGACTTTTATGCCGTACCTCATCGGTTATTCCTTGCTGATCCACAGGTGCAATTTCTCAAACTTTCAAAGAAACCAGAGCTGTCTGAAATGCAAAGCAAAGGGACCAAAGAGAACATCAATGGAGAATATTGAAATGAAAAAGGGAGACTGGAACTGCTCTGGGTTGGTTCTTCTTACCTGTCTCCTTTGCGTCTATCTCTTTGTGATTATGATCTGTCTGCTAAAGACTAGAAGCTTGAAAAAATCAAATCTTTAAAATTCTTCTGTGTTTGATTAATTGCCCCTTTGTGTTGGTCATAACACTTTTGTGTGTATTTTTAGGTGTGGATTCATGAACTTTTCTAGCAACAAAAAGTGTAAACAGTGTAGGGAACAACGTCCACAGAGGCAACTGGAGCCTGGAGAATGGGAATGTCCCTCGTGCGTCTCTCTTTCCCCTATCTCTAATTTAGAACTTGATATGTTTTATATATCTCTAATTCTTCCTTTGTCTTAATGTGCTGCAGATGCGACTTCTTGAACTATAGGAGAAACAGTTTTTGCAAGAAATGCGAGTGCAAACGACCTAGTGAATCTAACAACCATCAAGATGATCATTCATGGAAGCGACCTGCCTTACTGTAATTTTTTGCCTTAATGTAAACTTTTGCGTTTGAACTTACCAAATTCGCAGCTTGCTACTTGTTCTTACTTCTTCATTAAGTTCCCAAATTTCTAAACAGACTAAATACTTCAGAGCAGATAGATAATGGAAACCTAATCAATAGTCACATTCATCTTCAAAGCTATTTTACATATTTTGATGCAAACTGTCATTTCTAATACGAAACTAGCCAGGATTATACAACCTTCAGGGCAAAAAGACTTGCAAGTTCTACCTTAGGTATAGGCCTTAGCTACTTTAAAGTATGGTTGGCAAGAACGTAGCATGGTTCACAAACCGTCGAAACCTCCATGAATCTGCAACCAGTGTTCCGAAATCAATAGTGTGGGTGGGCTTGAAGCTTCGGAGACAAGGTTTTGGAACGTAGCATGGTTCCATTAGGTCGAAGAACGAAACTAGAATTCCTAACAGTTCGGATAGATCCAGAATCTGACCAGGAATCCATGTATCCGAAGAGTTCAAGCCCACCCACACTAGCTCCCCTTTCTTCCACATCTTAGGGTTTAAGCTTTCTCTCTGAACTGAGAGGAGAAAGAAAACAGTACTAGTACTCTTTTTTTTTTTTCATCTGATAATATTGATCTTAAGGTGAAATACAGGGGTGGGATACTAAAACCGAAGGAAAACAAATACTCCCCGGTAGCTAAAGCCCATACAAGGGTTGCAAGAACCTAAACAAAGGCAGCCATTCATAAACTAAGAAACTCAGAACTAAAGACTAAGACTAACGGTAAAACTAGAATTGATAAGAGGCGGAGAGTGTTCGAGATCAGCCGGATTTGGGCCTACACTAAGAAGCCAACAAAACCCGAAGAAGAGCATTAACAACGGGAGAACCACCAACATCCGAGAAGCTTTGCAACCAAATCGAAGAACCAGAAAGGTATGACAGTCTGAAAACGATAGACGAGGAAAACATGCCTCACGACCAACCTTTCCACCGAAGAGAAGCCAACAACAACTAGGAGAGCCACTAGACGATTCACCGTCGCTGACAAAGAACACTTGAAACACCACACTCAAGTCAACGCTAGAACGATTCCAAGAGATTCAAGCACAGTCGATGCACTGAAGACGAAAGACGAGCAGGAGACAACCGAAGCTCGAGAGAAGAAGTAACACACGAGCCCAAAAGGGCCACAAATCGCAAAGGCGACACAAACGAGCAGAACCATCCCGGAACCAAGCGAACATCAAAGGAACTAGAGGTGAAGAAAGACCTGAGGAGACGTCAGCGAAAGCACCTGTACTGCACCAAGCAGCTACACCGCACCGTCAACAGATCCTCGATCTGACATATGGCGCCAGACTCGCCACAGATCCCAACTCTCCAAACCATGATAGAACCAAAATCGGGATCAACAGAGATCACCACAAATAAGAAACTTCAGGCAAAACACTAAGAGAAATCTCTGAGAATAGCCGCATATCCCCAAAACAACAGAAGAAAAGGGGTAAAATCTCGTGTAGCCTTATGGCTCTAAAAAAATCTCACTTGCCCCCCTAGTAATCTCTCATACCCTTCTCTATTTAATGAAATGTTGTTTGACCCTTTTGCCCTCGGTTTACAGTAAAAATTTGTGGTTAAGGAATTCGCAATTGGGATGGGGAATTTGGTTTTGGGGATCTTGGTTTGGGATTGGGTTTTAAAAATAAATTTGGTTTATGAAAAAAAGGAAAAACGATATTCAGACGGGGACCTCCCAGCTCCCTCGCGCGTCGCCGGACCCCTGCGTCGCCTATCCGTTTTGCTCGTCGGCGCCGTCGCGCCTCCGACCACTCGCCGCATCCGTCGTGCTCCGTCAACTCAACGAGGTGTGCTTCCCCCTCGATCTGCATTCATCTCTATTTGAATGGGATTGGGTTTGAATTGGATTTATGAGTTCGAACATTGTTGTTTAGCCAATTGATTCTTGGTCGATTGGGATTACCAATTGTATAATTGCATTCCAGAGAATTGGGATTATAAGCATATTGGCGGATTCAAATTGTAATTTGTGTTTTGTAGGAGAACTGGGGACAACTAGTGCAACTGATGCATGTTGTATAACAAGTAAAACTGGTATAACTTGTAAAACGAGTAGAACTAGTAAAACAACTAGTATAAATAGTAAAACCAAGAATCGTTATGTATGCATAGTATAACTGGTATAACTGTGTACAACTAGAAGTATATACTAAGTTTTTTGCTTTTGTTTTGGCATGATAGAATGAGCGACAGTGTTTGCATCCATTATAAATGTCAGGGGCGCATGTGTAGCCTAGTGTTTAAAGAGGAAATAACTTTGGAGATGGTAGTAGCTAGGCTTTACAAGAAGCATGCGTTAGATGAGAATAAGGTTAGACTGGAATTGAGTTACATTCCTTTGGTGGTTGGCTGTGAAGAACATTTGAGTATTTCTGATGATGAAGATCTTTGTGGTTATCTAATCACCGTTGATAAAGATAACCGTAGAAGTCTCTTGTGTGTGGAAGTCATGGATATACCGGATCTGCCCTCGCATCAGTCAAGAGTAGCGGAGAAAAGCTCCGCCGGTCTGAACTACGAGCATGATGAAATCGGAGAAGTAGAATCTAATGCCGAACCTAATGCCTTGACATTGTTTGATGAAAACGGAGAAATAGGAGCTAATATTTCGCCGGTGTTTGTTGAAAATGGTCAAGCAAGTCAAGAAGAGCAAGTGAGACAGGATGAAGGTGATAAAGTTACGGATAATGTTACGGATAATGTTACGGATACGTCGAGTTTGCGTGCTGTATGTCGTGAGGTACCACCCGTTGTGGAAGGTAGTAAGATTATAGCGCCATGGGAAGACGGTCTTGGGTTGATTGTGCATCAAGAATTATGAGATAAGAAGGCGGTTATTGAGTTGTTTGAGAGTTTGGCATTTAAAAACTGTTTTGATTATGTTATAAAACATTCTGATAAAACGCGGTGGGTGGTTAAATGTTCTATTGAGAGATGTAATTGGAGTCTACGAGCATCAAGGCTTGAGAACTCGGATATGTTCTCTATTAGAACGTACACGAAGATGCACACATGCAACCGTGCCGACCAAACTGGAAGCGCTGATTGTATGAAAGGCTCGTCGCAGCTAGTTGCATCGTATTTGAGTGAAGAATATCCTGGGAAACTCGAAAATCCGAAGCCTATAACCATCATTGATCTAGTTAGGCGAAAATATGGCGTAGACATATCATATTCTACGGCGTTAAGAGGGAAAACTCAAGCAGTTTGTGATTTACGTGGTAGTCCGGAAGATAGCTACAAATTGTTGTATCGTTATCTGTATGTGTTAGAGGAGGTCAATCCTGGAACAATAACTGCTGTGGAATTGGATGAGGGAAAAAAATTTAAGTATCTATTCATAGCTTGGGAGTTAGCATTGAAGGCTTTGGATGCATGAGGAAAGTGATAATTGTTGATGCAAGTTTCCTCAAGACCGGATATGGTGGTGTACTAGTTTTCGCCATTTGTCAGGATCCTAATCGTCACATTTATCCCATAGCGCTCAGTGTTCTCGATGGTGAGAATATAGCTAGTTGGACATGGTTTTTCGAGAAGTTGAAAAGTGTTGTAGGCGGTGACTCGTCCGATTTGGTATTTGTGAGTGATAGAAATGCAAGCCTCATCAATGCAATAGCATAGATGTTTCCACAAGCTTATCATGGGTACTGTTTGTGGCATTTGGCCCAAAACGTGAAAGGACATGCTGGTAGTGCAAACCAAAAGGTAGTCTCTAAAAGGTTCCAGGAGATAGGTTGGAGTCACACACCAGCTGAGTTCTACAGTCGTCTCGAGATATTTAAGAGGAGATATCCTTCCGCGGCGAAGTATGCTGATGAAACTACCGTGAAGGAAAAATGGGCAAGATGTTTTTCTCCAGGTAAACGATACAACATAGACACGAGCAACTCTGTGGAATCCTTGAACAACGATTTTCTTGATGCGAGGAGGTACTCCTTAATACCACTGCTTGATACGATCATTCGCAAATTTTCGGATTGGTTTAACAAGGATAGGAAAGAGGCCGTGGCTGGACATCCTTCTGAAAAATTCGTGCCTTTGGTCCTGAACTTCATACATGATAATTGGCCACTTGCTAAGACATTAGCTGTGAGGGAGGTAAACACTTTTGAGCTCGAGTACGAAGTCGATGATGTTGATGGAAAAGTTTGTTTGATGAACTTGGAAACGAAAAGGTGCTCGTGTGGTTTCTTCCAAATCCAACAGTATACTTGTCTCCATGCCCTAGATGCATACCACTCATACCAAAATAGTGATAGAGCTCGTATTACTAGAATACAACTCGTTGATTTGTGTTCAAAATATTATTTGGCGGAGGTGTGGGCATTGGCTTATTATAGGTCCATTTATGTTGTCCCTGATATGTTTGCATGGAACGTCCCGGATCACATCAAAGAGAAGCAAATCCTACCTCCGGATTACAAGATAACGAGGGGTCGGAAGAGAGTACACAGATTTCCATCAGCTGGAGAAGGAGGGAAACGACGAAGGTCACAGAATAAAAGGCGGCCAAGAACTTACCAAGGAACACTGCCGTGGATGTTATTTGGATATAACGACGATTGATATGTGTGTTAGCTTTGTTTTGATATTTGATGTGGATGATTGTTGGTAAAACTGGTAAAAAGTGTAATATTAAGTGATATTAAAACTAATTATATTGAATACTGAGTACAACTGTGTAAAACTGAAATACTAAGTGATTATCGTACTTATAATGAATATCATTAGCGAAAATAAAAATAATTAACATAGTTTTTAACTTGTAAGAGATTTTAACTCAATCAACGTCTTATCGTAAGAGATTATCGTAAGAGATTTTAACTTGTAGGATCACGTCTTTCGGAAATTACGTCCTTCAGAAAATCAATCAACATAGTATTACACAGATTGGAAATCACCAACGATATTCATATACTTTGAAGAACATTTTTCGAACAATGGACATGTTAGGAGGATATGTTTTCATAAGTTGAGGAATGTTACATATTAATACACAGAAATACTATATTTGTATAACAATTGTGTATAATAATCTGTAAAACTATAAAATCAAATTTAAAGTTCTAGTAAAACTGAATATATTGAAAACAGGCAAAGTACAACTATTAAGAAACTTTGTACAACTACAAACTCTTGTAAAACTATGTGTATTTGTCGAGCTGGAAAATTCAAAGTTAACAAAATTTTCGGCGGCAAAATTCAGAATTGACGAATATTTTTGGCGCCCAAACCCCAAAAATATACTTTTCCTCCTTTCTCTACTCACTTTATCCCACTTCTCCCTCTCTCTCTCCTTAGGGGGTCGTATCTATCCACTTTATCCTCTCTCTCTCCTTATCGTCTCTCTCCTTTCGAGAACTCTTTTCCTCTCTCATTTCATTTTCTACTCTCTCAATTCAACTTCTTCCCTCTTCTCTTGGACATGGACAAATTCGAAGCCGATCCTTACTACAGTGACATGAAGCAGAAGAAGAGGGAGTACGACATGATGTGTTTCATCGCAGATGGTGACAATGGCATACCAACAAGATGCCCGTGCGGTGGTCGAATCATTGTGGAGCCTGAACCTGACGTGGGAAAGAGACATTTTGTTTGTAATGCGTTTAGGGTAAGATATGTTGATTTGGTGATTCGTTGGTTCGGTGTTTAAGGAGAGTTTTTTATGTGCAGGATAATGGGCTACACATTCGGAAACTTTGGGTTAGCGGCGTCGAGGAAGAAGCCACTAGCTTAAGGAATATTGTGGACTCCCAGGCCGTGAAGATTGAAAGCCACGAATATCGAATTGAGCAGTTGAGATTGGCGCTCAAGAAAAGAGGTGATGAGATTGAAAAGCTTAAGGAATTGCTGGGAAAATGGGCTACAAATGTTAAATGTTTTTAAAATGTTGTCCTCCCTCCTGTTGGTTGGGATCGGGATCCGTATGTTGGTTTCCTTTCGGTTTGTAATGCCACCTATTGCTTAAATGCACAATCTAGTTTTACTTAGTTTTACTTAGTTATACATATTTACCAGTTATACATAGTTATACATAGTTATACCAGACTAGTTATACTAGTTTTACTCAGAAACATTTCCAAACATAGATACTAACCCAAAACATACAGTTTAACAACAGTGTAGTTACACCCAAAAAAGGTTAAAAAAAAAAAGCATCTTCAAACCACAATAGTACTATAAAACAACCACAAACCAAACAACTTCAAAACAACCAAGTCCTAATCCAGCCTCGACTTTGTGTTGCGCTTCTCAGCTGCAGTAGATGTGTCCCCCACCTTTCGTTTAGCAAGGGCCTTCTCTGCCGCTTTCTTCTCTGCCACTTTCTTCTATGCCTTAGTCTTCTCTATCGCTTCTCGGACATGTAATCGTATGATACAATTAGAATACACGGTTCTCCAAGTATTTTCATAAATATATGGAACTATTTTTACCATTTGTGCTTCTAGGTCTTTCATTTGATCCATGTACTCTTCAATGGGTTTGATTCTCTTATCCATCTCGACAAACCCCCCAAGCAACATCTTAAATCCATCTTGCATCGTTGACTGCATCCCTTTCATGACCTCAACAAGTTCACTCTGATTAGGAATCGAAGTTCCATCAATGGCAGCAGGTCTCTTTTCCTCAGTTTTTTTTAGCTCAGGTGTTTTTAGCTCTTCCTCCTCCTCTGCCTGTCGGAAAGCCTTCGCTTCGTTATACATCTCCTGAAAATAGACCTTCTTCCCAGCCGAAATAACCTTCATCCAACTCTCAATAACAGGATCGTCGAGATCATTGATATCGCTTTCTTCATAGATACCCTCAAGGAGAGCTTCTTCATGTCCATCTCGAGTTGGCAGGATGTTGTCAATGCCCCGCGGACACTTAATATTAGCAAGTCCTTCATTGATCCGTGAGAGAGTGATGAGGACATCGACTCAAGCGTTGACTCAAGCATTGACTCAAGCGTAGAGATACGTCAAGAAGACCTAGAAGAAGTACCTGCTGCTCAAGACGTGACGACCATGAGAGATCCTCCAAGGACAAGATCAGGAACTAGAAGACTCAGAGCACTGTTCAACACATCCATTCAGAGTCTCCTAGCTCAAGATTATCAAGTGGAGCGTTTAGAGGCTCAAATGAAGACAATTGAAGACTCGATGATGATCTTCTCAATTCAGCCCACTTAGGCCCAACCATGGACGACCACACACGCTCAATAAGGTATGATTTCAATTCATATATTGTGTTTGTTCATTTTGCAGGTCCAAGTCTTATATTAGTTGTCTGAGTCAGAGTCTGTATTAGTAGTTAAGTGAGTCAAGTTTCCCTGTATTACTTTAAAGTCAGACCATAGGATATTTTATTTAGTAGCCGTTGTAATTAGGTTTTCTGCCCTAGAAGGCAACAGCTGCACGATCCCCTTTATAAGGATCCTTAGCAGCCGTGTATCATTTACCAATATCAATACAATAACGCAGTTCTTCTTCTTTGAGAGAAAACACCTTTTCGATTCTAAGCTTTCTTGTGAGTCATATCAAGCGACCTTAGATTCAGTCTTATCACAAGATCCTTCATCTCTTGTGTGGCGACAATCAATCCATCTTCTATCCATTCAATCATCTCACGTTCATTCTAAGGAGTCTAGAGACCCGAGGATTGAATCCATCTTATCACAACATCACCCACGATCTAGAATAGAGCGACCTCAGTCCCTGTTCTACGTCAAACACGCTTCCATCTTGCATCATCTGGTATCAGAGCCGAAAGGTTCCTAGATCAGGTGTATCTATCCCTTTTCCTTTCGGTTTCTTTGCAATCTAGTTCATAGCTTTCGATTTTTACATTAAAAAAAAAAAAAAAAAACCCACAAAAAGTCTTTTGTTTCATCTAGTTTCATTGTTGATCTACATCCTTGATTCAAGTTAGGAATCGCTTCTTTGTGCTTGAGCCAATAAGCGAATTCTCTTGTCAATCTTAGGGTTTTAGAATCAAAGCTTTTCTTTTCTTGCACTCGTTTTTCAACTTTCAAAAAAAAAAAAAAAAATTGTTTTGTGTTCTTGATTCTTGCTTTCAAAAAAAAAAAAAAAGAGATTTACAAAGAAGAAGAAGTGTGATCTTTTGATCCGATTTTCCCATTTGAATTTTGGTTCAAAGTGTTCATTTCCTTTTCCAAAGATTTCGAAAATATTTTCCATATTTTAAGATTTCCTAGTTCCTATTTTTACTAAATCTCGTTTTCAAAAAAAAAAAAAATATATTTTCCAAATCTTTTCAAATTTCTAAAGATCTCCTATATTTAATCAAATCGGTTTACAACTTTCCAAAATCCTTTTGTCAAGACCGAGCCTTCTCTTGTGTCAGTCCTTGACGCATCGCTTGTATCACAAGTTATCATAGGTTTGCTTAGGATCTTTCTCCTTATTTTGTGCCTTTTGTTCCCTAGTCACTTGATCGCTTGCTCTAGTGTGTATAGGAACAGGAAACCAATGGCAGGAGACCACGTCGACCCTAATGCAGCTCTACTAGAAGCGCTACAAGCCATGAAGAACGACTTGTCGGCCCAGATCGGACGGATTGATCAAAGGGTTGGACGACTAGAACTTCCCAGGAATGATGAGCAGTCAGATGATGATGAGAGTGAGAATACTCTGAATGCAGGATCAGGAGGGAGGAACCGAGATCATCAACATCACCGCCGTGATCGCCAACCACAACAAGAGGTAAACCGTAACTTTGCAAAAGATTTGAAACTAACTGTGCCAACTTTTGCAGGTAGGGTTAATCCGGAAGCATACCTTGATTGGGAGAGGCGTATGGAGTACATCTTTGACTACTACGAGTACAATGACCAGAAGAAGATAGCTCTAGCTTCGGCTCAACTCACGGACCATGCCTTAACTTGGTGGGACAGAGAAGTCCAAGACCGTAGGCGAAACAATTTTGAGCGGATCACAACCTGGGCAGCCATGAAGTACAACTTCAGGAGGCGATTTGTGCCACCTCATTACCACAGAGACATGCAAAAACAGTTCAGGCAGATGTCACAGAAGAACAAGAGTGTTGAGGAATACTATGAAGAGTTTGAGCAACTCAAGAACCGGATGGCGTTGGACGAGAGTGAAGAAGTTCTCATGGGCCATTTCATTGATGGACTCAATGACCGGATCGCCAGAAAGGTAGAACGTCAACCTTGCCATGATCTTAATGATTTATTGCATGCAGCCGTGCAGGCTGAACAAGGAATCAAGAGAAAGACCGCGGCAGCGAGTCGCTCAAGACCTAACTCATGGAGTGCACCGCAAGCTAAGAGCCTTGACAAAGGCAAGACTGTTGCCTCAGGTTCCCAAGATAAGAGGCCAGCTTATGAAGCACCAAGGAACACCCGCACTGACTCAGGTAAGTCTTCAACCGCTAATACAAGAGCCCGCGACATAACTTGTTTCAAGTGTCAGGGTAAAGGTCATTATGCACGAGATTGTCCAAATCAGCGAGTTATGATCCTAACACCTGATGGAGGATATGAGTCTCAAGATGAAGTGGAACACCTTGAAGCTGCGGATTCAGAAGAAGAAGTAGCATTTCCCGAGACAGGAGAGATGTTAGTTGTTTGCAGGGCATTGAGTGCCTTGAGTGACCCAGACACCATCCAGAGAGAAAACTTGTTTTTCACTCGATGTTCAGTTCAGAACAAGGTATGTAGTCTCATAATTGATGGTGGATCTTGTACTAATGCTGCTAGCAAGATTATGGTGGAAAAGCTAGGTTTGAAGACAACCCAACATCCGAGGCCATACCGCCTGAGATGGTTAGATTCAAGCACAGAGATCAGGATACATGAGCAAGTCCTGATTCAGTTCAAGATAGGGAAGTATGAGGATGAAGTTTTGTGCGATGTTGTCCCAATGCAAGTAGGCCATATGCTTATAGGCAGACCATGGCAATTTGACAGAGAGGTCATACACAATGGGCGCACCAACACTCATTCCTTTACACATGACAAGCGCAAATTCCAGCTTGCTCCTTTATCTCCACAAGAGGTACATGAGATGCAATCTAAATTTGCTGCTGAGGCTAAGGTAAGTAAGACTAACCTTTACATCACTCCTAGTACTGTCTATAAGGCTTTAGAGCGTAAAGAAACGGTGCTACTAATGGTGTTTAGAGAAGTGTTGGTTACAGGATCACAGGACAATGTACTTGTACCAGAGATTGTATCACTTCTTGACAGATACAGAGATGTGTTCCCTGAAGAGATACCAGCTGGATTACCACCTATTAGAGGAATAGAGCATCAGATTGATCTAGTTCCGGGTGTACCATTGCCCAACCGTCCAGCTTACCGTATGAACCCAACAGAGACTAAGGAGTTGGAGAAGCAGATTCAAGACTTAATGGAGAAAGGTTACATTAGAGAGAGCTTGAGTCCGTGTGCTGTACCAGTTCTCTTAGTGCCAAAGAAAGATGGAACCTGGAGGATGTGTGTAGACTGCAGAGCAATCAACAACATCACCATAAAATATCGACATCCAATTCCAAGGTTAGATGATATGCTTGATGAACTATCTGGATCTAATGTGTTTTCAAAGATTGATCTTAGGAGTGGATACCATCAAGTGAGAATGAAAGAAGGTGACGAATGGAAGACTGCTTTCAAGACTAAGCAGGGGCTTTACGAGTGGTTAGTCATGCCATTTGGTCTAACCAATGCACCCAGCACCTTCATGAGATTAATGAACCAGGTTCTAAGAGCTTACATCAGTAAATTTGTAGTAGTTTACTTTGATGATATATTGGTTTATAGCAAATCGTTTGAGGAACACCAGAAGCATCTTGAGCTAGTCCTTGACACACTTCGAAAAGAAAGCCTATATGGTAATCTTAAGAAGTGCTCCTTTTGTACTAATGAAGTGGTTTTCTTAGGTTTTGTTGCCAGTTCCAAAGGTTTACAGGTTGATCAAGAGAAGATCAAAGCAATCCAAGAATGGCCGAGACCAAACAACATAGGACAAGTCAGGAGCTTCCACGGATTGGCAAGCTTCTACCGGCGTTTTGTCAAAGATTTCAGTACTATAGCCGCCCCTCTCACTGCTGTGATCAAGAAGGACGTAGCATTTCAGTGGGGATCAGCTCAAGAGGACGCGTTCAACAGACTCAAGGATCGTTTGACGCATGCACCAGTTTTGGTATTACCTGATTTTAACAAAACTTTTGAGGTTGAATGTGATGCTTCAGGCTTAGGTATTGGAGCCGTGCTAACTCAAGGAGGACGTCCAGTAGCCTACTTCAGTGAGAAACTAAGTGGAGCCAGCTTGAACTACCCAACGTACGACAAGGAACTCTATACGCTAGTGAGGTCGTTGGAGACATGGCAGCACTATCTTCTGTCCAAGGAGTTTGTCATACATACTGATCATGAGACTTTGAAGCACCTTAGAGGACAGACGACACTGAAGAGAAGACATGCTAAGTGGATGGAGTTTGTAGAAGCATTCCCATATGTGATAAAGTATAAGAAGGGCAAAGAGAATGTTGTGGCTGACGCACTCTCAAGGCGACACATGCTGATCACAACTTTGGAGGCCAAGGTCTTAGGGTTTGAACACCTTAAGGATGCATATAAGGATGATCCAGACTTCGGTTCAGTCTATCAAGATTGTACCACCGCCCCAACAGGTTCCTTCTACTTACATAATGGTTATTTGTTTAGGGAAAAACGTTTGTGTGTTCCACAGGGTTCTATGCGAGACTTGTTGATCAAGGAAGCACATGGTGGTGGACTCATGGGACATTTTGGAGTGGATAAGACTCTGAGCGTTTTGGTAGAACACTTCTTTTGGCCTCACCTCAAGAAGGATGTGGAACGATTCTGTTCCAAGTGTGTAACTTGCCTCAAAGCCAAATCCAGGTCACATCCACATGGTTTATATATGCCACTTCCTATTCCTAGTATGCCTTGGGTTGATATATCAATGGACATTGTTTTAGGCTTACCCAAAATCCGAGGAAAGGATTCTATTTTTGTTGTAGTGGACAAGTTCTCAAAGATGGCACATTTCATTCCCTGTGCCAAGACTAATGATGCCACTCAAACCGCTGAGTTATTCTTTAAAGAAGTAGTACGCTTACATGGGATCCCGAGAACTATTGTTTCTGACCGAGACACGAAGTTTCTGAGTCACTTCTGGAGAGTTCTTTGGAGGAAGCTAGGAACCAAGCTACTCTTCTCAACAACTTGTCATCCACAAACTGATGGACAAACCGAGGTTGTAAACAGAACTCTATCTACTCTCTTAAGAGCCACGGTTGGTAAGAACTTAAGGAATTGGTTAGATTGTATTCCATATGTTGAGTTTGCTTATAATCATGCTAACCATTCTACTACTAAGTTGTCACCTTTTGAGATTGTCTATGGATTTCAGCCAGAAACCCCTTTAGATCTTGTTCCTTTGCCGCCCTTAGATGTTACTAATCAGGATGGAGAATCAAAGTCTGAGTTAATCAAGAAGCTGCATCAGAAGGTGAAGACCAATATAGAGGAAAAGACGGCCAAGTACAAGAAGGCTGCTGACAAAGGGAGAAAGGAGCTCATCTTCAACCCAGGAGATTGGGTGTGGGTTCACATGCGTACAGAGAGGTTCCCAAATCAGAGGAAATCCAAGCTAGCACCAAGAGGAGCTGGACCATTCCGAGTGTTGGATAGAGTCAACAACAATGCCTACAAGCTGGATCTGCCAGGTGAGTTGACCATTTCACCAGTGTTCAATGTTGCTGACTTGCTTCCTTATAATGCAGATGATGGAATTCTGAGGTCAGAATCTTCTCAAGAGGGAGGGAATGATGAGGACATCGACTCAAGCGTTGACTCAAGCATTGACTCAAGCGTAGAGATACGTCAAGAAGACCTAGAAGAAGTACCTGCTGCTCAAGACGTGACGACCATGAGAGATCCTCCAAGGACAAGATCAGGAACTAGAAGACTCAGAGCACTGTTCAACACATCCATTCAGAGTCTCCTAGCTCAAGATTATCAAGTGGAGCGTTTAGAGGCTCAAATGAAGACAATTGAAGACTCGATGATGATCTTCTCAATTCAGCCCACTTAGGCCCAACCATGGACGACCACACACGCTCAATAAGGTATGATTTCAATTCATATATTGTGTTTGTTCATTTTGCAGGTCCAAGTCTTATATTAGTTGTCTGAGTCAGAGTCTGTATTAGTAGTTAAGTGAGTCAAGTTTCCCTGTATTACTTTAAAGTCAGACCATAGGATATTTTATTTAGTAGCCGTTGTAATTAGGTTTTCTGCCCTAGAAGGCAACAGCTGCACGATCCCCTTTATAAGGATCCTTAGCAGCCGTGTATCATTTACCAATATCAATACAATAACGCAGTTCTTCTTCTTTGAGAGAAAACACCTTTTCGATTCTAAGCTTTCTTGTGAGTCATATCAAGCGACCTTAGATTCAGTCTTATCACAAGATCCTTCATCTCTTGTGTGGCGACAATCAATCCATCTTCTATCCATTCAATCATCTCACGTTCATTCTAAGGAGTCTAGAGACCCGAGGATTGAATCCATCTTATCACAACATCACCCACGATCTAGAATAGAGCGACCTCAGTCCCTGTTCTACGTCAAACACGCTTCCATCTTGCATCATCTGGTATCAGAGCCGAAAGGTTCCTAGATCAGGTGTATCTATCCCTTTTCCTTTCGGTTTCTTTGCAATCTAGTTCATAGCTTTCGATTTTTACATTAAAAAAAAAAAAAAAAAACCCACAAAAAGTCTTTTGTTTCATCTAGTTTCATTGTTGATCTACATCCTTGATTCAAGTTAGGAATCGCTTCTTTGTGCTTGAGCCAATAAGCGAATTCTCTTGTCAATCTTAGGGTTTTAGAATCAAAGCTTTTCTTTTCTTGCACTCGTTTTTCAACTTTCAAAAAAAAAAAAAAAAATTGTTTTGTGTTCTTGATTCTTGCTTTCAAAAAAAAAAAAAAAGAGATTTACAAAGAAGAAGAAGTGTGATCTTTTGATCCGATTTTCCCATTTGAATTTTGGTTCAAAGTGTTCATTTCCTTTTCCAAAGATTTCGAAAATATTTTCCATATTTTAAGATTTCCTAGTTCCTATTTTTACTAAATCTCGTTTTCAAAAAAAAAAAAAATATATTTTCCAAATCTTTTCAAATTTCTAAAGATCTCCTATATTTAATCAAATCGGTTTACAACTTTCCAAAATCCTTTTGTCAAGACCGAGCCTTCTCTTGTGTCAGTCCTTGACGCATCGCTTGTATCACAAGTTATCATAGGTTTGCTTAGGATCTTTCTCCTTATTTTGTGCCTTTTGTTCCCTAGTCACTTGATCGCTTGCTCTAGTGTGTATAGGAACAGGAAACCAATGGCAGGAGACCACGTCGACCCTAATGCAGCTCTACTAGAAGCGCTACAAGCCATGAAGAACGACTTGTCGGCCCAGATCGGACGGATTGATCAAAGGGTTGGACGACTAGAACTTCCCAGGAATGATGAGCAGTCAGATGATGATGAGAGTGAGAATACTCTGAATGCAGGATCAGGAGGGAGGAACCGAGATCATCAACATCACCGCCGTGATCGCCAACCACAACAAGAGGTAAACCGTAACTTTGCAAAAGATTTGAAACTAACTGTGCCAACTTTTGCAGGTAGGGTTAATCCGGAAGCATACCTTGATTGGGAGAGGCGTATGGAGTACATCTTTGACTACTACGAGTACAATGACCAGAAGAAGATAGCTCTAGCTTCGGCTCAACTCACGGACCATGCCTTAACTTGGTGGGACAGAGAAGTCCAAGACCGTAGGCGAAACAATTTTGAGCGGATCACAACCTGGGCAGCCATGAAGTACAACTTCAGGAGGCGATTTGTGCCACCTCATTACCACAGAGACATGCAAAAACAGTTCAGGCAGATGTCACAGAAGAACAAGAGTGTTGAGGAATACTATGAAGAGTTTGAGCAACTCAAGAACCGGATGGCGTTGGACGAGAGTGAAGAAGTTCTCATGGGCCATTTCATTGATGGACTCAATGACCGGATCGCCAGAAAGGTAGAACGTCAACCTTGCCATGATCTTAATGATTTATTGCATGCAGCCGTGCAGGCTGAACAAGGAATCAAGAGAAAGACCGCGGCAGCGAGTCGCTCAAGACCTAACTCATGGAGTGCACCGCAAGCTAAGAGCCTTGACAAAGGCAAGACTGTTGCCTCAGGTTCCCAAGATAAGAGGCCAGCTTATGAAGCACCAAGGAACACCCGCACTGACTCAGGTAAGTCTTCAACCGCTAATACAAGAGCCCGCGACATAACTTGTTTCAAGTGTCAGGGTAAAGGTCATTATGCACGAGATTGTCCAAATCAGCGAGTTATGATCCTAACACCTGATGGAGGATATGAGTCTCAAGATGAAGTGGAACACCTTGAAGCTGCGGATTCAGAAGAAGAAGTAGCATTTCCCGAGACAGGAGAGATGTTAGTTGTTTGCAGGGCATTGAGTGCCTTGAGTGACCCAGACACCATCCAGAGAGAAAACTTGTTTTTCACTCGATGTTCAGTTCAGAAAAAGGTATGTAGTCTCATAATTGATGGTGGATCTTGTACTAATGCTGCTAGCAAGATTATGGTGGAAAAGCTAGGTTTGAAGACAACCCAACATCCGAGGCCATACCGCCTGAGATGGTTAGATTCAAGCACAGAGATCAGGATACATGAGCAAGTCCTGATTCAGTTCAAGATAGGGAAGTATGAGGATGAAGTTTTGTGCGATGTTGTCCCAATGCAAGTAGGCCATATGCTTATAGGCAGACCATGGCAATTCGACAGAGAGGTCATACACAATGGGCGCACCAACACTCATTCCTTTACACATGACAAGCGCAAATTCCAGCTTGCTCCTTTATCTCCACAAGAGGTACATGAGATGCAATCTAAATTTGCTGCTGAGGCTAAGGTAAGTAAGACTAACCTTTACATCACTCCTAGTACTGTCTATAAGGCTTTAGAGCGTAAAGAAACGGTGCTACTAATGGTGTTTAGAGAAGTGTTGGTTACAGGATCACAGGACAATGTACTTGTACCAGAGATTGTATCACTTCTTGACAGATACAGAGATGTGTTCCCTGAAGAGATACCAGCTGGATTACCACCTATTAGAGGAATAGAGCATCAGATTGATCTAGTTCCGGGTGTACCATTGCCCAACCGTCCAGCTTACCGTATGAACCCAACAGAGACTAAGGAGTTGGAGAAGCAGATTCAAGACTTAATGGAGAAAGGTTACATTAGAGAGAGCTTGAGTCCGTGTGCTGTACCAGTTCTCTTAGTGCCAAAGAAAGATGGAACCTGGAGGATGTGTGTAGACTGCAGAGCAATCAACAACATCACCATAAAATATCGACATCCAATTCCAAGGTTAGATGATATGCTTGATGAACTATCTGGATCTAATGTGTTTTCAAAGATTGATCTTAGGAGTGGATACCATCAAGTGAGAATGAAAGAAGGTGACGAATGGAAGACTGCTTTCAAGACTAAGCAGGGGCTGTACGAGTGGTTAGTCATGCCATTTGGTCTAACCAATGCACCCAGCACCTTCATGAGATTAATGAACCAGGTTCTAAGAGCTTACATCAGTAAATTTGTAGTAGTTTACTTTGATGATATATTGGTTTATAGCAAATCGTTTGAGGAACACCAGAAGCATCTTGAGCTAGTCCTTGACACACTTCGAAAAGAAAGCCTATATGGTAATCTTAAGAAGTGCTCCTTTTGTACTAATGAAGTGGTTTTCTTAGGTTTTGTTGCCAGTTCCAAAGGTTTACAGGTTGATCAAGAGAAGATCAAAGCAATCCAAGAATGGCCGAGACCAAACAACATAGGACAAGTCAGGAGCTTCCACGGATTGGCAAGCTTCTACCGGCGTTTTGTCAAAGATTTCAGTACTATAGCCGCCCCTCTCACTGCTATGATCAAGAAGGACGTAGCATTTCAGTGGGGATCAGCTCAAGAGGACGCGTTCAACAGACTCAAGGATCGTTTGACGCATGCACCAGTTTTGGTATTACCTGATTTTAACAAAACTTTTGAGGTTGAATGTGATGCTTCAGGCTTAGGTATTGGAGCCGTGCTAACTCAAGGAGGACGTCCAGTAGCCTACTTCAGTGAGAAACTAAGTGGAGCCAGCTTGAACTACCCAACGTACGACAAGGAACTCTATACGCTAGTGAGGTCGTTGGAGACATGGCAGCACTATCTTCTGTCCAAGGAGTTTGTCATACATACTGATCATGAGACTTTGAAGCACCTTAGAGGACAGACGACACTGAAGAGAAGACATGCTAAGTGGATGGAGTTTGTAGAAGCATTCCCATATGTGATAAAGTATAAGAAGGGCAAAGAGAATGTTGTGGCTGACGCACTCTCAAGGCGACACATGCTGATCACAACTTTGGAGGCCAAGGTCTTAGGGTTTGAACACCTTAAGGATGCATATAAGGATGATCCAGACTTCGGTTCAGTCTATCAAGATTGTACCACCGCCCCAACAGGTTCCTTCTACTTACATAATGGTTATTTGTTTAGGGAAAAACGTTTGTGTGTTCCACAGGGTTCTATGCGAGACTTGTTGATCAAGGAAGCACATGGTGGTGGACTCATGGGACATTTTGGAGTGGATAAGACTCTGAGCGTTTTGGTAGAACACTTCTTTTGGCCTCACCTCAAGAAGGATGTGGAACGATTCTGTTCCAAGTGTGTAACTTGCCTCAAAGCCAAATCCAGGTCACATCCACATGGTTTATATATGCCACTTCCTATTCCTAGTATGCCTTGGGTTGATATATCAATGGACATTGTTTTAGGCTTACCCAAAATCCGAGGAAAGGATTCTATTTTTGTTGTAGTGGACAAGTTCTCAAAGATGGCACATTTCATTCCCTGTGCCAAGACTAATGATGCCACTCAAACCGCTGAGTTATTCTTTAAAGAAGTAGTACGCTTACATGGGATCCCGAGAACTATTGTTTCTGACCGAGACACGAAGTTTCTGAGTCACTTCTGGAGAGTTCTTTGGAGGAAGCTAGGAACCAAGCTACTCTTCTCAACAACTTGTCATCCACAAACTGATGGACAAACCGAGGTTGTAAACAGAACTCTATCTACTCTCTTAAGAGCCACGGTTGGTAAGAACTTAAGGAATTGGTTAGATTGTATTCCATATGTTGAGTTTGCTTATAATCATGCTAACCATTCTACTACTAAGTTGTCACCTTTTGAGATTGTCTATGGATTTCAGCCAGAAACCCCTTTAGATCTTGTTCCTTTGCCGCCCTTAGATGTTACTAATCAGGATGGAGAATCAAAGTCTGAGTTAATCAAGAAGCTGCATCAGAAGGTGAAGACCAATATAGAGGAAAAGACGGCCAAGTACAAGAAGGCTGCTGACAAAGGGAGAAAGGAGCTCATCTTCAACCCAGGAGATTGGGTGTGGGTTCACATGCGTACAGAGAGGTTCCCAAATCAGAGGAAATCCAAGCTAGCACCAAGAGGAGCTGGACCATTCCGAGTGTTGGATAGAGTCAACAACAATGCCTACAAGCTGGATCTGCCAGGTGAGTTGACCATTTCACCAGTGTTCAATGTTGCTGACTTGCTTCCTTATAATGCAGATGATGGAATTCTGAGGTCAGAATCTTCTCAAGAGGGAGGGAATGATGAGGACATCGACTCAAGCGTTGACTCAAGCATTGACTCAAGCGTAGAGATACGTCAAGAAGACCTAGAAGAAGTACCTGCTGCTCAAGACGTGACGACCATGAGAGATCCTCCAAGGACAAGATCAGGAACTAGAAGACTCAGAGCACTGTTCAACACATCCATTCAGAGTCTCCTAGCTCAAGATTATCAAGTGGAGCGTTTAGAGGCTCAAATGAAGACAATTGAAGACTCGATGATGATCTTCTCAATTCAGCCCACTTAGGCCCAACCATGGACGACCACACACGCTCAATAAGGTATGATTTCAATTCATATATTGTGTTTGTTCATTTTGCAGGTCCAAGTCTTATATTAGTTGTCTGAGTCAGAGTCTGTATTAGTAGTTAAGTGAGTCAAGTTTCCCTGTATTACTTTAAAGTCAGACCATAGGATATTTTATTTAGTAGCCGTTGTAATTAGGTTTTCTGCCCTAGAAGGCAACAGCTGCACGATCCCCTTTATAAGGATCCTTAGCAGCCGTGTATCATTTACCAATATCAATACAATAACGCAGTTCTTCTTCTTTGAGAGAAAACACCTTTTCGATTCTAAGCTTTCTTGTGAGTCATATCAAGCGACCTTAGATTCAGTCTTATCACAAGATCCTTCATCTCTTGTGTGGCGACAATCAATCCATCTTCTATCCATTCAATCATCTCACGTTCATTCTAAGGAGTCTAGAGACCCGAGGATTGAATCCATCTTATCACAACATCACCCACGATCTAGAATAGAGCGACCTCAGTCCCTGTTCTACGTCAAACACGCTTCCATCTTGCATCAGAGAGGGAACCCTCTCATTGAGTTACTCTTGAATTGCGCCTTGCACATCCTTGGACAATTACGGTCTGCCCCAAAAACTGGCTCGCGGAAAGTACTCCCTAGCTCTGGAATTGCCTCAAAGGCTAACAGCTACACAACAACACACATATGGTAGAGATTACCAAAGCAACAATAATACAAACCAAAACTTAAAAGTACGTACCTCCAAAGGGATACAGAACCGGGAATGGGCCACGATTTGTTCTCCTAGACAACCCCTTTAAAATGGTCCATTGTGTGAGAGATCTCACCAACCATATGGTCATAGCATAATCCGCCCCAAGGAAAAGTCCAACACAACTCAAGATCATCGACAGCTCTGAGGAAAAAATCTAACACCGGTGTGGCATCGTTTCCAGTCTTCGTCTGGCCGATGAGGACGCTGCAAAGGAAGTAAAGAACGATCATCTGCAGTCTATCTTGATCAGCTCCCATACCCTCGAGCTTCTTTTTCACATCTCAAAGTCTAACAATCGACCTCCCAAATTGTTTTCTCACAAACTTGTGGCCACCCAACCGCTTGTAGTCAATTGGGTAGTTGCGGCAGTTTAATCCTGACATGAGTGCATGCTCCCTCAGTCCATAACGTATCGGAACGCCGTAGACCACGAACTAGACTTCCATCCTCTTCTCAATGAAATCGGTACGCATGAGTAGCATCCACATGCCCATCATCTTGTGGTTTCCTTGTTTCGGCAGGTGGAAGATATGCTGGAACTGCGGGTGCTCTACAAACCACTTCGTCTCAGCATTCGTTAGCTTAGGCTTCAAAGAATCTAGAGTGGCCATAAAATCAATATAGAAGCACCGTGTTGATATCTTTATTTTCTTCTTGTACTCCGTTGGGGGGAAGTACATTCTCAGAGGTTGCATGGCTGTCGAGTCAACACCGGAATCCTGCAAAAAAGATATTTACCAATTTATTCCACTAATACAATGTTTAGTTTTACATAGTTTTACCAGTTATACTTGGTTCTACCAGTTTTACCAGTTATACCGGAAGATATTTACATAGTTTTACTTAATTTTACCAGTTCTACACTATTAGTTTTACTCTTTGTTCAAAAACGCGCCGCCGAGGCCCGGATACTCGCCGGAGAAGCGCTCGGCGGCCGTTCACCGCCACGATTTGATACAAGTCGGCACAAAAATCGGATTTTGGAAAAAACTTCACGATATTCTTCAATTCGAGTTACAATCGAATGTATGCATTCATATCTATCATATTTGAGAGAAAACTATAAGAAAAACATGTTAAAACAGTGTTCATTTTGAAGAAAAAAAAGGGAGGCGGAGATTAGGTAAAAAAACATCGCAGGAGCAAAGGTTGAAGATGGGGACAAAAATGTCATTTCGCGTTTCATTAAAGAAAATATCTAAAAATAGCCAAAATCTCATTCTGCTGGATTCGAAACGCTGACTTCGTGGACACTTTGGGAATCTGAACCATTGGGCTACGCTGAACCTTTAGTATTATTACGAAACTTTAATTTATATACTCATATACATATAAAAATATTAAAAATTTCGCCCCCGCGTATATCCCGTGTAATCCCCGATTTTGTCATTAGGCGCTAGGCCCAACCCCGCCGCCCGACTAGCGCCTAACGAGTATTCGAACAAAGGTTTTACTTATTAGTTATACTCGGTTTTACGAGTATTACTTCAACAGTTTTACTAAGCTTTACTAGTTTTACTTAGTAGTTATATTCAGTTTTACTAAGTTTTACTTCATCATCTAAACAATCCCCGTATAACACTTACAGTTTGGGAATCAGAGCTGTCGTTGAATTCTTCTTCTTCCGAAGATTCCGAAGATACATCCTTGGTGTTTGGTACGTTTTTCTCCTCGACTCTCGGCGGTTCCAATCTCGACTGGGTTTGTTGCTGTTGCGGTTGCTGTTTCTGTTGCTGTGACTCGACCTCGTCACCGTCTTCTGAGGTCCCTTCTGAACTCTCTGACGGACCCCTCTCTGACTCATCGTCATCGGATTTACCCTCGTCATCATCTTCTACTTCACTCTCATCTCCTTCGCTCTGTTTCTCGAGATCAACTTCTCGTTCTTCGTAAGCTACCATCGCAAGAGCATTAACGACCGGTGGAGGGTTCCCCGGAGGAGCATTATCGACCGGATACGTGGTCGAACCAACATGATTATTCGGGATAGCATTCGTCGTAGCGGTAATGCTTGCTACACCGCTCGCCGTCGCTGGAGGAGGAGCATTCTTAAGCTTAGTAGGGATTGCTACACCACTCGCCGTCGCCGGAGGAGGAGGAGCATTCTTACGCTTGGTAGGGCTCGCCAGAGGAGGATTATCCTTCACGACATCGATTTTCGATACCCCATCGATTTTCTTGATGACTAGACGAGTCTTGGGCGGCATCTTTTAGTGAAGGAAGGGAACTCGAAAGGAGAAGAGCCGGAGAATGAGAGGGATGGGGATAATAGGAAGTGGAAAGTGGAAGTCAATTCCCAATTAGAGATTTTTGTATTTGATTTTGAATTACTACTCGGGTCTGACCCTTTTTGACTCAGATAAATCGGGTCGGCCTGCGATTATTCACAAAATCGGGTTTAATTGGGTTTGGTATGAGACAACTTTAAGATTTTGGTTTTCTCGAGTTAACCGTCTGGTTTTCCATGTAATTATCAGAAAACTTTAAGGCTTTCGGTAATTTACTATGTTTTCTATTTATAAATAATTGTAAATAATATTCTAATAAATAGAGGGGTAAACAAGATTTTATTTGGGTACGGAGGGTCTCTGGAGACAATTATCCCAGAAGAAAACAATCCAACAGAACTTATAACTAAGCCCGACCCAATCAAACTAAGACCCTATCCACCAGAATCGACTGGCAAGAACTAACGAGATCTACAACCTACAACCTCAGACCAAACCAGAATCAATCACTCGATCAACAACACCAAACCTGCAACCAAAAGAACCGAGCAGAGAGACAGCCCGATATAACTCACGCCGAGAAGAATAACTGGAATCCGCATAAAACGTCCTGAGTCGCACCAGCTCCAAATGAAGACCGGAGAAACAACTCCGTCAGAGGAGACCGCAAAGGCTGATATGCGCGGCGACTAGGAGCAGCGACGGACAACGGCAGGAAATGTCAGAACGGCGGCGATGGATCTGGTCCCGCAGGTGAGAAGCGGATCTAAACGACGACAGGCTCTGGTGAGAAGGGCCTGAGGCGAGGCATTTACACACTAAACACAAAAAAACCTCCTCCGGCGGCGACATAAACGGCCTTCGGCCGCTGGAGAGATGATGGAATCAAAACGGTAGCCGCTTCTCGGGAAGCTCGTCTAGGAGAAAATTAAGGCGAACCCGATGTGTGTTTTTAAACTGTTGTCCATTGAAACTACACTTCATACTAGTACTCTGTTTAACGTCTTCTCTGGTAATTGATTTTTGGTTTCTCAAATTATATCGCCTTAAAACTATACTTCATACTATTTCTAACTGTCGGATATTAACTGCTGGTCGTTTTAGCAACATCTAAAAGTCGCACGTAGAGACACCATGCTGTTGTGGCATCTCTCAGAGAGAACTTCTCGCCGTCTCATTTATTCTTCCGTTAAAAACTAGCGAAGCCGCTGCGACTGCGGTGGCAGCTCAGTTCGATGACGACGACGGTGAATGTCAAACTTTCTCGATCAAATCGTATATACCGCTCCTCAGTATGTTTCGAGTCGGTTTCTTATGATTACGAATTTAACGATGAAGTACGAATTTTAAAA
Source organism: Orychophragmus violaceus (assembly GCA_030180135.1). Classification (NCBI taxonomy): domain Eukaryota; kingdom Viridiplantae; phylum Streptophyta; class Magnoliopsida; order Brassicales; family Brassicaceae; genus Orychophragmus; species Orychophragmus violaceus. Next base: position 69,882,163 of record CM058229.1, on the reverse strand, counting down.
TCTCCAGTTTCCACTTTACCCAGGAACCAGTTGAAGGAAAAATCGTGATAAAATCTCCTACTTCGATTTCCCACCAAGCGATACGTTTATTCGTCAATGGATCGGTCAATTTGCAGGTCTCAGATTCTCGATTGAACCTTTGTGGAAAAGCAATTTCGACTTTAAATCTCTTCCTCCTCCGACTCTTGTCAGGTTCGTGGAGGATCAGCTGGAGTTATAGAGTCTTTCTATGGTGTCATCAAACCCATTCAAATCGTGTAAGCATTGGTTACTTGTTAAAGTCTTGTTTGTTTTTTGTATTTTTGGATTGATTCCTCGATGATGTCAAAGTACTCTAGCTTAAGCCAAAAACTTCGAATTTACTGCTTCGTTCCTTGGACATGGATACAGCAAAAAGACGATCGAAGTCAGATCTTCTGGGAAAATCCCTTCCGGAACTACAGAGGTACTATTGACAAGTTTGTTTTCAACAATTTGTAAGCTCCAGGTATTGAAGCCTGAGCTGTAGTATGGTTGTTTTTGTTGCTGTAGATACCATTCTCTTTAAATCTGAGGGAGCCTGGGGAAAGTATTGTAGAAAAGTTCTATGAGACATTTCATGGAACAAATATCAGCATCCAAGTCAGTATTTTTATCATTCTTGAAAAGAATTTCTCATGCTTTTCATCGGAGAATCGGTAAAAGGAAAAATATTGATGCAAAAATCTGTGACAGTATCTACTAACTGTAGATATACCGCGAGGATACCTGCACAAACCTTTATCTGCAACAATGGAGTTTCTAATCGAGAGCGGTAGAGGTACTTTCTCTTGACTTCATCCATGTCTGTGGGCGCAAGTTGAATTGTTTGTGATGTTTTTACTTTGGTTGAAGGTGATCTTCCTAAGAGACCACTTCCTCCAGAAATGGTCATCTTCTACATAACTCAAGACACTCAGAGACATCCATTACTTCCAGAGATTAAAACAGGTTTGTGACTTTTTTGTCCCAAATAGTCTTATTAGTGAGACAACTAATAAGACTACTGATCTCACTAGGTGGTTTCCGAGTTACTGGAAAAATAGCCACCCAATGCTCTTTGGAGGATCCACTTAGTGGTGAGTTAACAGTGGAATCATCTTCAGTTCCTATTACTTCTATCGAGATTCACCTACTCCGTGTTGAGTCAATAATTGTGGGGGAGAGAATTGTTACTGAGACCTCTTTGATTCAGTCTACACAGGTTAACTATGACCGTTTAATTTGTTTAAGCAAGAATTGTAATATCAAAATGCTTACTAAGAGATTAAGACAGTTCTTGTTATCGTCTCATGTTCAGATTGCAGATGGAGATGTGTGCCGTAATATGACACTACCAATCTACGTTTTACTTCCTCGGCTTCTGGTGTGCCCATCTGTTTTCGCAGGGTAAGTTTCTTTGCTGCATTACAAGCATCTAAGTATTATTAAGCGGTTAGGTTGGCTTGGGGTTGTTGATTGGAAACTAATTAGTTTACTATTAACTGATGGATGGATGAACATTTTGATCCAATATGTATCTGTTGAACAGTCCATTTTCAGTGGAATTCAAGGTATGCATCACCATAAGTTTCAAGTCAAAACTAGCCAAAGCACAACCGAAATCTGATCCAACGGCTCCAAGACTATGGGTGAGAAATATGCCTGCGATATGATTTTTTTTTTCTCCGCTTATGATTTCTATCATACAGGTAACTGATTCATGCGAGATTTTTTCCAGATGGCATTGGAGAGATTACCGCTGGAACTTGTCCGGACAAAGCGAGATCAGTTCAACTGCTAACGAACAAGCTAACATATCATGGTCAAGACATCAACCAAAAAAGTGTAACCACATGTTTCAATTGCCCTGCCTACCTAATTTAAGCGGTTTAAAATCATATCTGCGTGTACAAAAACCATTTGTTTCGATTTCATTACCTTCCCCTATGTTTGTTAGTAAGTTAGACTCGATTTCGTTTGGAACTCCCAAGAGATTAGAGATATTATTTTAACCAACTGAATATGAACAATTTACGTGTGTTATATACATAACTAACTTTGACAAAAACAAACATACAGAACTAACTGCATAAAGAGCGTGTCCGGTCAAAGAAAACAAAATAAAGGCACACTAGACTCATCTCCTGGATCTTACAGCCAACGGCCATTGTAGCGAATCAGGGTGAAGGGCTGTGAGCAAAGCCACAAACTTGAGTGAATTCTCAGTGCTGCACCACTTGAGCTTCCATGTAACCGAATCCACTGTTCTGGTCTCTTTGATCTTCAGTGTCACAACCCTGCCTTCCGATTCAACGATCTGGACAAGGACAATATTCAAGTTTGTACATGGACGCTGACATCTCATCTCGATGAAGTGTGACCAAATGGGAAGAAGAATGAAAAAACTTATTACCGTCTCAGATATATCAGAAATGGAGCAGGACGAGTCAAGCAAGAAATAAGGGGCAGAAGAAGAATATGATGTTTGACAACTAAGTTGTGCCAAGTCTTCCTTGCATATAAAAAGACGCCCACCAGTCACAAATAGAGAGCGCCAAAGCCACGACACTTGTTCAGAAAATCAGACAATAAAACATAGTTTCTAATCAGTGATAGCATGTATGGAGGGTTTGGACACAGAACATAAATATGTATTAACGAAACTGTGCTGCTTTATGGTTCATGATGCAGAGTGCACTTTATCCGGAACATGCAAGTGAAACAAGGGACCCAAAAGATCTGCTATGGTAACGTTCTCAGTGTCATGTAATAAAACCAGAGTTATAAGGGACATGACTTATTATGAATCATATACTCCGGGTAGCTGCCGCTAGCATGAGTATAACTGATTTGGCCTAACCACATGCTTGCAGAATTATCGATAGACAACACACTTTCAAGTCTATTTTCACGTGTGGGTTTAAGGGAAGAAGATGGAAATCTGAGTGAACCATTTTTAATCAATCTAGGATATCAATACACAAGAGAGAATATACCTCCAAGGGTGCTGCTCTGAAATTGGAGAATATTGTACTGGAATATACTCAGCTTCAAACCTCCACATATTTCTTTCTCAAACAAGTTCACCTGAATATTCTCCAGACTGCCATTAACAGGGACGACAAATTATGACAGCAAAAATTTACAGAGCCGCCACTCGGTTGAAAGTTAATATCTTACCTTTGCAGAGGGCATTTAAATTTTGTAGCCTCAAAATCAAAAACTTGTATGATATTGAGTAATTCTGTTGTCCTCTCAATGCACTTCGTAACAAAAATGTATTCTGCATCCTCCAAAAACCGTAGCCTACTCAAAACGACCGAGAAAGATTCAGGACATGGACATAAAATCAAATCTACAGAGCCGAACCAAAAAAGACGAACCTCACAAGCTGCAGCCCTAGACCAACTGAAACGTCTTGTAAGTCGCTGATTACATGGGAACACAGTACACTAAAGGTGCTCCCTGCAGAGACCCATGGCCGTTAAGAACTTAGGTCGGCAAAACTTATGACGTGATAGGCAGAGGAAGACAGCTGGTTGGTCTAACCTTGATAATCAGTAGACACAGCCACAAGTAGCACGTACAGCTTGTTTAGGGTGCTCAGCAGTAACACAACTTCCCTGCATTTCAGAAATAATGTCATAAGAGAAGAGAGTAGATAGCTTCCTGGTATGATGTTGCTTCTGAACTAGCTATGCAGGTAACGAAGAAAACCAAATTTCAAGTAAAAATTTTCACTCTAAGGAAGCCCAAAGCATCTAATCTAATGCTACCAATTCGGTTGAATATTAAGAAAGCCTAGCCACAATAGAAAAGGATGACATCTCTTTTTCCTCAGCAAGTCAGGAATCTTTTGTGTAAACCTATTGAAAGGGACTTAGTTACTATCATTTAACCCTATAAACTACAACCATGAAAGTGGTACAAAAACTCACCGTTGCTTGTACGTGGAACCTTTCTGCAGTATAAAATCACAACTCATGTAAGTCCTACAAGTTTCTTGAGAGCTGGAATCTGCCAGTTTTGCTGAAAAATATTCCTCTACAAAATCGCCTTTTTCTTCGTGTGTTCTTTCAGTCCCTAAATATCTAATATTGCTACTACTACCACTACAAATCGTTGACAGGGAACTTTCTTGCAAATGGTCAGAACCCGAAAAACAAATGTCTGCGTCACTACTGAAAGCCGTCTTCGCATTAGTAATGCAACTTTCCTCTTTGTGAAAGGAAACAAACCTTTTTATAGGTTTCCTTAGGCTTTTCCTTGTCTCAACCAAATGGCAAATATGTTCACCATTATGCAATTCAGAAAGAAAGTTAGCGGTATTCTCCTTCATCGATCCATCAGTCCTCAAAGTTTTTATTATGCTACCATTCTCCAGTTGAGAATCAGGAGAGCTTGTTACTTTTGGTTCACAGCCCGGAATCTCCTCATGTAGTCTATTCACATTAAGAAGATCTGTCAACCGACTGTTTTCATGATTTGAGTACTCGAACTCAGAGTCATAGTTATCATCTTCACTGCAGCTGCTTGTGCTATCAGATGATGCCACTGAAAAAGAATCTGCAGACAGCTGCAAGATTTCTTCCACCAAGTTCTGACGTCGATATAAGACATCTTTCTGATAATGAGGGGGTGACCCAGGATATGTTGAGGATGAAACTGAACCCATTATATCCTGACTTATATCCAATGTCGACATATTTTCATTTTCAGCTAACTTCTCCCTGGCAGGTGCTGTAGAAAACAGGTTGTTTGGTTCAACCGACACAAATTCCTGATCCTTCTGATTTTGATCTGTAGTTTGAAGGCCTAACGAAGAGTTGTCACCAGTCATAGTTTGTGTCTCATTACCTTCAACGTACTTCATATCATCCATACCGATTTTTTCATCCCCATATGAACCATTGCATGCTAAGCTTTTCCTATGGCTCTTATCTCTCGAAGCACGTACAGACCTGGACGAATATCTTCGTGTTCCACTATGCTGCCTTGAGATTTCTCTAGTCTTTGTACAGTACTTCTTTTCCATATTGATACCCAAGCTGTCTTTGCTAACATCTGCAAAATCCTCTGACGAATGATCCATCCATTCTTTGAACTCTCGTAACCACAAAACAGAACGCTCTTTCTTCAGGTTTTCAACTTTCCTTATAAGACCAAATATATCAGCCTCTTGATCACACTTTAAATTCTCTTTGTTGTCGTGATCACATGAAACAGCCTCTTGGTCAGAATTCACGTCTTCCTCGCAATCAATAGAAGCCAGACGGCAGATCATGTTCTGTTGAAGCTTCAAACATAACAAAAAGGTTTCAGTAATTATCTATCAAACAAAACAAACCACAATGCCCAATTTACTGGTTTCAACATCGTTTTCTTTCCTTTTTACATTTTTATGAATTCACTATCACGGATGAAAAAGGGTTAACACAAGCAAGAGAAATAATATATAAATATGTGTGTAAGTGTATTCCAAATGGAGTTCTGGCTGCTTACCTTTTTTCTGCTACAGCTTCCTTCTTCGTTACCTTCCTCTCTAGCTGGACAATAGAAACCATAGCTGGCAGGCTCACTCTGCCTATGGGCTACAATGATTTGCCTCTTCCAAAATTCTCTAGTTCCTATCTGTTTGCCATCTAGCTTTAGCTGAAAAGCCGTACAACAAAAGATGCATTACAAATCAAACACAAGCAGACAAGATTCCAGGATCTTCAAAAGAAGAAAGAAAAAAAACTTACGTCATCTGGAAGAGCAATGTAGCTGAAGACATGTGCCCTGTACCATCGAGTACAGCACACTGGATTTCCTTCCAGCCACAATTCTTTCAGTAGTGAAAGACTCCAAAGGAACTCCAATTCGGAAAAGTTGGATATAATATTGTAGGAAACATCAAGGCCTTCGAGTGACTTCAAGTTCTCAATCCCACGCAACGTAGTTAGAGCGTTGTTCCTCAAAACAAGTTTTACAAGATGACAGGATACCTGCATTGTCCAAAACACCGGTTATAGGTCCCAAGGGTGAAACCAAGAATCAAAGTTTCAGCACAGATAAAATGTTTCCAAAACTAAACCATCATATTGGTAAAACTACGGATAAAAGCTGGACAGTTCAAATGACAAGAAGAACATGAACTTCATGGGAAAAAGCGGGTATACAACTGTAGGTGTTAAGTAACTTTGGATCAAATGAAACCTAAAGTTTCCCACCTGGCTCAAGTAAGAGACTGTTCTAAGATGATTGAAGCCCAGATCAAGGTGCTTCAATTTGGTGCATCTCCTAAGATTATCCACCTTTGCAAACTTGTTTCGACTCAGGTCAAGAGACTCAGCAGCTGGAAGAAGCTGCAAGGACTCATCCATGAGCACAAGACGGTTACAAGCACATGAAATGACCGCCAACTTATTCCACTCTTGCGAATTCGTTATCTCGGAAATTCTACTGGCGAAAACATGCCGCAATGCATCCTATATCAAATGGTAGCAGCACATTATTCAAACGATTCATAAACGCAATGATTCGATCGTGTGTCCTGAAAAACTTCTTGAGAGAAATGACATGGAAACCTTCAACTGCTTATTGTTCATTCCAATTTCTCTATACAACCTAAAGCAAAAGGTAACAGACCTATATCCACAATGTATAACAGAAATGCAATAGCAGCCAGAAGTAGGAAAGAAAACTAACAGTGGAATTATGGCAAATGATCTTTTCCAAAGTGTGGCGGAGCTGGAGCAAACCCTTAGCCGGAGAAGTTGACAAATCACAGCCACGGAGTTCCAAAACCTTAAGCCTACCAAAGGGAATAAGAGATAACGGCGTCGGATCACGAACAGGCGAAGGAAGCGTAGAAACGACCTTAAGCGAAGTGAGGATCCGGAGTATACGACGGAGCTGCTCAAGAGCGCGGTAGTCTCCGAGGTCTGAGACGTAAGCGCGGAGGTAGTCAACAGGAGCACCAGAGAGCATGCGCTCTAGTTCACGGAGAGACTCAAGGCGGAGATGAATATAGTGAAGACCAGCTGGGTTAAGCTTGAGAATAATGGTTTCTTCGAGAAGCGACTCGGCTTCATCTTCTAAAAACTTATGTAGCTTCTCAACATAGCGATCGCCCGTCACAATTGCCATTGAAACCGGGGAAATTTGAAAGGTTTGGCTCCTCGGAAAACCGAATTACATACACCGACGGCGAAGAAACGTCGAGGCCAGTCGTTACGAAATCGGAATCGAGAGAGAGGGAGGGGACTAGAAAGGGTAAAAGAAAGGAGGTTTTGGGGGGACAAAGATAGAAACCGCCATGGCTGATTGATTGAGAACGAATGATTGGAGAAAGAATGAACAAAATATAAAAGGTTAAGATGGAAAATTTAAAACCAGCGCTAGATTTCAAAGGGTGTTTTTGGAACCTGCGCTAGATTTCAAGAAACACCTGGCAGCCATGCCTTCCAAGAATCAACCTGGTGTCCTTGGTCCTTCCCATAGGTGGAGTATGTCTGACAATTTTCAAGTTGGTTGAACCGGAAGAATTGTACAGATTTGAGATTAAACGGTGTTATCTAAAATAGAGTCGTTGTTAAACGGTCTTAAACGGAAATAATCACAGACCTTAGACTATCTCCAATGGACTGCATTTTCCACTCTAAAATAAAGTTTTGGAGTAAATCTATAAGACTGTATTTTTCATTCCAAAATAGAGTTTTGGAGTAAATCTTCTCCAATTGGACTGCATTTTCAACTCCAAAATGAAGTAAAAAATGGGATTACTTCAAATATGGAGTAATATTCCATTTTTTAAATCATCACTCAATTTTTTACTCCAAAATGGAGTATAGTTGGAGTAAAACTTAACTCCATTTTGGAGTAATACAGTTGTGTTTTGCTCCAACCCTACTCCATTTTGGAATGAAAAATGCAGTCATGAACAAATAAAAATGAGATTACTCCAACTCTATTTTGCAGTTAAAAATGGAGTGAAGTTGGAGCAAACATTACTGCAAAATGGAGTTTGAAGTAAGAAATGGAGTGGGGTTGGACATGGTCTTAATCAACTTAGAGCATCTTCATCCGTTTACAGATTCTTTTGGGTATCTAAACAATAAAATATTAGTATTTTAACATAAATTAATTACTGAATTAAATTTTAATTTTCAACATAAAAATAGGCCAATAAAAGAAAGACATATGTCTCAAGAGTTTCATATTAGTATCTCCAAGGTTTTTTAATATGAACCGCTTCTCACTTCTCTTTCATCTTTATTACTTTTATGTTTAGATATTCCTTAAGAACTCACTGATGGAGTTGCTCTTAACGATTGGACTAGTTCGGCTGGATCAAATAACGATTATGATTATAATCCTAACGTCAAGAAAAAATCAATGTTTTTCTCATCAGAAAAACAGGTTTTTCCATTTATATACCTAAATTATTAATTATATATACAACACAGTTGTACTAGAAAATTATCAAAAATAATATCCTAACTTTCAAATTTCCAGCTATTCAAAACATAAATTTTTGCATAAAAAATTTGAAACATAGATTTCCGCCAAGTATTATATATATTTTAAAGATATCATTTCTAATTAAGTTCTTTTAGTATAGTGGTTAACTTTTTGCATGTGTGTTTTCCGGTTACATATTCAAATCTCACATTTTCATAATTTGTTTTTGTTTTCTAATAATGTATAAGTTTTCTTTTTATTGTATTAGTATATTATTATATAAGAGAAAAAAATTCTAATTTCCTTTTCTATCAACAATCATTAATTACGATTCATCTTCTTCTTATTCTTCTACTTTTCTTCGTCGATTTTCATTGATATTGCCGTCAATATCCATTATTGATTGCATTTTTCTCATCTCTTGTATGGTTTCTTTGCTACCTTTTTATTTTTTTTATTCTCTTAGTAAATTTTTCTGTATTGTCTTAGAAATTTTTAACAAACATACATGATATTTATCTTAAGTTGAGGTTTAATGTTTTCTCAAACTATCAGCTATTTGTAAAATTGAAGGAATCAATAAAATTTTATAAGCTAAACTTGATTAAAGTGAATTACTAATCGTTGTTTTGTCTTCTATGTGTTATTTTGTAACATTTTTTATTTTCTCTCATTAGGAATATTGATTTCATATGTTTTAACGTTTTCACGTTGTACAAATTGTGTCCAGAAAAAAAATTAGCATCATTATCCTAGTGCGTTTTAAACACCATATAAATGTGGGTTGGTACTATCTAAGACCATGGGGAATACCAAGTGTTTGGAGATCTTCTCAAGCTTTTTGAAAGTTGTATTTAAAGAAAATCACTTTATATGAAATGTGACAACAAGTGGGAGCTCACCGAACCGAAGTTGACTCTTTTCTTAGACTATTTCTTTGTTGCATCGACAACACTTCCCTTTCTCTTCAAGTATATTCGCCTCTGTAATGAATGTAACGCCTTCCAAAGACTATCACAACCTTCAACTTCTAAGTTATACCCAAGATAAAACTATGATACTTCAGAACGAAAACCGCTTTCAAAGCAGCAAATCTGATCACATATCCAAATTACATGTATCACATATTAATACATATCACACTTACATGTATCCAATAATAAACTTACATTACTTACCGAATTACTAAGATTGCCACCAAAAACCTGCTTAACAATGTTGTTAAGATATTGATCTTGAGAAGAAAAATTGTTATCAACACAACAAAGCTCCAACCATTATAACAAAGATAATTATTCTTTTTTGTATAGACAATTTATAACTTCAAAACTTACATTAAATTATTTTCTACAATATGTCTTTGAAAAACGTTATTTATGTTTATTATTACTGTTGTTTTTTAGAAAACGGTTATAGTAAATCCTTAATTAGTTAATTTTTATTATTTAAACATAAATAAATTGTGTGTGAATTCTTCTAAAATTAATCAAAACTATAAAAAAAATTTCTTTGTTTTGCCAGAAATTTATAATTTACAATCCACAATAAATTCATTTATGTAATAATAATAGATAATTCTTTTTAGTACTACTAATAGGTAATTCTTGGATGTAACTTTACTTCTTACTTTCTTTTTACTCGGTAAACTCTTCATCATTATATTATAATATGTTAATTAACAATCGATGTCTTATTTTATATTTTTTAGATAAAGATGTTTATGTAATGATAATACAAGCGAAGATAGAGAAAATCAAATAACTTTTCTCCAAATTATTTGAATCACAAATTAAGTTATTTCCATTTAAAGTCTAATCAATTCAATTTAAATTAGATATTTACACAGTATTTCTTGGTTGCATATCAAATGAATTATAATATTATATTAACATAAGTTAATAAACTAATAATATCATATTATAATCTTAATCTGTTCATTTAATTTGTTTCCATTTAAAGTCTAATCAATTCAGCTTAATTTAAATATTTATGAAAGTATTTATTAGTTGCATATTAAATCATTTACAAAATTATATTAAACTATTTCTATCAAATTGTAATCTTAATCAATTATTGGTAGATATATAACTTGTTTATAAAATAAATAAATTAATTGCACATAATTCATAGATCAAAAACTACACTACCAAATGTGTAGTGATGAAATTAATATTGATAGCTAAATTACATAGTGGCTTTAAAAAATGTAAAATTAATTATGTCCATTAAATTCATTTTTAAAATATTATTTTATAATTATTTAAATGAATATTATTTATGGAATTGCTAAAAAATACATAATAAAAAGGATTAAAATTAAAATATAATGTATTGTAATTCGTTGTGAATACATTAAATTTTAATGATAATAAAAATTTCTCCAATTAAGGTTCATAAATATTTATAATGTTAAAAATCGTAAAATTAATATTTTATCTCGATTTAAAAAATTAATTTATTTTATAAATTTTAATTAAAAAATCTAAGGTAAAAATAAATTTTAAACTGGTTAAGATTAATAATCTTAATATAAACAAAGATATGCGTGCATTGCATGTAAAATCTTTAAATATTAATTAAAATTATTTTTTGTCAATAATTATATGTATGAAACTTCATTAAATTAAGAGAAATTGCACCAAAAGGAACCAATAACAAGGAAATTAGTTTTGGTCAAAAGTTACTTTTTCACTGTTACTATTTACCTAATAAAATTCAGTTATATCCTTTATTTATCAAATAATTACAATTTTGCCATTATATTTTTGTTGTATGATAAACATAGTTGACACATAATTTCAAATGTTATATGTGGTTTAAGTTTTATGGTTAAAAGTTTTGGTTTATTGTATAGAGTTAAGTTTTTGGATTTAGGGTTTAGAATTTAGGAATTAGGATTAGAATTAGGGTTTAATTTTAGATTTAAAGTTTAAAAATTAGGGTTTAGTTTTTTAGTTTAGAGTTTAAGATTTAAGGTTTAGTTTTTGGGTTAAGGGTTTAGGGTTTAGAAATTAGGATTTAGTTTTTAAATTTAGGGTTTAGGGATTATGGTTTAGTTTTAAGGTTTAGGGGTTTGGGTTTAGGGTTTAGTTTTGAATTTAAGGTTTAGGGTAGGTTTAGGGTTTAGGGTATAGGGTTTCTAGTGTAGGGTTTAGTTTTTGGGTTTAGGGTTTAGGGTTTAGGGTAGGTTTTGGGTTTAGGGTTTAGGAATTAGGGTTTAGTTTTTGGGTTTAGGGTTAAGGAATTAGGGTTTAGGGTTTGTGGGTTTAGGGTAGGTTTTGGGTTTAGGGTTTAGGAATTAGGGTTTAGTTTTTGGGTTTAGGGTTTAGTTTTTGGATTTAGGGTTTAGGATTAGGGTTTAGTTTTAAGGTTTAGGGGTTTGGGTTTAGGGTTTAGTTTTTGAATTTAAGGTTTAGGGTAGGTTTAGGGTTTAGGGTTTGTAGTTTAGGGTTTAGTTTTTGGGTTTAGGGTTTAGGGTAGGTTTTGGGTTTATGGTTTAGGAATTAGGGTTTAGTTTTTGGGTTTAGGGTTTAGGAATTAGGGTTTGTGGGTTTAGAGTTTAGTGTTTAGGGTTTAGGGTTTAGGGTAGGTTTTGGGTTTAGGGTTTAGGAATTAGGGTTTAGTTTTTGGGTTTAGAGTTTAGGGTTAATGGTTTTAGGGTTTAGTTTTTGGGTTTAGGGTTTAGGGTTTAGTTTTTGGGTTTAGGGTTTGGGGATTATGGTTTAGACCCTAAACCCTAAATCCAAAACCTAATCCCCAAACCCTAAACCCAAAAACTAAACCCTAATTCCTAAACCCAAAACCTACCCTAAACCCAAAAACTAAATCCTAAACCCAAAACCTCCCTTAAACCTTAAACTCAAAAACTAAACCATAAATCCAAACCCCTAAACCTAAAAACTAAACCCTAATCCCTAAATCCTAAATCCAAAAACTAAACCCTAATTCCTAAACCCTAAACCCTAAACCCTAAACCTTAAACTCTAAATCTAAAAACTAAACCCTAATCCCTAAACCCTAGGGTTTAAGTTGAGTTTTGGGTTTAGGGTTTATGAATTAGGGTTTAGTTATTGCAGTTGTTGTATAACTAATATTTATTATAGTTTGATTTATGCCATATTTATGCCAAATGGCAGTTTCGTAAATAGTTTTAAAAAATTTGGTTTTTTTGGGTTAATTTTTGTTTTTCTTTCCTACTTATCTAATTTTCAAAATTTGATTATTCCCCACCTAATTTTGTTATTTACTTTTCCCTCAAAACCTAACTAACCCAATTAAGATATGTTTATTATTATTGTTTAAAAGAAAAATCAACAGTAACTTTAAGTTCAAATTTAGTTATTTTAAATAATCTAAATATAAATAAAATGCGCGGGACCCTTTTAATATTAATCAAAATTATAATGTAAAAAGAAGTTTCAACGGTGTAAGTCCAAAACTAGTTAATTTTAATCATTTATATATGAATAAATGCGCGGGAAATCTTCTAATACTAATCAAAATTATAATGTTTCTTTGTTTTGTCAACAAATTTAACTTTACAATCTATTTTTTTTTTTTTTTGTCATCTGATGGGATTATATTCATAAACGCGAAATACAAGAGTTCATACGAGATATAAACAAAGCCCAAACAACGGGCAGCAAAAGCCCAAACAACAGGCAGCAAAAGCCCATAAAGCAGGCAACAAAAGCCCATAAAACAGGCATCGAAAGCCCATAAAGGGTTGCACAAACCTACGACCAAAGGAAACATAAATCGATAGCGCAAGAGTTAAGCAAAGCAACTCAAACTTGAAATTTGTGGTAACCGCAAAAGGGACAAGAACGAGATAAGTCGACGTAGCCCACGGCTCACCGATCGACAACAACACCAGCCTGGAGAATCACATAGAGATACTCCAGAAAATCCTATGTGATAGAGATAACTTTACAACCTATCTGAAGTTCATTTTTGAAAAAAAGAAAGCAAAATCCTCCAGAAAATATATTGATTGTCTTATTTACCCTACTCATTTACGGCATATATATCGATAAGAAAATGAAGTCCTTATCCTCCGTTGGAACAGGTTTTCTCAGATAGTCAAGGTTTCGTCTTTAACATGTTTGACTAATATTTCCCCCTTTGTTCATAGCCTTTTAAAATGATTAGCTTTCGCACTTATGCCTTCTTCTCCATTTGTTTATGAAACAATGGAGATAGCGTTTTGAATTGTGTCGTAGGGATATGGTGTTCAAGAAGTCGAAGCTCTGCTTCTCCTCGGGATCTTCTGATAACTCTAAGAGTCCGCCATCTGTTGGATCCGATAAGAAGAAACCGAAATCCAATTCCAAAGAGGAAACTTGGAGCCCTAGGTCTGTCTTTGCCGGATTTTTAGTGGTTTATTCGAGTGCAAACAAGCATCTTTCGTAAAATCGAACTTGTCATCTTCAGTACTGTTGATTCAAAAAATCAAACAATAATCAATTCGGTAAATTGATTAGTAAATACGGACTTGGATATGAGATTAAACAAGAATTAGAATGCAAGAACAAAGATAGACAGGAAAATCTAGTCTTATTTGATGAGAGCCAAAACCGATTGAATAATCACTAGCTCTTAGGGTTTTTGAGTACAAAGTGTGTCTGTTTAGACTTAGTCTTTTCCCGCGTAGGGGAAGAATATTTATATCAGAGGATCTAAGGTTTTTGCCCTAGATTCTCTCTGATATTATTTACACAATTTGAACCACTTATATTTTATTTCCAAAAATATTCTCACTTATCTTTTTTAGATAAATGTTAAATTAACATTTATATTTTTTTCCCATGCAGGTCGGACGAGTATGTCGCCGAGCTCCCTTGGTGTCGCCGAGCTCCCTCATGGTGGTCTCCATATTTTTGGGGTTGAATCTTTGCTGGGCCTCTCTGTTATTGGGCCGTGCCTTAGAGTGGTGCTAAACCCACCTCTAACAGTAAGCCCCCCAGTTTGTTGTACTGAGTAGAGCGCAGTTCGGCGAATTGACTCGTGGTTTAGGCCCAATAACCGAATTACTGTGAGTCGAGATTCAGCCCGGATGGATCTGTTTTCTTCCACGCGTCCTTTCGATGTTCTGCGTGCCTAGGACGCTTCCTCCTTTCCCAATCGCGTGGAGGCATGTGTACTGGGAAGCCTTAGAGCCGCGTCTATTTGAGAAGTAAAGTTGCGTCCCTCAGAAGACTCTCACCTCCTTACTTCTATAAGTATCGTCTTTCTCTTCGCTTCTCATCATTTTGCCACCATGAGTAAATTTCAGGTACTTCCTCTCCCAAAACTCTCTGATCTTTTCTTTCTCGTTTTATATCCTTTTCGCCCTTGTCGATTCTTCCGCCGATATGCGTATTCGTGCCAAATCTAGCGAGAATTCCGCTAGTATTGCGAGTGCTGGTGCTTTCGATGGGGAGAGCATCCCTGCTTCTTCTCCGTGTAGTTCGGGCTCCGTCAATTTTAGCCAGGAATTATCTCGAAGGCAATCTGTGTCCCTGCGTGACGATGCCACCGACCACTCCGATGAGCATGTTCCTCTTGCGTTGAGAGCAGCTTCTCGAGGCCGAGGTAAAGGGAAGGCCACCCATAAGAAAGGAGCAGAAAGGGCGTCTTCCTCTCGATCTGTGGACAATTTCTGTGTTCTGCCGACCTCCTCTACCAAAGAATCTCTGACGTCATTAAACGCCTTCCCTGGGTGCGAGAAAGTCGAGGTGCTTTTGCCCTCTGCCTCGCAGCGCCCTTGGAACGTTACTCCGAATTTCGCTTGTCTCTATGAGTCTTTTTTCCACGTCGGAAATCTTTGATTTCCATTGCCGAAGGTGATGGTTGACTTCTTTGTGAAGTTCAAAATTTCTTTCACCCAACTCAACCTCGCAGGCATTATTAACTTAACCAGACTCCTCGAGCTTAGCGCACCTCTCAGAATTCCGCTTACGGTTGAGCTGTTCGAATGCTTTGACCAACTGAACATTGTGTCGAAGAGGCCGGAATGGATTCAGGTTAACCTACGTCCGCAGTATAAATTGCGGACTGGTGTTAAGTCCAGCAAAACACATGATTGGCAGAGGAAGTATTTCTTTGTCAGGATTGACAAGCATTCGTTTCCTGATCTGCGGCCTTGGTCGTCAATGAATGGAATCTCTCCGTTGGTAGTTGACCGATCGGCTAGATGTTAGCATTATTTTTTGCTGTTGATTCTTATCGCCGCTCTTCTTGTTTTTGCAGCTCGCCTTAATCCGAAGCTTCTTAATAAGGAAATTTTGGATGACGTCGGCATAAATTTTTCCGAGCTCGGCTGGCGGACTTGGCCCGAGAGCGAAGAACCCAAGAAAACCAGTGAGGAAGGCAAGGAAGGTTATTCCGAGCATGGTGATTGACCCGAAGAAGGGTCTGAGATCTTCCGATGTTGGCCGATCGGATGGTCCCGGCCGACCTTCGGTTGTTAGGCCGGCCACTTCTGGATCGCAGTCCAGGAGAGGGGAGAAGCGGACCTCTGATGATGCCGAGAATACAAGGGCTGAGGAGTCCAAAAAACGTTTATCCGAGCCGAGGTCTAAGAGGACGGCTGACTGTACTGGCGCCTCGAAGAATCAGAGGAGCCTTCCGTCCCGTTGATTTGGAAGTCTCGAAATCAAGGGATCCTGTCGAGGCGTCCTCTTCATCTGATAAGAGAGCTCCTCCTCCTTCTTCTGTTTTGCCGATCTCGGTCTCTGGACCTTCTAGGACGTCGGCCTTGCCTGCTGAGGCGAGGAAAAGGCCTTCCGAGGTTGTGAGTCGTTTTGACGGTTCGAACGCGAGTAAGCGTCCACGGATTGTTGGTTCCTCCGAGAGTTGGAAGAACAGATCTTTTGCTCATCAGGGAGATAAATTGAAGAATTCAGACGAGTATTACTGCGGGAGATATTTCGGAACATCTCTTGCAAGGCTATTCCACCTTGCCCGGTGAGCGAGATGTACAAACCGTACGTGTTCCACAACATCTCAAAGCTTTTCGTTGATGTGAGTACTCACGTTCGTCTTTTAAGTTTGATTTCTTGATTTTTCTTATCTTATTATTCCTCGTCTTGCATGGGACTTCACTGCTGAATTCATACGTCTTTGATATGAATCTTCAGATGCGGCCGTGAAGCGCCGAGATCGGTAAAGAGCTTGCTCAGAAGACGAAGGATTTGTAGAAGCTTAAGCTCGTCAATGAGTTTCTTCAGATAAGCGAGGCGAACTTGAAAAGCAAGGTTGCTACTTCTTATGAGCATGTCAAGCTGCTCGAAAATCGCAACCAGGAGAGTCTCTCTGCCGAACTTGCGCAAGAGAAACTTCGTCGTGAGGAGGAGGTAAATAAGGAGCGGAATACTCGCGATGGAGATTGGTGACCTCATAAATGTTCGCAAGGCTTTAACTCAAAAGTACGAGTTTCGCCTTCAGGAGTTCAAAGAGGTGTTTTCCTTGAAGGAGGATGAGAGTGACACATATATGAATCTCAGTCAGTACTTCGGAACCTTGGAATACCTCCAGTTGCTTCGAGATGAGAAGGGAGTGGCTATTCCTGACGAGGCTTTCGAGGAGCTCGCGGCAGAGAAGGAGAAATGGAACATGAAGATCGATGAGATCGATAATTTCGATATTGTTTAAGAGTACTTTGCGATCTCCCCGGTTCCGATGAGGATCCGTGACTGCAATCCTCCCTCACCTCCCCCCTCCCAGCCTCCGTCTGTCGATCGACAAGTGGACGATATGGCCTTATTCGATGAGTTCGGCACTAACGCGGACGCGATGTCGACGGAGGTGGTTGAGACTATGAAGAGTCCTGAGGGGGCGCAGCTCGTGGTGACGTAAACTTCCTCATCATTTCCTGTGGTAGTGCCTACCTCGGCGTCGGATGCTCCTCTGGTTGAGCCGGCTCAAGCTCTTCCTACCCCTGTTTAGGCTGTTTTTTGTTTGTTTTTGGGTGGTTTAGTCCCGCTTTTGTAAGACTGTTGTGGGTTAACGATGTTCTTTTGGTGGGGGTGACGATGTCCCCCCCTTTTTTGAATGGAGTTTATATTTTCTCCTTTTTTACGGCAATATTGAGGCGGAGATTTTTTTGCCTTTGATAATCTTTTCTTTATGTTTATTTTTTCTTTTGGGCGAGTAGTTACTTTCGCTTTTGGTTTATGTGTGATGATTTCGTCTCATTGTTCGTCGATGAGACTCTGTTATTGTACGAGCGAGGTAGGAGGGGAGGGGCCTGTTTGGCTGGGTTGTTATTTTCTCGTCTTCAAATATTTTTAAGGATTTGAAGGATTCTGATGCTGTAGGTCGGAGCTTGGCTCCTTTCGAGTGTTTCTTCTCGAGGATATAGTTTGTACCTTGAATAAGGGTTTTGTTTTGATAGAGTGAAGACTTGGTTTTTTTCATCGCGGAGCTTGGTACTAAGTTTTTTTTCCTAACTCGGGATCGGCTATGCGAGGCAGGTCGACTTACTTAGTCCGTCTGAGTTAGGGTGCGGGTGCGATTCCTGACTTTTCCTTGTGCCATTTCGACTTTAAGATCATAGTCTCTGTCGTATGGGGAAGGCGTGTGTTCTTGCACGTTTTGTTGTGCAGATATGATTGAGTCGAGCATCCTGTTAGGACGTCGGCATCGTTTGAGACAAGATTTTGTTTGAAAAAGTCTTTTTATTGATTTACGACTGAACTCTGGTTAGAGTTGCCTACGTACCTCGAAGACGAAGATCAAGTCGTTCGTAGTTCATATTACACGGGGTAATAGTTTTTTTTTTTGCGTTGAAAACCGTAAAGTAGCTTGGCTGCTTTGAGTCTAAGCTTGGTTCTGCCGAGGTGTGTTTTCTTCAGGTGCCCTTCCTCCCGTGGGTGGTCTTGGTATGATTCTTCTCTTTCCTTTTGGTTCAGAGGGGTGACGAAGCTTACGTTCGCTTATGAAGCATAACCTCGATGTGGTCTGATCTCCCCTTAGCGTGTGTACTTCGTTCGGTGTTGGGAACTTGATGCATTGATGATACGTCGAGATGACCGCTTTCATCGCATGTAACCAGGGTGTTCCCAAGATGGCATTGTAGATTTCTGGTTTATCAACGTTGATGAACTTCGTCATCGTCACTAGTCCGCCGACATAGATGGGAAGTTTGACCGTGCCTATAGTCATAGTCTGGTCGCCATCGAATCCGGTTAGCGGCTGCACCTTTGGTTTAACACGTAAGTTTTGAACTCTGCTTTCTCCAGAGCTTCTTTAAAGATTACGTCGACCGAACTTCCTGTGTCGACCAGCACACGGGATATCTCGCAGTCTTCGATCAGGATCTCGATCACCAGAGGATCGTTATGTGGCGTGTCTACCCCGATTGTGTCAGCTTCAGTGAACGGTAGCGGTATACCTTCCTCGATTGGGAGCGGGTTACGCTTGATTGTTGTTGCTTTTCGGCCGTACTCTTTTATGGACCGTACTGAACCCGAACACAATTGTAGTCCGCCCATTATCATGTTGATTCTTTGACGGGGTAGCGGGGCAGCCCGCCCTCATCCTCTTGGTCCCGAGGGCACCTCTTGGGCTCTGTATCTTGGGGACGTTCTTCCGGTTTTTCCCGTGGGGGGGGGGGGCTACTCCGTGGTTTTATTGTCCGTTATTGCCATTTTTGGGTCGTCGATCGCCTCACTCGGGGTTGACTATTTTCCCTTTACGGTACCGATCCAACAGATACTCGGCCAAGTTCTGGCATGACGCGGTATCATGAGAGTGTGTCTTGTGATACTCGCAATATGGTCGGTCGTCATTGGCTTCCCCTGAACGTGGTTGGTTCCGAACAAACTTGTTCCATCATTGGGAAGTGTTCCCAATGGCGAAGGTCGAAGCTGCCTTTTCGCTACCGTTATCCTGGGAATCCGTAGAGGCTTTTGGTTGAGCCGGATTGCTTCTTGGAGAATATCGCATCTTCTTCTTCCAATTCGATGAATGCCACCACTTTGTGTAATGCATCTTCCAGAGACGTGGGCTTGTTGAGTTTCAAATATGTCCTGAAAGCCGAAAGATGGAGTAATCCATTATGAAGTGCTCCTCTAGCTGCGCTGTCGTCTACGTTTATTTTGGACACGACTTCCTTGAATCGATCGACAAAGTCTTTCAGGGGTTCGTCTTGTCTCTGCTCGAGGTCCCATAGGTCGGCATCCGATGATTCAAGCGTTATGTAGTGCGAATAGTGCTTCAGGAACAATTCTGAAAGCTCTTGAGGACTGTCGATCGATCCTGTCTTGAGCCGTGAGAACCTGGTAAGAGCCATCTCCCTACCTGAGGTTTTACACGAAGTGTTGGCAGTATCTGGTGTCCTTTTCCTCATCGGTGAATCGATTGCGGCTCATTGATATCATGAATGCGGTCAAGAATTGGCTGGGGTCAGTTTTTCCTTCGTAGAAAGGGACGTGACCTTCTCGATGCGCGGAATCCTCGCGTTAATGATCTGAGCCGTGAAAGGCGTCTGTTGCGCTTGTTCCAGAACGCGACCGAGCTCGGGGGCCGAGATGGATACGCGATGAACTTTGGAGCTTAACTTCTGAATCTAGCTTAGTATAGCTGTGAGCTGGTCGTCGGGTACCTGCGCCGAGTTAGTTGGGGTTGATGCACTCCTAGTTGGATTGGCTGTCGATCCCATAGTCCTTCGAGGTGCTTCAGGGAAAAGACGTCGGTTGATAGATGGTGCTCTTTCTGGAGTCCGCTCCGTCGTGGGTGTGCCTTGGCGTCTCTGCAAACTTTCTCAGAGCAGGTTCTGTTGGTCAGCGATCGCGGTAATTCTTTCGTTTGCAGTTTTGTCTAAGTTTTTGACTCGGCTCAGCAGCGTGCGAAGCAGCTCTGTTGTGGTTGGGTTTGTGATCTTTCTGATTGGTATCACGGTGTTCATGCGCACTGACCTCGCCGGTGGCTCTATGTCGCCAGTCGATCGTACCGGTCTCGCCGCGGGTGCAATTTGGGCGCTTGAATTTCCTGAGGGTGGCGCGTCATCTTGCGGCCTTGAGTTTGTTGATGTGTTACGTGCTCCGTCGCCTTGCTGGGATGGGTTAGGATGGTTCCCTTCTTCTCCCGTTGCGGCGTTAGTGATGTCGCCTGTGTTGCTTTTTCCTCCTGTCACTTATGACGAAGGTGGTGATTTTGTCATTGCTATTTTCTTTTTGGTTAATTAAAATATCCAAAGTCCTCACAGATGACGCCAATTGTTGATTCAGAAAATCAAACAATAATCAATTTGGTAAATTGATTAGTAATAAGGGACTTGGATCTGAGATTAAAGAGGAATTAGAATGCAAAAACAAAGATAGACCGGAAAATCTAGTCTTATTTGATGAGAGCCGAAACCGATTGAATAATCGCTAGCTCTTAGGGTTTTTGAGTACAAAGTGTGTATGTTTCGACTTAGTCTTTTCCCGCGCAGGGAAAAGATATTTATATCAGAGGATCTAGGGTTTTTGTCGTAGATTCTCTCTGATATTATTTACAAAATCTGAACCACTTACATTTTATTTCCAAAAGATTCTCACTTATTTTTTTAAGATAAATGTTAAATTAACATTTATCTTTTTCTCCCATGCAGGTTGGACGAGTACGTCGCCGAGCTCCCTCGGTGTCACCGAGCTCCCTCGTGGTGGGTCTCCATATTTTTGGGGTTGAATCTTTGTTGGACCTCTCTGTTATTGGGCCGGATCTTAGAGGGGGTGCTAAACCCACCTCTAACAAATACTAAATCGAATCAAGACGAGGTCCAACCAGGAAATTTTCTTCAGTTTTGGGGATGATAAAGCAATTCCATTCGTACGCACTCGATACTTGCCCAAGTTCACTATCTCTTGTTCGGGTGGTAGCAATAAGACGAATGTTGATCGCATATCTCATGATACTGTACCAATGAGAACTGGTATGCTCGAAATTCTCTTGTTGGATTGGCTCATGTTATCGTGGAATTATTGTCTCAGCTGATATTTAAGCTATTGATTTTCACGTTTGATTTTAATGTTACTAAGCAGATAAATCCAAGGTATCACCAGAGGTATGTATTCCTTTCTCCTAGTCCTTACCATCATCAAACAAAATGTTTGTGTTATGACATCTATCTACTTATTTTTGTAGAATCCAAAGGAGCCAAAATCCCCTCATTATCAAGCTCCAAGAAAGAGGTTTTCTAGTGAAATCAAGAGTTTTTCTCATGAGTTGAACTCGAAAGGTGTAATGCCTTTTCCATTATGGAAGCCTCGTAGGTGAAATAGCTTGGAGGTAGTCTTGAGGCTCCTGTCTCTATATTTATTTCATTTGGAATTTGGTCAATGCATACTCTAATCATGTTTCTTATGCAGGAAACCTTGACTCTAATCCGTACCAAATTTGATAAAGCAAAGGAAGAAGTGAATTTGACCTTGAAGTATATATTGAGCACCTGATTACACTTTCTAAGCACAATGAGACAAGTCATCCTGAGTTGAAGATTACAATTGACGACTTGTTGATATTGGCACAAAAATGTTCCAAAACTACTTCAAAAGATTTCTGGCTTCAGTGTAAGCGGATAGTTCAAAACTTAGATGATAAACGTCAGAAGCTTCCCCCAGGCCTTCCCAAGAAACTTCACACTCGGATGTTGTTTATCCTTACCAGGTGTAATAGATTACTTCAGTTTCACAAGGAAAAATGGGGACAAGTGGAAGAGGTCATACGACTATGTCAGTCCAGAGTCTTGCATTCTGAAGAAGTTAACGATAAGAGGGGCTCAACGAAAGCTTATAGTTAGGAGCAGCCTGGTTTGAATTGGAAAGATGACTTTTCTGATCGTCCATCGCCTCTATCTTCCACGTACAATGAAACTTCAAAAGATTCTGAATCGCTTGCAAACCTCGACCTAATGTCTTCTTGTAAAAGATTTCCATCTCCAGCATCCAAAGAGCAAAATGATAGCAAAGTTGAACATCCAAAGGTGGTTGAAAATCGAGTAGCTTCGAGTGATGATATGTGTAACGCCCCCTTCCTGTTTTCTGCTGACCGACGAGCTGACCGGCCAACAATCAAACAAGAACATGACCGATCGAACCCGATCAGTCATACGAGAAGAGTTGGTCACAATACGAAAGCCAGAGACAGTCCGGTTTGAGACAAAGGCTCGAACCAAACCACCTTTGACTTCGTTTACCTCGTTTCCACGATACGAGGCTTTTCAACCCGTACCGCTTCCACGAGTTGTGTTCGGTTCGGACTAAACCGTATATCAGGGAATTATTCCGTTTTTATTACTTTAAAAGATAAATCTTATTCATAACAATATACGGTCTAATACAAATCATTTAGCGAGCTCTCAACAAAATCCGAAACCAAAAATAAGTCAAAATGCGTAACAAACTGATACCCAATGCCAACCCGAGACTACTCCGAGTGTCCTACGCGTCCGCCGAGCTACGCAAACCTGAAAACACAAAAGAGTCTAATGAGCAATCTCAGATTACCCAGTGAGACGGCTCCCAACTAAAGGCTGCTAATAATCTAATAATCCCGCCTAAACCCAAAATAACAATCAAGTATAATAGCCGATCACGTGCTACCAAGACGTGATGAGCTCCACAACACACAAGCATTCAAATAACATCACAATCACCAACAAAGGAAATCGAGAACACTGCGGCACATGCTCTTGATTAGACTCGATCTATCTATCGCGGCACTACACAACTCTGTTGGGATAGTGTCCTGAAATCAAACTTGTACTCACTCCTGATGATAGTTGTGTGTCGAGATCAGACATTCGTATAGTACTGGGCGGTTGCAATGTTTTGCTAGAAGCCTCTTCCAATCTGTAAGTGTGGACTTACTACCAGTACTATATGATCCTATAGGGTCACACACCTAAGCAAACTGAAAGCTACGACATGGGAATGATAATTATGGTAATGATCATATTAATGTGTATTGGATACACATTGTAATCAATAAAAAGGTGTTGTGTCGATCGACACAGCTTGTGTGTCGGTCGACACAGTTCGGGTTTTTCGAAAGGCTTTTCGAATTAAGACTTGATTAAGTCTGGCCCGTTAGTTGTGTTTTAGGTCGAATAAAACGAGTAAGTTTCGACCTAAACACGAGGTCGTCCACTTTTCTTGAGAGAAACAGTAGAAACACCAGAGAGAATCGATTCCCGTTGATCCGGCACTAGCATCCCGTTTCCAGTAAGCGTGCGTGTGTATCTGGTAGAGGCAAGGCGTTTGCGTTGCTCCACTGATCTCGTTCACCATCTCAATTCCGCTGCCAGAAAGGTAAGAACGAGGTTGGTTTTCATTCAATATATCAAACCCTAGATCCAGTGGGATCCAACAGTGGTATCAGAGCATGTTAGGGTTTAGCTATTGAATCTGGTGAAAATTAATTCGAAACTTGGTGTTGTTGGATTGAATTTCGCCTGTTAAAATCGTTTTATTGAATGTTAATCTCGGATTTTGTTCATGTTGAAAACGATGATACTGTTGAAATCGCACTGTGTCGATCGACACAAAACGTGTGTCGGTCGACACGCCGCGAATCAAAACGTAAAATTTTAGGGTTTGTCGCAGGGTGTCGATCGACACAAAGCGTGTGTCGGTCGACACAGAGCGAAAACTCGCAATAAAATTTTAGGGTTTGTCGCAAAGTATCGATCGACACAAAGCGTGTGTCGGTCGACACAAGGCGAAAATCCGCAAATAATTTTAGGGTTTCGATCTGAGATCGAGTACCCGTATGCCTGCTGTGTCGGTCGATACACTGGGTGTGTCGGTCGACACAGGCAAAGCGATTAGATAGACCGGTTCAATTGGATTGAACTGGTTATCTCGCATGGTTAATTTTAATTAACCAAATTGGTTCTGGTTTAGTAATGTCGATCGACACACAGTGTGTGACGATCGACATGGACTATTAAACCGAACCGGTTCAATTGGATTGAATCGGTTATGTAAATTCGATCTGGTTTGACCGGTAATCGAAGAACGGTTTAATTCTGGTTGCGTCGACCGATGCCAAGGGTAAGCATCGATCGACATGACATTCGCAGATATGCTGGTTAGACCACAAATTTGCATGTACCAGAACAATTTAATCCTAACGGTTGTAGATGAATCTAAACTTAATAAAACTGAATGTTTTGAATAAATTAATAAATTCTTGAATGTATATTGGATATGCATCAAGATAAAACGGTTCTTTTCCTCAACTAAATATCAAGTGATCTTGATGTCTTGCCCGATCTTGTCTGCTGTCAAGACTCGTGTTGTTTGTTGGATATTCATGGAGTCCTTGATATCCACTGCAACATGAGTAAGGCAGGTGGTCATTGACATACTTGCAGTGCAACTGTCAATGATTGCTTTATCAAACAAAACTGTGACCATGCTCTCCAGATTTTGCAACCTTAGCCAACATGGATGGAGAGACTCCCCTCGTTGGAAATGACTAGGAGGAGGAGGAGGAGGAGGGAGAGGAGAGTCTGAAACCGTTAACTCCTGTCTCAATGGTTGCTTATTTACTAGTCTTACCAAGATCCGGAAAATGAGACATAGACACGCAAGAGGTTGGAAGATACAACGAGCCAACAAGCTTGCAACTTTCTGGAGAGAGTTCTATAAACTCCTTTCTTCTGTCAGATTACTAGGTGATTGATCTGTAGTTGAAATTGTAAGGATGTTATCTGAAAATAGATCATGAAATGAGAACACAAAGTTGCTTTCACCTACTTGTTGAATCAGACTGTACAATTCTCCCAGTACCAACTTGATGGCTTAGCTGAGAAATTATTTCCTGGAAACATCCATTGACAATGTTAGACCTATGATAAACAAAACAGAGTATGTATGTATATAGTAATTACGACCACGGACGACCCACCGTGACCGGAAGCCGTCGCCGGCACTGTCGGACTACCGTCAAAGATGCTGCATCCGTTACTCTGTAACGTCCCACATATGTAGCTTCGCGTCATACAACTCATAACTGAGACAAATAATCGAACACCTTGTGTGGTTCTTTAACATAAACAATACCTTTAATAACAACGAAGGTGCAGCGACTTTGAGCCCACAGATAAGGCCAAGCTTCACGGAACCAACGAGCCACCGTCGCACCACGGCCACCGCAGCACCACAGACCGCGCTTCATAGCACCATGAATCCACCGCAGCCCCACGAATCCACCTTCGCCGAATCCACCGCAGCCCCACGACCGAGACAGGATCGAAACTGCTCCACACCGATGTGACCATCGATGTGGCGTCTCCAGTGACGACTGGACCGAGATTGAGACAAATCACATTGCCGTATCTCTCGCCTTCGCCGATTCTTCACCAGGCCGCCGATTTTATGAACTGATTGAACGATGAAAGTGACATAGACGAAGAAGCTTGACGGGGGAGGAATGAATGAAGATGATGCGATTGAGCAGAAGGAGATGAAGGATCTGGAGAGAAGAGATGAAGATTAGATTGTGCAAGAAGAACGGAGGATGAAGCTTCTGTACAAGAGGAGATGCAGATTGTCGAGAGGAAAGAGGGGAAGGGAGAGAAGAGAGAAGGATGATTATGAGCCATTGATATAATCTAATCTAACGGTTGTTAAGGCAATCCGCGTAACAATATGTTATCCAATAAGATTGGTGATCTTTCTTTTTTTTCTGACAGTTTTTTCTTTTTTCTTTTTATTTAATCATATTAATCCTAAAATTTTTGTTAGACAAAATTAAACATCAATTGTTAAGATTAGGGTTAGAACCACAAATGATAAAAAAAATATTATAAAAATTTATAGAACGAACATATATTCATTATAAAAACATAAAGTCTAAAGTTTATTGTATTTTCTACTGTAAACAACAAATAAAAAAATATGTAAGTGTTTAGGATATTGGAAAATAGGTTTACGGTTTGGGGTATTGGAATATAGGTTTAGGGTTTAGGTTTAGGTCATTATAGTCTATGTTTAGGGTTTAGGGTATTGGAATATATTGTTTATGTAAAGTTAGTGAGAAGATTCCTAAACCCTAAATCTATACTACAATGATCTTAAACTCTAAATAAAATATTTCAAAATTTTAAAATTATATATTTTAACCCTATATATACCCTAAAATTATATATTTTAACCCTATATATACCCTAAACTCTACATATACCCTAAACCCTAAATTAAATATTTTCAAGATTTTATATTTAATATTAGTTGATTTTTTACTATAGACTATGTTATTAAAATCTCCAAAATTTAAGTAATAACTTTGTATTTATATACCTAGTTAGAAAATTATAATGAAATTAATAGCATTTCAAAATCTAAACCCTATATACCCTAAACTTAAACTGAATACTTCATTTGTCTATAATTTTTTTTTATATAAAAATTGTTTGTTTAATTTGGTATTTAATATTATATCCTTTTAATCAAATTTATAGTATAGTTCAAAATCTTTTGTGCAGTTTTTGAATATTAATTTAAAAAGAGAAAAATATCAACAACATAACAATATCATAAATATAATTTACATAAGCAATTCAAGTTTACAAAAACTAGTTTACAATATAATTTACATAAGCAATTAAGTGCAGAATCCTGATGATATCATCTCCATCGTCAAGCTTAAGGTTTTGTTGTCAGTCACGGATGATGATCCTGGAGGTTTGAGTCTGTGAACACAAGAGTTTCCACAAGAAGTTGCAGGACGAAACAATTAAATGATTGTTAAAGATCATGTAACACATTAAATGATTTACTAACAAAGATTTTTGGAAGAATGAGTTTACTCCCTTTTGGTGAGAACATATGATGGATGACCAGTGAATCCTGTGTGGCCCTTTGATCCTGTGACAGAGAGAACAACAACATACAGACTCTATCTTTGCTGTATCTACACACGTCTCTTAAGAATCAAGTGTTGGATAAGCTTTCACTGGTTTAAATGCAACTTTAAACCAAGTGACTAAAGGACAATTAGGGAGAGAAACTATGCACTAATTATCAATGATCTAAACTCAACATTAGTGAATTAGCCGTAGATAGCACTTGATTCCACATACAAATACCCAACGCACCAGAGTTCAAAGTGAGTTTCACAGCTTTTAAGTGAGTGTTCATACTAACATCTACACTAGCATTAAGGCATTGCAAGTACATAATAACCGGTCAATACTCAATGGTGATTGATGTTGCATTTCTAAAATAGCTGATTGCAGAAAAAGGAAACTAGACCAAACATGCGCAAGGAAACTAATCAGTAGATGAGAGTAAACTGTCAAAGGTGAAACTAAATTATCTCATGGGTGGTTAAAATTTGAAGAAGAACTATCTATCTTATAAACAAAACAAGCTTAATTGATAAAGTTGTTTGTTCTAGTACACTTCTACTTATGGCTAACTAGAGTTCGTAGAGGAAGAAAACAATCTCATCAATCTCGAATTTAAAGCAAAATATTGTGAATCTGACTCGATATTTTGATACCGATAATGCATTTCTAGCTCAAAATCAAACACTCTGCCCAAACTGGATGATTATGCATACACCCAAGTTCCTCGACAAACTCAAGCAGCGATTGCATCTCAAATTTCAATTTTTTTCTTCTCAAATCCCACAGCTTAATTTTAAAGGAGAACAAAATTGGATTAAGAAAAAGAGATTAGACAAACCTTAGTGCCGATTTCGGAATCGAAAACAAAGTTGGTGACTTGCTGAGCCAAAAATGTAATTATCAGCAAAAGGTGGAGGAGATAAAGGTGATGATGTTGTTGGCTAGGGTTCAATTCGACGGTATGGATTGAAGATATAAAGTCGGTGAAGTTGGTGGCTAGGGTTCGATTTGAGTTATTGACGAGACTCCCTCCACACCGATTAGGGTTTCGATCTGAATAGAGAAAGAGAGATTTCGACAGGGAAGAGTGAGATTCGAGTGTTGGAGTGAGAATTAAAGATGGAAGATTGAGAATCGAATTTGGATCTCCCTCTTAATTTTTTGCCTTAGAAAATTTTCCCTCTCGCGATTTCTGATTTTTGTTTTAACGCGGATCTTTCTTTAAGATAGCATTTAGTTTTAGTATATGCTATTAAAACATAGGCGGCAAAATAAATTATTGGCGGTCAACTTATTATTTATCCGCGTTCATATAGATAGCGTTTCAAAATTTAAAAACGCTATCTTAAATACCCAATTTAGTTAATGATAGCATAACTAACCAAAACGCTATCGTCAAGTGCTATCAATACTCTAAAATCTTGTAGTGAGGATTGGTTTTACTTGACTGGGCTAACGGAAGTTCTGGGCCCAGAGACATCAGAGTGGATTGGACATAGTTTGTCTTATCCACGACCAAGAGTTGTACTGAGTACAATTAGCAATGATTTGCTTACCTAGATAACTAAAGTTTGAGCAACGGCGAGTCGCCCACTCGAATTTTAGTAATCTGAGGATCTTGGCTCATTGTATTCATCTGAGGAAACATAGTTTTGAATACAATGCGAGTTTTCTTATTAGATAAGAACTCTCATTTCTTGAGCATTATAACTAAAATCTACCTCTTTTGAATTACAGCTATGTCTGTCTCAAATCACATCAACACTTTCTCACTAAGATCCGTCCTTGAGAAGGACAAGTTAAATGGATCTAATTTCTTGGAATGGTATCGGAACATGAGAATAGTTCTCAGACAGGAGAACAAGGAATATGTCCTTGAAAGAGTTCTCACCGAGAGGCCACGTTCCAATGCTCCGCAGACAGAAAAGAATGCTTGGGATAAGCATTCAGCGGATGTCAAAGATGTTAATTGTCTATTGTTGGTGACCATGAACTCTGAGATGCAGAAGCAATATGAGAACGTATTGTCACCCATTGAGATGATTAACAGCCTGAAAGCTTTGTTTCAGGAGCAAGCTCGCACAGAGAGATACCAGACGGTTAAATCTCTCATGGATTGCAAGCTGGCTAAGGACAGTCCAATAAGTCCTCATGTCCTTAAAATGATGGGTTACATTGATAACCTGGGGAAACTGGACTGTGCCATTAGCCAGGAGCTAGCCACTGACATGATTCTGCAGTCTTTGCCGTCGTTTTTTGATCAGTTCATCATGAACTACAACATGCAAAACATGACTAAGACATTGACTGAGTTGCACGGTATGCTGAAGACAGCAGAGCCAAATCTCAAGAAGGCTACTCCCAGTGTCCTGATGGTACAAGGGGGTAAAAGGTTCAAGAAACCGAAGAAGGACAAGGGAAAGGCCCAGGTTGTCGAGACTGAAAGTCAAGAAAAGCCCAAGCCCAAGCCCAAATCCGGGCCTTCTCCTGAGGATAAGTGCAACTACTGCAAGCAGTTGGGGCATTGGAAGAGAGACTGCAAGAAGTTCAAGGAAGATTACAAGAAGCTGAAGAAGACGTATGATGCGTCTGACTCAGGTATTTATGTTATCGAACTTAATGTTATGTCTTCTAGTCCTACTTCGTGGGTATTGGATACCGGCTACGGTGCTCATATTTGTACAAATGTGCAGGCACTAAGAAACAGTAGGACGCTGAAGAAAGGACAAGTGGAGCTACGGGTCGGGAATGGAGCTAAGGTTGCTGCACTGGCCGTAGGCACCTACGAGTTGTCCTTACCATCGGGCATGGTTTTAATTTTAAATAATTGCTACTTTGTACTTGCGATTAGCAGAAAAATAATTTCAGTTTCCGTTTTGGATTTGGAAGGTTTTGATTTTGCTGTTAAGAATAAAGTTTGTTCTTTTAATCGTGATGGTACGTATTATGGTAGCGCCCCATTAGACAATGGGTTATATGTATTAGACCAAGAAATGCCTAACTTTAACATAAATACAAAGAGGTTTAAGTCCAATGACGAAAACCCGAATTTCTTATGGCATTGTCGTTTGGGCCATATCAATGAGAAACGCATCCAAAGGCTCCATCGAAATGGGCTTTTGGGCTCATTTGATTTTGAATCATGTGAGAAATGCGAATCTTGCTTGGTGGGCAAAATGGCTAGAGCCCCTTTCAACAAACCAAATGAAAGGGCCAGTGACTTATTGGGCCTTATTCATACTGATGTATGTGGGCCGATGAGTACTGTTGCCAGAGGAAATTACAAGTACTTCATTACCTTTACTGATGACTTCAGTAGGTATGGCTATGTCTATTTGATGAGACACAAGTCAGAATCCTTTGATAGATTCAAGGAATTCAAGAATGAAGTACAGAATCAACTTGGCAAAAGTATCAAAGTTCTGCGATCGGATCGCGGAGGAGAATACTTGAGTCAAGAATTCAGCGACTATCTGAGCGAGTGTGGAATTATTTCACAACTCACTCCTCCTGGTACACCCCAATGGAATGGAGTGTCAGAGAGGAGGAATCGAACCTTATTGGATATGGTTCGGTCTATGATGAGTCATTCTAATCTTCCATTATCCTTTTGGGGATACGCTCTAGAAACGTCTGCGTTTACATTAAATAGGGTGCCATCTAAATCAGTGGAAAAGACACCACATGAACTGTGGACTGGGAATGTTCCTAGTCTGTCTTTCCTGAGGATTTGGGGTTGTGAGGCTTATGTCAAACGTTTAATCTCTGACAAGCTTGCACCCAAATCAGATAAATGCTACTTCGTTGGTTATCCTAGGGAAACCAAGGCATACTACTTTTACAACCAATCTGAGAACAAAGTATTTGTTGCTCGGGACTGTTCTTTTCTTGAGAGGGAGTTTCTCTCTAAGAAAAACAGTGGGAGTAAAGTACATCTTGAAGAAATTCGAGATGCACAGGATACTGCTCAACCTGCTGAGGAAGAGCAGCAGTTGGATCCACAAAGTTCTGTGGAACCGGCGCCTGTGGAGCCTGAAGTTCGCAGATCCGGAAGGATCCGTCACGAACCCGAGAGATACTATGGATTTCTCGTGACCGATTCAAATGATCTGATGATCATTGATAGTGACGAACCAGCAACCTTCGCGGAAGCAATGATGGACCCGGACTCCGAAAAGTGGCTTGGAGCCTCTAAGTCCGAAATGGGATCCATGTCAGAAAACCAAGTATGGTCCTTGGTCGATTTACCTAATGGTGTAAAAGCCATTGAGTGTAAATGGATCTTCAAGAAGAAGATTGACGTGGATGGCAATGTACAGATTTACAAAGCGAGGCTGGTGGCTAAAGGTTTCAAGCAAATTCATGGTATTGACTATGATGAAACCTATTCCCCAGTCGCCATGCTTAAATCCATTCGGATTCTTCTAGCGATTGCCGCTCATTATGATTATGAGATTTGGCAAATGGATGTCAAAACCGCATTCCTGAATGGTATTTTGGAAGAGGATGTGTATATGACACAACCTGAAGGTTTTGTCGATCCTAAGAACGCTGGGAAAGTATGCAAGCTTCATAAATCCATTTATGGATTGAAGCAAGCATCACAGAGTTGGAATCTTCGTTTTGATGAAGCAGTAAAACAATTTGGTTTCATCAAGAACGAAGAGGAACCATGTGTTTACAAGAAGACTAGTGGGAGCAAAATTGCGTTTCTTGTATTGTATGTCGATGACATACTCCTCCTCGGTAATGACGTTCCGTTGCTTCAGTCTGTCAAGACTTGGCTCGGAAGTTGTTTTTCCATGAAAGACATGGGAGAAGCCGCATACATTCTTGGAATCAGAATCTACAGAGATAGATTGAATAGGCTAATTGGATTGTGCCAGGACACTTATATTGATAAGGTGTTGCACAGATTCAGGATGCAAGATTCCAAAAAGGGCTTCATACCGATGTCTCATGGCATGAGTCTCAGCAAGAAGCAGTGTCCGACGACACCTGCTGAGCGAGAACGCATGAATAGGATTCCTTATGCTTCCGCAATAGGATCTATTATGTATGCCATGCTCTGCACTCGTCCAGATGTAGCTTACGCGTTAAGCTTGACGAGTAGATGCCAATTTGATCCAAGTGAAGTTCACTGGACAGCTGTCAAGAATATTCTCAAATATTTGAGACATACTAAGGATAAATTCCTTGTGTATGGAGGAAGTGAAGAACTTGTGGTGAATGGATTCACCGATGCGAGCTTTCAGACAGACAGAGATGATTTCCGATCACAATCTGGATATGTCTTCTGTCTAAATGGCGGTGCAGTGAGCTGGAAGAGCTCTAAGCAGAATACCGTAGCTGATTCCACAACGGAAGCTGAATATGTTGCTGCTTCAGAAGCGGCAAAGGAAGCTGTTTGGATCAAGAAGTTCATGACTGAACTTGGTGTGGTTCCTAGTATCTTGGAGCCAGTGGCTTTGTTTTGTGATAACAACGGAGCCATTGCTCAGGCAAAAGAACCAAGGTCACACCAGAAGTCCAAACATGTGGAGAGGAGATATCACCTGATTCGAGATATCGTCAATAGAGGTGATGTGAAGATCAGCCGAGTTCCGACAGACGAGAATGTCGCTGATCCTCTGACTAAGTCACTCCCAAGGCCTAAGCATGAGAGTCATATGACTGCTGTAGGCATTAGAGATCTTAAAATGTAATCTTGATTCTAGTGGGAGTTTTAGTTTCGTTTTAGTTATAATAAGACACTCTTGTAAACATTCTTTTGGAAATTTTTAATGAAATTTGATTTCAGCATTATTTATTGTGATCTAAATAATGGTCCCAAAATAAGTTTATGACATATTATAGGTCATCAAGTTGAGGACTTGATCATGAAACCCTATAAGTTAATAAATTATTTTGTCCCTAGTCGAGGTTGTAGAATTGGGACACTGACAACCGTTGGAGACTAGATTGTGAGGTGACTGTTGGCTAAGTTTCATGGAGCCAATGATATGATTATCGCAGTCAGTCACATAGATATATGTTAGTGAACATATGATCGGACATGACCCGCTAATGAGAAGTCTACAAGATAGTTATATCTGTGTCATAAGAGGTTCTCATTACGACTATAGAGTATAGTCCTTAGACCTGAGTTCATCATGCTTTCTTGCATATGAATTGGTACATTTTGACTTTGTCAAACGTCGACCCGTAACTGGCGACTATAACGGCACTTTTCAAGTATATCATGAAGTGTGCGTTGAAACAGGGATGGAACAAGATGGGTTTTGTCCCTCCTGTACAACGGGAGATAAATATCTCAGGGCCTATCGAAGATTGAATACTGAGAGAATGTGTGGCCGCACTCAAACGAACTGTAGTTCAGTTGTTTGTAATGTTCAGTATGAGATCAGGAGTTCGATAAACACGATGTTGGCTTAATAAGGATGACACCAATCTTGCCTTATGCCAAATCGAGATATAGAGACAAAAGGATTATAGGAATTGATGATTCCAGTACAAGTGGGAGATTGTTGGGATAGTGTCCTGAAATCACACTTGTACTCACTCCTGATGATAGTTGTGTGTAGAGATCAGACATTCGTATAGTACTGGGCGGTTGCAATGTTTTGCTAGAAGCCTCTTCCAATCTGTAAGTTATGGACTTACTACCAGTACTATATGATCCTATAGGGTCACACACCTAAGAAAACTGGAAGCTACGACATGGGAATGATCATTATGGTAATGATCATATTAATGTGTATTGGATACACATTGTAATCGATAAAAAGGTGTTGTGTCGATCGACACAGCTTGTGTGTCGGTCGACACAGTTCGGGTTTTTCGAAAGGCTTTTCGAATTAAGACTTGATTAAGTCTGGCCCGTTAGTTGTGTTTTAGGTCGAATAAAACGAGTAAGTTTCGACCTAAACACGAGGTCGTCCACTTTTCTTGAGAGAAACAGTAGAAACACCAGAGAGAATCGATTCCTGTTGATCCGGCACTAGCATCCCGTTTCCAGTAAGCGTGCGTGTGTATCTGGTAGAGGCAAGGCGTTTGCGTTGCTCCACTGATCTCGTTCACCATCTCAATTCCGCTGCCAGAAAGGTAAGAACGAGGTTGGTTTTCATTCAATATATCAAACCCTAGATCCAGTGGGATCCAACAAACTCCACATCATCTGGGCCCACTTTGCGAACTCGGTAACTTCCACGGGAACACTTAGCTGCCGCCATTGTAGCTAAAACCTCCCACGACTCCTAGACGAAAACACGAATTCCTGCGGCTAGGACACCGTTCTCCGTCCACCGATACGCGGTGACTCGGGCTACCCCTAGATAACCAAAGCTTCCATGCAGTCCGGCCCTAGGACGCGAACCCGTATTCTCCGGACCACACACCTACCGGCGTCACTCAGTAGGTTAACACCATAACCAGAACCATTGCCCGAAGGCACGTGTCCGATCAGGTCACTACCCTAGGATCTAATTGATGGAATTCCTAGCAGTTCCTAATCCGATTAGGCAACCCTAAGTCTGAATTCCGAGCCTAGGATCTAAGGGTTTGTGTTATTGAATCATGGATCTCGTGTTTACCTTGATCTGGCAGCGGAATATGGTCAGATAAACGAGATCTTTAGAGCGCCTCAGATGCTGCGCCTCTACTGCAGTCCACACGCACACAAGCTGGAATCCGTCGGGATGCTAGTGCCGGGAATCGGATCTCCTGGGAGTTTCTCAGTTTAGAGAGGTGGCTGCTGTTGTTCTATCAAGAACTCACAGCGACGGCTCGTGTACTTAGGTCGTATATCAAAACCCGTATATATAAACCTCGACATAAACCGAAACATCAGTTTCGGTATCAGCCTTGTGTCGATCGACACACCCAATGGTGTCGATCGACACACCTCTTAAAACTCGATATCAATGTGTATCCAATACACATTGATCGGACCATATGCCAATGATCAATCCCATGCAAAGTGTATCCAGCTTGCTTAGGTGTGTGACCCTGTAGGTTCACATAATACTAGCAATGAGTTACAACTCATAAGTCATAAGCGGTTTCTAGCAAAACGTTATGATTCCCTAGTATTACATGAATTGTCCGATCTCGACAATACAACTATCATATAGAGTAAGTACAATGTGATTTCAGGACATAATCCCAACAATCTCCCACTTGCGCTGGAATCACCTATTCCTATAATCCCTTCGTCTCTATATCTCGATATGGCATAAGGCAAGAGACTGTGTCATCCTTATTATAGCCAATATCATGTTCATCGAACTCCTGATCTATACTGATAAAACAAACGATTGACAATCACCTCGTTTGAGCACGGCCATGCATTTTCTCAGTATCAAATCTTCGATGGGCCCTGAGATATTTATCTCCTGTTATACCGGAGGGACAAATCCCTTCTTGTTCCATCCCTGTTTCTACACACACTTCATGATACGCCTAAGCAATGCCGTTATAGCCGCCAGTTACGGAACGACGTTTGACAAGGTCAAAGCGCACCAATTCATATGCTAGAAAGCATGATGAACTCAGGTCTAAG
The DNA here is from genome assembly GCA_030180135.1 of Orychophragmus violaceus. Lineage (NCBI taxonomy): Eukaryota > Viridiplantae > Streptophyta > Magnoliopsida > Brassicales > Brassicaceae > Orychophragmus > Orychophragmus violaceus. The sequence continues at coordinate 69,846,335 of CM058229.1, read as the reverse complement.
GACTATACTCCATAGTCGTAATGAGAACCTCCCATGACACTGATATAACTATCCTGTGGAATTCTCATTAGCGGGTCACGTTCGATCATATGTTCACCAACATATATCTATGTGATTGACTGTGATAATCATATCATTGACTCCATGAAACTTAGTCCAACAGTCACCTCACATGCTAGTCTCGCGCGGTTGTTGGTGTCCCACTTCAACAACCTCGACTAGGGACACTCACAATTTATGTCATCTTTTACTTATAGGGTTTCATGATCAAGTCCTCAACTTGATGACCTATAAGATGAACATAAAATACTTTGGGACCGTTATTTAATCATCCAATAATTAAATAATACCGATGTCAGTTTTAACTTACAAAAACATTGCCATAGCATGTCTATGTAAAGATTATAACATAACTAATATAACTCCCACTAGAATCAAGATCATCTCTTCAGATATCTAATACCTACAGCAACATAATAAATCTCGTGCTTAGGTTGTGGGAGAGACTGCGGTGTTTTTGCTTGAAAAAATTCCAACAAACCACACCGCCATTCAGATAAAAGCACTATTCTACGGTTCTCTGCTTGGAGCCCTTCCAACAGATAGTACCGTCATTCGGACAAAGAGACATAACCAAGTGGGAACCGGAAATCGTCTTTGCCCGTTTAACTACTCTCAACTGGTTCGTCACTTTCTCAGTTCACCACGAACCTATCCTTATTGTTCCTCAAACATTTGGGATATTTCTGGCAACTGTTCAGTGAATTTTACCGGAACAACTTGGTATTTACTCGTAATGCGTAAGCTGCATCTGGATGAGTGTAAAATATGGCATTCATGATGGATTCCATTGCAAAAGCATAAGGAATCACACTCATAGATACTAGCTCAGCAAGTGTCCAAGACACTTCATCTTGCTAAGATTGATACTAGCTCAGCCAGTGTCCAAGACACTTCATCTTGCTAAGATTATTGCCATAAGACCTTTGGTGTGAAGCCATTCTTGGAATCATGCATATTGGAACTGTCCAATTCCTTATCAACATAAGGGTTCTGACACGATCCAATTAGCCTTCCCTATCCATCTCAATGGATCCTTATTCCAAGAACTCACGCGGCTTCTCCCATGTCTTTTGATGAAAATGACTTCCGATCCTTATTCCCTACCTTAAGCGACGGAACGTCGTTTATGAGAATTAGTATGTCATCTACATACAAAACGAGAAATGCAACTACGCTCCCACTAGTCTACTTATAAAAGCATGGTTTCATTTCGTTCCTGATCAAGTCAAAACTTTTGACCACTTTATCAGAATGTTGATTCCAACTCCAAGATGTTTGCTTCAATCCAGAAATGGATCGGTGAAGCTAACATGCATACCTAGAAAATTTTCGGAGTTGGGGCTCACCATCGCTTCTTGAATCTCGCATGCTCGTCACTTTTCAATGATCATCAGATCACGTCAATCGGTCACGAGAAATCACTCTCGGGTTAGTGACGGATCCTTTCGGATCTGCGAACTTCAGGCTCCACAGGTGTAGGTCCTACAATACTTTGTAGATCTAACCGCTGCTCTCCCTCAACAGGTTGAGCAGCCTCCTGGGTTTCTCGAATTTCTTCGAGCTGTACTTTTACTCCCACTGTTCTTCTTGGAAAGAAACTTTCTATCTAGAAGAACAGAGTTCCGAACAACAAAACTTTGTTCTCAGATTGGTTATAAAAGTAATAAGCCTCGGTTTCCCTAGGACAACCAGCGAGGTAGAACTTATCAGATTTGGGTTCAAGCTTGTTAGCCATCATCCCCAAATGATCAGAAACAACATACTTGAAAAAACTTCCAGTCCACATCCAATGTGGTGTCTTTCAATTGATTCTGATTGAAACCCTTTTCTGCGCAAACACAGACATTTTAGAGCGTATTCTTAAAGGATTTTTGGAAAATTCGTGTGACTCATCATCGATCGGAACATATCCAATAAGGCCCGATAACTTTTCTCAGAAACACCATCCAGGTTTTCAGAAGAATTGAGTCGTGAAACAACTTCACACTCATTCATATGATCACTTATTTCTTGACTTAAGTATTCTCCTCCGCGATCCAATCGAGGATTTCAATACTTCTGTCAAGTTTATTTTATACTTCATTGTGGAACTCCTTTGACCATTTCAAAAGATTCCGACTCGTGTCTCATCAAATGAACACAGTCATACTTATTGAAGCCATCAATAATGTAATGAAGTACTGAAGATTTCCTCTGGTACTAATGCTCACCGGGCCACATACATCAGTATGATGAAGGCCCATTAAGCATCTGGCCCTTTTCTTTAGCTCAGCTAAAGAAGCCTTAGTCATTTGGCCCAGTAAGCAGAATTCATATCTCATATTGGTTCTACAATCAAATGAGCCCAAAAGCCCATAACTATGGAACTTCTGAATCTGCTTCACTTCTATGTGGCCAAAACGACTATGCCAAGGAAAGACTGGTTCGAGTCATCAGACTCAAACTGTTTGGTATTATGTTATATATAAGCGTACATTGGTTTAAGATATAAAACCCATTTTACCAAAAAGGGTGCTACCATAGAATATTTCATTAAGATCAAAAGAGCAAAACTTGTCTTTTATCGAAATGAAAAACATTCAAATTCTTACAAGAAAATGAAAGACATCTCTGCATAAAGCAGGTATATAGTAGCAATTACTTAATTCAAAAACCAAGCTTGAAAGACTCCTACAAGTGGAGAATCTCTACGGCTCATGCAGCAACCATTGCTCCATACCAGACACGCAGTTCCACTTGTCCTTTCTTCAACGTTCTACTGTTGCTTAGGCACTGCATATTTAAAAAAATATCAGTACCACAACTGGTATCCAATACATACGTAGAACTTGAAGTAATAACACAATATCTGAAGAAGAAGTACCATACATCTCCTTCATATCTTGTGAATCTTCCAAGAATTTAATGCAATCTCTCTTCCAATGCCCAAACTCATCACAGTAGCAGCACTTACCAACATCATATGGGCCTGACTTGGGCTTAAAGGATGACACAGGCTTATCCCGATTCCAAATCTGAACGGCCTTGCCTCCACCCTTGTCTATACAAGATTTCTCAAATCTTTTACCCTTTATGATGTTTTGCTCTGCTGTCTTGAGCATGCCATGTAGTTCAGTCAACGTCTTCGGCAAGCCTTTCTTGATATAGCTCTTTATAAACTTATCATAGCTTGACGGCAGTGACTGCAGAATAATCTCAGTAGCCAACACTAGGCTAACAGGACAATCCAGTTTCCCCAGGTTATCAATGTAACCCATCATTTTAATGACATGAGGACTCACTGGAGCATCCTTTGGTAGCTTGCACCCAATGAGAGACTTAACCTTCTGGTATCTCTCAACTCGTGCATGTTCCTGAAACATCTTCAGACTGGTGATCATCTCTATTGGCGACTCCACGTTCTCGTATTGACTCTTCAAGTCCGAGTTCATGGTAGCCAACATCAGACCACACACATCTACCACATCAATATAATGCTTATTCCAAGCATTATATACTGCATGCGAGGCTTTGGTCCCAAGCCTTTCGGGGAGAGATTTCTCAAGGACATAGTCCTTACTCTCTTGCTTGAGAACTATTCTCAAATTCCGATACCAATCCAGGAAATTTGATCCATTTAACTTGTCCTTCTCAAGGACGGATCGCAATGAGAAAGTAGTCTTAGACATAAGCTGAAATCCAAGAAAACAAAGATTTAGTTATGTATTCCAAGAAATGAGAAATCTTATCTAATAAGAAAACTCGCATTATATTCAAACAATGTTTTCTCTATGAATATAATGATACAAGATCCATACTTCACTAAAATCTGAGTGGACGACTCGCCATCACCCAAAATTTAGTTATCTAGGTAAGCAAATCATTGCTAATTGTACCCAGTACAACTCTTGGTCGCAGATAAGACAATCCATGTCTCATCTACTTTGATGTCTCTGGGCCCAGAACTTCTGATAGCCAGTCAAGTAAACCAATCTCTTCAGTCTTGTGATCACTGACAGTCGCACTGCAAGTCTATCAATGATCACCTGTCTTACTCATGTAATTGTGGATACCAAGGACTCCAAGACTATCCAACAACGAAATGAGTCTTGACAGTAGACAATATTGGGCAAGACATCAAGGTCACTTGATATTTAGTTGAGGAAACGAAACTCTAAAAGGTTAGCAAATCAATCTCTTAGGTCATGTAATTGTCGATGTCAAGCACTGCAAGTCCATCAACATAATTACCTGCCTTACTCACGTAATTGTGGACACCAAGCTCTTGGCTAGACCATCACACAACGAAATGAGTCTTGACAGTTGACCATATTGAAGCTAAGCTTTAATCTAATACACATCCAATGTGTATCAAAATGGATTTAGAACATTTAATCTTGATACATATCCAATATGCATCCAAGAAGTGTTTTAATTGTTCTTTATAAACTAGGTTTAAGTCGAGTTTGGTTTTGCAAAATTCAAGGTTCAATAACCAGAATTGTGAGCACTGTGTCGATCGACACCACCAAACAAAACCGCACTTCAACAACCGGTTAATCCAATTAACCCGGTTCATTGAACCGGTCATGTCGATCGACACAACCCATGTGTGACGGTCGACATAAACCTAAACCGGAGACAGTTTTGATAACCGGTCCAATCCAATTGAACCGACTTATCAGATTAAACCGATCAAATCGGTTTATACTAATTGAGATAATCAGTTCAATCCAATTGAACCAATTCATCCAATTTAAAACGATCTGATCGGACTTAACCAAGCATGATAACCGGTCCAATCCAATTGAACCGATCAACCAATCGCAAGGTCTGTGTCGACCGACACAGTTGACCGACACTCAAACTATGTCGATCGACACAATAGGCATTTAGGTCTTCTTCGCGAAAAACCCTAGCCGCCGATTCTGACGAATTCACTATTCTGTGTCGACCGACACACCTAGTGTGTCGATCGACACCATGCGAAAAACAGAATCGTTCTTAGGAACAATCGATCTAATCAGCTTTTGTTCAAGATCATACAACCTAGTTCTCGAATTTAAATCATCAAATTCAATTAACAGACTTGATTCAATGGAAAACCCTAAGGCTCTGATACCACTGATGGAATTCCTAGCAGTTCCTAATCCGATTAGGCAACCCTAAGTCTGAATTCCGAGCCTAGGATCTAAGGGTTTGTGTTATTGAATCATGGATCTCGTGTTTACCTTGATCTGGCAGTGGAATATGGTCAGATAAACGAGATCTTTAGAGCGCCTCAGATGCTGCGCCTCTACTGCAGTCCACACGCACACAAGCTGGAATCCGCCGGGATGCTAGTGCCGGGAATCGGATCTCCTGGGAGTTTCTCAGTTTAGAGAGGTGGCTGCTGTTGTTCTATCAAGAACTCACTGCGACGGCTCGTGTACTTAGGTCGTATATCAAAACCCGTATATATAGACCTCGACATAAACCGAAACATCAGTTTCGGTATCAGCCTTGTGTCGATCGACACAACCAATGGTGTCGATCGACACACCTCTTAAAACTCGATATCAATGTGTATCCAATACACATTGATCGGACCATATGCCAATGATCAATCCCATGCAAAGTGTATCCAACTTGCTTAGGTGTGTGACCCTGTAGGTTCACATAATACTAGCAATGAGTTACAACTCATAAGTCATAAGCGGTTTCCAGCAAAACGTTATGATTCCCTAGTATTACATGAATTATACGATCTCGACAATACAACTATCATATAGAGTAAGTACAATGTGATTTCAGGACATAATCCCAACACTAATCGGGTCAGAAGTACCGAAACGCCACCTCTAGACTTTCGGGATCTAACGCGCCCTACAGAGTCCTAATAATAGTAATGTAAACAAGCAGACTCGCTTGGACTCTATCACGCAATAACATCAAGGTCAAATAGAACTACCATCCCAATCCCCAGTCTATCCCGCAAGTCCTATCACCAACCTCCACATCACCCGACCTTACCCAGACTTACCCGGTTCCACACCCGAGCAAGTATCTACCAGTACAGTCTACCTGGCCCAACACCGAAGTAGATAAAGAACCAAGCAATCAACAGTCTACTCGGCCTATCACCGAAGTAGAAGCTGTTGGGAATGTCCTGAAATCTATTGTACTTACTCCAAGTGAAAGTCGTATTGTCGAGATGAGACAATCATATGACACTAGGTAGTCATAATGCTTTGCTAGAAGCCACTTATGATCAATGAGTTTAGAACTCATTGCTAGTGTTATATGATCATATAGGGTCACACACCTAAGCAAACTGGACGTTAAAGACGAGGTTGATCATTAATGTAATGATCTGGTGAATGCATATTTGATATGCATTCGATATCAATATTCTGGGGCAGTGTCGATCGATGCAGATAGTGCATCGATCGATGCAACTCGCGGATTAATCAGATTAATTCGGTTTAATCGTTGGTTAATTCCGTTATGGTTTAAGTCGACATATATAAGATATATGGTCGACCTAAACTGATTTCCAACCTGAAAAACAGCCACCAGAACTTGAGTAGAAACCTCTGAAGAGATTGGATCTCTATAGGCACTAGCATCCCTCCTGTTCAGTTTGTGTGCGTGTGGATACCAGTAGAGGCGCAGCATTTGAGGCACTCTAGATCTCGATTATCTGCAAATCTTCCGCTGCTAATCACCAGGTAATTCTGAGATCCCAATGATTCAATTACATGAACCCTAGATCCTAGGCTCGGAATTCAGACCAGGATTGCCTAATTGGATTAGGAATTGCTAGTAATTCCTTCAGTGGTATCAGAGCTTTAGGGTTCCATTGAATCTGTAGCATGTTGATTAGATTGGTTGAATCTGGATCTCTGTATAATTGATACAAGCATGCTAAAACTCGTTTTTGATCAAAGTAACCTAGTTCAGGGTTTTGTTCGGAAAAACGTTTTAGGGTTTTTCGCATGGTGTCGATCGATGCCAATCCGGCATCGATCGACACAGGGCGAAAACCCGAATAAAACTTATGTTTCGCCTAGTGTCGATCGACGCAAGAGTTGTGTCGGTCGACACAAACCTCGCGAGATTGATGAATCGGTTCAATTGGATTGGACCGGTTATCGAGCTTGGTTAAAGATGGTTAAACGCTAAGAATGGTTTATTGCGATTGGGTTGGTATCGACCGATGCTAATGTAGCATCGATCGACACTGACCGGTACTCAGAACCGGATTAATTGGATTGATCGGTTATCGCAGATTGGTTTTGGTTAATCAGCATCGATCGACACTAAAGTAGTGTCGGTCGACACAAGATTCGATGGTTTAGGTTATGGAACCTGAAACCACATAACCAAACCAAGACAAATCATTTAATTAGAAGAATTAAAACATAATAAAACTAAACGTTTTAAATGGTTCCGTTCCTCAACCAAATATCAAGTGATACTTGATGTCTTTCCAATCTTGTCAACTGTCAAGACCCATCTAATTGTGCGATAGACTTGCAGTGCAAGATGTCCACAATTTCATGAGTAAGACAGAAGGTAATCGTGTTGATGGACTTGCAGTGAAAGACATCAACAATTACATGACTGAAGAGATTGGTTCACTTGACTGGGCCATCAAAATCGTTTTGGGCTCAGAGACATCAGGTGGATTGGACATGAGATGTCAATCCACAACCAAGAGTTATATTGGATATAACTAGCAAAGAGTTGCTTACCTAGATAGCTAAAATTTGGGTGATAGCCAGTGGCTCACTCAAGTTTAGTGAAGTATGGATCTTGGATCATTATATTCATCTGAGGAAACATTGTTTGAATATAATGCGAGCTTTCTTAATTGTTAAGAATTCTCATTTCTTGAACATCATAACTAAAACCTCCCTTGTTTTTCAGCTATGTCTAGCACAAACCATCGTAACAATTTCTCCCTGCGATCCGTCCTTGAGAAGGACAAGTTAAATGGATCCAACTTTCTTGAATGGTATCGGAACTTGAGAATTGTTCTCAAACAGGAGAAAAAGGACTATGTACTTGAGAAAGTTCTCCCCAAGAAGTACCGAGCCAATGCCTGGCAGTCAGATAAGGATGCTTGGGATAAGCATTCTAATGATGCGGTGGATGTGATTTGTCTCATGTTGGCTACCATGAACTCGGAATTGCAGAAGCAATATGAGTACGTGGAGTCGCCAATACAGATGATCACTGGCCTGAAAAGTATGTTTCAGGAGCAGGCACGAACTCAGAGATACCAGACGGTTAGATCTCTGATTGAGTGCAAGCTACCAAAGGGCGAACCAGTTAGTCCTCATGTCATTAAGATGATGGGTTATATGATAACCTGGGGAAACTGGATTGTCCCATTAGCCAAGAGTTGGCTACTGATATTCTACAGTCACTGCCGTCAAGCTATGATCAATTTGTTATGAACTATAACATGAACAACTTGACGAAGACGTTGACTGAATTGCGTGGGATGCTTAAGACTGCTGAACCTAACATCAAGAAGGACACCCCAAATGTCCTTATGGTACAAAAGGGTAAAAAGTTTAAGAAACTTGGTAAGAACAAAGGTGATGGCAAGACGAGCTCGATTGTGAATCCAAGCGAGTCTGGCCATGTTCCTAAGGTTAAAACCAGTCCTTCTGAAGATGTTAAGTGCCGTTATTGTAATGGTTATGGGCATTTGAAAAGAAACTGCAGTAAATTCTTGGAAGATTATGAGAAGCTGAAGAAGACGTACGAGACTTCTTCTTCAGGTATTATGTTATAGAAGTAAATGTTACTTCTTATAGTCCTACTTATTGGGTATTGGATACCAGCTGTGGTACTCATATTTTGTGAAAATATGCAGGGCATGAGCAAAAGTAGGACCATGGAGAAAGGACAAGTGGACCTATGAGTGGGAATGGAGCAAGAGTTGCTGCATTAACCGTAGGAGTATTTCATTTGTTTTTCCTTTTATGGCATGTTTTGAACTTAAAACTGTTACTATGTACCTACTATGAGCAGAAAGATTATTTCTATTCCTTGTTTGGATATGGAAGGATATCAGTTTTCAAGTTAAGAATAAGTGTTATTCATTTGATTACAGTGATATACTTTATAGTAGCAATCCATTAGAGAATGGACTTTATGTTCTAAACCAGAATGTGCCTAACTATAACATTAATAGCAAGAGATTCAAGTCAAATGATACGAGTCAAACTTCTCTCTGGCATTGTCATTTTGGGCTACATAAATGAGAGATAGATTCAGAAGCTCCATAGTGATGGGCTTTTGGGCTCATCTGATTGAGAATCATAATGAGTAAAGTGGATCTTGTTTATTAAGTAAAACGACAAAGGCTCCTTTCGACAGAGGTAGTGTCGATCGACACAAACGGTGCGTCGGTCGATACAGGTTGCGAACGATCAAAATGAAAGGGCCAGAAGCTTAATGGGCTTTATACATACGGATGTATATGGACCGATGAGCACTAGTGCTAGAGGAAAATTTCAGTACTTCATTACCTTTACTGATATTTTCAGAAGGTACGGTTATGCCTTATTTATAAGGCATAAGTCAGAATCTTTGAAAAGTTCAAAGAGTTCCAAAATGAAGTACATAATCAATTTGGCAAAGGTATTAAACCTCTACGATGAGATCATGGAGGTGAATACTTAGGTCAAGAATTTAGTGATCATCTGAGAGATTGTGAAAGTGTTTCACAATTCACTCCTCCTGTATCGGACTTTATTAGATATGGTTCGATCAATGATGAGTCACTTAGGTCTTCCATTATCCTTCTAAGAATACGCTCTAAAAATGTCTGAGTTTACTTTAAATAGAGTTCCATCAAAATCAGTTACAGAGATACCACATGAGATGTGGAATGTAAATGTTTCTGATTTATCCATCATGGAGATTTGGAGTTGCGAGACTTATATAAAACGTTTAATCTCTGATAAGCTCACACCCAAATCTGATAAGTGCTACTTCATTGGTTGTCCTAACAAAACCAAGGCATGTTACTTTTACAACCAGTTCGAGAACAAATTGTTTGTTGCTCGGAACTATGTTTTCTTGAGAAAGACTTTCTTTCCAAAAAGAACAGTGGAAGTAAAAGTACAACTCGAAGAAATTCGAAAATCACAGGAAACTGCTCAACCTGATGAGGAAGAGCAGCAATTGGATCTACAAAGAGTTGTAGAACCTGCACCTGTGGTGCCTAGAGTTTATAAAGGATCTGGTGAATGTATATTCGATATACATTTAAATGGCGAGTTTCTGAAGAAGTGTCGATCGACACAAAAGTTGCATCGATCGACACAGATCGCGAACCAAATATTGATTTTGGTTTATGACTTAATTAACTACGGTTTAAATCTTGGTTAATTAGGTCGTGGTAAAAGTATACATATGAGATATGTGTGCGCGACTTTTACAGAAAACTGAAGCTCGCAGATCCGAAAGGATCCGTCACGAACCCGAGAAATATGGATTTCTTATATCCAATTGCCGTGATCTACTGATCATTGAAAGTGACGGGCCTGCGAATTTTGAAGAAGCAATGATGGGCCTTGACTCCGAAAATGGCTGAAAGCCGCTGAATCCGAAATGGGATCCATGTCACAGAACCAAGTATGACTTGGGTTGATTTACCCGATGGTGTAGAAGCCATTGTGAGTAAATGGATTTTCAAGAAGAAAAGATGACATGGATGGTTATATTCAGATGTACAAAGCTAGGTTGGTGGCAAAAAGGTTTCAAGTAAATTCATGGTATTGACTGTGAAGAAACCTAATCTCAGACACCATGCTAATGTCCATTCGGATTCTCCTAGCAACCGCCACTCATAATGGTTATGAGATCTGGCAGATGGATGTGAAAACAGTTTTCCTTAATGGAATTCTGGAAAAAGGATGTGTACATGACACAACCTGAAGTTTTTCACTGATCCTAATGAAGCTAGGAAGATATGCAAGCTTCATCAAACCATTTATGGATTGAAGCAAGCATCTCGGAGTTGAAATCTTCGTTTTGATAAAGCAGTCAAAAGGTTTGACTTCGTCATGAATGAAGAGAAACCGTGTGTTTACAAGAGGACTAGTGGGAGAGCAGTTGCATTTCTAGTATTGTATGTTGATAACATACTACTTCTCGGAAATGAAGTTCCATTGTTTCAGTCTGTTAAGACTTGATTCAAAAGTTATTTTTCGATAAAATTATGGGAGAAACCGTATACATTCCTGGAATGAGAATCTATAGTGATAGATTGGATAAGCTAATTGGATTGTGTCAAGATACTTATAGTGATAAGGCCTTGCACATGTCCAATATGCAGGATTCCAAGAAGGGCTTCGTGCAAATGACTCTTGGTATTACTCTTAGCAAGACGCAGTGTCTTTCGACACACGCTAAGCAAGGGCGAATGAGGGTCAGGCTACTGCTAAAGGCATTAGATGTCTTAAGATGTGATCTTAATTTTAGTGGGAGTCATTGTTATTAATTTTAGTTATGATATGATGTTCGTATAAACATAATTTGATTATGTTATTGAAATCTGACATCTGTATTATTTAATAATGGTTATTAAATAATAGTCCCAAAGTAATTTATGACATTTTATAGGTCATCAAGTATGTGACTTGATCATGAAACCCTATAGATAATAAATGACATAAATTATGTTGGTCCCTGGTCGAGGTTGTTAAAGTGGGACATTAACAACCGTGTGAGACTAGTATGTGAGGTGACTGATGACTAAGTTTCATGGAGTCATTAATAAGAGTATTAAAGTCAATCACACAGATATGTGTTGGAGAACACAGGATCGGACATGACCCACTGATGAGAACTCTACGGGATAGTTATATAAGTGTCATGAGAGTTTTCATTACGACTATAGATTATAGTCCTTAGACCTGAGTTCATCATGTTTTCTTACATGTGAATTGGTCCGCTTTAACCTTGTCAAACGTCAGCCGTAACTGGTGACTATAAAGTCATTGATTGGGCGTATCATGAAGCGTGTGAAGAGACAGGGATGGAACAAGATGGGATTTGTCCCTCCTATATAACAGGAGATAAATATCTCAGGGCCCATCGAAGATTTGATACTGAGAAATGTGTGGCAACACTCAAACGAGGTGATTGTCAGTCGTTTGTCTTGTCAGTATAAATCGGAGTTCGATGAACATGATCTTGGCTAAATAAGGGTGACACAAATCTTGCCTTATGCCAGATCGAGATATATTGACGAAGGGATTGAAGGAATAGATGATTCCAGTACAAGTGGGAGAAGCTGTTGGGAATGTCCTGAAATCTATTGTACTTACTCCAAGTGAAAGTCGTATTGTCGAGATGAGACAATCATATGACACTAGGTAGTCATAATGCTTTGCTAGAAGCCACTTATGATCAATGAGTTTAGAACTCATTGCTAGTGTTATATGATCCTATAGGGTCACACACCTAAGCAAACTGGACGTTAAAGACGAGGTTGATCATTAATGTAATGATCTGGTGAATGCATATTTGATATGCATTCGATATCAATATTCTGGGGCAGTGTCGATCGATGCAGATAGTGCATCGATCGATGCAACTCGCGGATTAATCAGATTAATTCGGTTTAATCGTTGGTTAATTCCGTTATGGTTTAAGTCGACATATATAAGATATATGGTCGACCTAAACTGATTTCCAACCTGAAAAACAGCCACCAGAACTTGAGTAGAAACCTCTGAAGAGATTGGATCTCTATAGGCACTAGCATCCCTCCTGTTCAGTTTTTGTGCGTGTGGATACCAGTAGAGGCGCAGCATTTGAGGCGCTCTAGATCTCGATTATCTGTAAATCTTCCGCTGCTAATCACCAGGTAATTCTGAGATCCCAATGATTCAATTACATGAACCCTAGATCCTAGGCTCGGAATTCAGACCAGGATTGCCTAATTGGATTAGGAATTGCTAGAAATTCCTTCAGAAGCACCATCAAGCAACAACAGTCTACTCGGCCCAACACCGAAGTAGATACACAATCACACAAACAATTATTCAGGTTTATTCGTCTTTTAATATTTCCTTAACCATTACTCATTCAATCTTTAATCTTTACTCATTCAATCCGCTACCTTGGGATTAGTGGATTACTAATCATGTAGACGGCCCATCAATCACACCACTTCTTTTACTTATCACTTCTTAAGTATCTTTTAATACGTTCTCGATCTGTCGGTTTAGAGTTAGTAAGATTACTAACTCCCCGACATCCCATTATTCATTAACTTCCATTCATTACCTTTAACTCGACTAATTAATCTACCCCGTTATTATATTCTAAGTGTGTTATGTCTTTTAACCGTATTTTATTCAACTCAAACTTTCCCGTATATAGATTCCTTTAGATACGTTCTTAAATACTTATATATGCATATACGTCCTAGCATGCCGTTCTATATGTATGCATCACCCAATCAAGCAATCAACGAACTATCAATCAACGAACTGTCAATCGACGAACTATCAATCAATTCATGCAACACCCAATCAAGCATTCAACGAACTATCAACGATTACGGATATGAGTTAATTAGAATGCATCTCTTAACTTAACCATTTAATTAATTAACCGAGTTATTAATCAACCTAGCCGTTCTAACCAATTTAGTCAATCGGGTATGCAACGTATACTACGGTTTATCAATTCCGGATCTATATGATTCTAACTAAATGAAACACACAATTTAGCCGACTCACAGTGCTATTATGACAACGTTCGGATTGACGGACTAGCGGAACAACGAGACCCGGCACGAACCCAACGCTAACCCGAACCTTCCATCGAATCGTCAACTTGCTTTGACCCGAACTTGACCCACACTTGACCGTAACGTTTACCTTAGTGATTCCGATCGAGCCTCCGGACCATCATCATCTTCTCTCTCCTCTTGTTCTCTCTCCTCCGGTTCTCTCTCTCTCTCCTCCAGACCTCTCTCTCCTCCGGCTCTCTCTCTCTCTCTTTCTCTCCCGGTTCTCCTCCACCTCTCTCTCTTCTTCTCCGGTTATCCTCCATCTCTCTCTTCTTCTTGTCTCACACTTCATCTTTGTTGGAATTGTGTCCAGCAATCTCTGTACTGTCTCTATAAAGTAAGAGTATGTCAGTGATCAGACATAAGTCATACAATACTGGGGGTCATGATGGCTTGCTAGAGTCCGCTCATGATCTATAAGTCTCGGACTTATTGCTTTTATTGTATGATCCCATATGGGTCACACGCTTAAGCTAGCAGGAAATAAAGTAGGAACGGCTTAACAGAAGTACGACAAAAGTGCTAGGCATTTGTCGTACTAAGAGAGAAAGATTAATGGGTCTGATTAAATGAGATTTAATCAGATTGGGCCCAAAAGCCCAAAAGGGAAAGAGAAGGCTTTTAATGACTAAAAGCCAACTCTCTTCCTCTGAACCCTAATCCCAGCCGCGATCTCTCTCCTCTCTCTGCGCCTCTGTTCCTCGTGGTCTAGCAGCCAGTTTCCGGTGATTGCGTGTGTGAGCCTTTGGAGGATTCATCCCTTGGTGTATCTCCCTGATCTCTGACCTGTTCATCAATTCCGCTGCAACAAACAGGTAAAAGGTGAGATCATAATGTTTCTAAATAAGAACACCTAGATCTAATGCATGTTCAGGTTGATATCAATATGAGAATTGAATCAGGATCAACCAAACAATCCAACAGTGGTATCAGAGCCATTGGTTCTTAGGTTTCTTGTTTTAGATTCATGTTTAGGTTGTTTAATCTGCTTAGAATTGTTTTTGAATCAATTACTGATAAGATAAAACAGTTAAGAATCAGAATTGAACTCTAAACAAATTGATTGGATCACAAAACCGAGCTATATGACTCGGGTTTTGTCGATCGGCCAAGGAAGAGATCGACCGGCTTGGCCGGTTGATTATCTCGGCTGTAAGTTGGACGAGACGATCGCGGTATGCATGACGAGCCGATCGCATACGTCGATCGCGGATCGATCATATGGATCGCGTTGCGTCATGCCGTCCGGAGCGTGACCGAGAGCCGTGCGTTGTCCAGCTCTCACCCGCGTCACGATCGTCCCGCCATCGTCCCACGTTCGTCCCGTCCCGAGCTGCCGAGCGTACGTCCCGATCATGCAGCCCAAACGGTCCCGGCTGGCCTGCGGCTATCGCTTTTGCGTGATGCTTACGGCTGGCCGGTTAGGGTTTTGGGTGAGATGGGCCGGTTCAATTTCGGTTAGCTGGTTCGGTTCAAAATTTTAATTAAAAATAAATCGTTCTGGTTTAATAAACAGATTTTAATAATTTTATTAAATCTGGTTAAACCAGGATAAGAAATCCAATGTCGAAAGAAATATTGGATTTAGTGCCTAAACCGGGAATTTCTAATTTGATTTGGTTGGACCAAATAAATTGAGAGATTCCGGTTTAGTAAATAACCGGTTGACAATTGTGGTCATCGTAGTAATTAAAACTTGGTTAGACCAGTTTTAATGAACCAGACCGGTTATGTCAATTAATTGGACAATTGGGTCATGTCTTGGACATGGATCAATTCTTGGGCCTCGGGCCAAGAAGTTAAAACAATTGGGCCAGTTAATTGAGTCTTTCTTCAGATCAATTTAAAAAAATCTATTTTATAAAATTATAAAGTCGTTTTTAAATTAAAGTTTCCGAAATTTTGAAATTAGAAAGTTTCTTAAAATAGAAGTTTCTGAATTTGCGGGTTTTGGATTTTAAAGAAGTTTCTAAAGTTAGAAAGTTTCCGGTTTTAGAAAGTTTCCAATTTTAGAAAGTTTCCAAAAATAGTAGGTTTCCATAAATAGAAAGTTTCCCGAAATAGTAATCTTCTATTTTGGGAATGATTTTAATAAACCTACGAACCTCAAATAATATCAAGCGTTGGATGTCTTGTCCAGGCTGTGTCAGCTGTCAAAGCCCATTCAATTGCATTCATGGCCTTACAGTGTGAGGATGTCTGCTTTTGCGTGGGTAAGACGGTTTGTGATTCATAAATGTCATTGGGAGTCCCAGACATTAATGATTACATGACTGTATAGTCCGGTTTTCTTGACTAGGCCATCGGGAGTCTCGGGCCTTGAGACATCAGAGTGGATTGGGCCTCGGGCCCAGATTCACAACCAAGAGTTATATCACGGATATAATTAGCCGATATAGGGCTTACCGATATAAGCTAAGGTTGGGTGACGGCCAGTGGCCCACTTTGATCTTAGTTATATGTGGATCTTGGAATCATTATATTCTATTGAGGGTAACTTATGTTATTGAATATAATGCATGATTAATCATATTATACTTTGATATGAGATTAATCATTTTGAACATATAACTAATAACCTTTTTATTTATATATTTCAGATATGACTACTACAAGCACACAAAACACATTCTCGATCCGGTCTGTTCTCGAGAAGGAGAAGCTGACTGGAACGAACTTCCTGACATGGTCAAGGAACTTGAGGCTGGTCCTCAAGCAGGAGAAGAAGGATTATGTCCTTCGAGATCCCCTCCCCGAGAGGCCTCTTGCCCATGCTGCCAGGACTCTGCACAATGCTTGGGAAAAGCATTCGTCAGATGAAAATGATGTTTATTGCCTGAGGTTGGTGACAATGACTCCAGAGCTGCAAAAGCAGTTCGAAAGTGTATTGTCTCCAATCGAGATCATGGCAAGCCTGAAATCGCTTTTTCAGGAGCAGGCTAGGACCGAGAGGTTCCAAACAGTTAAGAACCTCTTGGACTGTAAGTTGGCTGCGAATGCGGCAGTGAGTCCTCATGTGTTGAAGATGATGGGTTATCTCGATCATCTTCACAAACTCGACTGCCCAATCAGCCAGGAACTTGCCTGCGACATCATTCTGCAGTCTTTACCTGCAAGCTATGATCAGTTCATTCTGAACTTTAACATGCATGGCTTGAGTAAGACACTGCCTGAGCTTCACGGAATGCTCAAGACTGCAGAGCCCAACTTGAAGAAAACCGCCAAGGACCCCAATGTACTTATGGTACAAAAGGGCAAGGGGTTTAAGAAGTCTTCTGCTAAGGATAAGGGAAAGGCCAAGGGTGTCCAAGTCGAGGACAAGGACACGCCAAAGCCCAAGCCCAAGTCCAAGGCTGGGCCAACTGACATGTGCAGGTTCTGCAAAGAACTGGGGCATTGGAGAAGAGATTGTAAGAAATTCCAGGAAGGTCTAAAGGAATTAAAGAAGAAGACTTTCGAGACTTCTTCATCAGGTATTTTTGTTATAGAAGTTAATACAACTACTTCTGATAATACCTCATGGGTCATGGATACTGGTTGTGGGGCTCATATTTGTACTAATATGCAGGCACTCAGCAACAGTAGAAGGCTGAAGCAAGGACAAGTGGAACTACGAGTTGGGAATGGAGCGAAAGTTTCAGCACTAGCTGTAGGAACTTACTTGTTGTCTTTACCTTCGGGATTGATTTTAGAACTTAATAATTGTTATTTTGTACCTGCTATAAGCAGAAATATTATTTCAATTTCTTTGTTGGACTTGGAAGGTTATGATTTTTCAGTTAAGAATAAATTATGTTCCTTCAATCGCAACAATTTGTTCTATGGTTCTGCCCCTCTTACGAATGGGCTTTACATACTCGATCAATCCGCGCCAATTTATAACATTAATACAAAACGGTTTAAACCTAATGAGGAAAACCGAACGTTTCTATGGCATTGTCGTTTAGGGCACATCAGCGAGAAACGCATCAAGAGGCTCCATTCGAATGGACTTCTTGGCTCATTTGACTTTGAGTCATGTGAGAAATGCGAATCCTGCATGATGGGCAAAATGACACGGGCCCCCTTTAATAAACCTAACGAGAGGGCCAGTGACTTATTGGGCCTGATACACACTGATGTGTGTGGCCCAATGTCCACTAATGCAAGAGGAAACTATCAATACTTCATTACCTTTACTGATGATTTCAGTAGGTATGGATATGTTTATTTGATGAAACATAAGTCTGAATCTTTTGAGAAGTTCAGAGAATTCCAAAATGAAGTACAGAACCAACTTGGCAAAAGCATTAAGGCTCTTCGGTCCGACCGAGGAGGAGAATACTTAAGCCAAGAATTCAGTGATCATCTGAGAGAGTGTGGGATCGTATCCCAACTCACTCCTCCTGGAACACCTCAATGGAATGGTGTGTCTGAGAGGAGAAATCGGACCTTATTGGATATGGTTCGATCTATGATGAGTCACACAGACCTTCCAATATCCCTTTGGGGATATGCTCTGCTAACAGCAGTGTTCACTCTAAATAGAGCGCCATCAAAAGCAGTAGCAAAGACACCATATGAATTATGGACTGGAGAAGCTCCAGTGCTGTCTTATCTAAGAATTTGGGGTTGTGAAGCCTATGTTAAGAGATTAATCTCAGATAAGCTTACACCAAAATCTGATAAATGCTACTTCATTGGTTATCCACGGGAAACCAAGGCTTATTACTTCTATCTACGTTCCGAGAACAAGATCTTTGTTGCCCGGGATTGTAACTTTCTTGAGAGAGAGTTTCTCTCTAAGAAAGACAGTGGGAGTAAGGTACTGCTTGAAGAAATTCAAGATGAACAGGATACTGCTCAACCTAATGAGGAAGAGCAGCAGGAGGATCTACAAGAAATTGTAGAGCCTGAACCTGTAGTACCTGAAGTTCGAAGATCCGGGAGGATCCGTCACGAACCCGAGAGATATCAAGGATTCCTCGTGACTAACTGTCATGATCTTTTGATCATTGATGGTGATGAACCATCGAACTTCAATCAAGCCATGATGGGCCCAGATTCCTCTTATTGGCGCAAGGCCACTGATTCCGAAATGGACTCCATGTCGGTCAACCAAGTATTTTCGTTGGTTGACTTACCCGCTGGTGTAAAAGCCATCGAGTGCAAATGGATCTTCAAGAAGAAGATTGACGTGGATGGAAATGTCCAGATTTATAAAGCCAGGTTGGTGGCAAAAGGTTTCAGACAAGTTCACGGTGTGGACTACGATGAAACCTATTCACCGGTGGCTATGATGAAATCTATTCGGATTCTACTAGCAACTGCAGCTTTTCATGATTATGAAATTTGGCAGATGGACGTGAAAACCGCCTTCCTGAATGGTATTCTGGAAGAGGATGTGTATATGACGCAACCTGACGGTTACATAGATCCAAAGAATGCTGGGAAAGTATGCAAGCTTCATAAATCCATTTATGGATTGAAGCAAGCATCGAGGAGCTGGAATCTTCGTTTTGATGAAGCGATCAAGCAATTTGACTTCATTAGAAACGAAGAAGAACAATGCGTGTATAAGAAATCTAGTGGGAGCAAGATTGTATTTCTTATCCTGTATGGACATACTGCTTCTCGGAAACGACATTCCAATGCTGAAGTCTGTAAAAGACTGGCTTGGAAGTTGTTTTTCCATGAAAGACATGGGTGAAGCCGCATACGTTCTTGGAATTAGGATCTATCGGGATAGACCTAAGAGGCTGATAGGCTTGTGTCAAGACTCATACATTGACAAAGTCCTACAAAGATTCAGCATGAAAGATTCCAAGAAGGGCTTCACGCCAATGGTACATGGCACAACGCTAAGCAAGAAGCAGAGCCCTACGTCGGCTGCTGAGCTTGAGCGCATGAAGAATATTCCTTATGCATCTGCAATAGGATCTGTCATGTATGCCATGATCTGTACTCGTCCTGATGTTGCTTACGCATTGAGCATGACGAGTAGATACCAGTCAAATCCAGGTGAAAACCATTGGATTGCCGTAAAGAACATCTTGAAGTATCTAAGACATACTAAGGATAAGTTCTTAGTGTACGGTGGAAGTGATGTGCTTAAAGTCAGTGGATTCACAGACGCAAGTTTCCAGACAGACACAGATGATTTCCGGTCACAGTCCGGTTATGTCTTTTGTCTGAATGGCGGTGCAGTAAGTTGGAGAAGCTCCAAGCAGGACACCGTTGCTGATTCCACTACAGAAGCTGAATATATCGCCGCCTCGGAAGCAGCGAAGGAAGCTGTTTGGATACGAAAGTTCATTATGGAACTAAGTGTGATACCAGATGCGGCTGAGCCTCTGGCACTGTTTTGTGACAACAATGGTGCTATAGCTCAGGCAAAGGAACCAAGATCACACCAGAAATCCAAGCATGTTCAAAGAAGATATCACTTGATACGTGACATCATTAATAGAAAGGAAGTCAAGATCAGCCGAGTTCCGACAGATGATAATGTCGCTGATCCGTTGACAAAGCCACTCCCAAGGCCTAAGCTCTAGTTCTTGACTGAAGCTGTAGGCATTAGAAACATTGAAATGTAATCTAAATTTGAGTGGGAGTTTTGTGAGCTTTATTTTAGTTATTTGATATGTTCTTGTAAAACATTATTTTATGTTTTAATGAAATTATTATTTCAAGATTATTTTAACTGTGATGAAATAATCGTTCCAAAATGATATGAACCATTTTATAGGTCATCGAAGTAAATGATTTGATCTTGAGTCATCGAAGTCATTTAGCTTGATCATGAGATCCTATATTTGATAAATGTTTTATATCATCATGTCCCTAGTCGAAGGTTGTTGAAACTGGAACACCAACAACCGTGTGAGACTGGATTGGTACGTGACTTATGACAAAGTCTCAGTGTGTCATAGATGCACGGCATCAAAGTCAGTACATAGGTGTATGTTGGGAACATACGACCGGACAAGACCCGCTTATAAGAACTCTTCAGGATATTTATATCTGTGTCATAAGAGATTCTTACTACGACTATAGAGTATAGTCCTTAGACCTGAGTTCGCATGCATGTGACTGCATATGGACTGATGCACTTTGATCATTGTCTAACACTATCGTTCTGCGATAGCTATAAGGACCTTGTTTGGGTACATCATGAAATGAGTAGTTTACAGTGATGGAACAAGATGGGATTTGTCCCTCCAATATAAATGGAGTGAATATCTCTAGGCCAATCGGAGATTTGAATACTGGAAAACGCATGGCCATGCTCAAACGGACTTTCCCGAGTCGTTTGGATTGTCAGTGTCAAATCAGAGTCCGATGAAAAAGATTAGGCTTTATAAGGATGACACTAATCTTGCCTTATGACTAATCGAGATATTGAGACGAAAGGGATTATGAATACAGAGATTCCAGTTCAAGTGGGAGATTGTTGGAATTGTGTCCAGCAATCTTTGTACTGTCTCTATAAAGTAAGAGTATGTCAGTGATCAGACATAAGTCATACAATACTGGGGGTCATGATGGCTTGCTAGAGTCCGCTCATGATCTATAAGTCTCGGACTTATTGCTTTTATTGTATGATCCCATATGGGTCACACGCTTAAGCTAGCAGGAAATAAAGTAGGAACGGCTTAACAGAAGTACGACAAAAGTGCTAGGCATTTGTCGTACTAAGAGAGAAAGATTAATGGGTCTGATTAAATGAGATTTAATCAGATTGGGCCCAAAAGCCCAAAAGGGAAAGAGAAGGCTTTTAATGACTAAAAGCCAACTCTCTTCCTCTGAACCCTAATCCCAGCCGCGATCTCTCTCCTCTCTCTGCGCCTCTGTTCCTCGTGGTCTAGCAGCCAGTTTCCGGTGATTGCGTGTGTGAGCCTTTGGAGGATTCATCCCTTGGTGTATCTCCCTGATCTCTGACCTGTTCATCAATTCCGCTGCAACAAACAGGTAAAAGGTGAGATCATAATGTTTCTAAATAAGAACACCTAGATCTAATGCATGTTTAGGTTGATATCAATATGAGAATTGAATCAGGATCAACCGAAACTTCCAACAATCTTCTCCTCCATCTCTCTCTCTTATTCTTCTTCAAGCTTCATCTTCTCTCTCTCTCCTTCATGCTTCTTCTTTTTCTTCAAACATCATCTTCTCTCCGTCTTCTTCTTCTCTATCTCTTCTTCTTCTTCACGCCTCTATCTCTCTCTCTTCTTCTTCCTCCGGTCTTCTTCTTCTTCTTCTTCTTCTTCTTCTTCTTCTTCTTCTTCTTCTTCTTCTTCTTCTTCTTCTCCTCCTCCTCCTCCTTCTTCTCTTCCTCTTCTTCTTCTTCTCTCTCTCACGCTCTACTCTTCTTCTCTTCTTCTTTTTTGTTGTTGTGTTGGTGATGAATAAGATGAAGAGCTAAGACTCCTTATATAGCAAACTTCAGTTGATAATTAGGTGACAAGTGTCCCTTCCCTTCTCATCTCTTCATACCACATCACCACTCTTGCATGTGAAAGCCTTGGAGAACAAGTCTCACTCTGCTTAGCCACGCCACTCTTCTCTTTTTTTTTTGCCAGATATTGTGTTTTCTTCAAGAAAAACTTGGAGTCCAAGCTTTAGCTTCTGATTGGTCCATTTGAAAATATTAGCTTAATTATCCACTTAAGCTTTTAATTCTCTAAATTCCCCATAGATGCTTCTATAAATCTTCCAAGCCACATAATAAGATTCTTGATGACTTTAGATGAATTTAGCAATTTGAATCACCTCAAACGGACACCCGTAGCTCTCGTTATGAATTTTACAAGTTTTGTCGGTTTTATCGATTTCCTTTCCCGATAATCTGAAAAACTCATTTACGGTCCGTTTCCACTATTCTTGGTCTTCTAAATATTTTCTTTATTTAAAAAGAATAACATTTGGCCTGTCTTAGCTTCCAGCTCGCATTTTGGTAAAATTACCAAAATGCCCCTCGTCTTTTGGAAATTACGAAAATACCTTTCGTTGATTTTTCTGCTGCCCGTTGACCAATTTAGTGAGACAGGGTATTACAATATGGCTGTTTCTAATCCACCAGACTGTCCCCCTCCAAAGTTGTCTCATGAACATATGTCCAAGCATGAGCACAATATTTTTGAGGAAAGTTCAATTATTTGTCGTATATGCGAGGAGGATGTTCCCATCACCCACGTGGAAGATCACTCTAGAATATGTGCATTGGCGGATAGATATGACCACAAGGGTGTGAGTGTTGATGAGAGGCTGGTGACAGTTTCTGTAACTCTTGATAAGATCATTGATAACTTCAAACACAAGGATAGAATTGCAGCGGTTGAAAGCGCATATGATATGAAAATATCTAACGCGAGCTTGACTGGAGAATATGATGTTCTCTCTCTGAATCTAAGTGACTGGTCACGAAGAGGTTTGGAGGACATGCTTGGCTGTTTCCCGGATAATTTAGCTTTCACAGATGTATAAGATGTTTAACTTCACTATCATGCATAACACGTTTTGGTCCCAAATCTAATCAAGGCATGACTACTTCATCTGCCGGTAGCATGAATTCTAGATCCCCTATTCCAACCCCTAAACCGATCAAGTTGAATTGTTATTAAGAGGCATGGTTACATTCCATGACCGGGATGATACTCCACATGTATGTAATAGTTCTGCTCTATGTTCATATCGTTAGTCTTTTGTCATTGACTGGCAAATAACACCTTGGACAATTGATGATGCAGATGATTGAACTTGCAGACATTGCAAGATGCTCTACAAATGCCATATCATATGATTTTCAATCCATGCAGCTCTTACCTGCTTGTCTTGAAGACTTGGGGGTTGTCATAGACCTCAGAAATTTTGATGCGCTTACAGTAGAAGCTTTTGGGACACGCATAGAAAAGTTGATACAGTGAGTGTCTGGTACTACTTTTATCTTAATATATATATATATATATATATATATATATATATATATATATATTTGGATTTCTCCCCGTGCTATTGTTTTTTGCAATGCAAGCGTTCTGGGAAATGAATAGAACTATACTCTTTTCAGCTGAGGCAAATACTGAAAGAACATTTTTCTTTATTATGTAGGGATAAGTATCTTGAGCTGAACGAGAATATGGATGATAAAAAAAGTTGACCTATCAAGCACCGCAATTGATGAAGATGTTCCTTTGGAAGATGATGTTGTTCGCAGCTTGAGGACCAGCCCAGTACATCTGCGGGACCGCATATCCATAGATGATTTTGAGGATTTAAAAGAAATTAGTAGGGGAGATTTTGGGAGAGTTTTTCCGGCTAAAAAGAGAACAACATGAGACATATTTGCAATTAAGGTGTTTTAAATTTCAGTTCGCTTTGTGAACTATTATGTATATACAGTCAGGCTGAAGTGCTTTTATAAATCTTGTATTTGGGGGCTGTCATACGCCATAGGTTTTGAAGAAGGCATATATGATCCGCAAGAATATTGTTGAAAGAATACTTTCTGAACGAGATATTCTGATCAACGCGAGAAATCCATTTGTGGTGTGCTACTCTAACATTTATAGCATGTTCTTTCCTCTGCAGAGATTCTCTTATATCTAACTTAACCTTCTTTTTTTAGCAGGTCCGATTCTTCTATTCGATGAACATGATGTTGGCTATAATAAGGATGACACAGTCTCTTGCCTTATGCCATATCGAGATATAGAGACGAAGGGATTATAGGAATAGGTGATTCCAGTACAAGTGGGAGATTGTTGGGATTATGTCCTGAAATCACATTGTACTTACTCTAACGATAGTTGTACGTCGAGATCAGACATGTTGTATGATACTGGGCGGTTGCAATGCTTTGCTAGAATCCTCTTGCAGTCTGTAAGTTGTAGCCTTACTACCAGTATTATATGATCATATAGGGTCACACACCTAAGCAATCTGGAAGCTTATATATGGGAATGATCATCATGGTGGTGATCAAGATGATGTGTATTGGATACATATCAATATTGATTAAAGAGAGGTGTATCGATCGACACAGTTGGTGTATCGATCGACACATGGTCGATTCCGAAACTGATGTTTTGGTTTATGACTTAGACTTTTTCGGTTAAACCCGAAAGAAGGTTTAGTCATAACAGGTCGTATATATAGGCTTATATGGTCGACCTGAACCCGAAGCCATTCAGTTTTTCGTGATTAGAAAAGCAGAAACTCTCTCTACTCAATTCCCAGATCCGACACTAGCATCCCGGCTTTCCAGGTTGTGTGCGTGTGGACTACGATAGAGGCGAGGCACCTGAATCGCTCTTGATCTCGTCTTACCATTCATTTCCGCTGCCAGAACAAGGTAAACGCAAGATCCCTGACTCAATTACATAAACCCTTAGATCCTAGGCTCGGAATTCAGACTCAGGGTTGCCTAATCGGATTAGGAACTGCTAGGAATTCCATCAATAGAAATGGTATAGTTTCCTATGAATCAAAGACTTTATTGAGATTGGTCGTCGAGATAGAACAAACACAATCGAAAAGAGAGTACAAAGTACGATGATCGAGCTATCTAGTCGAAGTGTTTTAAGTTAGGGTTGGAATGTCTTGAATGAGTCGCCACTTCTTCTTTTAAATAGTCTCTCTCCGTTCCGATATTTCGGCCTCTCCTTCGTAACGATCCACGTGATTCTCGTGGATCAGTTGAACTGGAAAAGACCGAGTCGCTCTATCTCCACGTCGTCTCCCGCCGAGCTCGAGCTCGATCGCTTCTTACTTCGGCTTTGCTTGGGCCTTGTCTAAGTGTCATTCGTTTGGGCCCAACGATCGGATCGGCTCGTCTCTTCGTCTTTGATCCTGGAACGGGCTCGTGGATACGGGCCTTTGTATTGTTTGTTAACGGGCCGGATTTCCTAGAGGGAAATCCAGTACCAACAATAGCCCCCCAGCCCATTGATTTCGAGAAGTCGAAGTTAATGGGCGGTGGACGTTTTCGGGAAGACGCGCGCGTGCTCTAGGCATTAAGGAAGCCCTAATGATTGTTCTCGCCTCGTTCGCAGGTCTTGTTTTGACGGTCGAGATCGCGGGGAACTGAAGGATCCTAACTGCCTCAATCTTTTTCGTAATCATTTACAAATTTCGAATTGAGCGGTTGGGATTGTGGGATACGAAAGATCCCACGGATCTCGAGCATGAGATAGTTTAAAAGGGGAAGTTACCTAGCACGATTCCCATTACTGCTCGCACTACAAATCGTCAAGGTAACTTCTTCTCCTTCATTATATCTCTTTTTTTTTTGCCTCTCGCTCTTCTTCCTTGTGTCGTTGCTCTGAAACTTCCTCCTCTAGAGATTTCGTTTTTCTTCTTTTCAAAAGAAATTTCCGATATACCGAACTATCCTGGTTCGAAAGGGTATGGCCAGGGCAAGTCCAACTGTGGCGGCGGGACCGGTTGATCCTCATCCACCGTCCAGTCTGACTGTCGACCAAATACGGAAGTTGCGGGCGAAGTGCCGGATTCCGTCGGAGGTGGAGATACTTATCCCATCATCGGACATGTCCCCAGAAACTGTCGTCGAGGGTCATTGCTGTGCTTCTTATACCTATTTCGATAAATGCGGATTGTTTTTTTCAATCCCTCGCATTATCTCATGGGTTTTGGCTCAGCTCCAACTGGCCTTTCACCAGATGACTCCGAATTTCGTTCGGTATGTCATCGGGCTCGGGGTCAGAGCCGTCGAGGAGGGGGTCGACTTCGGGGTCGAGGAGTTGATGAGGGTTTGCTCGGTAAAACATAACACTCGTTTTCCCGGAACCTACTACCTCTCTCCTCGCCATGGGAAGATCCTTGACGAGATCCCGACGAGGGATGTGTGGAAGAGTAAATACTTTTACTTCAGGATCAATCATCACTCGGTCGAGGATTTTGATTATTCGGTTATCCCGACAAGATGGGCGGCTAGCGTTGGTTAGCTTATAGGGTTTACTAGTTTCTTTGGTTGCTACAGTGTCCTTCATTTACATCGAGCTGTTTGCTAATAACCTTTTTGGTTTCTTTGCAGAGACTCCTGAGTCATTACCTTTGAACCCAAATTCATCGAGTTTGATTGATCCTGAAGTAACTTCACCTTCTTTACACCAACCTCGCCTTCGGAGAGGAGATATCCGCTGGTGTAACTTCACGGATCAGCGAATTCGAGCTGCCTTAGGTCCTGCGGCCCGACAACCTTCTTTACACCAACCTCGTCTTTCACGAGACGGATCACGCTTCCCTTCTCGGCCCACTTCGACTCGAATCGTTCAGGCTCCGCTTCAGATTATCGAGCGGGCTGGAGAAAGTAAGTATTCCGGCTAGTCCGTATAAGGATTTTTGCGCCATATGCCTTTTCGTTTGTCGGGCTGACTCGGGTCTATTTTGTATGCAGATCGATCTGTTTCGGATGACAGTTCTACCGCAAGCACCCCTTCTCTCGGAAAGATGTCGCGAAGATCCAGCAGTCGTCGGAACGGGAAGGATCCTGTTGATCTGGCGAAGAAAATGAAGGCCGGCGACTTGAGCCACGCCCTTCTTTTTGCCATGGACGAGGGGCCTCCTCCTCCTCCTTCGATCCCTCCTCCAAACCCTGTTCAGGCTTCTCTCCCCGAGGTCGCAGGGTCCAGAGAGGCAAACGCGGGGGTGGAGAATTTACCTCCTCTTTTGGTCGGTCAGGAACCAGTTCAGATCCCGTCTGGAGAGCCTGCTTTGCGCAACTCCCGGTCGAATGGTTCGAGGGGATCAAACGGTCGGAGCCGGGGCGGTCCTCCTCCTCCGGCGGCGAAGCGTCAAAGAACTGACGCGGAGGTGAGTTCGAGAAGATCGAACCAGAGTGTTGAGGCGAGACCTGCTTCTTCCGGGTCCTCCGGGTCTTTCAACTGGCGCTTCAGGCACAAGAAGGAATGTCCGATTGAGGATGACCCGAAGAGTGTGGCCTATCTGCTGAGGCATTTCAAGCCTGCAGGTGTTCAACTCCCGGCTATCGGGGATATGGCTCTTGGTGAAGTTTATACCGAGATGATGGCGGCTTCTGGGAAGGTAACGATTTCCTTCCTTCGATTTTTGGTATGTTTTATGCTTAATTCCCGTTTTTCTCGTAGGCCTTGGAGGCTGCGAATAGGTTTGCGGCTAGGGCCGAACGAGAGCTGCGGGAGATACCGCAGGCGAGTGAGCTCGATACCGTTGAGAAGACGGTAAGGGACCTGAGAGCGCAGTTGCAGGGGGCCTTGGCTCGAGAGGAGGAGTTACGGGAGAAGGTGGGCGACCTAGATGCGCAGTTGCAGGGTGCCTTGGCTCAGGTTTCGGTCGCAGAGGAAGCGAGTCGAACCGCCATTGAGGCAGGTCGGGTTGCGGATGTGCGGGCTACGCAATGTCAGGGCGATCTGGACAAGGCTCTCGCCGACCGAGAGTTTGACGTCAAGGTGGCGGCCCATGAGGCGAGGAAAGGGCTGAATGGTGAATACCTCAAGATCCTCGAGGGAATCGCGGCGAAGGAGAGCCAAAGTAAAGTCGCCGTGAGCGTCGAGATGAGGCTTCATGAGGCTTTGGCCAATATCGCGCTTATCGCCGAGTTTGCTTCTGGCGAACTGGATCTGACCAAGGAGGTGATGGACTTGGCCGAGAAGAAAATATTGGCCAGGGAGGAGATGAATGCCGCAGCAGTGTCGGACTTCAGTATCAGCAAACTTAATTTGCCGGTGATGTCGGACGAGAGTTAGCTCGCGAGTTAGCGACGAGGTCGAGGGTCGGCTTGAGGAGGACAGGGCGACTGATGATCAGATGGAGGATCAAGACGAAGCTTCCTCTCCTTCCAAGCAGTTCTAGTCCTCCTTCTTTTTTTTATTCGTTGTTGCCCAAGTGGGCTTTTGATTTGTTCCAGACTTTTGTTGCCCAAGGGGGCTTTTCTTTTAGTTTTTGGTGTTGCCCTTAGTGGGCTTTCGTTCGAACTCGAGGACATCGTGTCCTCTCTCTCTTTATGAATTGCTTTAAAAACTTACTTGCCTTAGCATAGATTTTACTGTTTTTAGCGCTTTAGCATAAAGTTTGGCTGTTATAGCGACTTGAACCTCCTCGGAGGGGTCGACAAATAACTCGTCTCGAATTGCCTTAGGGAGTTCTTTGCGAACTTTCAGGTCGATTGCATACGAGGTACCACTCTTTTGAAGTGTAGGATTCGAGCTTATAGCTGGGTGCTTTCGAAATTGCTGAATATAAGGAATACTAAGTGTATAGGAATGAATCAAAGTAGACTTACAAAGGTTGTTTGTTTGAATGACTGTCTTGACTTCGTTGTCCTTTTCTTGGAGGGAGGGGGTAGTCCCCCAATTTTTTTAATCCGTATAAGGTTTAGAAGAATTATTGGTTTTGGAAGGATCGCTCTGGATCTCTTTCTTTGGGACGATCATTTCAACTCGTTCGATTTGGAGGGACAGTTTCGGGTCGCTTGTTTTGTGACGATCATTTATGATCGTTCGATTTTGAAGGACCATTTCGGGTTGCTTGTTTTGGGACGATCATTTCAGCTCGTTCGATTTGGAAGGACCATTTCGGGTCGCTTGTTTTGGGACGATCATTTCAGCTCGTTCGATTTGGAAGGACTATTTCGGGTCGCTTGTTTGAGGGGATAATTTCATGTCACTTTGGTTTTGGGGGAGGCCGTTCAAGGTCTCTCGGGAGGGATAATTTCATATCGCTTGATTGAGGGATAATTTCATATCGCTTGATTTTGGAAGAGATAGTTTCATATCGCTTGGAAGGGATAATTTCATATCGCTTGTTTATGGAGGGATAATTTCATATCACTTTAGCTTTTGGAGAGATAATTTCGTATCACTTGTTTTAGAAGAGATAATTTCATATCGCTTTAAATTTGGGAGAGGCCATTTCAGGTCGCTCGGAAGGGATAATTTCATATCGCTTTTTGGGAATGTAAATGGCGAAGCATTTCGCACTGACTCTAGCTTTTACGACAGAAAGAGACCTTGATTGAGAGACTTATTTTGATTTCACAAAGATAGGCTAGTAGGACTTCGTTTGAAGTTATCGAGCTCGGTAAGAGCTTTGTGTTTGGGGGGTGGCTGCGCTCGAAGTCGAGCTGCCTACGTACCCTTTTAAGGGGATAAAGCCATTTCATAGTTCGATTATGTTGTCGTACTCCTAGTGGAAGTACTTTTTGAGGTTGATGATGTTCCAAGGTCGTAGTTCAG
Organism: Orychophragmus violaceus; assembly: GCA_030180135.1. Classification (NCBI taxonomy): domain Eukaryota; kingdom Viridiplantae; phylum Streptophyta; class Magnoliopsida; order Brassicales; family Brassicaceae; genus Orychophragmus; species Orychophragmus violaceus. The sequence goes on along the minus strand of CM058229.1, from coordinate 69,816,272 downwards.
GTTTTTGGGTTTCCACCGACTTGAGTCGGTAGACCCCGTCCTTTACAACTTCGGTGACCTGGTAAGGACCTTCCCACTTTGCTCCTAACTTCCCAGCGTGTTCTTCCTTTTTATGGTCGAACACTTTCCGTAAGACGAGCTCTCCTACTTGAAACCTTCGAGTTTTGATCTTGGAATCGTAGTAACGAGCTGCGGCTTGTTGGTAGTTCTGGATTCGAGCTAGTGCGAGGTTCCTCCTTTCGTCGACGAGATCGAGATCGTCAGTTATCATCTTGTTATTGAGTTCCTCTTGTCGTGGGCATTCCTCTTTGCGGATGCTTGATACGAGGATTTCGGCTGGTACTACCGCCTCGATCCCATAAGCCAGCGAGAAGGGAGTCTCGCCGGTGGATTTGCGGGGGGTAGTCCGGTAGGCCCAGAGTACGGCTGGGAGCTCGTCACTCCAGATTGTTTTGCACTCATTGAGTCTTTTCTTGAGGCTATTCATGATTGCCTTGTTAGCCGCTTCCGCCAGTCCATTCCCTTGGGGATAGCGTGGCGTTGAGTAAGTCAGCTTTATATTCCACGTTCTGCAGAACTCCTTGAAGGCGTTTGATATGAACTGGGAACCGTTATCAGTGACGATCTCGTGGGGTAGTCCGTTCCGGCAAACGATGTTTCGCCAGACGAACTCCTTGACGTGAACGTCTTTGACCTTTTGGTACGACTCTGCTTCAATCCATTTGGTGATGTAGTCCGTCATCACCAATAAGTGTGTGGCTTTCTTTTTGCCGGATGCGACTAGGGGCCCCACGATGTCCATTCTCCATCGCATGAATGGGTATGGCGATGAGATAGAGGAGAGTTTCTCCAATGCTTGGTGGATAATTGGGGCGTGCTTTTGGCACTTGTCGCATTTGTTGGAGAAGGACTCGCATTCGGTGGCCATTTTCGGCCAAAAATAGCCTTGCCTTTTGATTCGCACGGCCAATGCTCGTCCTCCGGAATGGCTTCCGCAGGATCCGTCGTGTGCTTGTGTAATCACGGCTAGGGCTTGCTTTTTGTTAAGACATTTAAGGTAAGGTCCGGAGAGACTCCTTTTGAAGAGCTCTCCTTGTGTGACGCAGTACCTTGCACTTTGTGTTTTGAGTTTCTGTGCCTCCCACTTGTCGTCCGGAACTTCGCCATTTGTAATGTATCGAATGATCGGAGTTCTCCAATCTTCGTCATTGTTAGGCTCGGGTCCTTGACTAGCGGATGCGGCTTGGATCGGTCCGTCGGGGACGTTCGCGACGTACACGGATGTTCTCGGATCGAGGTCATCATCAATCTTGATGATGTCGCGACTGGCGTCCTCCGGACATTCTTTGTGCTCGACATTGTCCTTTATGGCGGGTTCGTCCTCTTTCAAGGTCAGAGCTTTTAGGGCTATGTCGATGCTTGGTTTCTCGATCCCTTCGACCGGTATGATCCTTTTAAGGTTAGGATCCGATGTCGACGCTAATGCGGCTAGGGCATCGGCTGCGGTGTTTTCCCGGTGTGGGATTCGCGTTAGATCAAAGAATTCGATCTGTTCGGCGAGCGTGTGGACTACCCGTAGGTATGCTTCCATCCGTTCGTCTTTGGCCACGTAGTCGCCATGATACTGGCTCGTGACCAATTGGGAATCGCTGAAGGCGTCAACTTCCCGGGCTCCTATTGCTATCGCTAGTCTGAGCCCGGCTATTAACGCTTTGTATTCTGCTTCGTTATTTGAAGCGGCGAAGCCCAGTCTGAACGATTGTTCTAGTACTTCGCATGTTGGGGAGACCAGTTTTACTCCGACTCTGGATCCTTTCCTCGAGGAAGCTCCATCGACATAGAGTTTCCACCTTTGGGCCGAGGTCGGGTCGAGTTCGATGGTCGGAGGGAGCTCGATTATGAAATCCGCCAGTACTTGTGCTTTTAGGCACGTCCGAGCTTTATATTCTATGTCATACTCGCTAAGCTCGATAGCCCATTGGACCAGTCGACCAGACTGGCTTGGACTGTGAAGGATGGTTCTCAGTGGCTGAGAGGTCATTACTACGATCGAGTGCGGTTGAAAGTATGGTCGGAGCTTCCGAGCTGATGTCACTAGCAATAGGGAGAGTTTTTCCATGGCGGGGTATCTGGTTTCAGCGTCGATCAAGGTCTTACTGATGTAATACACCGGTCGTTGCTCATTTTGTTCTTCGCGAACCAGGACTCCACTTACTGCTGCCGTCGAGACAGCTAGGTAGAGGTAGAGGGGTTCTCCTTCTACTGGTTTCGCCAGTATGGGTGGTTCGCTCAAGTAAGCTTTGAGCTGAGTGAACACTTCTTCGCACTTTTCGTCCCAGAGGAACTTTTTTTCGCTTTGAGCAAGTGATAGAAGGGTAGACATTTATCAGTCGACCTCGAGATGAAACGGTTCAGGGCAGCTATTTTGCCGGTTAGACGCTGGACTTCTCGCGTCGTTCTGGGAGATTTCATCTCTATGAACGTTGCGATCTGTTTGGGGTTCGCTTCGATCCCTCTTTCGGTTACTAGGTAACCTAGGAATTATCCTGAGGGGACCCCGAAGGTACACTTTGCTGGGTTGAGTTTCATCCCGTATTTATTGAGAATGGTAAAACATTCTTTTAGCTGTGGGATGTGATCCTCATACCTGGAAGATTTGACCAGCATATCGTCGATGTAGACTTCCATGGTTTTGCCTAGGAGTCCTGAAAACATCTTGTTGACGAGGCGTTGGTAAGTTGCTCCTGCGTTTTTTAGTCCGAAGGGCATGACTTTGTAGCAGTATGTGCCTCGATCAGTTATGAACGAAGTCTTTTCTTGGTCCTCGGGGTTCATTAATATTTGATTGTACCCCGAGAAAGCGTCCATGAAGGATAGTAGCTGGTGTCCGGCGGTGGCTTCGACCAACCGGTCGATGTGTGGGAGTGGGAAGCTGTCCTTCGGACATGCTTTGTTGAGATCTGTGAAATCTACGCAGAGTCTCCACTTCCCGTTCTTTTTCTTGACCACTACAGGGTTCGCAAGCCAGTCGGGGTATTTGACCTCTCTGATCGATCCGATTTTTAACAATCGATCGACCTCGTCATTGACGGCTTGAGCTCGTTCCGGGCCTAGTTTTCGACGTTTCTGTCTTACCGGTTTGTAGGTTGGGTCGACATTCAGCTCGTGGCTGGTAACGTCGATGTTGATCCCTTTCATGTCTGCTGAAGACCAGGCAAAGGAGTCGACGTTTTGTTTAAGGAAAGAGATCAGTTCGTTTTTGACTGGCTCTGATAGGTCGATTCCAATGCCAACGAGTCTTTCGGGATGAGCATCGTCTATGCAAACTTGGACCGTGAGGTCCTTCGGAGGTCCTATTTGACTCGGGTCGTTCGACCTTTTGGTCTGCATGGTGGCGAGCTCGTCCCCTTTCTGTAATTGCTACGCAGGGGATTTCTCAATCTGCTTGTATCCGTTCATGTAGCAGTGGCGAGAAATATTTAGACTTCCGTACACGGTTTTTACCCCTTTAGGAGTTGGGAGTTTTACGCATTGATGGTAGGTCGATGGTACCGCTTTCATGTCGTATATCCATGGTCGACCTAGAATAGCGTTATAGGGAGCTGGCCGATCTACTATGACGAACTCTGTCATTCTTCGGACTCCTCCAGCGATTACCGGGGCAAAGACAGAGCCCATCGAGTACGTTGTTTCGCCAGCGAACCCTACTAGTGGTGTCTTTTCTTCCACGATCTCGGAGTCGTTGAAGTCCATCTTTTTGAATGCATCGTAAAAGAGGACATCTACCGAACTTCCTATGTCAATCATTATCCTTGAGAGTTCGACATCTCCTACTACTAGACAAACGAGGAGAGCGTCGTCGTGTGGTTTGTCGAGATTGCTTGTATCGCTCTCGTAGAAAGTGATCTCGTGGTCTGGACCTATCATTGGGATTCTCCCCCCCTTGTCAGTTTCGACTCTTCTTTGAAGAGCTTTGATTGAATTGACCGAGTCTCGGCAAAGCTTGGAGCCACCGAAGATGAAGTCGATTCGTTTGGGGGGTATAGCCCGTACACCCCCCCCCCCCCCCCGCGCAGAGACGAGGGAGATTGATTTGTGAGCGTAAACTCTTAAAGGGAGCCGGAGGTGGGGATAACGCCGACCCCTTCGGGGTGCCGCTCAGGCTGAGCTCGCCGAGAATAAACTCTACTCGCTTCCGTGACCCTTGAGGAAGTGTTTCGGGAGATTCCGGCTCTTTTGTCCGTTCTCGTTTATTCTGAGAATGCCTCTTGGTGTTTGACTCTTTGGTCTGTTTACTTTCCTTTTTGTCGGACGGAGTTTCCTCCTCGACTTCGGAATCTTGTTTGCTTTCGGACTCTCGCTTTTGAGCCTCGGCTTTAGCTCGAGTATAGAAATCTTCGGTCGAGTGTCCCCTTTTGTTGTGAAACTCACAGAATTTTTCCTTGTCGAACTCGAATTTCTTCGAGCTCTTCGGGCTCTCGACCGCATTGACGTTCCCTGATTTTCGGGAATCCTTTTTCGAGTTTGAGTTCTGCGAGCCCGAAGGGTTCTTTTCTTTTCGGTGCTTTTCCCTGAGGGTCGTGGTTTCGTCCTCGAGGCGAGCGAAGGCCGATGCGCGATGAAGGGCGTCATCGAGTGTCTGTGGTTCGCGGACTGTTATTTCCTCGCGGAATCTGGTTGAATACCACAGTCCACGTCGCAGCGCTTCTATGGCTACTTCGTCTCGTGGGTTTGCGATTTTGGATTTTATTTCCTTAAATCGGTCGATGTACGAGCGAAGTGATTCGTCCGGTTTTTGGGAGACGCCAAATAGAGCTGCCTCGGTAGTCTTTTCCTCGATAAAGACGGAGTATTGTTTGAGGAAAGCCGTCATGAACTGGGTGAAATTGTCGATGGACCTTTCCTCCAGTCCGGCAAACCATTCTAGGGCGGAGCCCGATAGGTTTTCGGCGAAGAGCCTGCAGAAAGCCGGCTCTCTTTCCTCGTCGGTAAGGTATACCCTTGCCATCGCTAATCGGAATGCCCTGATATGGGCTTTAGGGTCCGACTTCCCGGAGAATTCCGGAAATTTAGTTTTCTTGATTTCTCGGATTCTCGCGAAGGCGATCCGGTCTGTGAACGGCGTTTGTCGCGTTTCTTCGATCACTCGATCGATGTCAGGTGCCGCGCTTGTCGCCATGTGAACTTTGGAGCTTAGACTGACGAACTGAGCCTTAGCTTGTTCAATATACTGTCTAAGCATATCGTGGTCGTCGCCCGTCATAGGTGCGAACTGGGCTTGTGCTTGATTGGACATTTGTCCAGGGAAAGTGGGGTCGAGGAGATCGATTGTTGGAAACGATCCCGTCTGGCCGACATGCGGCGTTCAGAAATGTACCGTATTTGACCCGTTGGCGGGTCCTGAGCTCGAGGCGAAGGCAGAGCCTCCTAGTTGCCTCGGCCGGATATTCGAACTACTCGGGAAAGGTGGTGGCCAGGGTAATGGTCGACTACCCGATCCGGTTGGATCTGTGATCACCGAGTTCAAACCGAATGGGGTCGGAGTCGCGATGGGCGTCATTATAGGGCGAAAACCGCTATTTGACGTATTGGCGAAATTCCCCGACGTTCCCGGTGGAGTTACTACCTGGGAGAAGTCCAAGCGTGTGCACGGTGGGGGACTTATGGGGGTTCGTGGATCGTGTGTTGATCTCCCCCCTGGTTTTGGCTGGCGAGCACTTCAAGACGGGCGTTAATGCGCCTTTCCTGTTCGTCGAGTTGCGCGGCCAGAGAGCGATTTTCGATCTCTTGGGCCCTTGCGCTCGCCTCATTATTTCTCGTTCGATCTACCAATAGGCTTAACATCGAACGGATTTCAGCAAGATCATTTGGCCCTTGTCTCTGTGGAGCAGAAGGCAGTGGCGAATTGGGTCTGGTTGTTCCAGATCCGCCTCCAGGGGTGGGAATCGAATCATTTCTCATCCATACCCAGTTTCTGCTCGGATCGTTAGTTCCTGACAAAACATTTGTCGGAGTCTGGCTCATCGCGATTGTTTGAGCGACTGAGCCGGCTGGTGCCGAGGTCGTGGAGACTGAGACAGAACTCGTCAACACTCCATCGGTCTGACCCATGATCCTTACCCCGGTGGTGTTCTGAGGAACGTTGTCGACCGTTTGAGGGTGGTCAACCGGTGGTGTGGCACTGGGAGAGCCAGATTGGTCGGGATTCATCTCGATCTATCGGATCTAAGATCTGATTCTTAAGACAGGAAAACTATAGATGTCCCCAGAGTCGGCGCCAAATGTGAGATCCGGGATTCACACTAAGAATTTGTATTCGTGGATTTTGACTTTAGGATATAGAAATGGTATAGTTTCCTATGAATCAAAGACTTTATTGAGATTGATCGTCGAGATAGAATAAACACAATCGAAAAGAGAGTACAAAGTACGATTATCGAGCTATCTAGTCGAAGTGTTCTAAGTTAGGGTTGGAATGTCTTGAATGAGTCGCCACTTCTTCTTTTAAATAGTCTCGACCCTGACCTCTCCGTTCCGATATTTCGGCCTCTCCTTCATAACGATCCCCGTGATTCTCGCGGATCAGTTGAACTGGAAAAGACCGAGTCGCTCTATCTCCACGTCGTCTCCCGCCGAGCTCGAGCTCGATCGCTTCTTACTTCGGCATCGCTTGGGCCTTGTCTAAGTGTCATTCGTTTGGGCCCAACGATCGGATCGGCTCGTCTCTTCGTCTTTGATCCTGGAACGGGCTCGTGGATACGGGCCTTTGTCTTGTTTGTTAACGGGCCGGATTTCCTAGAGGGAAATCCAGTACCAACAACAGTGTCATTTTAGTTCTCATTGTCTATTACATGGTGATAGAACTTGAAAGGCTTGCAAACCTTCCTTTGAAGTGTCGGGACTTTAATAAGGCATGGGGCATGATATGACTGCAGAGGCTCAAGAAACTCGGCATAAGAGTCTGGAAACTTATCAGACCATGGTTGATTAATAACCGCGTGGTCAATCTTCTTGGAAACTGGATGATCATCCTGATTATTCCACCAGCTAAAAGGCAAACCCTTCGCTTGAGCTTCAAACAAGTCATCCTCTTAAAGTGCCAAGTTGAAATCTTCCATGCCGCTGGTGTCCACCACCTCAGACTGGGAGCTGCTGTGATGTTGTAACCTGAGAATCTGGTTAAAGTCTCCTAAGGCAATCCACGGGTAAAGAGCTGCCTGCGAAGATGAATTAATCACAGCTAGCTCATCCCACAGAGCCAAACGCTCCTCCACTAGATTAAAACCATAACAAAAAGTGACCGTCATGTTGATGTTCTCTCCTCTTATATAAATTCCGCAGGTAATTGCCTGAGCAGATACCTGATAGGTAAAAACTGAAACTGCGGGATCCCGAACGACAACAATCCTTGCGTAGTCGTGGTGATCAAAATTCCTGAAATAGTTCCATCCTGGCGGTATAGCCCGCATAATCCGTCCCTCATTTTCCTTATGAATATGAATCTCCAAAAATGCTCCAAAAAGTGGCCTATGGATATTAATCCAATCTTTGGTCATACTGTGGCGTCTAGAACTGTTTAACCCTCTTATATTCCACGCAAAAAATATAATGACTGAGATTATAGGTTGTTTGTAGCCTTTCGGCCACATTTCCTGTTGGAAACAAGGAGGAAGGGATCCTCCATCAGATGAGAACTTGATGCTTCATCCAATGCTGCAAAAGCATTCACACAGGGCAGATCAACAACTGCGTCTGCGATAATTACCCCAGGAGTCTGAGCAAGTTGAACCGAGATGCCCAGAATTGGGATTGAAGCTTCAAGTTCTGATGGCATTACTCTAGCAGAGAGAGTAACACCTGTATCTAACTCTTCCGGAGGAAACATGGTAGCTATAAACGGAGAACCACTCACCTCCACATTGGGACTTAGAGAGGCCGTAGCCTCTATTGCCTGGCAGTGGGAGTGAGGGGAAGCAAGCAAACCAGAGACACCAGTTTCAGGACTTAGAGAGGCCTTTGTTGGATCGTTTAGTGTTTCCTGATTCAATTCTCAATTGATTCATCCTACTAAACATGCAGATCTAGGTTCTCTTATTTAGAAACTTAATGGATCTCACCTTTTACCTTGTTTATGCAGCGGAATGGGAGGTAAGGTCAGAGATCAGCAGAACCACCAAGAGATGGATCCTCCAAAGGCTCACACACGCACACCGGGAATTTGGCTGCTAGACCAGACAGAGAGGAGGCGCAGAGAGAGGCTAAGGGAGGCGCAGAAGCTAAGAAAAATTAGAGAGCTTTAGGTCAAGTTTTATTCATTAAAACTCCCTTTAGTTCTCATGGGCTTTTGGGCCCAATTCTCAGTTCTGATTAAATCCCATGGATTTAATCAGGCCCTTTATACTCTCTAAGTACAGTAAATGCCTAGCACTTTTACCGTACTTCTGCTAAACCGTTCCTTCGTATTTTCCCGTTAGCTTAGGCGTGTGACCCATATGGGATCATATAATAAAGGCAATAAGTCCAAGACTTATAGATTATGAGCGGACTCTAGCAAGCCATCATGATCCCCAGTATTATATGACTTATGTCTGATCATTGACATACTCTTACGTTCTAGAGACAGTACCGAGATTACTGGACATAATTCCAACAATCTCCCACTTGTACTGGAATCTCTGTATTCATAATCCTTTTGTCACAATATCTCGATTAGTCATAAGGCAAGATGAGTGTCATCCTTATTAAGGCTAATCATGTTCATCGGACTCTGATTTGATACTGACAATCCAAACGACTCGGGACAGTCCGTTTGAGCATGGCCATGCATTTTCCAGTATTCAAATCTCCGATTGGCCTAGAGATATTCACTCCATTTATATTGAAGGGACAAATCCCGTCTTGTTCCATCACTGTAAACTACTCATTTCATAATTCACCCAAACAAGGTCCTTATAACTATCGCTAAACGACAGCATTAGACAATGATCAAAGCGTATTAGTTCATGTGCAGTCACATGCATGCGAACTCAGGTCTAAGGACTATACTCTATAGTCGTAGTAAGAATCTCTTATGACACAGATATAAATATCCTGAAGAGTTCTTATAATCGGGTCTTGTCCGGTCGTATGTACCCTACATACACCTATGTACTGACTTTGATGCCGCGCATCTATGACACACTGAGACTTTGTCATAAGTCACATACCAATCTAGTCTCACACGGTTGTTGGTGTTCCAATTTCAACAACCTTCGACTAGGGACATGATGATATAAGCCATCTATCAAATATAGGGTCTCATGATCAAGCTAAATGACTTTGATAACTCAAGATCAAGTCACTTACTTCGATGACCTACAAAATGGTTCATATCACTTTGGAACGATTATTTCATCACAGTTAAAATAATCTTGAAATAATAATTTCATTAAACATAAGAAAATGTTTTACAAGAACATATCAATAACTAAATAAAGCCCTCAAACTCCCACTCAAATTTAGATTACATTTCAATGTTTCTAATGCCTACAGCTTCAGTCAGGAACTCGAGCTTAGGTCTTGGGAGTGGCTTTGTCAACGGATCAGCGACGTTATCATCTGTCTGAACTCGGCTGATCTTGACTTCCTTTCTATTAATGATGTCACGTATCAAGTGAAATCTTCTTAGAACATGCTTGGATTTCTGGTGTGATCTTGGTTCCTTTGCCTGAGCAATAGCACCATTGTTATCACAAAACAGTGCCAGAGGCTCAGCCGCATCTGGTATCACACCTAGTTCAATAATGAACTTTCGTATCCAAACAGCTTCCTTCGCAGCTTCTGAAGCGGCGATATATTCAGCTTCTGTAGTGGAATCAGCAACGGTGTCTTGCTTGGAGCTTCTCCAACTGATTGCACCGCCATTCAGACAAAAGATATAACCGGACTGTGACCGGAAATCATCTTGGTCTGTCTGGAAACTTGCGTCCGTGAATCCACTGACTTTAAGCACATCACTTCCACCGTACACCAAGAACTTATCCTTAGTATGTCTTAGATACTTCAGGATATTCTTGACGGCAATCCAATGGTTTTCACCTGGATTTGACTGGTATCTACTCGTCATGCTCAATGCATAAGCAACATCAGGACGAGTACAGATCATGGCATACATGATAGATCCTATTGCAGATGCATAAGGAATATTCTTCATGCGCTTAAGCTCAGCAGCCGACGTAGGGCTCTGCTTCTTGCTTAGCGTTGTGCCATGTACCATTGGCGTGAAGCCCTTCTTGGAATCTTTCATGCTGAATCTTTGTAGGACTTTGTCAATGTATGAATCTTGACACAAGCCTATCAGCCTTTTAGATCTATCCCGGTAGATCCTAATTCCAAGAACGTATGCAGCTTCACCCATGTCTTTCATGGAAAAACAACTTCCAAGCCAGTCCTTTACCGACTTCAGCATTGGAACGTCGTTTCCGAGAAGCAGTATGTCATCGACATACAAAATAAGAAATACTATCTTGCTCCCACTAGTTTTCTTATACACGCATTGTTCTTCTTCGTTTCTGATGAAGTCAAATTGCTTGATCGCTTCATCAAAACGAAGATTCCAGCTCCTCGATGCTTGCTTCAATCCATAAATGGATTTATGAAGCTTGCATACTTTCCCAGCATTCTTTGGATCTATGTAACCGTCAGGTTGTGTCATATACACATCCTCTTCCAGAATACCATTCAGGAAGGCGGTTTTCACGTCCATCTGCCAAATTTCATAATCATGAAAAGCTGCAGTTGCTAGTAGAATCCGAATAGATTTCATCATAGCCACTGGGGAATAGGTTTCATCGTAATCCACACCGTGAACTTGTCTGAAACCTTTTGCCACCAACCTGGCTTTATAAATCTGGACATTTCCATCCACGTCAATCTTCTTCTTGAAGATCCATTTGCACTCGATGGCTTTTACACCAGCGGGTAAGTCAACCAACGAAAACACTTGGTTGACCGACATGGAGTCCATTTCGGAATCAGTGGCCTTGCGCCACTTCGAGGAATCTGGGCCCATCATGGCTTGATTGAAGTTCGATGGTTCATCACCATCAATGATCAAAAGATCATGACAGTTAGTCACGAGGAATCCTTGATATCTCTCGGGTTCGTGACGGATCCTCCCGGATCTTCGAACTTCAGGTACTACAGGTTCAGGCACTACAATTTCTTGTAGGTCCTCCTGCTGCTCTTCCTCTTCAGGTTGAGCAGTATCCTGCTCATCTTGAATTTCTTCAAGCAGTACCTTACTCCCACTGTCTTTCTTAGAGAGAAACTCCCTCTCAAGAAAGTTACAATCCCGGGCAACAAAGATCTTGTTCTCGGAACGTAGATAGAAGTAATAAGCCTTGGTTTCCTTCGGATAACCAATGAAGTAGCATTTATCAGACTTTGGTGTAAGCTTGTCTGAGATTAATCTCTTGACATATGCTTCACAACCCCAAATTCTAAGATAAGACAGTACTGGAGCCACTCCAGTCCATAATTCATATGGTGTCTTTGCTACTGCTTTTGATGGCGCTCTATTTAGAGTGAACACTGCTGTTAGCAGAGCATATCCCCAAAGGGATATTGGAAGGTCTGTGTGACTCATCATAGATCGAACCATATCCAATAAGGTCCGATTTCTCCTCTCAGACACACCATTCCATTGAGGTGTTCCAGGAGGAGTGAGTTGGGACACGATCCCACACTCTCTTAGATGATCACTGAATTCTTGGCTTAAGTATTCTCCTCCTCGGTCGGACCGAAGAGCCTTAATGCTTTTGCCAAGTTGGTTCTGTACTTCATTTTGGAATTCTCTGAACTTCTCAAAAGATTCAGACTTATGTTTCATTAAATAAACATATCCATACCTACTGAAATCATCAGTGAAGGTAATGAAGTACTGATAGTTTCCTCTTGCATTTGTGGACATTGGGCCACACACATCAGTGTGTATCAGGCCCAATAAGTCACTGGCCCTCTCGTTAGGTTTATTAAAGGGGGCCCGTGTCATTTTACCCATCATGCAGGATTCGCATTTCTCACATGACTCAAAGTCAAATGAGCCAAGAAGTCCATTCGAATGGAGCCTCTTGATGCGTTTCTCGCTGATGTGCCCTAAACGACAATGCCATAGAAACGTTCGGTTCTCCTCATTAGGTTTGAACCGTTTGGTATTAATGTTATAAATTGGCGCGGATTGATCAAGTATGTAAAGCCCATTCGTAAGAGGGGCACAACCATAGAACAAATTGTTGCGATTGAAGGAACATAATTTATTCTTAACTGAAAAATCATAACCTTCCAAATCCAACAAAGAAATTGAAATAATATTTCTGCTTATCGCAGGTACAAAATAACAATTATTGAGTTCTAAAATCAATCCCGAAGGTAAAGACAACAAGTATGTGCCTACAGCTAGTGCAGGAACTTTCGCTCCATTCCCAACTCGTAGCTCCACTTGTCCTTGCTTCAGCCTTCTACTGTTGCTGAGTGCCTGCATATTAGTACAAATATGAGCCCCACAACCAGTATCCATAACCCATGAGGTATTATCAGAAGTAGTTGTATTAACTTCTATAACAAAAATACCTGATGAAGAAGTCTCGAGAGTCTTCTTCTTCAATTCCTTTAGACCTTCTTGGAATTTCTTACATTCTCTCCTCCAATGCCCTGGTTCTTTACAGAACCTGCAGATGTCAGTAGGCCCAGCCTTAGACTTGGGCTTGGGCTTTGGCGTGTCCTTGTCCGAGACTTGGACAGCCTTAGCCTTTCCCTTATCCTTAGCAGAGGATTTCTTAAAGCCCTTGCCCTTCTGTACCATAAGCACATTGGGGTCCTTGGCGGTTTTCCTCAAGTTGGGCTCTGCAGTCTTGAGCATTCCGTGAAGCTCAGGCAATGTCTTACTCAAGCCATGCATATTAAAGTTCAGAATGAACTGATCATAGCTTGCAGGTAAAGACTGCAGAACGATGTCACAGGCAAGTTCCTGGCTGATAGGGCAGTCGAGTTTCTGAAGATGATCGAGATAACCCATCATCTTCAAGACATGAGGACTCACTGCCGCATTTGCAGCCAACTTACAGTCTAAGAGGTTCTTAACTGTCTGAAACCTCTCAGTCCTTGCTTGCTCCTGAAAAAGCGATTTCAGGCTTGTCATTATCTCGATGGGTGACAACACACTCTCGAACTGCATTTGCAGCTCAGCAGTCATTGTCGCCAACATCAGGCAATAGACATCATTTTCATCTGACGAATGCTTTTCCCAAGCATTATGCAGAGTCCTGGCGGCATTGTTAGGAGGCCTCTCGGGGAGGGGATCACGAAGGACATAATCCTTCTTCTCCTGCTTGAGGACCAGCCTCAAGTTCCTTGACCACGTCAGGAAGTTCGTTCCAGTCAGCTTCTCCTTCTCGAGAACAGACCGGATTGAGAATGTGTTTTGAGTGCTTGTAGTAGTCATAGCTGAAATATAAGATAAAAAGATTATTAGTTAATATGTTCAATATGATTAATCTTGTATTATACTTAATATGATTAATCACGCATTATATTCAATAACATAAGTTACCCTCAATAGAATATAATGATTCCAAGATCCACATATAACTAAGATCAAAGTGGGCCACTGGCCGTCACCCAACCTTAGCTTATATCGGTAAGCCCTATGTCGGCTAATTATATCCGTGATATAACTCTTGGTTGTGAATCTGGGCCCGAGGCCCAATCCACTCTGATGTCTCAAGGCCCGGGACTCCCGATGGCCTAGTCAAGAAAAACCAGACTATACAGTCATGTAATCATTAATGTCTGGGACTCCCAATGACATTTATGAATCACAAACCGTCTTATCCACGCAAAAGTAGACACCCTCACACTGTAAGGCCATGAATACAATTGAATGGGCTTCGACAGCTGACATAGACTGGACAAGACATCCAACGCTTGATATTATTTGAGGTTTGTAGGTTTATTAAAAATTCATCCCAAAATAGAAGATTACTATTTTGGGAAACTTTCCTTTTTGGGAAACCTACTAATTTTGGAAACTTTCTAAAATTTGAAACTTCCTAAAATTGGAAACTTTCTAATAATGGAAATTTCCTAAAATCCAAAACATGCAAATCTAGAAACTTCTAATTTAAGAAACTTTCTAATTTCAAAATTTTGGAAACTTATTAATTTTTAAAAATCGATTTTTATAATTATTTTATAAAAATAAATTTTAAATTAATTCTGAAGAAAAGACTCAAATAATTGGCCCAATTGTTTTAACTTCTTGGCCCGAGGCCCAAGAATTGGTCTATGTCCAAGACATAACCCAATTGCCCAATTAAATGACATAACCGGTCTGGTTCATTAAAATTGGTCTTAACCAAAATTAATTACTACGATGACCACAATTGTCAACCGGTTATTTACTAAACCGGATTTTCTCAATTTATTTGGTCCAACCAAATCAAATTAGAAAATCACTGGTTTAGGCACAAAATCCAATTTTCGACTTTGGATTTCTTATCCCGGTTTAACCAGAACTTAATAAAAATTATTAAATCTGTTTATTAAACCGCGACGTTTAATTTTAATAAAATTTTAAACCGAACCGAACCGAATTGGTCACGAACCAATCATGGTTGTGACCTAGCTCCACGATCACCATCGCCCAGCCGCAAGCCGTGCGATCCACGATCCGGACGGCCGAGAGCCTCACGCGATCGGGACGGGAGCTGGACGGGTCGATCGGGACGATCGGGACGCGAGGTTGGGCGCGACGGGACGATGCGGGACGATCCATCGCGATCGATCGTACGATCGGACGATCCGATCCGATCCGACCACGCGATCATGCGCTCGTCCGTGTCGTCGATCGTGTCGACGATACAACCCGATCCGTGATCGGTTGTGTGTCTAACGATCCGGACGCGTGATCCTTTGGCGATCAACACTCCGACGCATACCAATTCATATAGATTGGATCATGCGATTTCTTGTTTGTTTAGGCTTTATTTCTTTGTTTCTTAAGTGTTTTTCCTTATCAGTAGGTTGATTCAAAAACACTTCTTAAACAATCCTAAACAAGATTCTAAACAAGAAAAACCACAGAACCAATGGCTCTGATACCACTGTTGGATCGTTTAGTGTTTCCTGATTCCATTCTCAATTGATTCATCCTACTAAACATGCAGATCTAGGTTCTCTTATTTAGAAACTTAATGGATCTCACCTTTTACCTTGTTTATGCAGCGGAATGGGAGGTAAGGTCAGAGATCAGCAGAACCACCAAGAGATGGATCCTCCAAAGGCTCACACACGCACACCGGGAATTTGGCTGCTAGACCAGACAGAGAGGAGGCGCAGAGAGAGGCTAAGGGAGGCGCAGAAGCTAAGAAAAATTAGAGAGCTTTAGGTCAAGTTTTATTCATTAAAACTCCCTTTAGTTCTCATGGGCTTTTGGGCCCAATTCTCAGTTCTGATTAAATCCCATGGATTTAATCAGGCCCTTTATACTCTCTAAGTACAGTAAATGCCTAGCACTTTTACCGTACTTCTGCTAAACCGTTCCTTCGTATTTTCCCGTTAGCTTAGGCGTGTGACCCATATGGGATCATATAATAAAGGCAATAAGTCCAAGACTTATAGATTATGAGCGGACTCTAGCAAGCCATCATGATCCCCAGTATTATATGACTTATGTCTGATCATTGACATATTCTTACGTTCTAGAGACAGTACCGACATTACTGGACATAATTCCAACAGCCTCAACCTCTATTGCCGTACTACACGGTAGGTGGGGAGCTCCTTGTGCTGCAATCTCCAGTGGCACATGCCAGTTAGGTGGGACAGGAGCACCAATCAACTGGGAATCATTTTCAGGTTCCTTAGATTCAACATCTGACATCCGAGACTTGATCTGTCTTCCTCTACCCTGCCGCGAGCGAGAGCGATGAATAGTAGGTTCAATAGAAGGTGACCTATGCTGAGTACTATCCGTCAAAGCAACGTCCAACGAGAATTTACAACGAATATTCTCATGGCCAAACTTCCCACAGATACCACATTTCACAGGCAACCAAGGATAAGAAACAGAAACTTCGACTTCTTTTCCGCTAGAGAAACCCATGACAATCTTGTTTGGCAACTTCTTTTTGAGATTTACCCGGACATACATTTTTGCCACTTCAAAGTTTTCCTTGCGCTTAGTTTGCGGAGCAAGCGAAACAGGTTTACCAACTGCAGTAGCTAGTCTGCTTAAGCTCTCCTTATTGAACAGGAGATAGGGAACTTCACGCAATTCAACTGGGACTACGGCTGAAGTAATAGGAGCTTCTTCCACGTTGAAGTCAGGGGACCAAGGAGCTACAAACATAGGATGGCCTGCGATGTTCCAGAAAGACTTGGACAAGACTGTATCCCTTGTTCTGGCATTAACAATCCGAAGGAGGAAAATACCTTTCCCGATACTGTGGACAAAGATGCGAGGTCTTGTCTTTGCCCAAATAGCATTAACAATACCAATTACTCTTCCCATAGC
Organism: Orychophragmus violaceus; assembly: GCA_030180135.1. Classification (NCBI taxonomy): domain Eukaryota; kingdom Viridiplantae; phylum Streptophyta; class Magnoliopsida; order Brassicales; family Brassicaceae; genus Orychophragmus; species Orychophragmus violaceus. Next base: position 69,799,720 of record CM058229.1, on the reverse strand, counting down.
CGGGGCCTCGCCATGAAAACGAGCATAAATGAAATCTTTAAATTCTTCCTTGGCGGCTTGGATATTCGAATCCGGGATGAAGACGAAAGGGGCACCGGACACATGCTCTGTCGGAGTTCCCAGTTCTTCCAGCTGGGAGGATTCCTTAAGCAGGCTTGCGTAGTTCCTTGGCGGAGTGACAGCAGCCGAGTCTTGAGGAGGGTTTATTCCAGAGACACCGTTTGTCGGTAGCGGAGCGGCAGTGGTACTGTCGTCGACTATCGGGTGAGATGAGCCATTAAGGTCCAAAGCCTTGCTCCTAGGAGGTGAGACAGAATCAACATGTATCCCTGATTCAGGAATCGGAGGAGGAAGCTCAGCACTGGGGGCCGAGATAACGATGGACGAACCCAATCCCGAAGGAGGAGGGTTTGAGTTCGAGGTAGTAAAAACGGCGTGGGCCGGGATGGGTTCAGAAACCTCGACCGAATCCGGAGAAGCAAGTAAAACTACTGAAGACGAACCAAGAACCGATTCGGCCAAAGCGGCCATTGCAACATCGGAGTTGAGATCTCCGGTGAGAGGATGGTTCAGATTGGACTTCGCGAAAGCGGAAATCGAAGGGAGAAGAAGCCGCGAGAAGGAGGTCTTCCCGACGGCCAAAGCAAGCTTTTTCTTCTTTCGATTCATGGAGACATTAGCAGGAGAAGAAGATGGGGAGAAGAGGACTTGATTCTCACCGGAACGGCGTGAGGCCGACCGGCGGCGCCGTTTAAGGTTAGGAGATCTAATCGCCTAGAAAATCGCAATCAGGAGAGAGTCACAATGTTACTCTTAATTAAACATACGTATCATTGAGAAGTGTCGTTTATTTGTTCTGTTATGGCAAATGATGAGAAAACCAGTTAAATAACATTCTGACTTGCTCTTTTTTACGGTATGAAGAACCTCAGATAGCTGGCATATCTCAATTATGATGTGATGTCCAAAGGTCAGAAGAGCAACTTTGCATCGAAGATAACTTGTTAATTCTGTACATATAAGTCAATTTCTTTACTGGTTACTAATATAAGTTTGTTTTGAGTTTTACTCTTTCTTATGCATCGATATTTGCAGAGACAGGAGAGGGAAACAAAGGGGAAATGAATATTGAAACATTATTGTCCGCATAACGCAGCCACAGTTGCGGCGTGTAGCTGTTTAATATTATGTTTGGATGTATGGACATGAATAGTTTCAGGCTATGGCGTTCTCACCTTAAAGAGAGGGTTGTGAAATGCTGGGTGATAAGTTAATTAAGTGAAAGATTTTCTCAATTTTCTTTTAGCCAAAAAAAAAACAAAAAAATTCTCAATTTTCGTAAACCCATTTTTTAAGTTGCACATAAAATAGAATCATCACTCTCTCGTTGTCTTCTTTTTCTCGCATCAAAACCATTCTGGCTCTTTGTGGTCCCTCCCTCCCCTATCATGTGAAATGTGTATGTATGTATACTTTTGGGACCTCTCTAAAAGAGCCATAGAGTTATAGCAGCTTTAGTACTGTTGCTGTTGCACCCATTCCCACCTATTTTTATAACCTTATGCATTAATTGCTTAACTCATAAAGCTGCCAATGTTTGGTAGCCAAAAATGCCAAGTTTGTCTACATTGTCATCACTCATCAATATCAAATTCGGTATTCATTCATTCATCATTCAATTTATATAAATCATTTGCGAAGTTTTTTATTGTTTGTGTAATTTTGCTGTCACAACATCGTAACAAAAATAGCAAAAGATAATAAAAGTATGAAGCTATATTAGTGAAACCTGTTGACAAAACAAATATAGATATATTGATTTGGGGGGGGGGGGGGGGGGGGGGGGGGGGGTTAAAATATAGATATATTGATATGATATTAGTTTAATGAGGAATAATTGAACTAAACAGCAATTTAAGAAAGCCTAACAACTATCAAAACTTAACTAGTTTTCTTACATTTATAAATGATCAAATTTGTTTTCGGATATAATTATAGTAGTAGATGAAACAAATAGTGTCCAGACACATCAAATTTGCCAGATAAAAAGGTGTTTCACAAGTGGCCAACCTAATTACGACCAAAATGTATCCCAGAAATGAACTGGTTCCGCAAAGTAACCGAGCACATTTCTTTTTGTAGACAGTCATCAATTACGCTTGCCACTATATTATATTCTGCAATTTAAAGTTACAAAATATGAGATAACAGTTAGTGTTCTAAAACTCGACTGTTTAGGTGTTCAACATTATTAAATCATTCCAATTTTGTTTAAATCGATCGAATAAATTGGTGTTCGATTTTGTAGCTGTTTAAGCCGTCTTTTATTTCGCTTAAATTATCTAATTTCATTTAGCCGAGCGTTCAACTCAATTTATGATTATTTTCTTGTTTAAAAAAAAAAGTTTGGTTCTAAAATATGAAAATTTCAGTTTATATTTATAATTTTAGTGAAATCGTAAATTTCAAATTTAGATATTTATTTTCATGTATTTAATATAATTTTATATTAAATGGTTCTGTATAATCGATTAATATATTTTAAAAACACTAAATAACCCTAAAGCCATATCCCACATAATTATTGACTTTTGCTAGATGTTAAACCCAGGACAATCGTATATACAATGTTTAGACCATCTCCAATAGGACTCCATTTTCCACTTCAAAATAGAGTTTGGAGTAAATCTTTTCCAATGAGACTGCATTTTCCACTCCAAAATGAAGTAAAAAATAGGATTACTCCAAATATAGAGTAATCTCATTTTTGTTTGTTCATAACTTTATTTTTTACTCCAAAATGAAGTATGGTTAGAGTAAAACTCAACTCCATTTTGGAATGACTCCATTTTAGAGTAAAAAATGGAGTAGCTCATTGGAGAGGTTCTTAGCAAATTTCAAAACAAATGATAACAGTGAGACATTATAGATGAAAAGCATATAACTAAATTCAAAATAAAAAGATTCTAAGAAAGACATGTAACAATAATTACAATCACCACCAAAGCCTCACGCCCAATACAAACAAACAAACAAATGCAAATGCCATCACACGACTTACCACTATACCCATCTCCCTTTAACAAGTGGGGTCAGAAATAAAAAATGAAAATAAGATTCTAAAAGGAAGAACTCATATCTGATTCTCCAAACCATTTACTTAAATATTAATAATTAAAAGTCCAACAATTAACAGCTTTTTCACTCAATCAATCAGCTTCGTGCACTTGACCAGGACCAGATCGTATCAAATTCTCAATTTTCCTAACTACTTCCACCATCTCCGGCCTCTGGTCGGGATGTTGTGACGTACACTCAATCCCTAGCTGCACCATCTCCTCCATCATCTTTTCTTCCTCCGTCGCCAAACTAAGCAGCTCGGAATCAAAAACCTCTCTCCTCCACTCATCTCTCACCACTGATTTAACCCATCTCGGCAAATCAATTCCTTCCTCGTTCATCACAGAATTCGACGGTGCTTTTCCGGTGATCAGTTCAAGAATCACCACGCCGAAACTGTACACATCACCCTTCTGTGACACTCGTTTTGGATCGGTTACTTCAGGTGCACGGTAACCCGTAGCGCGGTTTGAAGTTGTTGCGGAGGCTGCCACAAGCTGGGATAAGCCAAAGTCCGAGACTTTTGCGTCGTGGGACTTGGTTAAGAGGATGTTTGAGGATTTGACGTTGCCGTGAGAGGTGGATGTTCCTTGTGAGTGAAGGTATTCTAAACCACGAGCAGCACCAAGCGCAATTCGTGATCGGACATCCCAGTTTAGTGGAGTCCTTCCCGCTCCTCTGTTTCCTGCAATTAGACAAAAGACAATTATGGAAACTAAAGAAAACAGAGCAAACGCTTAATCATTGTTCAGTACACAAATCATATAGTTTTTCAAAGCATCCAATGTTAAAATTTGTCCCCACCAATTCACAGAATCTATACAATCGTACTATGCAAATCATGTGGATGTTAAATTTATGTTGAGAATCAAGATCAATAAGATTAACCATTTAAGCTGTTCTGGTATGCATATTGAATTTGCAAGAACCTAGATTAAGCTATATATATATATATATAGTCACTCGCACTGATTAGAAATTTGACAAGTCTAATCAAAAGTTTTGAGGAAAACTGACCATGTAAGAGAGCAGATAAGCTTCCCATAGGCATGAAGTCATAGACAAGAAGCTTCTCGTCTCTACTGAAATAGTAAGCTCTTAAAGGCACCAAGTTTTCATGATCCATAGCACCAACCAACTCAATCTTCTCCCTGAAATCTTTATCAGGCATCATTACATCCTTTAGCCTCTTCACCGCCACAACAGTCACCGCGTCTAGCACCGCCTTATAAGCCGTTCCAAAAGTTCCTTTCCCAAGAACCTCTGCCGAAGCTCTCAGCAAATCCTCAAGATCAAAAACTTTGGTCGCGTTACCGAAAAATACAAGCTTCTTAGCCGCCGAACCGTTCCCTTCTCTGCCTTTTGCATTTCCGGTCATCGCAGCGGCTGCAGCGGCACTCACCGAATACCCATTTCCGTTCTCCGCTACTTCCCCAGCTGTCTTATCGCCGGGAATTTCGCCTTCTTGCTGTTTGATTGTTGAACTGTCGACGGCTCTTGATCTCTCGTTGCTCTTTTTCCGGCAAAGAACCATCAATATCAGAACGATCAAAGCGAAACCAACCACACATCCGATCACAATTCCGGCGATAGCTCCGCCGGAAAGTTTGTTTTTCTTCTTCCCATTGCTTCCCTCAACACTCCGTGGCGTTCTGTTTCCGCCGGAAGTAGGCTGACTCGGTACAGTCTCTTCATCTAGGCAAATTTTGAGCGGTTTGCCGCAGAGTGAAGTTTGCAGAAACGAATCGGACTCGAATTTCTGGAGATTTCTGGGTATTGATCCGTTCAACGAGTTATTCGAGACGTTGAATTGAACCAAAGGCAAATCAAGGTCAGGGATTGAGCCGGAGAGCTTGTTATCCTCCAGATACAGAGTCTTCAGCCTCGTGAGGTTCGAAAGGCGTGAAGAGATTTCTCCGGTGAAACTGTTCTCAGCGAGATTAAGCCTCACGAGGTTACTGAGACTGAATAAAACCTCAGGTATTTCGCCGGAGAATCTGTTTCCCTGCAAGTAGAGGTGCCGGAGATCGGAGCAGCTACTGAGATCCGAAGGAAGGGATCCAGTGAGAGCGTTGAGACGGAGACTGAGTGTTCGGAGCTGAGTTAGATTACCGAAAATACCCTCCGGAATCTTCCCAGAAAGAGCGACGCCGGGGAGACGTAGGGCGGTGACTCGGTTGCTCTCGCATTTGACACCGGCCCAGTTGCACGGCGTGGTTTGCCTGATGTTCCAGCGGAATGTGCGGCCGCCGACAGCGGAACGAAGCGACAGAAGAGCGGCTCTTTCGGCGTTGAGATCTTGGACTGAAAGGAGAGGGAAAGAGAGGAGAAGGATTGAGATTAAAACAGAGAGAATCGCCATGGACGAGTTGGGGAAGACTCGCATTGTGACGATTCAGAGAGGAATAGAGAGAGAGAAAAATGTAGAAGAAAAAGAAAACTCAGAGCTTTGATTATACAGAGAGGAGTGAAAGCAGTCAACAGCCTAATCATCTTCTTTTTCTCCTTTTTCCCATAATTTTCCCCCTTTTTTTCTAACATCTTGTTATATTATTATAGAATATAATGTGAACATTCACAAAAACATAAACAATACATAGAATTATAAAAACAACAAAAGACATAATTAAAGTGAAAAAGCAACAACATATCAAATGAAATGAAATCTGAAGATGTTGTTTCTTGAGAAGTCTTCATTCTTAACAGAATATCAACTCTGTTAATTGTCTTGCGAACTTGAAATCTTCGTCGCATTAGAACTATTTGTTCTCTTTGTTGTATTACATCGATCCTATCCCAATTTAGAGCTATATATATTCTTCGGTTTAGAATCCAATATATTGATTCAACCGCAAGAAATAAAAATTGAGATGACCAATTTTCAGCGATTATACGAACATCGTCATACAACAAAGAGACTACATCTTTCACTCGAGATTGTCTTCTCATCCATGGTGGTTTACGTGCCGGTCTTTGTTTACGCATCAAATCCAATAGGATTTGTTTCAAAGTTCGAGACGCCATTGAATAACAACGCTCGAAGATATTCACAAAACTAACAACGTATGTCAGTTTTGACAAACATTCAACAACCACCGCCGAAGTTATGTCGACATGATTGCTGAGAAAAAGGACCGCATGAAGAGGATCATAGATACCATGGATACATAACCGATTTTGTGATCGGGAGAACCATAAACCTCCTTTCTCTTCATTGGATAATAATGATGACGAAGTTTCAATCATCACATCGGACGGGATTGTTGACAAAAAAGGAATCGGATATAGAGATGAGAACAACAAACCCAATTTCACCATTGTAATGAATTGAAAGGCAAGAAGATGAAGAACTCTAATTTTCATGTGTAAATCTAAAAAGCTGTAGAATAGAATAGAAGGAAAGTAAAGGAGTAAGAAGAACGTAGAGAGGGGCCGACCGGCGCCGGAGGAGCCAACGCCGGCCGGAGAAAACAAACGGTTACGAGTTCGGTTTGTTAACGTATCGCTCGTTTCGTCGCCTTATGTCGAGCGGTTATAATCATTTCCCTTTTTTTCTTCTCTGTTTTTTACTTTTTATGCGTTTATTTATTATTTATATGATTACTTATCTATGCAGGACCCAAAAAAAAGATTACTTATCTATGTCAACATTCTAGTTAATTTTAATTGAATGATTTGTGACAAAAAAATTTACCTGCGCAAATGTGTAGTTTTCACAAAAATTAATTAAAGGTGTAGTTTTTTAAATAAAATCCAAATTTGGCTAATAAAAGAAACATAATAAAAATTGGGCTAAATTCTCAAATTAGCATTCGTCTAAGATTCTTCGATAATTTAGCATCCTTCCTTGCTAGTTCAATCTATTATTTTTAATTGCATTTGCACATTTAACTGACATGATAAAAAATCATGGAGTATAAAATTGAAGTTGGTATATTGATAATGTATTAGTATCAAAGAAAATGGTGGCTACGGGTAGAGTTGGTAGGACCATAACATGTTACATTAGTTCGCAACCACATTTTGATTACATTAGCCAAATTTTGAAATAAAATTTTCCTACCTGTCTCCATTCCGTATTTAGTTATTTATAATCTTATTGGTCAATTTTTTTTCGTTTTTTCTTTTGTATATAACAAAGTCTTGTCGATATCGGGCTAATATGTTTATCTACATGCTCCGGGACCATTTTAGTTTTGTAGTCCAATTTAAGTGGATATTTGAGTTCATAGAGATTATAAGATAATATGATATCTGTTTTATTTGCGTGTATTTATATCAGTTATTTGATAGCAAATTATTATTATTTTTTTAAAACTTTTTGTGAATGCATCTATTCAAATTTATATTATGCATGTTTTAATGCTTAATTTTACAAGGCAAATCTTCTACTTCTTTTTGACGTAGGTCTAAGTTATTCTTTTGTCGACGAATATCACTACCTAATAATATTATTTCTAAATATTGTAGTCCAAAATCATTTGTAACGTTTGTATTTTCTCTTTTGTCAGAGATTTGCTATTTTAAACTTTTAGTTAAATGTCATATATTATTAAGAAGTCTGGTGGTAAGGGGGAAAAAGGAGCAAATTGGTATACAGTTTACGGGTTACGTGTCAAATATTCCTAGAATTTAGTTTTTTGTTTCTTAAACTGAGAATTTAGTATTTGGCAAAGGAATATCGTCGCAATGGTATAATTAGGTTAAGATCAATTACACATACAGTAACGTGCAGCAATACATGGTTGGGCGTTAAACGAAAGGCAAAGAAAGACAACTACAATAAATATTTACATTTTATTTTCATGTGTTCGGATTTCTTTTCTTCTCACCAAAACCATTAATTATAACTTTCATGCTCGTGAAAGACAAGAAAAAAACTGAATATTCTTCATTAGTCAGGGAATTTCGCTGGCTAGTTTCGAGAAATTTTAATTCGATTTTGTCTCGTAAAAGATCATATATCAAATGACATTTTTTAGTTGTTTTTGTTTTTTTTCTCGGCGTTTCTATTGAATATTGACCTCTTGCCGGCTACTTCAAATTATAAATAATCGTTGACAAAAAGAATAAAAATAATTATAAATAATCAAGTATATATGCGTACATATATATCAATATCATGTGCGTGTGTAAGTATGTATATATTGTAGATAGGGATATGCGTGGAAGTAGACCAATCAAGAAGTTTATTTAGTTTTATTTTTACATGAATTCCATGAACGTTTCTATCTGGTGCTACCTGCCCATAAGATACCTCCATTTTTCATAATTAAATCTCACTAGTTAAAGCTGATATTGATCCCCAAGTGCCAAGTATATACGTCATTAGGCGAATATCGTAGTAATCTACTTAAAAATAATCAGCTGTATTGGACGAAAACTACTTAATGCTCAGAAACGGTAACCATGAAATCTAGAAAGCACGGGGACGCCTGTTTGGCGACGTCTCCCGCTTTGGGGACGTTTAGGGGACAGGGACAAGGTGAAGATGCGGTGGGGACGTCTCTGTCATGTTTTGATAAATAGAGACGGCAAATGTTGGGTGGGGACAGTTCGATTTGAAAATAGAGACGATTCAGAGACGTTTCCACATAAATTTATAGCCTTATGTAATGTAAACCTGTATTCAAACTGGAGATTCTACTAGCTTTATATCAATATCTTCACGCAAGGGTATTACAAACTTTCTTAGAAAGCTCAACATTCAATGTTCTACCACTCATACCTTAGTTTTTCAATAGAAGTCTGCATGTCAATGCCTAGTATACTCGGTAGGATTGATATATACTAACTGGACAAACATTATACTGCCCGTACCTTTGTCGTCCCGCTTTTATAAATTTTGAGTTTTGCCGTTTTCTGTATCTGTTCCCGTTCCCGTTTTCCGTCCCCGTATCCGTCCCGGTGCAACTATTATCAGAATTATATCGATTAAACATGATAAAATATAGAGTTTAATACATAAACCAATGTTTGGAAGATTAGGTGTCCATAAAAATTAAAACATTTCATGTAACAAATTATGTAAGGGTGTATGTCAGTTATGATAAATTTGAGGTCAAGAGAAGTAAAATACGATGTATAATGTGTAAGATGTGGAGCAGAAAAAAAAAAAACAATAAATCATGAATTATTTGAATGTCTTTTGGCTTTACAAACATGGACATTTCAAACAATTCGGGAATCTTCACATTCAACTTGATTTTTGCGAATATGGATTATTTATATTGGACGATTCCATCGACTATTTCGAATAATCAATTTCTATAGATTTTATGGTATATCTGGAAGAATATGAATGATATGATCTATAATCACGAAATCTAAGAAATATCCTAAAGATGGCGGAGACAGAATCATCAATGTGGAAAAAAGCACAATTGATAGATATGGATACAACACATGATATGGTAGATATCATACATCAAGATATGGTTTCGCCATATAAAAAAAGGATATTGATGTTTTGCAGATGGATTTTGGAAATAAGGTAATATGTACTCTTGGCAAGAATGGTATTCCAATAATGAAGGAGGCTTAGTCAAATGAAGGGCCAATGAATATTCGGCATAGCATGTTACTATTACATGCAGAGTTTGAAGCACTCATTTGGACAATGAAATGTATAAAGGTATTACAACCTAAAGAGATCATATTTGCAACAGACTGTTTTAAACTGTTGAAGATTGTGTCGGCACCGAAAGAATGACCAGCTTTTAGGATTCATTTAGAGGAGTATGAGAGCCGCAAAATTTTCTTTGAGACATTTATGCTCAAGATGATCTCACAAGCGCAAAATTCGAGGACATACAAATTAGCTAATGCTGCTCGAGTCCAACCGTCTTATGCTTGCTGCTCGTATTAGTCCGGAGCCACCAATTTGGGCAATAAATTATTTTACGGGTTCTTTATCTTAATACATAAACCAATATAAGAAGATTAATAGTATTACCCAACATTGCAGAACAAACAACATTAATACCTAGAGTGAAAAGTTCACAGGTGAAAAGTTTTGCTATGTAATAATGGTTCCAGCGTTGTGGAGCAAACCACATTAATACCTGAGTACATTTAGAATAACCAGTAAACATTCTAGTGTGAGAGAAGAAAAAAAAAAGATTCGTGAGGAATCGTTGTTTTAGGTAAATTTCAAATATTTAACTGATTTTAAATGGTCCCATGTGCTTTGTTTTTTTTTTTTCATGTAATGAAAAATTCAAGAGTTATTTTATATTGCCATAAATGTACTCCATGTATCTCGATAACATTAATTTGTACCCGATTTGAAGACATTGTTTTCCATAAACACACAAACTTGCCTTATTTAAGAAGTTAGCCACGAGTCTAAACCTAATAAATTTGCAAAATTTCTGTTAGCAAAGCTGAAGAATGAAAATGTGTAGAACTGTAAAATATACTTTAGATTGCCTTATTTTGATTTTTTTTAGGGACTATATTGCTTTCAATTTCTAGTCTTCAAACTGATGTGAACCTCTGTCTGCAAGTGCTCTACACGAATCGAAAATGATGGAACATTTGGTTAGATTCGTTAGAGGAGAGTGAGAAAGATCGATGACATCCGAGTGGGATTTCTAGGTAGATCCAGCTGAATGCAGCTATGAAATTATGATTCAAGAAAGCAAGAAATTCAAGACTCTGCTCGAAATGGTGAGGGCAATGTACCATATCCATGACGTGTCCTGCTTACATACCAATTTCCACTATCAATGTTAGAGCCTGAAGGGTAAACGAACCATTCCCCTTAACATAAACGATGATGGAGATGTGGAGATTTTCATGGTAATTTGGATGGAGCATGTAAATATGCTACTTTGGGTAACAATAGGTTCTCCAGAGGTTGAAAGATTTTGATTCCATCGACGTTTTGGTTTTGACATGTGTGGGTGGCCGCATGTATTTGGAGAGAGAAGTTTTTCATTAAGCGTCCGACAACTTAGTTACCTAAAAACTCCCATGAAGATATTAGAAAACATGTAGGCTGTGGAACTAGTACGTGAGTATATGCAACAAGTTACTGGGATGCTCGGCTTGCAACATGAACAGTCCCATTTTTCTTCTCGTGTCTGGACGATATAATGACCATCGAGGATACTCTTCAGAATGCACACTTAGCCAAGAATTTTATCCTCTAGACGATGACCGTTCGTCAGATGGACCAACTGTTGGGTCTCCTTTCACACCAGAAAGAGTTGGGTCATCTGTTCAAAAATGGGTAGGCGAGGATGCTATGCCGGGGATGACAATAGCAAATCTAAGCATGCAGACAACATAGTTAGATGGTATAATTTTTTAACTACAGTTACTAACAATATTAATAACTGCTCCTAACCTATCTGCAGGTTCCCCTCTGATAGGTCAAGAAATATCCATATTCTACTGCAAGTGCACAGTTAAGTGATTGTAGTATAAAGAGTATCGTACCCACAAGGACTCAAGATTCACACAATAGATTATATGCCTTCGAACTTAGCTAAATCAATCAAGAGGAAACATAAAGCAATGCAAGTAAATTAAAGGTTTGTTTCGATGGGAGAAAAGCGCTAGACTCAGGGTGTTCTCAGGAAATCAAACAATGCCAGACACTCAGCTAGTTAGGATTCAGGTTAAGCACAAGTTCAAGAACTAGAATCACAATGTATAATAATTCAACTCTCGCTGCAATTACTACTATGTCTAGCAACCTAACTATTCAAATCTCATTACAATCTTAGAGTTCTAGACAAGCATTAAAAGCAAGTTCTAAAGTTCACAATTCTTCTAAACCAAATCACTTTGCATCTAGTCAAATTGCTCAACTAAATTCTTTTAGATTATAACTCACACTCTCGTGCCAAATTAACAATCTAAGATTTAAACCCTAGGTGATCAATCCAGAATTCAATATTAATCTCAACTTAGGTGATGAACATATAGATTTAGAATCCTAATCATTCAATGTTCTAACAAAGCATGAAATCCTTACGAGAATCCCTAAATCTAACTTGGTTACTACTCATACATGATATCAAATGAACAACACATGATTGAATAGAAAATAAAACTGAATAGATAAAAACAAGGTTCGAAATCCTTCTCTCAAAAGTTACAAGTAGCAAGAACAACCCCCAAGCTAGAATCTCTCAATCTCCAGAACAAAAGCAAGAACAAAGAATAAGATAATGAGTTACTGCTCAAAAACCTAATTAAAACTGCTAAACACGTTCTGGGTCTAAATTAGAATTAGGGAAAACTTCTGGACAACTTTGCAATTCTTCAAAAGATGTCTTAAACCGGCGCATAATTCTCTGTCGCCTTCAGTGTCGACCGACACTAAGGTGAGTGTCGGTCGACATCACACCGTGATCGAGACTCTCACTTCAGCTCGTTGCACAAGTCACCAGAAACGTCCCAAAACTCCGCTCTTCGCTCCAAACGCAAGCTTACATGTAAAGGACTCGACAGACTCGAAAAACCAGATTAAAGACTCAATATATACAATTATATCATGGTTGAAAACCTAGAAAACCATGATATATCAACTCCTCCACACTTAGCTCTTGCTTGCCCTCAAGCAAATAAAGAACTAACGCAATGAGAAAGAGGTTTAAAAACTCAAAAACTCATTTCGTCCTAGGAACAATCACATTCACATTCACTTAGTAAGCCACTGAAAACATTCCTACAGAGATCAAGACCACAATGTACTTCCCCCACACTTAGCAACTGTTCCAAGTAAACTCCACAATCTAGACAGAGCATTCAAATTCACCACACTAACCTCTGTATACAATTAGGTGCGGTATCACAGAGGGAGTATCGATCAAAGGACATATGGACTCAATTCAGTCATTATTTGACCACCAAACTGTCGGTTTCTGGTTCCTTTCTTTTCCCTTTCTCCCTTAGCACAGATTTTTCCCCACTGGGTATCATTTTATTTTTTCTATCAGTGCTCTTCCCTTTTTATTCGGGGTGTAACTTTGGACATGTTTCCATGGATGCACAAGAGGTAATAGGGGTCTCTACCACTCCCGTGACCACTTCGAAGCTACTAGATTATCCTCAGTTTTAATCTTTTTTTTTTACTTTCAAGGGTGGGGAAAATCAGAAACCATACTTAAACATGATCATAGGCTGTGTCAAGCACATCAGAGGAATCCGATCTAGATACCAAGCCCCTAAGTGAGAAAATTCAGTCAAGATTAGAGGTGAAGTTAGTGATGGATCCTCTGAATACCTGAGAAGATATGGGTGTCCTTGGTAGGTTGATCAGTGTGTGGTTTTCAAAAAGTCATAGAGCTACTGCAGGTCTGTCCAATGGTCACTTAGTTCCTGTTCTAGCGAAACATTTCCTCGAAAAATTACAGTTTCATACCAATTTTGACTCAATAAAACAATTTTGAAAAACCAAAGAAAACAAGGACTGACACTAAGAAAACAGAACACAATGTCAGTAACCACCTCCCCCACACTTAACTGCACTGTCCCCAGTGCAATCGCAGCTTGGGTTTGAGAGAACAAGGTATAAATCAACCGAAAACTGGGAATATCAGAACCTTACCTGCAGGCGTTATGTGTGTCGACCTACACCCAGCCAGTGTCGAGCGACACATGGCTTAGGTCGACATTCATATGCTCTGAATCAAGTGTGCTGGATTTTTGTTCGTGTTTCCGAGTTTGGTGTCGACCGACACTAAGGAATGTCGATCGACACTGATGTCTGCAACCTGTTCTTCACGATTCTAACACACAAAAACCAGAAAAATCAAAAGACTCAAGACTAAAGACCAAAAAGAAAAGAAAACTGACCCTACAGTGGGTTGCCTCCCACTCAGCACTCGTTTAACGTCAATAGCTTGATTGTACTGCGATCAGGCAGTGGGTGGACCAGCCAGATGGACAATGTCGTCTTCTAGGATTGTGGCTTTCGCCCAATAGTGTTTCACCCTTTGCCCATTGACTGTGAACTCCTCGCCCTTGAAATTTATCAAGATAACAGCTCCGTGTGGTCTGGCTTCCTTGACGGTGAAGGGACCTGACCAACGAGAACACAACTTTCCAGGGAACAGTTGTAAGCGAGAGTTATAGAGGAGTACTTGTTCATTGGGTTCGAAGCTGCGTGAGATGATCTTCTTATCATGATACGACTTTGTACGCTCCTTGTACAACTTTGAGTTTTCATAGGCATGGTGGCGAATTTCATCTAACTCATTAAGCTGTATCAAACGCCTCTCAGCTGCAGGCTTGAGATCAAAGTTCATCTGTTTGACAGCCCATCTAGCCTTGTGCTCGAGCTCAACTGGAAGGTGGCAAGCTTTCCCATAGAGTAAATGAAACGGTGTAGTCCCAAGTGGCGTCTTGAACGCAGTCTTGTAGGCCCACAACACATCATCCAGCTTAGCAGACCAGTCCTTCCTAGTCCTCCCCACTGTCTTCTCCAGAATCTCTTTGATCTGTCGGTTTGAAACCTCAACATGTCCACTAGTCTGAGGGTAATATAGAGTAGCCACACGATAATTAACACCATGCTTCTTAAGCAACTTCTCGAAGACCTTATTGATGAAGTGAGAACCGCCATCACTTATCCCAATCCTAGGCACTCCAAATCTGGAGAAAATGATAGTCTTAAACAGCTTAAGAACTACCGAAGAGTCATTGGTCGGACTAGCAAGCGCTTCAACCCACTTAGAGACGTATTCCACAACAACTAAGATATACTTATTCCCATAAGAAGATGGAAATGGTCCCATGAAATCGATGCCTCGGCAGTCAAAGACTTCAACCTCGAGGATGAATTTTTGTGGCATCTCATGTATCTTGCTTATCTTCCCCCTCCTCTGACACACATCACACTGCGAGACAATCAATTGAGCATCCTTGAACATCGTAGGCCACCAGAAGCCTGCTTGAAGAACCTTGGACACTGTCTTAAACGTAGCAAAGTGCCCTGCATACTCAGAACCATGGCAGTGGTACAACACATTGTCAACTTCAGACTCTGCAATGCAACGTCTGTAGATACCATCAGAACAGTGCTTGTAAAAGTAAGGCTCATCCCAATAATAACGCCTGACTTCCCTAAGGAATTTCTTCTTAGCATAACCTTTAAACACTTCAGGCTCATCCTCTGCAGCAAGATAGTTGACTATATCGGCGTACCAAGGTCTCGTAGATAGAGAACCTTGGGCAATTGCAGTTATGAACATGTCAGCTTGATCATCCGAAACAGCTTCCTGCATCCGCGACTGATGTCGACCGACACTAGTGTTGGTGTCAATCGACATTGTTCCCAATCGGCCAATCGATGTCAGGTTTGATCGATTATTGTCCACTTTTTTGAATGGAGTGTCGACCGACATGAACTGAATGTCGACCGACACTGGTTTTGCAACTCGTGTAGAAGGCAGTGAACTCGCAAAAACTGCTTGAAATCCTGTCTCAACCTTATAGATGTTCTCTTCTAGTAGAAAATCATCTATAGGAACGTCCTCATCGATCCTAATCCGTGACAGATGGTCAGCAAGACCATTTTCCACTCCTTTCTTATCTCTCAACTCTATGTTAAACTCTTGGAGTAACATAATCCATTGTAATAGCCTTGGCTTAGCATCTTTCTTCTGCATCAGATACTTAACGCAAAATGGCCAGTGTGCACAACTACTTTGAATCCGATCAGATATGGGCGGAACTTCTCAAATGCAAACACAACTGCTAGCAGCTCCTTCTCAGTTGTTGCATAATTCCTTTGTGCATCATCAAGAGTTCTACTAGCATAATAGATGGCATGGAGCTTCTTGTCCTTCTTCTGACCAAGTACAGCTACTACTGCATAGTCACTAGCATCACACATCACTTCAAAAGGCAGATCCCAGTCCGGAGATTGTACAATTGGAGCAGAAATCAAAGCTTGTTTCAGCTCTTTGAATGCAGCATGACACTCATCTGTGAACTCAAACTTCACATCTTTGCAAAGAAGTGCAGTGAGTGGTCTAGCTATCTTGCTGAAGTCTTTAATAAACCTCCTGTAAAATCCAGCATGCCCAAGGAATCTCCTCACTTCTTTGATTGAGTCTGGCGCCTGTAGGCCTGTCATTACCTCAATCTTAGCCTTGTTGTCCACTTCAATCCCTACCTCAGATACTCTCTGTCCAAGTACAATGCCATCTTTGACCATAAAATGACATTTCTCCCAATTCAAAACCAGGTGCTTTTCCTCACATCTAGTTAGCACCTTGCACAGATTATCCAGACAAGCATGGTAAGATGGTCCGTAGACAGAAAATCATCCATGAATACCTCCATAAAATCATCTATCATGTCTGTGAAGATAGACATCATGCACCTCTGAAACGTCGCAGGATCATTACACAGTCCAAATGGCATTCTGCGGTATGCAAAGGTGCCATAGGGACAAGTAAATGTGGTCTTCTCCTGGTCCTCTGGGTGGATATGGATCTGAAAGAAACCATAATAACCATCCAAAAAGAAGTAGTATGGATGATTTGTCAACCTTTCCAGCATCTGATCAATGAAAGGGAGTGGAAAGTGGTCTTTTCTGGTGGCTGCATTCAACTTCTTGTAGTCTATGCACACCCTATAACCAGTGATTGTTCTTGTAGGAATCAGCTCATTCTTGTCATTCTTCACCACTGTGACTCCTCCTTTATTAGGAACCACATGAACCGGACTGACCCAATCACAGTCTGATATAGGATACATAATCCCAGCTTGCAGCAGCTTCATGATCTCCTTCTTCACAACCTCTTGCAGGTTAGGATTCAAACGCCTCTGATTCTCAATTGATGACTTGTTCTCATCCGCAAGGTGTATCCTATGCATGCACAAGTCTGGAGAGATACCTGAAATATCATCAAGAGAATAGCCAAGAGCTTTGTGATGCTTGTGCAGCTTTCTTAGCAGTAAAGTGAGTTCTGCGTTATTCAAATGAGCATTGACAATAACAGGATAGGTAGAATTCTGACCTAGAAATGCATATTTGAGGCCTGCAGGGAGTTGCTTCAGCTCAATATTTGGAGCTTTTTCCTCGCTCCAGTCTCCAAGTGTAGCAGCCTTCTGCGAAATGCCAACCAGCTCCTCTTGAGCTACCACTTGCATCACATGCTCAGTAGCATCCATCAGCCTCAAATACCCAGCAACAGCAGCATCCTCTAGCTTCAAATCCAGCTCAAAGCTCATCAAAGCTCTCTCCAAAGGATCAGCTGGATGCATCTGATTGAAGAACTCAGCTGCTAGATTCTACAATGTGTCCACATAGAAGGTATGTCCATCAATGGTGGGGGGTCTCATCAGCTTGTCCATGTCGAAATTCATCACCAAATCACCCACATTGAGTCCAATTTTCCCTCTCATCACGTCGATGATAGCACCAGCTGTAGCCAAGAATGGCATGCCCAAGATAAGAGGATCTTTGGGCTCATCATTGTACTGCAAGACTACAAAGTCAGTTGGGATAACGCATTCACCAATCTTTACCGGTACATCCTCCAAGAGACCTTCAGGAATCCTTATGGAGCGATCAGCTAGAATCAAAGAGATCCTAGTAGGTGTGAAATCTATCATTCCCATTTGCTTAGCAACTGAATATGGCATCAGATTAACACTCGAGCCCAAATCACACAATGATCTCTCAAATCTGTCTCTGAAGATGGTACAGTCCAAGACAAATCTTCCTGGATCTTTCTGCTTCTCTGGAACCCTGTTCAGAATGACAGCGCTACAGACTTCAGTGATCATCATCACACACTCCTCATCTCCCATGTCAGAAGTCAACATTTTCTTCAAACACCTCTTCATCACTAGGTTTTTGTTGATAGCATCCATCAATGGCATTGGAAGAGTGAGCTTGCTCAGCCTAGCCATGTATTTAGCCTTAAATCGTCCAAACTTGGACTGCTTCGGTTTTCGCGGGAAAGGCAATAGGAGTTGGTTTCGCAGTTTCAGACTCTGTCCGCGAAGGGTGTCGGTCGACACTGGGTTGGTGTCGGTCGACATCGATCAATTTCTCATTTTTGTCGACTCCATAATCTATCTTGGTCGATTTCCGTTCGTCATGAGCACTCAAAAAATTGGGTGTCGGTCGACACTGGGTATCAGCGTCAGTCGACACTCGTCTTTCGGCTTCAATCTCTTCATCCGATTCTTCTAACTCCTCGAGTTCCACAACACTCACTTGCCTGTTGGAGATAGTTTGCAGATTTTTCCCACTCCTTAGTGATATTGCATTGCAGTGATGCTTAGGATTGGTATATGTACTTCCAGGAAGGAATCCGGCTTGCCTCTGAATAGCTCCAGCAGTTTGAGAAACTTGAGTATCCAAATGCTTCATATGTGTGCTCAAAGACTAAAATTTCCCATTCAGATCAGTGTAGATGGTATCCATCTTCTTATTGAAATCCACAGTAGTCTTGGTCTGCCCCTCAAGTATCTGCTCCATCATAGCTTCCTACTTTCTCTCATGAGCATTAGCAACAGGAGGAGTCTGATAAGAAGATGATCCATATGTCCTCTGATAGGAGTTGTTCTGCTGAAAAGGTTTCTGGAAACCAGCATTCTGACCATATCCAGAAGAGTTGTGATTGCTTGTGAAATCACTCTTCTGACCACCAGTGTAGAACTTGCTACATTGCTGATTCCCAAACCTGTTTCCTTGAAATCCAGACCCACCAATGTAGTTCACATCCTCTTCTTGGCAGCCATCTTCAGGTACAAACTCTTCAACCTCTTGAGCAAAGTGGACAGCCTTCTTCCCAGTCAGCAAGCTATGAACAGTGTCCAAATTATTCTTCATCTCAGCAATCTGGAAGTTGTCAACTTTTCCACCAGACTCTTTCCTCTTCCTATCAGCATTCTTAGTGATGTTGCTGCTCACTAAGTTCTCAATCAATACCTTGGCTTGCTCAAGATTCTTGGTGTTGAAATTGCCATTGCTGGCAGCATCCAACGCAGATTGGTACTAGAGATCCACACCTCTGAAGAAAATGCCCAGCAGCTGAACTTCAGAGAATCCATGATGAGAACAGTCTCGTTGGTACATCTTAAACCTCACCCAAGCAGCTTTAAGAGGCTCTGTAGGTCTTTGAGTGAATGTCAAAAGGTCCTGTCTGAGCTGATCAGAGCGAGCATCATCATATAAATGCCTCAAGAACTCTCTCTTCACTGCATCCCAAGTGGTTAGCTTCCCAGGTGGAAGGTTCTTAAGCCAAGCTGCAGCCTCTCCAGCGAGAGAGTATGGGAAGAGTTTGAGGTGCAGAAAGTCATACCCTACTCCATTGTGCTTCATCCCAGTGATGAAGGCTTCAAAATCCTCAATGTGATCCATTGGCTGCTCATGGGGAAGGCCATGGAAAGGGTGCTTCCTCACACGTGCATAGTATTCAGTCTTAAGCTCGAACTCATTCCTTTGAAAAGGAGGAAGCACAATCGCAGACCTGTTTACGTAGAAATCATTAGGCCTGTTGTAGTCAGCAAAAGTCCTCTCAACTGGAGGATTAGGTGGTCCATTAGCTCCAGGATTAACCACCTGCCTTTCACCTTGAGGCTGCTCAGGTTCAGGGATCACATTCCCTTGGGCGTCAATTCTTTGTACCTGAGCATTGTAGGGATTGTTCGGCTGGTCTCTCAAAACTCCTTCAGCATCTGGTATCAAAATCAATCGATTATTCATCATCCTTGAAGTTCTCTGAGCCTTTCTGTTTGTTCTCTCAAGTCTAGCAAGCTCCTCAAGTCTGAGGTTCAAAAGCTTTTCGTTCGCGTTTCTTCGGGTGTAACGATTAGGCATACACTGATCTCAAAGCTGAAATCCATGCTTGGTGTCGAGCGACACTGGTTGATGTCGGTCGACACTGAGTTTACCTGTCGATTCCAGCAGCAACAAAACAAGCAAGACAAGAGAAAATGTTAGTAACAAAGAAAATAAAAACGACCTAGTCTAAACTCTAGAATAAAATCTATTGGCGAACTCAAATGAGTCCCCGGAAAAGGCGCCAAAAACTTGATAGGTCAAGAAATATCCCTATTCTACTGCAAGTGCACAGTTAAGTGATTGTAGTATAAAGAGTATCGTATTCACAAGGATTCAAGATTCACGCAATAGATTATATGCCTTCGAACTTAGCTAAATCAATAAAGAGGAAACAGAAAGCAATGCAAGTAAATTAAAGGTTTGTTTCGATGGGAGAAAAGCGCTAGACTCAGGGTGTTCTCAGGAATTCAAACAATACCAGACACTTAGCTAGTTAGGATTCAGGTTAAGCACATGTTCAAGAAATAGAATCACAATGTATAATAATTCAAATCTCGCTGCAATTACTATCTATGTCTAGCAACCTAACGATTCAAATCTCTTTGCAATCTTAGAGTTCTAGACAAGCATTAATAGCAAGTTCTTAAGTTCACAATTATTCTAAACCAAATCTCTTTGCATCTAGTCAAATTGCTCACACTAAGTTCTTTCAGATTATAACTTACACTCTCGTGCCAAATGATATACCATGGATTTTAGGGTTTTTAACCATGGTATATGTGTTATTTATCGAGTCTTTTACTATGTTTTAGAGTCTTTTCAGGTGTTTATTAGGTACAAGCACATTTGGAGCATATTTGGTGATTATGACACTTTCTGGAGCTAATTGGAGTATTTGACCGAGAGATAGACTTCACTGTCAATATTTCAGAGCCGCAACGATCGACACACTTGTGGCATCGATCGTTGCACCAGCGAGATGGGCCAAACGACGGTTTAATGAAGAATGATGAAATTGCAGTTCTGCCCAGAAGTTCCTGATATTCACAAAGAAGCCCCAAAACGTGTTTTAGGATTATAATTAGGTTTTTAAGTCATTGTTTAGGCAGACGCTTTTACAAGCTTTTTCATAACTAAGTTTATTCTCTGAGGAGATTTTAGGGGCTGGTTTTGTTCTCGAAAGAGACTTGATTTTGAACCCCTATTGATTATTTGATTATATGATATTTGGTTTTCTACTTATGATATTTTCTGTCCCGATGAATATGTCTGAGTAGTTTACCTGTTAGGTTGAAGGATTCTCATTAAGGATTTCAGAGAATTATAGTTTAATTAATCTGTAGAGATTTATATCTGCTAGTTCTTTATCTAAGTTGTTCTTAATGCTAAATCTGAAGTAGCTAATCAGAATTATGATGTTAGGTTGATTAATACAGCGGAAGTTGGTTAATTTAACTAGAAAGAACCTAGATAAGCAATTAAACTTCTCGCAAACGAAAGTTTGGTTTAGG
The DNA here is from genome assembly GCA_030180135.1 of Orychophragmus violaceus. Classification (NCBI taxonomy): domain Eukaryota; kingdom Viridiplantae; phylum Streptophyta; class Magnoliopsida; order Brassicales; family Brassicaceae; genus Orychophragmus; species Orychophragmus violaceus. The sequence continues at coordinate 69,778,324 of CM058229.1, read as the reverse complement.
ATAATTGTGAACATATCAAACTTGGAATTAAGGCTGGTTTAATCTGTTAGTTCTCGCAAACGGAAGTTTGGTTTGCTGCACTTAGACTTAGAGAATTATCGCAAAGGAATTTGGTTAATTCTATATCCGTGTTTGAGTTCTAGAACAGTTATTGATTAGATCTAGATAGATTGATTGCTTGCGTTCCTGATTTCCTGAGAACTCCTGAAACCTAACGCTTCGCCCTCTTGCTTACAAACTCACTTGATTCGCTTTGCTATTTCGTTTACTGTTTTCACATCTGCTTCGCTTAATTTAATCTGAACTACTAATAATCTATTGTGTGACTGAGAGTCCTTGTGGGATTCGATACCTTATATACTACGATTGCATTAACTGTGCACTTGCAGTAGAATAGGGATAAAACTACACCTATCAAGTTTTTGGCGCCGTTGCCGGGGACTCTTTGAGTTCACCGATAGATTTAGTACTAAGATTTAGACTAAGTATTCTTTTTAATTTTCTTGTTTACTCACGTTTTTGATTTTTGGGATTTACAGGGATTCGCACTGCATCGATCGTTGCCACCTTGCATCGATCGACACAAGGCGAGAACAGCGATGCCAAGATCTGAGACGTTCGATAGGTTCCGCTCTATGGAACCTGTGATTCTGATTCGCGGTGAAAACGGCGTTCTACGAGACCAAGAGGGTCATATATGCAACGCAAAAGGTCAGAAACTAGATGGGGAAGGAAACCCCATCTTGCCAGATTACCATGTATTGGTTGGGAAAGTAGCTGAGATGAGAAATAAGATAGATGACATCCACAACGTCCTACTAAGGGAAAGACAGTTCCGAGCTGATGCAGAAACTGAAGGATTTGCAGAGGTAAAATATATGGCTGGAGCTGATTTTTATGGACAGACATTTGGACATCAGCAGAGACAAGGTTCTAGGCATGCTCAAGGATCAAGAGATTATGGTTACACACCCTGCCAAGCATCTCCTGTACCTGCATAGAGGAGCAGATTAGAGATTATGATGGAGCAATCCATTGCAGAACAACAACAGACCACAGCGTCTTTCATCTCGAAGCTTGAGAGCTTGTACACTAATCTGAATGAGAAATTTGAGTCCTTGAACACTCATATGAAGTTGCTAGATACACATATGGATCAGATTTCAAGTCCTACCGCAAGGAAGGATACTCAGGAAACCCATGTCGTTAATATTCAGGTTGACCACAGGATGGATCATAGACCATATCTAGCAGTTAAGGCTATGGGAATTGTGGAAAACAGAGAGGAGTCTGATATTGAATTCCCTGAGTTTGAGAGCTTCGACGGACCTGATTCAACAGAGATTGACATGGATCTTTTGGCTTGGATAGTTCAGACTGATACTGGACCAAGTCAAGAGGAGAAATTTGAGTTTGAGATTGCTGAATTAGACCAGGAAGCTAGTGGACCCGAGACTGTAGTTGAAACTCGAGCTGAGACAACCGCATCGATCGTTACACCACATGCACCGATCGTTTCACCCCGTAAAGGACCAGTTTCACTTATACCCCGTGGAGTTGCTAAGGAAAGAATCTACAAACCTCCAATACCATTTCCAAGAGCTCCTGTAAGGTCCAAAGATGTTGTTCAATGCACAGTAGTGGTTGACAAGAAGATGGTGGTTCCACAGGAGTCTACTCTAACATCTTCGAAGCCTAAAGTTACTGATAAGCAGAAGGCTCCGAACATCAAATCTCTACCCAAGGTAAAGCATAAATCCTCTAAGTTTAAACCTCCTGACTCGACTGATTTGAATGCGGGAAAAAGCTTTAAGGCACCCAAGTGTCGATCCCACCCTACATTCCTTCCTACGTTCCTTGGACGACATCATGCTGCTACTGCTTACACACCACCATGGATGATAAGGCATTCACAGAGACACTCAAAGTCTCTGTTAAAACCTCCATGAGTCTGATCTCTTTCCAAAAAGTCAAGCTAATGACTTAAAACAAGCACTGAGTGGGAGGCAACCCACTGCTAGGTTTAATTATTTTTCCTTTTTATTTTTGGTGTTTTTCTTAGGATTTCACGTTTTTTTTGTTTTTGCTAGTTTTTAGATACAGAGCACAAAGTCTGGAGATGTGTGACGATCGTTGCTCACATGTGCAACGGTCGTTGCAATTGGTTTAAATCGAAAATTAAGGTATGTCGCGCTAAACCAGAATCGATCTGGTTCGACCAGCATCGATCGTTGCTGTCATGCAACGATCGTTGCACCCACGACCAAGGTAAGTTACCTTAAACCCTTCTTCTCCTTTTTCTTCTTCATTTCTCGCCGTCGATAACACCGAGAGCCAAAACCAAAAATCATCGTTTCTTCATCGATTTCTTTGATTCAAAGCACTATTTCACTTATTTTTACACCCCCAATCTACTTCTCCTACCCATTTCTCACGGAATCAAGGTAATGTACTTCTATTTGATAATTTTCGGATTCCACTTTTAGGGTTTTAGAAATTTGGGAATTTTGGATCAAAATTGATGAATGCATGTTAAAATGATTATGCTTTAGGTTGTTTAGTGATGGATTGTTGTCGATTTTGCGATTGATTTCACGATTTTGGAACGATTTTGTTGACTGTTGATTGCGGCCAGAATCGCCTTGCACCGATCGTTGCACTTGTGCAACGGTCGTTGCTCGACGATTCTGGGGAAATGTTTGAGTATACGAAATCGCCTTGCAACGATCGCTGCCTTAGTGCAACGGTCGTTGCTCGACGATTTCACAGAGAGTTAGCCGTGACTAATTTGCTTAAATTTCTGTTTTGCAGATGGCAACTCAAGATCAACCCCGCAAGCGCAGAGCGACAGCCGCAAGCGCCTCACGACAGTACATTCCACCACCAGAGTGGCTACACAGGGATTCTGATCCTCCAGAGCCATATCAGTTGGTTCATGCGACCATTGGGCCACCGTGGCCAAGAGCAGATAAGACTCGGATTCAGACTGATCGCAACTGGGGCAAGGGTATCAAGAGGATGCTCACTACGACTGATTTCACAGAGAGGCCGCTACACGAGTACTGGGACGAGTACGACACACTGCTGTATAACGGTTGGTGTGGTATGGAGATAGCGCCAACCAAGTTTGCGGACTACTCGACTTGTCATGGTCTCGGCATAGACATACAGGTTATGGAGCTGTGCAGAGGCATTGGTCTGGGGACAATGACGATGCAGCCTTACGATCTATACCCAGAGCTGGTGAGACAGTTGCTTGCCACATGCAGGGTTGTATACCCGAACCCGGAGAGCAGGAATGCTCAAGGAGGCACTTTTACTTTCATGTGCCTAGGCGCCAGGTATCGAGTGCCCCTTCTCGATATCTGTAAGATCTATGGGTTTAGCATTGAGCAGCCACGCACTGAATTGTCCCTTCCATGGGAACCAGCAGAGGCTGCGCAGTTTTGGCAGTACATTGGTGGTGGACGGTATCACTCACGGACTACACCGGTGATTCAGGTCAGGCATCCGGCCCTCAGGTATGTCTTGTGTATCTTGGGACGCACTCTATTGTGCAAGCATGAGGCCAACAAGATGCGCAAGAACGAGTTGGAGATTCTATTCAGAGGACTGAGGGAGCAGTTCAGGGGTACCGATGTGAGAGACCCAGCTAGGAAAGTCAACCTGGGAGCTTTATTTGCCCATCATCTTTGCGAGCTGCAGAAGAAGCATTATGACGGTGTGCGCAAGGAGACAGTAGGGAGTCTTCTTACTCATATTTTCAGACACTGCAGGATACCTATGGGGGATACAGAGTGCGTTACTGAGAGAGAGTTCCTGGATCTCAGTCACTTGCAGAGTGCTACGTGGCTGAAGGAGGGGCGAGTGTGGGTTTATTTCGACCCTGAGGATACACAGTATGGTATTGATCTTCCTGCTGCTAGGTTGACTCAGATTGATACCATTGATGCTTTGAGTTTCCGCCCTCCTGCCAGAGCTCGACGCGCAGTGCCTACTATGGCTCATCCGCTGGGAGAGCCTTCTACGAGAGCTTCGTCCTCCTCTACACCTGCGCCTGCTGCTGATATGGGCCCTTATCCTGAGATGACAGTGCCCTACGGTAGTATGTCTGAGGCTGAGTGGAGAGAGCGTAGTGATGGGATATGGAAGACCATCTGGGAGTGGATGCGAGGCTGCACTTGTAGGAGACAGCCACAGGTTCACCAGCCCGTCCCAGGACCTTCTCGACGCAGACGACGATCTCCGACTCCTACTTCTTCGAGCGGTACTGATCGCATAGCTGAGGCAGCCAGTGACGATGAGCGATATGGTGGGATAGATGATGTGAGCGAGTGAAAGTGATCTCCATTTTCAGACTTTCGGTTCTGTACTTTTTATCCTTTTCTTATTTATCTTTGCACTTTTTCCTTTTGATTTTTAGGATGCTTTTGTTTTTGGATGTTATGTTTGATATGCTACGCTATTTGCTTCGATTTTACTCTGTTTTCAGTGTTTCTAGCTTGCAGGATTCGAAATTTGATAGATTCCAACGGACTAACCTGCTAACTTGCTGACTGATCTGATATACGCATTGCAACGATCGTTTCTGCTATGGCAACGATCGACACTCAACAAAAAATCGCATAGCAACGATCGATGCACTTAGTGCAACGATCGGTGCCTGAGCGACAGAGGTAAAATACGACAGAACTCAAACATCCATTAACAATTTTTAGTCATTTTTACCGATCCTTCGCTTGTCACTACTAGGGACAGTGTGTCTTAAGTGTGGGGGAGGTGCTACTGACTTATATCTTTCTGTTTTCTTAAAGAGTCAGTCCATTTTTCAAAAAATTTTGTTTTATTGAGTCAAAATTGTTTAAGTAAGAAACAATGAATTTTTGAGAAGATTTACAAGACTTGCAGGAACTTAAGTAACCATTGAGATGAAGTTGCAGGATCTATCTCTGACTATTAGAAAACCCAGACACAGATCAACCTACTGGGAACACCCACATCACTTCAGGTATCAGAGGATCCTTTTACTGACTTCAACCTTAATACTGACTTAGATTTCTCACCTAAGGGCTTGGTATACTTTGTGTCGGATTCCCTTGTTAGTTCTGACACAGCCTGTAAACCTATCCTATTTAGTTCTCTTCTCCCCTTCTATAAAGTAAAAAAAAAAGATAATAAACTGAGGATGAGTTAGTAACTCCGAAGTGGTCATGGGAATAGTAGCAAACACTATTATCTCTTATGCGATCCATGGAATGTGTCCAAAGTACACCCCATAACGGGAAGAACACTGATAAAAAAAATAAAATGATACCCAATGTGGGAAAAATCAGTTGTTAAGGAAGGGAAAGAGAAGAAAGGGACTAGAGAAAGATAGTATGGTGGTCTAGAGCTGATAAGGTAAGAATCCATGTGCCCTTTGATCGATACTCCTTAGGTGAGACCGCACTTAAATACTTGCATAAGTCAGTAGGGAGAATTTGAATGCTTGAATGTGATTGTGGAGTTTACTTAGGACAGTTGCTAAGTGTGGGGGAAGTATATGTTGGTCTTGATATCCTGTGATTGATTCTTTCAGTGGTTTACTAAGGGGAATCTGAGTGTTGTTGCTTCTATGACGAAAAGAGTTTCTGAAAGTTTTCAAACCTCTTGACTACATTTAGTTCTTTGTTTTGCTTGAGGACAAGCAAAGGCTAAGTGTGGGGGAGTTGATATACCATGGATTTTAGGGTTTTTAACCATGGTATATGTGTTATTTATCGAGTCTTTTACTATGTTTTAGAGTCTTTTCAGGTGTTTATTAGGTACAAGCACATTTGGAGCATATTTGGTGATTATGACACTTTCTGGAGCTAATTGGAGTATTTGGCCGAGAGATAGACTTCACTGTCAATATTTCAGAGCCGCAACGATCGACACACTTGTGGAATCGATCGTTGCACCAGCGAGATGGGCCAAACGACGGTTTAATGAAGAATAATGAAATTGCAGTTCTGCCCAGAAGTTCCTGATATTCACAAAGAAGCCCCAAAACGTGTTTTAGGATTATAATTAGGTTTTTAAGCCATTGTTTAGGCAGACGCTTTTACAAGCTTTTTCATAACTAAGTTTATTCTCTGAGGAGATTTTAGGGGCTGGTTTTGTTCTCGAAAGAGACTTGATTTTGAACCCCTATTGATTATTTGATTATATGATATTTGGTTTTCTACTTATGATATTTTCTGTCCCGATGAACATGTCTGAGTAGTTTACCTGTTAGGTCCGGCTCCGGACCGAAAAGACCTAACAGAGTAATCCCTTATCTTGGATCGGAGATGCGAACGGGGCGGGAATCGAGATTCTCATTAAGGATTTCAGAGAATTATAGTTTAATTAATCTGTAAAAATTTATATCTGCTAGTTCTTTATCTAAGTTGTTCTTAATGCTAAATTTGAAGTAGCTAATCAGAATTATGATGTTAGGTTGATTAATACAGCGGAAGTTGGTTAATTTAACTAGAAAGAACCTAGATAAGCATTTAAACTTCTCGCAAACGGAAGTTTGGTTTAGGATAATTGTGAACATATCAAACTTGGAATTAAGGCTGGTTTAATCTGTTAGTTCTCGCAAACGGAAGTTTGGTTTGCTGCACTTAGACTTAGAGAATTATCGCAAAGGAATTTGGTTAATTTTATATCCGTGTTTGAGTTCTAGAACAGTTATTGATTAGATCTAGATAGATTGATTGCTTGCGTTCCTGATTTCCTGAGAACTCCTGAAACCTAACGCTTCGCCCTCTTGCTTACAAACTCACTTGATTCGCTTTGCTATTTCGTTTACTGTTTTCACATCTGCTTCGCTTAATTTAATCTGAACTACTAATAATCTATTGTGTGACTGAGAGTCCTTGTGGGATTCGATACCTTATATACTACGATTGCATTAACTGTGCACTTGCAGTAGAATAGGGATAAAACTACACCTATCACCAAATTAACAATCTAAGATCTAAACCCTAGGTGATCAATCTAAAATTCAGTATTAATCTCAACTTAGGAGATGAACAGATAGATTTAGAATCCTAATCATTCAGTAATCTAACAAAGTATGAAATCGTTATGAGAATCCCTAAATCTAACTAGGTTACTACTCATACATGATATCAAATGTACAACACATGATTGAATAGAAAATAAAACTGAATAGATAAAACAGGGGTTCGAAATCCTTCTCTCAAAGGTTACAAGTAGCAAGAACAACCCCCCCCCCCCCAAGCTAGAATCTCTCAATCTCCATAACAAAAGCACGAACAAAGAATAAGATCATGAGTTACTGCTCAAAAACCTAATTAAAAACTGCTAAACACGTTCTGGGTCTAAATTAGAATTATGAAAAACTTCTGGACAACTTTGCAATTCTTCAAAAGATGTCTTAAACCGGCGCATAAGTCTATGTCGCCCTCAGTGTCGACCGACACTAAGGTGAGTGTCGGTCGATGATAGGTGTCAGGTTTTATCCTATATCTAACTGCAAGTGCACAGTTCAGTAGTCGTAGTATATAGGTATCGAATCCACAGATACTCCGGTATTCAATAGCTCAAGAACAGGAAATTAAACTAGGAAGAAAGCAATGTGATTGAATGAAAAGTAGTGCGAGAAAGTAAACAGAAAGCAGAGATTGTTGGTTGTGAAACCAAGTTATTAAGAGCGCTAAGTCTAGGGCGTTCTCAGGAAATCAGACAAGCAGACAGTTCATTCAACAAGGATCTAATTAAGCACAGTTCTAGATCTCAGAACACAGATATAGAATTAACCAAATTCCTTTGCGATAATTCTCTAAGTCTAAGTGCAGCAAACCAAACTTTCGTTTGCGAGAACTAACAGATTAAACTAGCATTAATTCCAAGTTTTATATGTTCAGAATTATCCTAAACCAAACTTTCGTTTGCGAGAAGTTTAATTGCTCAACCTAATTAGTTCAGATTCCTAAACCCCACTTCCGTGACGTATTTAGCAACCTAAGATCTAGATTCTAATTGATCAGGTTAGAACTAGTTTTAAGCACAATTAGATTGAAGAACAGATATAGTTATGAATCCTTAACTGAATTTAAACAAGTCTAGCAAGTCATGAAATCCTATGTGAGAAACCCTAAACCTAACAAGGAATCTACTCAGACATAGATAATGAAAACATAATCATATGATGAATAAATTGCATAGAAGATAAAGAATAAAAGGGGTTCGAAATCTTCTCCAAATACAAATGAATTAAAGGTTAAGATCAGCCCCAAAAGCTCTAAAAATCCCCTGCTCTTAATTATGAAAGCGTAAGTAAATAAAACACCAAAAACTTAATTATATAGGTCTAATCTCGGCCAGGGGCTTCTTTGTAAATATCAGGAACTTCTGGATCAGAGTGCAATATCTTGACTCTTCATAAACCGCCGAGTTTCGGCCCATCTCGCTGGTGCAACGATCGATGCTAGAGTGCAACGATCGACGCATTTCTCTGTTTCGGACAGTGAACTCTATCTCTCGGCCAAACACTCCAAAAATCTCCAAAAAGTGCCATAATCACCAAATATGCTCCAAACCTGATTATACCTGGAAAAGACTCTAAAAGAACACAAAAAGACACTAAAACACACTTATATCATGGTCTAAAACTAGTAAAAACCATGATATATCAACTCCCCCACACTTAGCCTTTGCTTGCCCTCAAGCAAAACAGAGAACTAAAGCTTGGTCAAGAGGTTTGAAAACTTTCAGAAACTCTTTTCGTCATAGAAGCAACAACACTCAGATTCCCCTTAGTAAACCACTGAAAGAATCAATCACAGGATATCAAGACCAACATGTACTTCCCCCACACTTAGCAACTGTCCTAGGTAAACTCCACAATCACATTCAAGCATTCAAATTCTCCCTACTGACTTATGCAAGTATTTAAGTGCGGTCTCACCTAAGGAGTATCGATCAAAGGGCACATGGATTCTTACCTTATCAGCTCTAGACCACCATACTATCTTTCTCTAGTCCCTTTCTTCTCTTTCCCTTCTTTAACAACTGATTTTTCCCACATTGGGTATCATTTTTTTTTTTTATCAGTGTTCTTCCCGTTATGGGGTGTACTTTGGACACATTCCATGGATTGCACAGGAGATAATAGGGGTCTCTACCACTCCTGTGACCACTTCGGAGTTACTAACTCATCCTCAGTTTATTATCTTTTTTTTTTTTACTTTATAGAAGGGGAGAAGGGAACTAAATAGGATAGGTTGACAGGCTGTGTCAGAACTAACAAGGGAATCCGACACAAAGTATACCAAGCCCTTAGGTGAGAAATCTAAGTCAGTATTAAATTGAAGTCAGTAAAAGGATCCTCTGATACCTGAAGTGATGTGGGTGTTCCCAGTAGGTTGATCTGTGATGGGGTTTTCTAATAGTCAGAGATAGATCCTGCAACTTCATCCCAATGGTTACTTAAGTTCCTGCAAGTCTTGTAAATCTTCTCAGAAAATCATAGTTTCTTACTTAAACAATTTTGACTCAATAAAACAAAAATTTTTTTTTAAAAAAAAATGGACTGACTCTTAAGAAAACAGAAAGATATAAGTCAGTAGTACCTCCCCCACACTTAAGACACACTGTCCCCAGTAGTGTCAAGCGAAGGATCGGTAAAAAGAAATAAAAAATTGTTAAAGTTCTGTTGAGTTCTGTCGGGTTTACCTCTGTCGCTCAGGCATCGATCGTTGCACTAAGTGCATCGACCGTTACTTGGCGATTTTCGTGTATAGTCGATCGTTGCTCAGAACTGCAACGATCGCTGCAATGCGATTCTGATCGTGTTGTGACGATCGACACAGAAGTGCGTCGATTGACGCACTGCGAATCTGTCCGAGACCTGCAACCAGAAACTCACCAGAAACAAAAACAAACGTAAAATCCTAACAAAAACACCAAAAATTAAGTATAAAAACACCAGTACCTAATGGTGGGTTGCCTCCCACCCAGCGCTTGTTTAAGGTCAATAGCTTGACCGGACGGACAAGATTTTTCAGGCACCAGGAGATCCCAACAGAGACTTTTTCTGTCTCTGTCCAAGTCTCCTCATCCAAGGTGGCGAGTAGGCTGTTGCAGAATGCTCATGTCCAAGAAAAGATGGAGTAAAATGTGCTCCAGGATCTATAATCACAGTGTCATCAGAATGCTCATCATATGCATCCCTTATGGTGAATGTCTGCCCATCTATCAGTGGTCTTCGCAGCTTATCCATCTCATAACGCAGCGGCTCATCTCCCAGATGGAGGTCTATCAGGCTGTTCCTAACATCTATCACCGCTCCTGCTGTAGCCAAAAATGGTCTTCCAAGCAGCAATGCTTCATCCGGATCACAGTCATATTTCAGCACTAGGAAGTCTGTTGGAACTAAATCGTTTCCAACTCTCACCGGTATGTCTATCAGGAGTCCTTCAGGAACTCGTATGGACTGATCAGCTAGGACAAGAGAGGTCCTAGTAGGAGTAAAATCTAGCATACCCAGCTTCTCTGCCACAGAGTATGGCATCAAACTTCCAGCAGCTCCTAAATCACACAGAGAACGCCTGAAACTATCCTCAAAGATTGAATAATCAAGCACAAAGACTCCAGGATCTGGCAGCTTCTTCGGAATCTTGGTTAACAGAACATCACTAATATGCTGAGGAACTATAACCACCCAGTCTCTCAGCTCTTCATCTAGAGGCAGCATCTTGTTCAAATACCTCTGCACACATGGATGATAAGGTGGATCATCAGAAGATGGAATTTCTTCCAATTCTTCACCAATTTCCTCTAGCTTCTTAAGCTCTTCAATTTCCTGCCTAATCACTTCAGACACTGAGGAGTGTTGTCTAACAATCTGCGCATAGATCTCCTGTTGAGAGATCTCAGAGACTCCAGAGAATAAGCTATCAAGCTCCAAGTCTGCATCAATACCATCATCACTCAGCGAATCTGTCTGTTCACGACGTGCATCGATCGACACTAGGTGTGTGTCGATCGTTGCAATGCTGCAATTTCCACCCGAGAGTTTTTCTCCAAAATCCGGGATTTCTCCTTCCTTCACCAATTCAGCTGTGCTTAGCTCAAATTTTTCACCTAGGTGAGATCCATCATTAACGTACACAGACCAGGCCTTAATATGAGTGTCTGCTAGCCCTTTTCCCTTTATTGAGCTGGAAATCTGGTTTACCTGAGTATCCAGCTGTTTCATGTGAGTGTTCAGGGACTCAAACTTCCCATTGAGGTCTTCATAGACAGCATCTAACTTCTTGTTGCAGTCCACAGAAATCTTGGTCTGACTCTCCATTAGTTGTTCCATCATAGCTTCCATTCTACTCTCATGAGCTGTAGGTGCAGGAGGAGTCTGATAAGATGAAGATCCATAGGTTCTCTGAGTACCTTGTCCAAAGGTCTTCTGAAAACCACTAGTCTGTCCAGAATTAGATGAGTTGCTGTTGAAAGCACTTTTCTGTCCTCCATTGAAGAATCTGTTTCCCTGTTGATTACCAAATCTATTACCTTGGAATCCAAAACCTCCTACGTAATTCACATCTTCCTCCTGAGTGTCCTCCTCATTTTGAATTACCTCTACATCTTGGGCAAAGTGGACAGCTTTCTTACCTACTAGGAGATTGCAAATTGTGTCCAGTCTTGATCTAATATCAGCTATATCAGAATTCTCTACACTTCCACCAGATTTGTTCCTCCTCTCATCCATAGTCTTGCAGCTGTTGCTGCCTATTAGATTCTCAATCAACTGCTTAGCTTGTGTAGGAGTCCGGGTGTTGAAGTTAGCATTACTGGAATTGTCCAGTGCAGACTGATATGGAAGATCTATGCCTCTGAAGAAGATACCAATCAACTGAACTTCAGTGAATCCATGGTGTGGGCAGTCACGCTGATACTGCTTAAATCTCATCCAGGCAGTCTTTAAAGGCTCCACAGCTCCTTGAGAAAAGGTGAGTATGTCCTGTCTGGACTGGTTTGAGCGCGCATCATCATAGAAGTGACGCAGGAACTCACTCTTTAAAGCTGCCCAAGTAGTGTACTGAGCAGGTGCCAGCTGCTTTAGCCATGCACTAGCGTCTCCAGCAAGACTGTGCGGAAAGAGCTTAAGGAACAGATAGTCTGGGCAGACTCCATCATACTTCATGCCAGTGACTATGTCCTCAAACCCATCAATGTGATCCATAGGCTGCTCCGTTGGGTAACCATGAAACGCATTATGTCTCATCAGCGAGTAGTAGATGGTTTTGATCTCAAAATCATTCCTCTCAAAAGCAGGAAGCACTAAAGCTGACCGGTTTCTATGAAACTCATCCGGTCGGTTGTAGTCAGCTAAAGTCCTTTCATGGACAACCATCTGTCTACCTTGGGCCTGTCCTTGACCCTGGTTCTGCTCCTGTTGCTGTTGCTCAGGAGAATCAGGGATGACATTCCCTTCAGCATCAACTCTTTTCCAAGCAGCATTGTATGGGTTGTTATCTCGGTCCCTCAGGGTACCTTCAGCATCGCGTACCAGAATCAAATGCTCTCGTACCATCCTTTCTCTTCTTTCTCTTCTGTTGGTTCTCTCTAAACGTCCAAGTTCTTCAAGATCGAGATTAACTAAGTCCAAGTTCGGATTACTTCTAGTTTTCTGCGTCTGCATAAACTGTCTGTAATCGTCCGGCAACGATCGATGCTATCAGTGCAACGATCGTTTCAATCTCTGAATCGCCTAGTGAAGATCGATGCTAAGGGTGCAACAATCGACGCAGTGCGATATTGGTACCTGCGACAGTGAGGAAACAGAGAAAATCCGTAACTAAAAAAAACAAAAACAAAAACGAAAGAAAACGAAAAATCCTAGGTTCTAAGCTATCGAAGACTCAAAGAGTCCCCGGCAACGGCGCCAAAAACTTGATAGGTGTCAGGTTTTATCCTATATCTAACTGCAAGTGCACAGTTCAGTAGTCGTAGTATATAGGTATCGAATCCACAGAGACTCCGGTATTCAATAGCTCAAGAACAGGAAATTAAACTAGGAAGAAAGCAATGTGATTGAATGAAAAGTAGTGCGAGAAAGTAAACAGAAAGCAGAGATTGTTGGTTGTGAAAGCAAGTTATTAAGAGCGCTAAGTCTAGGGCGTTCTCAGGAAATCAGACAAGCAGACAGTTCATTCAGCAAGGATCTAATTAAGCACAGTTCTAGAACTCAAAACACAGATATAGAATCAACCAAATTCCTTTGCGATAATTCTCTAAGTCTAAGTGCAGCAAACCAAACTTTCGTTTGCGAGAACTAACAGATTAAACTAGCATTAATTCCAAGTTTGATATGTTCACAATTATCCTAAACCAAACTTTCGTTTGCGAGAAGTTTAATTGCTCAACCTAATTAGTTCAGATTCCTAAACCCCACTTCCGTGACGTATTTAGCAACCTAAGATCTAGATTCTAATTGATCAGGTTAGAACTAGCTTTAAGCACAATTAGATTGAAGAACAGATATAGTTATGAATCCTTAACTGGATTTAAACAAGTCTAGCAAGTCATGAAATCCTATGTGAGAAACCCTAAACCTAACAAGGAATCTACTCAGACATAGATAATGAAAACATAATCATATGATGAATAAATTGCATAGAAGATAAAGAATAAAAGGGGTTCGAAATCTTCTCCAAATACAGATGAAGTAAAGGTTCAGATCAGCCCCAAAAGCTCTAAAAATCCTCTGCTCTTAATTATGAAAGCGTAAGTAAATAAAACACCAAAAACTTAATTATATAGGTCTAATCTCGGCCAGGGGCTTCTTTGTAAATATCAGGAACTTCTGGATCAGAGTGCAATATCTTGACTCTTCATAAACCGCCGAGTTTCGGCCCATCTCGCTGGTGCAACGATCGATGCTAGAGTGCAACGATCGACGCATTTCTCTATTTCGGACAGTGAACTCTATCTCTCGGCCAAACACTCCAAAAATCTCCAAAAAGTGCCATAATCACCAAATATGCTCCAAACCTGATTATACCTGTAAAAGACTCTAAAAGAACACAAAAGACACTAAAACACACTTATATCATGGTCTAAAACTAGTAAAAACCATGATATATCAGTCGACATCACACCATGGTCTAGACTCTCACTTCAGCTCGTTGCACAAGTCACCAGAAACATCCCAAAACTCCGCTCTTTGCTCCAAACGCAAGCTTACCTGTAAAGGACTCGATAGACTCGAAAACCAGGTTAAAGACTCAATATATACAATTATATCATGTTTGAAAACCTAGAAAACCCATGATATATCACTCTCCCTCAGTGAATCCAAAAACCTATTTCTTATTTCATATTTAAATTCGTTGTTTAACTCCGAGGAAGATGAAGATTGGCCGACTTCAACAACCTCAAGTAGGGTTGGCACAACTTCTACCATTACTAGCTGGAAAACATGTAAAAATTCTTTGACAACCACAAATATCTGAGCTAGAGAAACTTCATCTTTGGCTTTTATTCTTGTAACTACCATATTAAACGACACTATATCCCATGGGTATGCAATAAAGTATTTAAGGTCTCTAATCAGCTCCACATGCTCGTCGAGAATTTTCGGAAAATGACTAGATGGGCACAAGACAGAAGTAGTCAAAGCTAGAAATGCGTATTTGATTCTTCTTCTTTTTTTGTCGCGAACAGTCCTCTTCTTCAGCAGCTTGATAACTGAATCCACATTTAGCGAATCGAGTAAACCAAAAAGCTTGCCCCAATTTTTTTTGTCCCTGACCAAATTTCACTTCTTCTTCTTGTTCGCCTTGGAGAATTTTTTTTTTTTTGCCAAAATTTGGTACATATATTTAAATTTTTTATGGTTTTTTATGTTTACATCCAGTTAGAACCGGCTCTAATCAGAAACCCAGAATTGGGCCTGGTTTTGCAAACCAACAAAATTACAGAAAACCGAAAACAACCCAACAACAGGTGAACCAGACTAAACCGGAGACACTCAACCCTAGAACGCGTAAAAGAACCGCCGCCTAGGAGAAGAAGCCGCAAGAATCTCCCCGGAACAACCGGAAGAGAGAGGCCGAGCAGAAACTCGCCACGAGCTTCACCTGCACGAAGAGCCGATGCGGAGGAGAAGAACTCCGCTGGGTGAACATAAGCCTCACCCACGCCAGAAACAGAGAATGGAGGAGAAGGCGGAACCACCGACAAGCCGCCGAATATACAGAAGATGGCTTAAGAAACTCACAGAAGCAAACCAGACGGGAAGGGGTGGGGAGAAGGGCTGCCGGAGTTAGAGATCCGCCGGAGAGAATTCAGAGTTCTCGATCCGCTGTCCCCTAGCAGCTCGAAGAACCCAAAGACCACCGTTGGTTCTCTCTCTGAGGCTCAACCTCCGCCTAGCCACCACCATGACCTCGCCAGCGCACCCATGCAACCAAACAAACCAGAACCTCACTACTCCACGCCAAGCCACAGATCGAAGGAAGAGAGAAAGATACCGCGGAGCTAGTCCTCGAGCAACCGGTCATCCCGCCGCTAGTCTAATAAGAGCCGTCGCTGGACACCACCCTCTGTCGGCGAAGTTTTCCTAATTCTACCAGATGCTCCACCATGGATGAAGGCCGGATAGAGAGCAAAAGTGATGGAAGATGAGGGCCTCCCGCAACGCCGGTGATACCGGTCGCCGGAGAGGCCGGATGAAAGAGAGAAAGCTTCGCCGAGTCGGTGGGACTTTTAAGAGAGAAGGCAAAGAGAATAAAGACTTTCTACATGGGAGACATGTGGGTCAGTTTGTCGAGTCTAGTAGGATGGCGTTTTCTTCCAAGAAGTCAAGTGGTTGTGTTGACGTTGTGTCAATTAGTGCGGAAAAGTCAAGTAGATTTTGTCGGAAAATTTTTTTCTCTTTTCTTTCGACTTCATATTAATCGCCTGTGTTGGTTTTGTATAGCTTGAAGACTTTTCGAACAGCCTCGTATAGTTCCCGGAGGGAGGTGTGATTTAGCGTTCGTCTCTTGGTGCTTCAATAATGTGGCTTTCGGAAGCGTATTGGGTTTTATTCTGAGCTTGGAGATTAGCAAGATATTCCCGTCTTACGGATTTATTTTGGTAACAATGCTTAAACCTAGCGTGCACAGGAGCGTTCCGCCGTGTTTTGAATCAAATTCCAAGTTTGAAGGTTGGCGAGATACACTCGACTTACAGACATACGATGATCAAGGCCAGCGTGCTCGAAAGCGTCCAACTGGGTTTTAAGTTAAGTTAGAAGGTCAGCGAGACGTACTCGACTTATGAACCTACGATGATTAAGACCAACGTGTTCGGAAGTGTCTGATTGGGTTTCGAGTTAAGTTTAAAGGTCAGCGATATGTATGCGGCTTATGGACCTACGATGATTAAACCAGCGTGATCGGAAGCGTCCGATTGGTTTCGAGCTAAGTTTTAAGGTTACCGAGATATACTCGACTTACGAACATGTGATGATTAAGACATGTGTGTCAGAAGCGTCTAACTGGGTTTTGAGTTAAGTTTTAAGGTTAGCGAGATATACTCTACTTACAAACCTGTGATGATCTAGACCACTGTTCTTGGAAGCGCCTAACTGGGTTTCGAAGTTTACTTCGAGTTTGGTAATTGTGTGAGGCATCTCAACTTATATTCCCATGGTCGATAGTAAGTTGGTATCAATGGATGACCAAGGTGTACTTGGTCAAGACGTCGTTCGGACCAGTGTGCTAAGCAGCGTTTACTGGGTTTAGATGCGTACTTTGAGCTCGGTACTTCTGCGAGATACCTCGACTTACATTATCATTGTCGATAGTAAGTTGATATCATGTAGGATATACCTAACAGATACCAAACCAATATATACTTGGGTGAGACGTCATAGACCAGTGTTCTAAGTAGCGTCTATTGGGTTTTGAGGTTTACTTCAAAATCGGTACTGGTGCGATACATCTCGACTTATATTCCCATCATCGATAGTAACTTACCTAGCCGGTATTAGGAATTTGTAACGAAAGTTTCATAAGGGGACTGAAGCAGGATCGCGCTTTTATTCGTTTGTTGGATGTATAAAACCTCAATCTGTATAGGATATGTTGGTTAACATCCGTAAAGGATGTGTTTTGTTCGTCTGTTGTGGCCAGCAACATACGAGATGGAGAACACTAAGAAATTATGCAAACGTACTAGATTTTACTTGGGTAATATGACATTCAATGAATTGGACTAGTTTGCTAAATTATGATGTTCGAATCCTAAATGTTTTTTAAGACGAGTAAATTGAATAAAAGTTAAAAGGAAGTTATTTTCCGTTTACCGGATAATTATGAGCGCGTACTTGAGGCATTGAGTCTTCGCAGAGGCGTTGAGTGAAACGTTCCGTGAGTCGAATGCTTAGAGTAGACTATCTGAGCAGGTTTTGAAACTGGTTGAACAAGTGAGTGGGAAAGTTTTGCCGCTAGTCGAGGAGTGTGGCATGCTCGGATTTTCCGAGCAACCGTTCGTTGATAGAATTAATTGATTGTGTAGTTAGAATAATTAATTGATCATTGATTGACTAGTATAATATATGCTTTGATCATATAGAACTGCATAAATTTAGGTAATATATGCATATAAATTAAAATATATAAGAACTATATAAATGGATCTATATAAAGAAATTAAGAGACAATAATTAAAAATAAGAATAAAATAAATAAACTTAAAAGATAAATAATTGGACTAGGGTTAAATAGAACTGACATGCTAAACCGGATTAGGGAATTAGTAGGCCTAAATGAAATAAGGAATTTAAATTGAAATTAAATTTAATTGGGTTAGGAAATTAGTAAATGTATTAATTTCAAGCTAACGAATAATTGAATCAGAATTAAGTAATGAACTTAAGTAAATAAAGCTAAGAATTGCTTCTGAAATAATTTATTTGTTATTGGTTAAGTTATTGATTGATTTGTCGAGATTGTTGTTGTTACCTATTCCGGTGTTGGGGCGTTGTTAGGTTTTGGTTATTTATTCAGGGTGGGGCCGGGTAAGTTGGGTTTGGTTTTGAGGTTAGTGATGGAGTGGTTAGGACATGCGGGATAGTTTCAGGTATTTCGTTTGGGTTATTATTATTGGTTTACCTTGTCGGTCTTGTGTTGAGTCGTAGAGTCTCATTGAGTATGATTGTATGTTTTATTGATGTTATAAATCCACATAGGGTTCATACAAGTCGTAGGTTTATTATTGTTGTTAACATTTCTTAGGGTGTGTTAGATCCCGCGAGTGTGAGTCGTTCCGATACTTTCTTCCCAATTGGATCTTCAGGAGAACCCAGTCAGTTCACATACTTCAGGTAGTGGTTCTGGCTGTGTGAATCATACACGGGTGATGCCGGTAGGTGTGGTGATAGGAGTAACAGGGTCATGTCGTAGGTATGAGCCTCATGGAAGCTTCAGAAATCTTGGGGTAGCCCGAGTCACCACGTATCATTGGACAAAGAACAATTTACGTCCATAGAGTCTCAGTGAGTCTGATTGCGTGTTGTCGTGACTTTATGAATCCATGTAGGGTTCATACAAGTCTTATGGTTTGTTATTGTTATTAAGATTTCTTAGTGTGTTAGGTCCCGTGAGTCTAGTGTGAGGCGACCTGATACTTTCTTCCCGATTGGATCCTTGGGAGAACCAAGTTATTTCACGTATCTTTGGGTTGTGGTTATTCTTGGGAGAAAACTACGGGGGTGACGCCGGTCGGTGTGGAGCTTGGTGTAACGGGTTCATGTCCTAGGACCGAGCCTCATGGAAGCTTTGGTTATATAGGGGTAGACCGAGTCACCGTGTATCAATGAACATATAACAATGTCATATTCGTGGTACTTTGTATTTACATATAGAAGTCTAGGAGGTTCTAGTTGTATGCAGCTAGGTGTTTCTGAGGAAGTGACTGAATTCGAGATAGTGGTCCATGGTGTTTAGATAGTGTTATATATATATGTTTTGTATTTAGGTCGAGTCTATCGAAGGTATGTTCCGCAGTGTTTTCAATATTCATTCATTGTGTTGTGTGTTTATTTAGCCTGTTATAGGTTATCTTACGGGGAGGTAACATGTAATTGATTTGCGTTTATTTTATTATTGCTTCGGTTATTGATTATTATTTTGGGTTGTCTGGGTTCGGGTTAAGCCTTTGTATTGGAAACCAATTCCCTGGGAAAGATTAGCTTATTCACCAAATCTTTTGTTTTGCAGGTAATCTTAGAAGGAGACCGAGTAGTGGAAGTTGGACGTTACGCCAACCAAAGTAGATTTCATTGCCTCTTTAAAGTGGTATTTTGTTTAGTTTATTTATTCAATTTAAGACTAAGTCGAAATTCTGCATTTGTGTTTTTATTGTATCAAATATTCTTTTAACTAAACAAAATTAAGTATTTTATATTCGCAAAGTGAGACACTCTAATATTAGATTAGTCCGGTCTAACATAATTCGCTGACGTGGTATGAGTTGCAATGCCTTAACAGCTCGTTTCCGTTTGGCTACACAGGTTCGAACGGGTTCTTGTTTGATTGTTAGCCGATCAGCTCGTCGGTCAATAAAAAATGGAAAGAGAATTTTACAATTGGGACTTCATTCTGAAAACTCTCGAAGCACAAAGCTTTACACCAATGTTCTGAGCTTGGATAAAAGAGTGTATATCTTCACCTAGATTCTCAATTGCAATAAATGGTGAACTAGCTGGATTTTTTTTTCATAAAAAGGGCTTAGTCAAGGTGACTCCATCTCTCCATATCTATTTATAAAAGTGATTGAAGTATTGTCAAGATTGCTCGATAAAGCCGTGGTTGATGGCAGAATCAGATTACACCCAAAGTGTGAAAACCCTCAAATAACAACACATCTGTTATTTGCAGATGATCTACTGATATTCTCCGATCGATCATGGCATTCACTCACCAAAATAAAGACAGTCTTGGCTGAGTTCAAGGCAATTTGCGGACTAGACATGAATCCTACGAAAATAGAAATTTTCTTTAGAGGGTATTCTAAGATTGAGGCAGCAGTACTGAGTGACTTCTCATGCTTTTCCAAAGGTACATTTCCCGTGCTCGTCACCTAGGTCTCCTCTTGAATCAGAAGAGAATCATGTTGGCGACTCTTCAACCTTTCATTGAGAAAATCACCTCTAAGATGCACAACTGGACAGTTTGATGTTTGTCATTTGCTAGTAAAATCAGATTGTTCTGCCAAAGATATTTTATGCTAGGTTGAATAGAGCGGTTAGGAATGGTGAGTGGTGGCTTCCACCAGCGAGATCACCAGCGGCTGAAACTCTTCAATTTTACTGATTACTGTTAACTCGCCTTCAGATGCTAGTGGTGAAGATTCTTTCATGTGGTGCAATACGGCAGGAAGGTATGTAAGTAACTTCTCTTCTAAAGCAACACGGGAAAACCTAAGAGAAGTTACTCCATCAGTTGCTTGGACCAAAGTTGTATGGTTCAAAGAGGAAATCATGAGATGTTCATGTATCTCTTGCTTAAGTATGCTATCTATACTGCCTAATCATGGCATACTGAGAAGATGGAGACTCACGGTTCCAGATTTTTGTGTGCTCTACTCTTTGGTCAGTGAAACTCATCATCACATTTTCTTCGAATGTGCGTTCTCAAATGAACTGTGGGGCTTCCTTCTTCTCTGCATTTCGGTTGCATTAACTATGAAATGCGATCTTATCCTACGTGATCACTCTTCGTCTCGTTCTCAAAAAGAGTCATCATTGGGCTGATTTTTCAGGTGTTTATCTATTTTTATTTGGAGGGAACGAAACACCTGTAAAACCTGATGAACACGATAATCCAATACCAATTGCAAATTCTCAAGAACTTATCTTTATTAGAAATCAGTTAAACACTTTTACAAGCTGTTTAATCAGAATTACACACAACCTAATCTAGGCTTGTCACTGACAGATTTCTAAGCTACCCAAAAGCACACAAGCAACAGCTGTGTCCTGCCTTGATCACTAGACTAGAAAACCCCTATAACGATTTGCCTCAGTGATCTCTTCTTTAGCACAATCGTTCTTCTATCCTCTCAAAACCACACCGGCCCTAGAGTCTATAACTCTTCTATATATACGCCTCTGTCCAACGGTCCAACGTAATCTTCGTGTGAATATCTTTTACACCAAGATACGTCCTTATCTTCAATCTCCACGAGATTCCTTAAGTTGCGTCTTAGCTCCACTCTTGTTGTGCCACGTCAGCTGCTTTGAGCTACTCCTAAGCTCCACTCTCGTTGTGCCACGTCATAGCACTTCCACTTGTTGATTCTTTTGTTGTGATCCTTACACAGCCGTGAACTCTGTGTAACACATCTATCTTTGTGTGCTAACAATCTCCCCCTTGTTGTCTGAATGTGACATCTCAAGCCAACCTGTGACATAATTATGAAGGCACACACACACTAGAAATTTCGAAAAGAATAATAATCTGATTAGTTCACTTTTCATAACATCCATGTTTCCAAAAGACAATGTTCCAACAAACATATTCCTAAGTAGAATTAAATCCTACAGCCGAGAGGAGATAAGTGGAAATCAGTGATTCTATCCCAACACTCTCAAAAAGAAACAAATAAGAATCTACTAATTTCCTCCCCCTATCTACAAGATACTCAACTATCCCTAGCCACTCTCATGTAGCTCCTCATCCTCGTCACTGTCATTAGCTTGACCTTGAGCAGTCGCATTTGATGAGGCACCGGCTAAATCTCCCCCTGCTTGAGTGCATATTCAGAACAACAAATAACCAGATGCTTCCATTTTCCATCCGTCAGAGCAATGACAGCGGCTGTGATATCCTCAGATTCCCATGGAGTTCGCGAAGGTTCCTCAAGACTCGGAAGCAGATACATCTTATTAATGAGCTCAGGAGTAAACTCAAACATCTGTCCTCTAACGTATACCATGTTCGTACCAGCTCTATGTTCCATATTTCCAAGATTGGCATAGAACTCTCGTATAATTTGAGGAACATACCCTTCGACGTGCAGCACAGTGTACAGTAATCCAGCTTCTGCAATGATCCCTTTAGCTTCAGCAAGATCTGGGTCGCCTGCGGGTAAGATGCTCATCGGAAGAATATTGCGTCTCTCAAACACCTTTACTCGCTGACTTGCGCTTTTGGACACAAAAATCGGATTGAAACCTCGCTTCAATGGCTTCAATCGACTCGGATCTTGCTTATCCATTTTCTGAACTTTTTGGCGATTTTCTTTTCTCAGATTTGCATGCAACAAAAGAGGAACATCAGAAATTGCCTCTTCCTCCATGATTTGTTGATAAAACTTGTTTTTGAACTCATCGGAATCTTCCCGGCGCAAAGGTGGGTTCGATTCTTCCGTCGCCTGTGGAGGAACTTCATCGGAGGTCGGAATCGGTCGCGGTTCGGGTGTTTCAATGTCTTTCTCAGCTTCTAGTCGGCGGCGAGTGAATCGGCGGAGTGCGGCAAGCGTCATTTGGCCGTCGTCGAGATAGTCGGAGCTTGGTCGCTTGGGTGCCATCGTCGTTTCGAGAGAAGATGAAGTTCTAGGATTTCTTGGAAGAGGAAATGAACTGGGCTTTGCTAGCTGAAATAGTCCAATTAAGTAGCCCGAGCTGAAAACACTAAATGGGCCTGAAATAGCTTTTACTTTGAAACAACAGAGTCTCGTTAGTCACGTTAGTACACAAGTGCATATTCTGTTTAACCCAGAAGCCAAAGAAATCCATAAGATGTTCAACCAGTATTTATTCAAGACAGTTTGTGCAAGGATACTCGTGAGGACCCCATGTCTAGCTTTAGTACATGTAGTCAATTCCTTAATCTCAGTTAGATTTACATAGACATAATGAAATCCTAACCTGTTCCACCATAAGAAGATTGTCCCACAGAAGCTTGGTAGTATACTCCATATCTGTTGATAGTTCCTTTTTTTTATTTAAAATGATCATCCTGCAGACTGAGTAGCTAGAGATAGACTGAACCTTCCCATGACCTTTAACCTATTTCTCCTGACAAGGGTGACTGAGTTTAGACTGAGCTACTCATTCTAGTGAGTTGTTTTATTTTCCACTCGGAATTCAGATAGCATACTTATGCCTACATAATCTGAATCCTTGTCTGATCTTCCACAATGCTTATTGTGTCACAGACGACAAATCTGCAAGAGACTTTCAGAAGGCACTTTTCTGCTCTCATACTCTGGCCTCTTGCCTGATCCAAACAGTGATCGAGCACACTCTTTCCCCCCTTTTTTTTATATATATATCTGGGTCATCCCTTTTTTACTTTTGATGAATAGAAAGAGTGCGTCGAGTGTTCTTCTCTTCAGGCCTCAGAATTTGTTTCTTGAATTTGAGTACACTCTCTCCCCCTTTTTTTTTTTTTTTTTCATACATCTGGGTCATCCCTTTTTTACTTTCTGATGAATAGAGAGAGTGCCTCAAACCCCCTTTTTTTTCTTGTTCTTGCACAGTCAATTCCCTTGTCCAAACTTCCAGAGAAATCTTTGGTCAATGTGATCACGAGAGGCAGCTATTTTCGTTGATACTCCAATCTGCATGAGGTTTTGGTGTTGATATTTTCAGAGGATAAAAAGACACAGACTATGAAGCACACTTTCAAACCTCTGAGCTGACCCTCTTCTTACAATAGAACCTGTCAAAATTCACACATCCCAAGGGCTTTGCGCAAGCGCACAAAAGTGTTGAATTCAAGAGCTTTAGTGAATATGTCAGCAAGTTGTTTTTCAGAGACTACATGCACTATTTCAACAAGTTTTTCCTCCACAAGTTCCCTGACAAAGTGATGCCTTATGTCTATATGTTTAGTACGAGAATGTTGAACAGGATTCTTTGATATGTTAATAGCACTCATGTTATCACAATGCACGAGAACAGTTCCAGAGATCATACCATAGTCATCCAGCATGTGTTTCATCCAAATGAGTTGAGTGCAACAGCTTCCAAGGGCAATGTATTCAGCTTCTGCAGTTGACAGCGTGATGCAGTTTTGTTTCTTGCTGTGCCAGGATATCATGTTATTTCCCAGAAAGAAACACCCTCCAGATGTGCTTTTCCTGTCATCTACACTTCCAGCCCAATCCGCGTCACAGTAGCCAGCCAGATTTGTGTTGGTGTCTTTTGTATAGAACAAACCCAAATTTGTTGTTCCCTTAACATATTTGATGATCCGTTTTACTGCAGCAAGATGCGACTCTTTTGGAGATGCTTGGTATCTTGCACAGACGCCAACACTGTGGCACAGATCTGGGCGACTAGCAGTTAGATACAACAAACTTCCTATCATGGCTCGATACAGCTTTTCATCAACCTTCACTCCATTCACATCCAGAGATAGCTTTGATGTAGTACTCATTGGAGTTCGTGACTCCTTACTTGTCTGCATTCCGAACCGAGTTATCAAGTTCCTGGCATAAGTGCTCTGGCACACGAATATTCCTTCATCGGTTTGCTTCACTTGTAAGCCCAAGAAGTAGTTCAGTTCCCCACACATACTCATTTCAAACTCACTGGTCATGTCTTTCACAAACTGATTAACAAAATCCTGTCGTGTACTTCCAAAGATGATATCATCCACATAGATTTGCACAATCAAAATATCTGTCTTTTCATGCAAGATGAACAATGTTTTGTCAACATTACCTCTTCTGAACCCCGATCCTAGAAGAAACTTAGTCAGTCTCTCATACCAAGCTCTTGGAGCTTGCTTCAAGCCGTAGAGAGCTCGTTTCAGTTTGTATACATGATCCGGAAACTTTGGATCCTCGAAACCTTTCGGTTGTGCAACATACACTTCTTCTTGAAGAATTCCATTCAGAAAAGCACTCTTGACATCCATTTGGAATAATTTGATGTTCAACTTGCAGGCTATTCCGAACAGTAATCGAATGGATTCAAGCCTAGCCACAGGTGCAAATGTCTCATCGAAATCTACTCCCTCAATCTGACAGTAACCCTGTGCAACCAATCTGGCTTTGTTCCTTACAATGTTCCCATCTTCATCAATTTTATTCTTGAAGATCCACTTAGTTCCAACAATATTGACATCCTTAGGCTTTGGAACTAAATCCCAGACATCGTGTCGTACAAATTGATCCATCTCTTCATGCATAGCATGTATCCAGAATTCATCATCAAGTGCCTTTTTCACATCTTTTGGTTCTTCCAGTGACACAAAACATGCCAACTTAACCATCTTCTTGAAATCCAGTTTGATTTTTCTGGTTTTCCTTTCATCATCAAGCTCTCCAAGAACATCAGCAGCTGAATGATTTCTAGGAACTGTAGGCTTTTTAATGACTAGCTCTCTTGGGGATGGAGGGACCTCAGTTTCGATTTCAGCTTCCTCTGTATCTGACTCATCAGTGGCTTGTTTGTGTAAGTCACTATTTTCCTGTGTAAGATCCCCAATAACTGTGCAGCCTTTATCATCAAACACAACATTTACTGATTCACAGACAGTTCTAGATGTCTTGTTATACACTCGGTAAGCCATACTATTTGTTGAATATCCCATAAATATTCCTTCATCACTCTTAGAATCGAATTTTCCAAGGTTGTTCTTATCATCCAGTATATAGCACACACAACCAAACACATGAAAGTAACTCAGGTTGGGTTTCTTTCCTTTCCAGATCTCATAGGGTGTGGTCTTTGTACCAGGCTTGACATACACTCTGTTGATAATGTAGCATGCTGTGTTGATTGCCTCTGCCCAGAAGCGTGTAGCAACATTGTTACCATGTAACATTGCCCTAGCCATTTCTTGCAAAGTTCTGTTTTTTCTTTCAACAACTCCATTCTGTTGAGGAGTCCTAGGAGCTGCAAACTGATGTTGAATCCCATGTTTATGACAGAAGTCCTTGAAAACTTCATTTTGAAACTCTCCTCCATGATCACTCCTGATTTGCATTATGTTACCTTTTGAAGTTTGTAACTGTAATGTCAGAATTTTAAAGCTCTCAATGGCTTCTGACTTCTCTCTTAGGAACCGTACCCATGTGAACCGAGAAAAATCATCTACTAGAACAAAGATGTATCGTTTCCCATTTATACTTTCTGTCTGGACTGGCCCCATTAAATCCATATGAACCAACTCAAGGATCCTTTTTGAGCTTATGTCAGCTACCTTCTTGTGTTGCACTTTGATCTGTTTTCCTTGACAACAACCTTTGCAGACAGTATTGGTGCTTGATTCAAGTTTCGGAACACCTCTTACCACCTCTGCATTTACCAATTTTTGCAGACCATGTATGTTCATATGCCCAAGTTTTCGATGCCACAGATCAAGTTGTGATTCAATGACAGACATGCATTGCTCTGAGGGTTTCCACATGTAGCAGTTGTTTCCAGACCTTACACCCATTAGCACAACATTACCTTGCTGATCAACTGCCTGACATTCTGTTTTAGTGAAGATGACCTTTAACCCTTCATCACACAACTGACTTATGCTGATTAAGTTGGCTTTGAGACCCTCAACATAGTAGACGTTCACCAATGAAGGTTGTTCCTCTTCATCTATCTTTCCCACACCCAGAATTTTACCTTTAGCACCATCTCCAAAAGTCACTTTTCCACCCTTAATATCCGAGTAGCCTTTCAGACTTTCTCTTTTTCCAGTCATGTGGCGAGAACACCCACTATCGAAGTACCAAGCACAGTGTTGCTCCTCTACAGACGATGTGTAAGCAACATTCCCCACCGTTTCTTCTGTATCAGATTCACAAGTCACTTCCTCTGTTATCACTGTGTTACACAGAATTTCTGGTTGTGGTTCAGCTATCACAACTGGTTTTGTTGCTACAACCGTGTCTATCTTGTTATGCAAATATAGATCAGACTTGGCAATCCATACCTTTCCGAACTTCTTTGGTTCCATAAAGCATCTTTTCTGTGACCATGCCTCATGAATCTTGTTCCTTAACAGATAGCAGTTCCTTCTGATATGTCCATACCCTGTGCAGTAGTAACATCCTTTCCTTCGATTGAAGTGTTTGGTTCCTGAGTTTTGCATTGGGTACCTCGGTAATACTGTTTGAAGGACACGTTCAGTATCATCTTCTGGTCGGCAGACACCTCTCTTCCAGTTTGGGTTTTTAACAGCCGTTTCCACATTACTTGAACTTCCTTTCTCTTGAACAAAATTGTTCAAGCTAGAGTACACAGGCTGACTTTCTATCACTTTCCTGCCGTTGTAGCCAAGACCCCAGTTAACTTTGGCAGGTTGTCCCATGGACAGAATCTTATCAAGGTTTTCTGTTCCCTTGTTCAACATCCTGAGCTTCTTGTAGTTCTCAGTACGCTCGCACTCCAAGACTCGATTCTTATCCTTCTCAGCTGTGTACATCTCATATGTCCTTCTTAATTCATCCTCCATCTGTCTGATTTTCTGTGACTCAGCTTGAGTATCTGTTTCAGAAATCTCCTTCTTATTCCTTACTGTCACACCAGAGCATGTTTCTAATTCAAGAATGTTCACCTTTGCCTCCAGCACTGCCTTCTCCTTTAAGAGATGCAAATTTGAGTTACTCAGGGTTACCCAATTGTCATACAGTTTTCTGTATTCCACTTTAGCGTCCACTTCTTCCTCCTCTTCAGAATCTGATCCCACAGCTGACTCTACATCAGATTTTTCGCCCATCAGTGCAACAAAATTTAGCATGTTCTCTTCATCATCACTGTCATCAGATTCTGTGTCACTGAAACTGATAAGAGACTTTTCACTCCGTTTGTTAATGCTTGGACAATCATTTTTTTGTGTGACCATAACCCTTGCATTCATAACACTTCAGCTCCTTGAGTTTAGCCAGAGGACACTCAGACTTAAAATGACCATATCCTTCACATTCATGGCATTGTAGCTCTCGTTTCTTGTTCTGCCTGCTCGACTCAAATCTAGATGATGATCTGTTGGAATTCCTCTCTCCTTCTGACCGACTTCCAGACTTACCATTTTGACCCTTCTCAATTCTCTTCAATGCCTTTTTAAAGTTTCGAGCCAGTAATCCCATACTTTCAACCATCTTCTGAGTCATGTTTTCTTCAAGTTTCTGTAACCTGTCAGATCCAAGATCAGCCGCTAGAGCAATCCCCTTATCTGTCTCGGTCTTAGGAGGTTTGTCTGCATCAGCTTCCATTTCTTCTGCTTTCAACATTCCAAGTAGTTGAGAGAACTGCATGTCATCTGTATTCATAGCCATTTTGAGAACAGCCTTCTGAGCACTATATTTTTCTGGTAGACATCTCATCATCTTTTTTACCAACTTCTTATCTTTGTAGATTTTTCCCAGAACAGCAGCCTCATTGGATATGGAACTTAGTTTGGATCCAAAACTACTAATGGTTTCATCAGTTCTCATTTTGAGATTTTCAAATTGGGAAGCAAGATGATCCAGTCTTGTTCTCTTAACATTCGAAGTTCCTTCATAGAAATTGACTAGAACTTCCCAAGCATCCTTTGCTGCTGAACATCCTTGAACGAGCTTAAATTTCTCCACGTCAATTGCAGTAAAGATTTCACTGATGGCCTTAGAGTTGTATTTGGATGCATCTTTCTCAGCTTCTGTCCACTTATCCTTAGGTTTTGGTTGTTTCTTGCCATCCTCGCTCATGATGAATGGTTCTTCCCAACCAATTTCCACTGCAGTCCATGCATCCTCATCTATAGCTCTAATCCTCTGTTTCATTCGAACCTTCCAGTGTCCAAAATTGTTTTCATCAAGCATCAATGGCTTGTGAATAGCAACCAGTTCTTTGGTAGTGTCCATCCCTTCCACAGAATCTCAACCTGTAGTGAGGTGATTCTATCCCTCAGTTAGGTGACCTGCTCTGATACCAAATGTAAAACCTGATGAACACGATAATCCAATACCAATTGCAAATTCTCAAGAACTTATCTTTATTAGAAATCAGTTAAACACTTTTACAAGCTGTTTAATCAGAATTACACACAACCTAATCTAGGCTTGTCACTGACAGATTTCTAAGCTACCCAAAAGCACACAAGCAACAGCTGTGTCCTGCCTTGATCACTAGACTAGAAAACCCCTATAACGATTTGCCTCAGTGATCTCTTCTTTAGCACAATCGTTCTTCTATCCTCTCAAAACCACACCGGCCCTAGAGTCTATAACTCTTCTATATATACGCCTCTGTCCAACGGTCCAACGTAATCTTCGTGTGAATATCTTTTACACCAAGATACGTCCTTATCTTCAATCTCCACGAGATTCCTTAAGTTGCGTCTTAGCTCCACTCTTGTTGTGCCACGTCAGCTGCTTTGAGCTACTCCTAAGCTCCACTCTCGTTGTGCCACGTCATAGCACTTCCACTTGTTGATTCTTTTGTTGTGATCCTTACACAGCCGTGAACTCTGTGTAACACATCTATCTTTGTGTGCTAACAACACCCATATCTTAGCATCTTCATCATCCACTGTGTCTTCGATCCGTGCCACTGCCGCCAGGATGATCCGGGATCGTCTACTTTCTTTTCTAACTGCAAATGGGAGATCTCCATCTTTATGAGAAGTCTATTTTCTGTGTATTAAAGGTGTTTGGTTTTTTT
Organism: Orychophragmus violaceus; assembly: GCA_030180135.1. NCBI lineage: Eukaryota > Viridiplantae > Streptophyta > Magnoliopsida > Brassicales > Brassicaceae > Orychophragmus > Orychophragmus violaceus. The sequence goes on along the minus strand of CM058229.1, from coordinate 69,748,698 downwards.
TTTTTTAATCTTTTTTCCTCTTTCCTTCCTTTTTTTTTGTTTTAATTTGTAATAAGTTGTGCAACAACAATGTCAAATCGCAGAAAATTATAAATCTTTAACATTCATAAAGAAAAAAATAATGGGATCATAGAACATCCCATGAATTATTTGCTATAAAAAGTCTCGATCCGAAATTAAATTTTAACATGATGAACAAAAGAAAATAAAGGTTAGCCGAGGATGGTGGTTTCAGCAATGATGGAGGTAACAAGATAAGGATCCATATTAGAGGAAGGCCTTCGATCTTCAAAATACCCTTTCCCTTCTTTCTCCGTATCTCTTCCCACTCTCACCGATGCTCCACGATCAGCCACTCCCTACTCTCAACAAAATCAAATTACATCAAGAACCTAGTTGTATATATAAAACAATATTGATTCGATTTCTTACCCAAGAGAATTTGTTGATGTCTGCGGTTTCATGGTCCCCTGTGAGACGCCTCTCGTTGCCTTCACCATAAGCCGCAATGTGTTGTTTATGCTTCACTTCAAGCTTCCCTATTGCTTTCTTGATCAAATCCAACCCTCCTTCTTTTCTCATTGATTTTGTACTGAAGTTTGTATGAGCCGCTGCTCCGTTCCAATCACCCTAAATAAAACCGACATAGAACTCAAAAACAAAGTACTCCACGATAACTACAAAAAGATAGTCTTGATCATCCATATAAGATCACCTCGACTGGTTTGGGATCGAATGAGACAATCACGCCACAGATCTCAGTGATCCTCTGCCAAAAAAACAAAAAACAATGCTAGTCAGTGCAAAGAAACAAAAATGCTTATGTATATCGTTTTTTTCTCACCTCGAGTATGTAACGAGCAACCCATAACTGATCACCTGCACCAATACCAACAGTAGGACTGATTTGAAACTCCCATTGCCCAGGCATAACTTCACCATTGTCACCACCGATGCTTAAACCGGCGTAAAGACAAGCTTTATAGTGAGCATCCACAATGTCACGACCAAAGGCTTTGTCTGCACCAACCGCACAATAGTACGGTCCCTGTTTCCATCAAACCCCAAAAAAAGAGATATTTGAGATCAGAATATTAAGAGTTAGTTAATGAAATTTGATGAGGAAATGTTAAGCATTATTAGTGTACCTGAGGACCAGGAAAGCCACCAAGAGGTCAACCTAATGGCCACTTGACGTCTTTCTTAAGTAATGTGTATTCTTGCTCTATCCCAAACCTAATTAATAACAAAGCAAAATGTTAAACCGAATTATAGTGGAATCAACCAATCTATTCCAACGGATTGGTATCAAATGTTTCACACTGAACCGATAGTTAAACTTAACCCTATACTAATCATACCGAACCGAACTGAATCAACCACAATTTTCAAGAAAATAATGTTTTTTTAGACGACAAACACATACTAAAATCTACTTTTCTACTAAACCAAACCGGCTCCAAACCAAAATGAAATAAATTCGCTTATAAATTACGTAACTGATCGACAAATTTTCCAAAAGCTCTGTAATAGCTTACCAAGGCTCTTCAGCCTTAACATTGGGATGATCAAAGACTTTGACGGCTTTGTTCCTATTGTTGGTCGGGATTGGATCTCCTTTCGGTGTGTAAGCATCACACATCACCTGGTTTCATAATATCCAAGATATTTGGATTTTATAGAATCCGCTAATAAAAACAAACAATCAAATGAATTTTAATTAATTTTGCTAGATGCACTTACAAGAATATTGTTCCCTTTCCTGAATGGGTCTTTGAATATCGCCTGAGGACTTTTTTACATTCATTCAAAAATGTCATTAAACAATAACAATAATAATAATTTAATTCAAATTATGTAAGGCAATGATGAAGATTACTATAGAATGACTTCACTGTCATCTCCGGCGGCTTGATTGGTGCTGGATCCATCGTAGTTCCATTTTGGAAGCTTCGAAGGATCGCTTACTGGTCCTGGTAATGTCTGTTTTAAAAAATAAAATAATAGTTTTTGGTTATAGAAAAAAGGAAAAATAATAAGAAAGAGAAAATGTTATCAGTATTACTTTGCCTTTGCTTCTAATGTCCATTCCAGACCCACCGATCCTGTTCTCACGAAAACAAGAGTAAAAAAAAAGGTCGAGAGTCTATATGAGATGCATCAATGTTTATGCAGGAAATTAGAAATACCCATCAAGAGATCATTAATTAAGCAAAAACAAAAGGACGTAACATGATTTATAGTGGGATTAGGGAAATGATACGAACCATATGTATTCAGCGATGATTTGCTTGGTGTCGAGATTAAGGTTTAAGAGATCCGAGAGTGGAGACATCATTTTTTCCTGTTTCCGTCGAGCGGAAGAAGACGATCCAATTATATAACCAGTCTCCGTTTTGCAGTATGTTTATATGAGCGGCTAGTTCTCTGAAGATCCTATTTTATTGTTTCCCGAACAATATAATATATATTTTGTAAGTATCTATTGACCTCCTCAATGAATAAATAACAGACGGAACAAGATTTGTGGATCGCTTAGCGGTGCATCAATGAAAAAAATACAAAGAGGATTACGTAGAATAGAGAAGAAAGACAAGATGACACATGTTAAAGCTCACGTTTTTTTTTTTGACGTCAAAGCTCACTTATTAGAAAAAGTTACTATTTTAAAACTCGTTGCTGGTAGCTTCTCTCTCTTGTTAGTCTCGCATCTCTTCTCTTCTTCTTCACAGATTTCAACCTTTCAGAAGAAGATTGAGGGATCGATTCAGTGGCTCCTTCTGTATATTTTTTGGTGTGTTCATAACTTCCGGTTTTTGTCGGATATGTCTTTTGGTTTTAATAATTTCGGACTTTCTTGTCCGTTCTCGTTTCCCGACTTCTCTGTCGAAGTAACGATCTCCTCATGCTCTCTTCTCCGACGTCCATCTCCGGTGGCTTCCTTGCCTTGTTTGTATTTCTCCAAGTCGTGTGGACTAAAATCGCTTTCGTCCACTGCTCTCCGAGGAGGAACTAATGGTGGGATTTAGCATGGCCAATAGATTGGGCTCTGCCAGCGGTGGCGCCTCCATGGTCTCGGCGGAATCCGGCGAGGTTCGTTTGAAGCGGTTTTACTAATTAAGCGGTTGATTTGGCGGCGATCGTTGTGGGAGTTGAATCGGCAAATGGCCTAAGGTGCTTCCAAAGATTAGGTCCGGTGATCCTCGACGACGTTTTCCTCCACGGTTTGCCGGAGATTGCATGGAGATACTCTCACAAACGGGACGCGTGGATCGATAGATCCAAAATGTTGCAGGCTTTGCCACGTGGCAATCTTATCAACTTGTGTTTTATGATTGTTCCGTTAACATCATCTTTGTAATTCCCTTAGCCCGTTTGTAAATGTTCGACCTTTTACGGCCCATAAATGAAATCAAGATATGTTAGTGTTAAAAAAAAAAAGCTCACTTATTAAAGGTGAATCTTTATACAAAAGAAATAATTTTGCAGTTAATGTTATAACCGAATATTTCAAGACTAAAAAGTAAAAAGACAATATCAGAAAAACATAAATCCTTTATTATTTAGATTAGGGATGGGGAAATTCGCTAGACGTTATCTGTGCGGCTGACCAAAGCCTAGCGAGTTAACAAAAAATCGGGAAATACGTGGGACGAAATTTTTTTTGTTTTATATTAAATTTTTGAATATATATATATATATATATAAAGTAACTTAGACAGACATTACCAATATAACCAACGTGGTCCGGTGGTTTATTGGCTGTTCATAAGTGTCCAACTCAAGTTTGAGTACCAATTGGTGTATTTTTACACATTATTTCTAAAACAAATTAATGAAGGGTATATTTGTAATTTTGATATCGTCTTCCTTCTAGACCGAGTCCGAGGCTGATATGCCACAAAATAATGAAAAATAATTAGACGTGCCACTAAATAATCTGAATGCCATTATAATGTGATATACTACAGAGAAGCAATCCGAACCAAACCACAATCGATCTGAAGGAATTTGAAGAGAAAGAGGAGGTTTACATGCTGGTCGTCGGGGTGAGGCATTTACGAACGATTCCTCTAGAGTGAGACATTCGTAGTACTGAGCAAGATGAGTTTGGCCTTGCATGTTCACCATTAATATGAACCTTATTCCCATATCTCTTTCTCTCTCTTCCAAGCTTCGAAGTCGTTTGTTCCTCTGTGTTTTTCTCCCAACTGCCGATGAGATGATCAAGGAGATTAGGAGACGTTGATTACGTCGATCGGGGTTTTGCGAGAAGCTTACAAGAAATATTTGAGCGATCGAAACATAGGGTTTGAGAACTCGATTATGTATTCCTCTACAGGTGATTGAAGAGGCTACAAGAAGGGGGGTTATTCGGGTTCGAGAGTTTTCATTTTGGTTTAAGAACTGATATATTAGACAAAAGAGCAATTAGACAGATGGAGTATTACGTGGCAAAGGTTTTCATTTGATTGGTCCAAACAAATTTTCATTAAAACATGTGTCAGTCTCTCAATCAATACTGGAGCTGAGGTGTCATTCCCATGAGAGACGCTTCAACTATTATAGTATTGATTTCTGAAAAACATATTATATTAAAAACATAATTTTATTATTTAGATTTCAGAAATATATTTATATTAGGAAAATTAAATTAATTTCTCAGATTTTTTTATACTGATATGTTAAATCTGTATAATTTTGAATTTTTCTAAAATTTGTCTTTATCATATATTTTTTTTTAATATGATTAATATACATTAATTTATTTATTTTTTCTTTTCTACAAGTCAAGTAGGTTTTGTCGGGTGTCCTTTCTTTTTCGTTATTGAGCTTGATCTTAGTGAGCCGATTTGCTATTGGGCCGGGCTAAAATAGAGATGTTAAACCCACTCGGCCACTCCAACAATAAACCCCTCAGTTCGGTGGAATAAGTTGAGACTAGGTTAGCAAATTTGGAATTGTTTGTTGCTCGGCGCTACAGTTGTATCGTCACGAGTTAACTCTTTGTATTTAATATTTTACCGTTATCATTTTCCGACATGTCGCCTTTAATGCTATTCAATATCGAGCAAACTTCCTTATTCATCCAATCACGTTTGGACACGTGTGACAGGAAGTCATTAAATCACATCCGTTGAGAGGTAAAGTTGTGTCCTTTAGTAGATTGCCACCTCTTTGTTTCTATACCACAATGGTTTCAACACTCAACACCCTCCACATCATCATTTCTTTCTTCCACATCACTTTCTCTTTTTCCACATCATAATTCAACACTCATTCAACTTTTATCATCTACAAAGGTTTGTTTAAAAAATTTCAAAACCCTGCCCCACTAATAAATAAAATAAATATTAAAAAATATTATACATAAAATTAATAAATAAAAATTGCATAACAGTGAGTGATATTAATTCTATGAACATAAAGATATTTCTGTGTACGTATGTATGATATATTAATGTATGTGATTTCTTTAATTTTTTTTCTAATTTTATATTTTAAATTAGAAATTTGCGAGAAATAGAAACTAAAATAAAAGGAATTATTATTAAAATAGATAAATGGCAAAAAAATGCAATACAATTCATTAATAAACATACGACACAAATAAAACACACATAACATAATTAATACAATAAATTCAATTCACAAACTCATAACTCTCTTTAACGGATCTAGCACGCACATGATTTGCAAATACAAGTAGAACATCTGTTGAGAATGGTTGCGATGTTATAGATGGTTTATATACATGTATGTATGTTGGATATGAACGTATGTATGTTGGATATAACGTACATATGGTACTACTGTAATAGATGGTTTCAAAAATAGACGAAATTTTTCTGTGTCGGAATCGAATAAACCAAGTCTCTATTTATAAAGTATAAAAATGATAAATTTTGGTATAATTATTTTATATAAAAAAATAACTATAATGAAAATAAATGATTTCAAATACTAGATGGGATAAAGAATGCCACATAATATTGGTGGTCCTTTCCTTTTTTCCAATTCAACCAATTGAAAAAATTCAACACGATTTAATCCACATGTATTCAACACCCTATTTCAACACATTATTGCAAGGGTCAAACTGTTGAATTCAAATTTCAACAACCCCATTTCAAATAGTCTAAATACTCTCTCCGTTTGTCATTTTTATCATTCATTACAAGAAATAAAATCTCAGGTACTCTCTCTTCCTTTCTCTTAGGAACTCTCTTTCACTTGACTTTTGTACCTATTGTTTATTTTCCTTCATGTCGACCTCCTTTTTATCTCTATTTAAAAAAATGGGTCATATCCATGCCAAATCAAGGGAATCTTCTGCAAACCTCGCAAACCGAGATGCTTTTGGCGGCGAATGTATCCATTTTTCTCTGTCGACCAGTAGCTCGCCCACCATCATCCTCGTGAACGAAATATCTCGACATCAAGCTGAATTTCTCTGCAGTGGTGATGTTGACTATTCTTCATCGCACTCTGGCGAGCACTTCTTTCTTATACAGTGGATGGAGGCTTCCAGCTGGTCTACCAAAAACGATAAAAACACAGGAAAAGAAAAACAAGAAATCCTTCCCCAAGTGATTTATGATGACTTTGGCGACGAGACAAACTCATGCTTCCTTCCTCTTTACAAAGTCTATTGCATGCTCCTCCTATTTATACGTGTCTCTATGAATCTTTCTTCTTTCCAGAAGCCTTTCCAATAGTGCCCGCTTAAGATCCTCCTATTCCAACAGTCTAAGGACTTTATATCTTCTTTCTCTCTTTCTTTTTCTTTTTCTTTTAAAAAAAGGGTTGGGGCATTGATTTCTTCCTTTTCTATATGATAGACTTCATGCTTGCTTTTTAATATGTTTGATTTTAGATCTTGTAATTTAATCTTACAAAGTTGATTAATTTGTATATAATGATCGTGGGATTTCATCACGAAGAAAGTTAAGCATTTTCTTTTGAGATTGCTTAAGGCAAAATTCTTGTGGATTATATTATTTTGAAATAAATTTTTCTCTTTTTCTCAATGTCTTGAATAATTCTGCTTATTGAATTCTATAATCACCTTCTTCAGCAATTTAATCTTGTGACATACTCTGAACATGTGCGTTCCAAAGATTTTACTGAGAACCAAGTTTCTGCGATCAGTGGCAATAGCTCCTCATTTTTTATCAGCATATTAAAGAATTTAAAAGGCTTCTTCTGAATGACCCTCCCTGTTTTCAGCACTAATCCACGCCACGCAAGATATGAGAAATCAGGCTCCCCAAACAAGTCGTAAGAAGAGATAAATATGTCGATCCAACTCTCATTTACCAAAATACGATCTAAATTCTTGGAAATTGGATCAGCTCCTCTTGTGTTCCACCAAGTGAAATAGCATCCCCTATAGGTTAAATCCTCCAACCCTGCTTCTAACAGGCAGTCCCCAAAATCTCTCGTTTGTCGATCAAAGTTAAGCGTGACCGGTTTAGAATGCTCCTCAGGTTTAAGGATTTGGTTGAATTCTTCAAAGACGGCCCACGCATTTCCCTGAGCATACTAGTTTTCCCATAATTTCTTCCTAAGTTCCTCATTATTTTCCGCATAGATAAAAGAAACTATGACTTGAACTTGTTCACCAGGAAGAAGGACCTCACAAGTGACCATTTGGAGTGATTTGGAGATAACAACAACCTGAACACTCTGGTGCCACATAACCCAAATCCTTCCTAACTCCGAATAGCCATAGTTATTGTCAAAATTCCAGCCTAGCAGAATATCCTTCATAAGCTTAACTGTTTGGGCTGCTTAACATACGTCTCTATGAGACTCCCAAAAATTGGCTAGCCTTAAACCACCTCTTGAAACCTATGCGGTGACTAGTAATACGAAAATTGCGAACATTCCAGCAAAAGATGTCTATATACATACAAATTATTGAGGTTTGGACCATGATCAGAAAGAGTCTCTTCCGTTATTGAAATTGATTGATGGTCATTACCACAGTCCTTGCTGGTCCTTATTGATGCTCTTCCTTCTTGAAAATTGATGGAGGAAGCTGACCAGCATGGATAGAATCAGAAAGGAAACCTATCGGCATAGCAGTATCGTCCCCATATTTCATTACACTCTTTTCCTTTGCTATTTGCATATTTGCTTTCTTCTTAGCATTTTTCTTAGGCTTGTTAAACCTCTCCCTCAGACACGCAACAATACCATGTGCAGTAGAGTTGCAAATAGTACAAGTGATAGGTGCCTTCAAGCATCTCTTTATAATGTGACTGATTTCTTTGTAGAAGTCACATACTGGAGGAATCCAAGGGCTGGATACCTCAACCCTTCAGATGTCACCAGACTCAAATTGGACATTAATAGCTTCTGGTAAAGGCTTCCTAAGATTAATTATAGAGAATACCTTAGCCACCTTGAGATTAGTCATGTTTGTCGTGGAAGGGTGGAGGAATTTTGGATCTCCCACCAAACTTGCTATACGTTCTAAGCCATCCTCGTTGAAGAATTTCAGAGGAACTTTCCTTAACTCTAGCCAAATATCTGCTGAGGATATTTCAGGATTGCTAGGCACACTACATGATTCCCATTTAGCAACAAAGTAGGTTTGCCCTTCTATCTTTCATAATTTATGATCTAGAACTCGCTTCCTCTTGTACGCATACGGGATTTTGAACAAGAAAGCATTACCTTCCATTTCAGAGATAGTGATGTCCCTATGAGTCCATATCCCATTTACTATGTTATGGATAGTTCCATGTTTCGAGGGGTCAGAGTAAAACTAGTCCATAACGAAAAATATCCCAAGTTTTTGCGTTTTTCTCTATCATTGCATTGGGAATTTCAATACATGGTTCACCAGAAGGCAAGACAAAGGTTTCACCTCGCTTATGTAGAAGTTTAGTATGTAGTTTTCCAAGGTCACACCAGGTATCCACCTTTGGGGATGCTGGTTTGTTAACTGATCTCGGGTTGTCCGCTTTCGCAGCTGTTGCTGGAGCATCCTTACTTGTTACCGCATTTCCTATTGCGGTAGATATCAGAGCATCGTTTTTTCTTTCTCAAAAATTTGACAGCAAAAGCAACATTTACTTGACATGGCTTGTCAATATTTGTACCTACATCCGAGTTCGAGGTGTCCAGCATAGAGTCTGAGATGATTTTGACGATTGGGTCCGCCGCATTAGCAGCTTTCGCAGTATTCAGACGGGTCAACATTTAGCTCAGTCTAAGAAAGATTTGGGTCTGCAATTGAAGGAGAAAGACCCATGTCTTTCACAACTTAATAGGCTAGAGAACTCGGAGTGGTTGTAGATCCAGGCGGAGGGGAGCTGGATCCAGCCCGATAATCGGAGATATGGTGCGCATAGACATTTGCAGAATTGCGTCCAGAGCTGCAACAAAAACTTTTGGGGAGAGTTTCGGTTGTAGGTTTTGGCTGAAAGGGGATTTTTCTTCCTCATACGGTGAGGAGGGCCCGAAAGGGGAGGAGAAGGGTTTCTCCGGTGCCGTTGAGCGCGACGAAGGGCGATAGAGAACAATGACACTTTTAGCTTTAACTGGAACAACTTCTTATCTATTTTATGATCTTGGCAATTCTGTTCTTAGGACACTCTCAAACTCAAGCGTTTTTACTTGTCTCTTTCCAGACAAGTTAAGCACATAATCAAAAGTTTTGTTTCTTTGCTTTCGACTGGTAATCCATTCCAATACCAAATCAGAAAGAGTTAACAGAAATTTTCTATAGCAATTTCCTACCGTTGGAAAAGGCAAAGCAATTCTATCAAAGCAAAATGGCCATTTAGAAAACTATATTAATTGTTTACAAATTAATAACATTAGGACATTAATATTTTATTAGTTTACTAAAGTATTAGTTTATAAAAAGAAATAATTGAGCCAAAAAGGTAATGTAAAACCAAATAAATGTATTAATTAATTAATTTACCAATTAATCGGATATTAATTTATATGTTTATATTATGACTAAATAAATGAAGTTCTAGCCTTTCTAGACATTTTTAATGGAAAATTGAGCAGTTCATGAAGGTATGGCTTTTCCAACCCAAATTATAACATAATAATCCACATAACAGAAGATTACCAAGAATGTAAATAATACAACCATGACGTGTATATGATTGTTGGTGTCCAATACTATGAAGAACCAACTAGATTTTATAATTTTATAATTTGTGCTACAAAACATGAGTTAATAATTTAAGATTTTAAAAAGATAAATTTTATATTATGTGGAATGAACTATTATAAAGATAGAGAGAAAAAGAATTTTTTTTTTTTTTTGTCTATTGTATAATTGAAATTTGTTAATTCATCTTTGTTATTCATTTTTCTGACGAAACCTTGTTTTTAATACTTTATATCTATTTTTCAATATATTGTTGTATAAATAAATTTGGAACTGATAAAATAACTCATTAAAAACTATAATCGTAAAAACATCAATATAGTTTGAGTTTTATATATATATTTAAATAATATAAATATAAATATTGATAATTAAATATTTTTATCAAATTTAAAAATATATTTCCATATTTTGAACTTGTGTAAAGTTGGTTTTAAAATTTTTATAATCGAAATTAGCTAATTTATATTTTAACTCGTTCTTATATGGTTCAAGTATTTTACAATTTAATAGAGCAATCTGCCAAAAGGTCCAATCATAAAAATTGAATCGTAATATGACCTATCACACATTCGAGCGATATAAATATTGATTTATTTTATTATTTTATCATACTAAAAATATATTAATTAAATTTTAATATTCTATTTTAAATGTAAATTAAAATTTAGTTTATAGTAATTTTATAATATATTCACTTTTCAAATGTCAAATTATGTTATTTTGTCAACTAAAGCTCCATACATTAAATCAAAGTTGCTTGGATGTCAAATTGTGTTAAAAATATATGAATTTGTGTTGTGTTATTTATATATTTATTTAAATTAATTTTTTAATTTATAAAAAATAATTGGTGTTTTGAGTTATTTAATTATATTTATCATTTGTTTAATAGTTTAATTTTGTTTGTAGAATATAAATGTATCAAAATATATTATGTTATGAATAATAAGATTGATGTCCATTATAAGGTATATCTATTAGAAGTCTCTAAAATTATTTGTACTATATGTTTTACTTGGTCACCAATTCTTTGTACTTCTATATAAATGAGCTTTCATTCATTAGAATAAACACATCAGTTCTTTTATCTCTCTTCTATTTACAACACGACTAGGTGATCGATCCGCATGATGCGTGTAAATATTATTTTGTTGTTAATTAATTTAGGTGTACTTTTTCGGTTAGTGTCAAGACAATACGTGATTTAGTTTTTTCTGATCAGGATTGGTAAAAGATTTAATTCATCCTTTTATATGTACATCTTTACGTTCAGATGCATATAATAATAATTATATACACATACGAGAAAACTTATAGCATTGAATGTAATTAATAGTTAGAAATAAGCATATTGATAACATCCAAGACAACTTAGTACAAAATGCATGTAAACAAACAATGAGCATGGATAATACATTCTAGCATGTTAACTGCCGTGATGGATTTTGTTTAAAAAAAAAAAGAGAGCTGAATCGACCTAGTAAATAATCAGCAGAACCTACCATAATTATTTTTTCAAATGTATAGACAAATAGAAAATTACTCCAATAAAAAAACTACTTAAGGTTATTGAACACTTCGCTGAAAACAACATTCTTTGTTCTCTTTAATAGTTTTCTTTCTTTATTTGTGATCAGTATCTTTAGTCAGGTTCTAAAAGTTACTCTTGAAACGGCAACATACAATTGGCCATAAGTGAAAACATGTCTTGGAACATACAAACCAACTTTCTCCAGTGTTTGTCCTTGACTTTTGTTTATAGTCATTGCAAAGGCAAGAGCCACGGGAAACTGACTACGCCGCATTCAGAAAGGAAATCTTGCCTCAGACGACGTGACAAACATCTTATAAAGTGCAACTTTACAACCAACGCTAGATCCAATTATTATTCTAGCTTTCATTGCTTGATTGCCCAATTGAGTAACTTGTAACCGAGTGACATTACACAAACCATTTCTCTAATACGAGCACCAACCTTTAATTTTGTATCATGATTCGGCAGTCCAGATAGTTTGATGCTGTTCAGAAATTCCTGAGAGTATACCATATCATCGTTTTTCCCTTTATCAGAAGTATCAATGGTGTCAAATCTGAAGTAAGTTTTTTCTTCACATGTTATCAAACAAACATATATTTCAATTTACATATATTACAATAATAACATTCCAAAATATAAACATGTATTGATTGGATATAACATTATAATATATAAAAAATACCTTGTAATGATTCAAGCATATAATTATTAACATTACCGACAACTTGGTTGGTTAGACTCAAAATTGCTCTTCCTTTAAAAAGTTTGGGTTGGACTGAACCGCATAAGAATCTCTATATACTTATTTAACAATTTCTTTGATAGGTTCGGAAGAATCAGATATGAGCAAATCTTCTGGAATATCTATCTCAAAATCTTCATAATCTCCACTGTTGATATTTCCGTCTCCTATATCTAGAATCCAGTTGGAGAACTCCCTTAGAGCACGAGCTTGATCAATACTAAGACCATCATCTAGAAGCCGCATGTTTTTGGTGAGCTTTATAACTTTGCATTTGTTCCACAGTACCGACGAATTCAGAGTAGCCATAACAGTCTGCTATCTTCCACCATCAGTTATCATCGACAAAATCTGTCTATAATCACCACCAAAATAATAGGCTTACCTCCAAATGGAACATCTTTTCCCAAAATATCGTGCATGCTCCGATCCAGAGTCTCAAAACAGTGTTTACTCATCATTGGTGCTTCGTCCCATATAATAACTTTAGCTAACTTGACCAACTCTGTTTGATTTGTTCCAGGTCTTAGAGCCCTTCATTTACTTAAATAGGGATCCCAAACTTGAATGATCCGTTCGACCACCTTTTAGTAACAAAGCATCAATACCACTTGATGCAACATTTAATAATATATCACCCTTAGATCGAATAGTCGCTCCAAGAACACTCCACAAAAAGTTTTCCATGTTCCTCCAAATCTATAAACGAAAAATATACCATCAGTTCCATTGTCAACTGCGGTCATAATCTCATTATAGACACCCATTTGTTCTTTCGTAATTTTGGGAAGATCTCTTTTTAAGTCAGATTTCAGCTCATCCTGATCGTATGATAACTCTTATGTTATCAACATGTTCTTATCCTGGGCCACGGCACTCATATCGGGTTTTGGCATATTCTTAATCTGAAATAATGAACTCCCACGTCTACGCATGAGCATTTCTATCTCCACCAATGCATGATTCTTGATATGATGTTCGGTCATGGTATAATCTAAAATATACAAAAATAAAAATATAAGACATTATTGGCGATTATGACAGGGTATAATAAATACTAAACAACAAAACGGTTATGGGCGATTTATTGGCGATTTTTTTGAGACTCTTCTTCTCGGTCTTTAGCCCCACTCTGACGACAGTTAAGCGGTTTCTCACCGGAATCCATGGCAGTTTCCCAACTTCTCCCACTAAGCAACCCACGATCCTTAGTGATGCAACCTCCCTTTCGAATTTGAAAGATGCAAGTCAGTATAAAGCTATGATATACCGAAGCCTTCAATACCCAAAACCCAATCTCCCGATTCAGACTAAATTCCCACTTTGATTTTACCCCTGCAATCGAAAAATGGCTGATAACCTTCGTCGTGCCATGCAAGACCTGGATCTTGGGGCTAATGATGAACCCATCTCTTTGCCTGCGGAAGTCATGAATCAAGCGGTAAACGACAATCGATTCATTCTGGTGGGCAGACCCACTATCCCAAGGCGCCAAAATCTTCGCTCCATTATCGCAAATCTCCCGCGAAGTTGGGGACACGGTGGCCATGTCCATGGACGCATCATCACTGGTGGGTGATTCCAATTTGTCTTCCCGACTGAGGAAACACTGACGAATGTACTCAATCGAGGACCCTGGGCTTTTGCGGATAGGATGCTTGTGCTACAATGGAATCCGTATTTGGATCCAGAAAGCCTCAATTTCATTCCATTTTGGATACAAATTAGAGGTATCCCAGTCCAGTACATGAGTCAAGAGATTGTGGCTCACATCGGAAGAGCCATTGCAAACCCTAATGGCCATTTCTTCATGGATATTGATTATGAATCGGAGGCTGCGATTCGTGTGGAATATGTCAGAATCCGGATCAATTGGGATGTTATAATACCTTTGATTTTTCAAAGACACTTCCAATTCACTGCTGGTATAAACACCCTGTTGCGCTTCAGGTATGAACGGCTAAGAGGATTCTGTGAAGTGTGTGGACTCATCACCCATGATTCGGGCAACTGCTTACTTCAGAATGGAGGAGAAGAACCCTCGGAGAAGAACCCTCCGATGGTGAGGAAGATGATCAACCAGGAAATGGAAGTGGCCCAAATGAACACAGATTCCGTCATCAGAGTGTACAGATACGAGAAATCACATATGAAGAAGCTTCACAGAATGCTAGCCAGGACAGAGAACAAGGTACAAATGGAACTAATGCGATCCAGCCCTTTGTTGAAGTACCATCGGATGAGGAAAATGTACCACTAGAGAGGGACCAAGATGAACATCTTCTCCAAGAAGCAGCAGATTTCCTTGAGGGTGAAGATCATTACAGCATGTATCGAAAGGAAATGGAACTAACTGAACTCGTCAATCCAGATATCAATGTTTATCGGGATTCAGATGATAAACTGAAGAGAAAGCGAGATGAGGCTCACGAAGATGAAGACTATCGACGTAAGAGGACTTTTGAGAATGGAGAAAGCAGTGGAAATCAGAAGGATGAGCTTCCTAAAGCTCCAGTGAGTGTTATGGTGGACCCAAAACCACCACATTCCCCATGAGAACAGCAGTTTGAAACTGTCGAGGTATAGGCAAAGACTCGACAGTTCGACGCCTTAAAGAGATATCCAAAAAGTATCTCTTGGACATCATTTGTCTCACAGAAACGAAGCAGCAAGACGACTATATTCGAGATTTGGGCTGCCAACTAGACTTTCTTCATTATGTTTCAATTCCTCCAGTAGGGTTAAGTGGCGGCTTCGTAGTCTTTTGGAAGCAGCATGTAGATCTTTCAGTTTGTTTTCAATATCCTAATCTTGTAGACTGTTTAATGAAATGCAATGGTTCAAGTTTCTACTGCTCTTTTGTTTATGGCTATCCGAATCAAGCAGATCGTCATTTATTATGGGAAAGAATAGAACGCATAGCTATCAACAGAAGAGAACCATGGTTAATTATGGGCGATTTCAACGAGATTTTAAACAACAACGAAAAGATTGGAGGAAGGACAAGACCAGAATCAAGATTTGCAGACTTCAGGAACATGGTACGTGTGTGTAACTTCACTGACATCAAAACTACTGGAAATAAGTTCTCCTAGTCTGGTCAGAGAGGAGACCACTATGTTTCATGTTGTTTGGATCGAGTTATGGCCAATGATCGATGGCAAGACCTGTTTCCTAACTCGGAAGGATTATTTCTAGAACTTGGTGAGTCAGATCATAGACCACTGCTAACTTTCATCGATGAAAGACCTGAAGAACATAGAGGACAGTTTATGTACGACTCCTGTATGATACATAAAGAAGGTTTTCAAGAGACAGCCTTAACTGGATGGAAAAAGAGATCTCAGGGTCCATCTAATAACACATTATATCAGAGACTGATATATTGCAGGAACAATATATCATGTTGGAAAAGAACACATCATGCCAATTCAAGAGATCGAATCATTATCCTGCGTCACCATATAGATCAGATCTGTACTACAGGAGGCAATCTTGATGAAAAGAAGCAAATGCAGAAAGAGTTAAACCAAACATACCTGGAAGAAGAACAGTTCTGGAAATACAAGAGCCGAAATAATTGGCTTGTTGCAGGGGATAAAAATACGAAATTCTATCATTCAGTCACCAAAACAAGACGCTCCAAGAACAGAATCACAGTAATACAAGATGAACATGGAGACTTACATAGAGGTACTGAGAACATTGGAAATGTGGCTGAAAAGTACTTCCAAGACTTATTCACTTCTCAGCAAGTGAATGCAGACGATTATGCTCGGGTCTTCCATAACTTCCCAACACGAGTGACACAAAACATGAATGAAGATCTAACAAGAATGGTTACAGTTGATGAGATAAAAGCAGTAGTGTTTTCTATTGGAGCACATAAAAAACCTGGACCAGATGGATTCTCAGGAGCATTCTATCAACAATTCTGGAGGAAGATCAACTCACCTATCATAAAGGAAGTACAACACTTCTTCACAGACAACATACTTGACCAGAGACACAATCACACTAACCTGTGTCTCATACCAAAGGTACAAGCTCCAACATCAATGTCTCAATTCAGGCCGATAGCTTTATGTAATGTCAGTTATAAGGTTATCTCCAAGATACTAGTGAACAGACTACAACAACACCTTGATGGGATTATATCAGAGAATCAGGCAGCTTTTATACCAGGGAGGATGATCACTGACAACATCATCATAGCCCATGAAGTTTATCACTCCCTAAAGGCAAGGAAAAGACAATCTAAGTCTTATATGGCGATCAAGACAGACATCACCAAGGCTTATGATCGATTGGATTGGAAATTTCTAGAAGAAACAATGAAACGGATGGGTTTTAACAGCAAATGGATACAATGGATCATGATATGTGTCTCCACAGCAAGCTTCTCTGTCTTAATCAATGGACAACCAAGAGGATACATCACTCCAGAGAGGGGATTAAGACAGGGAGATCCCCTTTCTACCTATCTATTTATCCTTTGTGCAGAGGTTCTATCACATTTGATGCATCAAGCTGCCACCAACAGGAAAATTCTTGGTCTGAAGATTGGTTTACACAGCCCTGCAGTGAATCATTTACTGTTTGCTGATGATTCTCTATTCTTCACTCTAGCAAACCATAAATCAGCCATTGCCATCAAACAAGTACTGCAACTTTATGAAACAGTTTCAGGCCAGGCAATCAACTTAAGTAAGTCTGCAATTACTTTTGGAAGTCGAGTATCTCATCAAGTTAAAACTCAGATGAGGCACATACTAGGAATACATAACGAAGGTGGAGGAGGTAAGTATCTAGGCATCCC
Organism: Orychophragmus violaceus; assembly: GCA_030180135.1. Taxonomy (NCBI): domain Eukaryota; kingdom Viridiplantae; phylum Streptophyta; class Magnoliopsida; order Brassicales; family Brassicaceae; genus Orychophragmus; species Orychophragmus violaceus. The sequence goes on along the minus strand of CM058229.1, from coordinate 69,731,453 downwards.
TGAACAATTTGGAAGAAAAAAAAAGATATGTTCCAATATATCATTGAGAAGGTGAAGGAAAGAACACAAGGTTGGAGCAAGAGATATCTAACCCCTGGTGGTAAAGAGATTCTATTGAAAACTATGGCACTGGCTATGCCAATATACTCTATGAATGTTTTCAAACTTCCAAAAACTATTTGTGAAGATCTCAACTCAATTTTGGCAAGATTCTGGTGGAGTTCTGGTGATGATAAGAAGGGTATGCATTGGTTTGCATTGGACCGGATAAGCCTACCAAAGAAAGAAGGTGGAATTGGCTTTAGAGAAATCGAGAGTTTTAACTCTGCTTTGCTAGCAAAACAAGTATGGAGTATACTTCAGAACCCTGAAAGCTTAATGGCTAGAGTTGTACGAGGATGTTACTTTCATGGTAACAATATTCTTAATGCCGGAGATAAGAAGAAAAGCTCATACATCTGGAAATCTCTGCTACATGGAAGAGAATTGATAAAACGAGGAATCAGATTTTCAGTTGGGAATGGAAACTCAATTAGCTTTTGGACTGATCCATGGCTTCCTGTTGATCCACCACGGCCACCACGCCCTCCTATTCCCACTCATGAAAATGGCTCAGTTGCAGACTGGTTAAATACAACAGGAGCAGGATGGAATGAAGATAAAATCCGAGATCAAGTCGAAGACGAAGATGCCAACATTATCCTCTCTTTACAAGTATTCAAACACAACCGAGAAGACACAATAGGATGGAATTTCAATCGATCAGGAGATTACACAGTCAAGTCTGGTTATTGGCTAGCGGCACAAACCAATGCAGAGCAAAGACCTGAACCTCCACCAGGCAATCTCAGCTTAAAACAATGCATATGGAAAACAAAAATGGCGCCAAAACTACACCACTTCCTCTGGAGAATGGTAGCTGGATCACTAGCCACAGGAGACACTCTGAAGATAAGACACATGACAAACAATGATGTATGCCTAAGATGTTGCCAAGCAAAAGAAACCCTCAACCACCTTTTCTTTGAATGTGATCATGCTCAAGCAGTATGGAAAGGTACAGGAATTCCAGTACAAATGCTACTTAACCCAACAAGAACTATTGAAGAAAAGCTTCTGTTTATTCTCAACAACATACATCTACCAAAACTTCTCCTCCACACTGCTCTTTGGACACTCTGGAGGTTGTGGAAAAACAGAAATCTTCTCTGCTATCAGAACAAGCAAATTCATTGGAAGAAAACACTGAAACAAGCTCAACATGATGCCGCTGAATGGATCGATGCACAAGAGATTCTGAAACAACAGGAAGAGCAGATTTTATTCGCAACACGCTCGAATCAAGACTCCAGACAACATACAAGACCAAGTTTCTGGAAACGACCACCCAACAATTGGCTAAAATGCAGCTATGATGGTTCATTTATCAATGGTCAATCACATGCTGGAACAGGATGGATTATACGGAATGATCAAGGACATTACATTGGAGCAGGACAAGCAACAATCGAAGGAACTCAAAACGCTTTGGAGAGTGAATGTCAAACACTACTTGTAGCTTTACAATCATGTTGGATTCGGGGGTTCAGCAAAGTTATATTTAAAGGAGATTCACAACAACTTACAAAACTGATCCAAGGTAAAGAAAAACATTTTGGATTACCCAACTACATCCAGGAAATCAAAGATTGGATCAGAAAATTCCAAGAAGTTCAGATCACATGGTGTTCACGGTTACAGAATGGAGGAGCTCATTTACTTGCAACGACGGCAAAATAAAATCAACATTCTTATTGTTTTACCCTTTTATTCCAAGTGTAATACATCACCAAATTTCTTCTGATTATTACCAATCATATATATAAAATCAGAATTTGAGGAAAAAAAAGACATTAAATACATTTATATGAAAACATTATTTTCGACAATGCTCCTTAATATGGTTTTACTTACATGGATCTTTTCTTATGGATCTTTGTTTGATTAATATGCCGTCCGATAAGTATTCCCATGTTTTATTCAAAAATTCTGATGCATTTTGAACAATGTTGGTTAGAATCATCAGAACAAATGATTCCCGCACATACATACCGCTACCCCCCCCCCATTGAGCTGCTTCTTTTATAGTTCCAACATATATAGTATCATCATCAAGCAAACCCAACGCTTCGCAAGCCAGTTTGTACTCATGATAAATAACACCATTAACCTTCTTGATATCATCATAACATGATGGACCTTGTATGATGTTAATCAAAACCCTCAGATAGTATGCATCTTATTTTACTCGAGGGACGTAAGTTAGCCTTCCAATTGCAAAACTTTTTTGCCGAACTTTCCATTCTCTAGTCTTTAAAACCTAAACATGTTCGGTTGGAAAATCTGTGTAAGTCATCTTCTTCGTTTTGGGATTCTTTTTGTAATAGTACATGAAAGCCAGAAACTTAGACCTACCAACTGATGGTCGATTAAAAATGCCATCCACATCGTCATCTTCCTCGTAGAGAAACGGCTGTTCACCTTCGAGATGATACGAAAGTTTCTCTACTGCCGTATTTTGGAAATTAGTATTGAACGCGAGAATTCTCCATGTAGCCTTGTAGGAAGATATATACCTGGATAAAATATAATTATTTTCAACCAAAATGATGTATTTGATTCGGAATATATGAAACAATCACATTAATAAATCAAACAACAATAGGTTTATTGGGTTCACATACCGACAGCTGGTATACTTTTTAATTTCATCTTAGACTTGATCTTTAGCTGCAATGTTACCATCACCAGCTTCGTTTCCTAAGATACTCTTACATAGTCAAGACTCTTGTAAATATATTTGAAGAGGTATTTGACAGCTCGGGTTTGACAACACCACTCAACGTTGATATTAGCTCGATAGCGTTTTGATAGAATATTGTTGTTGTCAAAGTTAAACCCTCTTTTTGTTACAAACCTTGTACTGTTCTCTCTACGTCTGTAAATAGGAAACCCCCTACATCAACAAGAGTTATATCACTAAAAAGTTTTGGAAAGAACTTTGTACACTTCCCATCTTGCATGCATGGACTATCTTTATTGTGAGACCACATGGACCATGCATCATCATATTTGCAACAATCTCATACAAATCAGGATCATCCTCTTTATCATGAATTTCCGTACTGATGAACTTATCTATATCATCACCAATTGGTAGCTTAGAATCGGGATGTAAAAAAAAACAATAAGATGAGCTTGTGGAAGTCCTCTCTTTTGCCACTCAATTGTGTACATAGCTGCAAATAGATATTTAATTAATTTAAATTTTCAAATTAATAATTTAAAATAGTTCTAAATTATGTTTGTAAAATATAAATATACTAATAGAAAAAAATTATTTAATCCATATTGAAATAAGGATTTTCTTTTCTTTTTTTACTTGAATTAACATTCCCAAACGTCTTATTCTTTGTCAAATCTTCAACTAAACTGTCGAGTTTCAATTGAATATTCTGCAACATGCTTCAAGTCTATCTTTTGGTTTTAAACCATTTTTCTCAAATAATCTTGTAATTTCAGACCATTTTGAACTGCATGTAATCGTTATAAAAAGATCTGGAAAACCAAAATACTTGCATGTAGCTGTTGCATCTAGATAATTTTGCATCATATACCTAGGACCACGAACAAATTAAGATGGCAAATGTACTTTTGTTCCTTGGTTAGACAGATTTGCATCTCCTTTCGACGAAGAATCTTCTAATTTATCGTAACTTTCAACTCTGAGTTTTTTCTGATTCTTCCGTAAAACGTCAATCGACTTGTCTCAATCATGGTGTAAACATCAACCAAAAACTACTGAAATAATTTTCCAGACATGAGAATAGTAGGAGATTCATTACGCCTTTCCAGAATTCAAAATGAAAAAAAAAATTCTCGCATGGTGATATTTGTTCTCGTTCTTCCGTTTGTGTCAACAAATCCAATGTCTATGCCTAGTCCGGATTTTTTTTTTTTAAATAAAGAAATAAAGCAAAAAATAAACTATGAGAATCATATAATAGTTCAACCATTGAGCCACATTACTAACTTGAAACCATCCTTATCGTATGGAAATAACAAAGGATATTGCAATTTCAAATATGCATGATGCAATTCACTTATTCTCTGCATTTTGCATGATTTACTATGAATGATAACATCACACTGTTCCATGTCTATTTGAAAATCCCCAAGTATTAATCCATCCACCTCGTTTGTCGTAGGTAGATTATAGGTCTTACCATATCTATCTCTTCTGCTTGGAATTCTAAATTTTATATTTTCCATATTCTTTGTCAAGTCCATTCGATATATTGCTGATCTTAAAGCACCAACGTGAGGATTATGTTTATCCAACATTTTCTTGATCAAATTCAATATTTTTGGTCGTATTTTTTTCAATTGACCCAGTCTTCCTGAAAATTTAAACACCATGTATACATGAACAAAATAAAAAATAGATTTTTAAAAAAGTGATTATGTTACCTGTAAGCTTTTATCCGATTATTGGTCTCATTATGGCAATCGTGAATATAGAGTTGTAAAAAAGCTTGATCTTGATTAGGATCTGGTAACATATATCCTATGTTAAGGTAGTTTTCACCTTGTATCTGAAACAAATAAGGTACTTTCCCATTGTTCAATTTGTAGTTCACTTTCCCGCCAAGCGACGTGAATGAAAACACCATATTATAAGCTCTAATAATCTCCTGAAAATTCTTGCTATCAATATCACCATTATACAACAATGCAAGCAATGTAGACAGAGGTATTTTATTTTAAGAAGAGAAATCTTAACCTTTCCATGTTTACAATACATTGAGAAAACCGGTCGCGCTTTCGATCCTCTTTTGCTTATATGCTCATCAAACCACATATAAGCACCGCAATGGGTACACGTGTATGAAGGATCTTCATGAAACTTGTATCCCAATGTCATATATTTCAAAACTTAGTAAAACTATAGTTAGATGGAAAATAATTGTTGATAAATAAGTTAAAACAATTAAAATAATACCATTTTCCGCAATTCCGGGCTTAACACTCCTGGATGGCAGATGCATCTTATTAAACCTTTCTAAAGATTTTATTATTAATTGCACTCATTTTTCTTTCTTGTTGGATATGATCTGCTGTGTGATAATTTCCAACAGTATAATCATGATTGGAAGGCGTGGTACTGACATCAAACTGATCGTCCAAATCTATACATATAAAGAGTATAGATAACTGATTTAAAAAGGTTATTTAAACAACTTATAAACTAATTATATATATTCATAATTATTACCTTCATTGTTTGATTCTTCTTTGTGTTCTGAATCGGTCGCTACAAATGCAACGAAATCATCTTCATGTGCAAAGGAGATCAAATTATATGTAGAAAATTAGATCCAACATTGAGTTCTATAAAACTGAAATTGATTTTATCAATAAAGCGTATATAAATTATAGTAAAGAAAATATCTTACTATTTAATGTTGAAACTAATATAGTGTTGAATCGAGAGTGAAATAATCTATATTTAAACAATAAACTTTTAAAACAGTAACGAACCTCCTTTTGAGGTTTTTCTGTGTTTTCCTTATATATGATGGAGTTCGAGTATTTATGGAACTTTGTGTAGAATATACCCTTGTATTATGTAACAGAGCGAAAATTAAATGTATACATTTTTGCATACAGTAAAATTAATTAATAGAAAATATGCAAATTTATATATTAAAAAAATCTAAACGAACCTGAAGCCTGAGAGAAAACACGGCCAAGTCGCTTCTGTTTTATAATGTTCATCCTAGAGATCCGATGACTCAATACATTTGAGACATCCATGAATGGTGTTTTTTGGACTGACCTTCCATCAGATAGTAACGAAAATTCGACAAAGTAAAATATATGAACATGTAATTAACACATTAGAACAGTAGCATACCTTACATTTCTGTAATGGATGTGGTGGAGGAATGTTTGTAATATTCATGAATGGAACCCTATTTTGAGAAGCAGTCAAACAACTACTTGAATTGAAAGACTTCCAGTTTTGTAATTAGTTTGTCTAATTTGCCTTCCAACTAAGAAATATAGGAGACTAAACTATATTTAGAGGTTATCAAATACAAAATCGAATTAATCATTACAAAGATTCATCTATATATATAAAGTTGTCTTTTCTCTCTTCTTATGGTGCCAAATCATTAATTAAATTCTAATTTTTTTTAAAAGCCAAAACACACATTTACCAACTTTATGGCCAACAATTAGAGAGTGGTATATGACTTAACGTTCCACTCATCACTTTATCTTTTTTACCGTAGTAACATATATAACAAATGTCTAACAAAAAATGACAAATCTATATATATAAATTTGTCTTTTTCTCTTCTCATGCTGCCAAATCATCATCCACATCATTAATTAAATTCAAATTTATTTTTTTTAAAAGCCAAAACACACATTTACCAACTTTATGGCTAACAATTAAAGATTTAATGTTCCACTCATCACTTTGCCATTTTTTTACCATAGTAACATATATAATAAATGTCTAAAAATTTTATATATATAAAGTTGCATTTTATCTCTTTCCATGCTACCAAATCATCATCCACATCATTGATTAAATTTTAATTTATTTATTTTTAAAAGTCAAAACATATATTTACCAACTTTATGGACAACAATTATAGAGTGGGTGTAGGATTTAATGTTCCACTCATCATTTTATCTTCTTTTTTACCGTAGTAACATATATAACAAATGTCTAAAAAAAGACAAATAAATACATACAGTTGCATTTTCTCTCTTCTCATACTGTCAAATCATCCTCCACATCATTAATTAAATTTTAATTTTTTAAAAAAAAGCCAAAACACCCATTTATTAACTTTATGGTCAATAATTAGAGAGTGGGTGTATGATTTAATGTTTCACTCATCACTTTATCTTTTTTTTTACCGTAGTAACATATATAACAAATGTCTAACGAAAATGACAAAACAAATTTGATAAGTAAATTACAAAATTCCATATCAAAACTATACTAAAAATTACAAAGCTTCATATTTTCTCAAACTTCTTGATAGCAGTGATAAGGATCGTGTTAACGCATTCGATGATGACAACAATTAATAAAATATTAGAATCTAAAGAACTGGGATATGGATTATGGATCTTGCTCACTACTAATATCAATCCAAATATTTTTAAAAGGTTAACCGATTCAAAAATAAAATTTTGGCTTCTATATATAAGTACACATAACTAACTCAAGCAAATCAAATTCTACATATTTTCAGTAACCCAAATCAATAAAGATGGTAGAGAAATCGAAAACAAATTAAATTATGAAAAGGAATAAACAAATAACAAAAACTCTATAAACGCAATATCAAAGAAAAATCAATGAACATCGGAGTTAAAAACTAAGAAAATGCCAACTAACAACTACACATACATAATCTTTTTATTCACATCTAATGGATTATATTGAAATTCAAGGATGAAATACACATAGCCAACAAGAATTAAAATCTTTCTAGAGATAGAACCGATAAATTCATAAGTAAAACATCAAGCCCAAAAAGAGAGACTAAAACGATAGCTAAAGCCTAAAATCAACACTAAACTGATAACTACTCAAAGAAGTTATTAACAACAATCTAAGTGAAAATTGAGAGTAATAAGCCACTAGACATTAATAACATTAAGGACTGGAGATTTAAGAGCATCTTATTATATTGCTTCCAATCTATTGAAGCCAAAAGAGCCTGGAACCATCAAAACCACTCGAAAACCATTCAGACCCTGAAAAAGTTTCATAATCCGCTTGCATTGACTATTACTACTCAAAAATCACTCCAAACCAAAGCAATACAAGCCTCATAACATATTCCGCATACAAATTAAGACAAAATAAGACCATCTACAAAAACAACAAAACATCATAAATGATAGAGAACCAAAACAATACCATCAAGGAGAAGAAGCAACAACTCCATAACGCACGAGCACCCCCACCGATTTTCCAAGGAAGACAAACCGCCTTTAACGCAAGAACCATGACCCGGACACGAAGAAGATCGAAGACAAGCAAAACCGACAAAACGTCATAGAACAAGTACAAATAATACTTTTATGATGGAGGCCATATATACAAATTCCGAGACAATCAGAAAGATATTCACTGACTGGAAAAAAGTAGAACTGAGAAGCCGAACATGAGAGGCGACCTCCTTCTCCACTGAAACCTAAGATAGAACTTCTAACGAGACTAAACACCAACGCCGACACTGAATGACCCAATGACACCAGTGAAAATGGAGAAGAACTCAGACGGCGTATGTTGATGTCTTGAGAGAATATAGGGCAAAATCGTCTGGTTAATGTTCAAGAGAAAAGGTATTCATGGCATACATAATCTTATAAAGGAAAAAAATGTAAAGACATTGAAAAACTTTAAAAATAGTTTGAAAAATGAGAAAAAGGTAAGAACAACACGAGATACAAATCAGATAAACTAACGGTAAATGCAATATGTAACAGATTACAGAAATTGATAATTTAATAAAGTTACGTTTCCGTAATGGCGGTGGAGGAGGAATATGTTATTTTTCCAACCCCGACAGTAATGGCTTCTTACGCTTCATTGCTAATCTCGACGTATAAAAAGAAAAAAAAGACTGTAACAGAAAATATTACATTCATATGGTGTTAGAGAGGAAATTAATAAGTCGCATCATCAAAATCTTTAAAGCTAAGTTCAATAAACCATACCACAAATATATGAACACAACGATGAGTAAATATCAATGTTAGACCTTCACATCGAACAAAATAACTTGGTTTCAAAGAAAGCAAAAATTCATAATATGGAAAATAGTAACTTCATTAGAAAACACATATTTACGCACTAACGACGATAAATTTTTATGTGAACAAAAAAAAGATTTATAATATAATATGTGTATGGAAAATAGTTAGGGTTTTCCTTTTGTATATTTTCTTTATGTTAACAACCCAAAGTTCGTAGATTTAGTATATATTGTGTAATCTTCGTAGACTGTATTTAGATCTTATGATATTATCTTATTATCGAAAGTTTATTTTACAAATAAACACTTCTATCTGCTTCCAAAAATTTAATTTGATAATCGTAAATGATAATTAATTTATATGGTTTTAGTCTAATACATAATATTGTAAATTTGTAATCCACATTTTTTGCTTGGTGGTTAGTCGTTTTTTATAAAATCTATATATACATATATTATAAGAATAATTATAATAAATAAGTAACAATAAAAATCAGTTATATTGAAACAACCGTAAACAAAAAAAAATATATCTACTTCAAACATTTATATAGGAGCGATGTCAAGTCTAGGTTCCAAACGAAGTAAATCAGAAGAGATATTCATGGTCTAAAATTTGATCCAGTTGCTTTGGTGAACAGGGCCCTACAACCAAAATAAATATTCCAGAATTTAGAAAATAGCAACAGTTTGTTTAAAAAATAACATAAAAGTTTTGCTAATATACATCTGTTTATAATCTTTTACAGCTTTAATATCTGCATCAAATTCAAGTTGTGAAATCTCCTTAGAGTGGTGGACATATCGAGCACCTAAATTCATAAACAATAATAAAAATTAGTAAATTTAGTACATAGCAAATCTATAGCAAAATTATAACTAAAATTTTAAATTAACTGAAAACCAAGCTTTACATACCATCATTATAGTTTACACGCCAAAACCTAAGCACGGCAATAGTTTCATAGTCACCAGTTGAATACTAGTAATTATGAAGTTGGACTGCCAATTTGCTTGATGATACGCATTTTATTGACGTCCCACTAGAGAAAATAAAATTATAAGATAAGTATTTCAATAGGAATCCATATATATAAATACTTATACTAAAACATAGTATCAAGAAACATTTTCAATTTACTCTATCTCTCTGATACGAAAGTCAATTGTTTCATCGTAATTGTTTCAGCCATGCCCTATACTTTGAAATTCCCCAACATGACAGATTACTCCAATCAAATCTAAAAACAATGAAACCAAAAGAAATAACATTTTAGAGGCAAAAATAGTTTAAATAATATACAAAATCTGAACATCCATATGAAATCATATTATCAATGGTGTACGCTGGAGAATGTAAGAAATCACTAATACTCCAAATGCCATCAAATGATAAAAAAGATCAAACTTATTGTTTCACAATTTGTAATGAGCGTGTTCTCGCTCATGAGCTCTTTTTCCTACTGATAGTGTTTCTAAAATCACTATTGTTGTACATTTGAATAACTTCAAAATTTTCTATATATTTCCAGTCACCGATTTGAAAATGCCACAAGTCTAGAGTTCCAAACAATCTGCTTGGGATGTCTGATTGGATATGATAACCCTACATATGAGAAGTTATGGTCGTCAATTTCTTGTTACTATTTTGAAACAACAAAGAGATTGAAATTATGATAGAATAATCTTACTAGTTCATCACATAAAATCACATGGCATGATTCGGCATGGAGAGAAGAATTTGTGAACCATCTTCTTACAGTTCTCACACGAACTCGCTAGTTAGTTGTTGAGTTATCAACATCTCATAAAAATGAAAAAACTTCCATTTTTTTAAGTTCTGCGAAATATAGTAAACGTTTAAGGAGAAAGATGATTTGAAATTTGTCAAAAGGGCATACATATAAAGAGAAGAGAAAAGGTTATATTTGAAAATCATTAATAGCGGAACAACCGTTTTAATTCCCAATATACAAATATAAAAAAATTAAACATTTATGATTTTATATATAAAGGATTCTAGCATATATAATTTTACAAATAACCATTATTGTAGATTACAAAATCTTAGAATACATTGTATCTCTTTCAAATTAATTAATTTTTTAAAGACTATTTGTATTATGAAATTGGGTTTACTGAATAGATATTTTTGTAAATCATGATAAATACTAAATTTATCTTGAACCAACACACTGATTTAATATTTTTAAATCCGTGTGTAAAATTAAACCTAAAAGTAATCAGAAGTGGATGCTAAGAATGAGGTCATGATGACTTATGGTTTCAAATCAAGTCATAATAAATTTATAGAGCAAGTTGAGAATCCAAAAGGTCTACATAATAAGATCATAGAAAGAGATATTCATGCTTAAAAATATAATCGTTTGAATTTTTTGGCTATAATTGTTTGTCACATTTATATGTAAGAGTTACTTTATTTTAATATAAAAAATTGAAAGACAGTACACAGAAAAGCAAATTTTTAGAAATCTTGAATAACCAAAAAAATTAAAAGAAATTTTATGTCTTAGATAAATGGAAAGGTTATTTATTATAAAATGTGTTCTTATAATATGTGTTCATTTCTGGTAACTTTTTTATTTTCCGTTTACGTAAATCTCGATTTCGTATATTTTCTATTAAAACATTTTCCAAAACTGTTTATAAAATCTCTTAGATTTTTGAATTGTAGTATCACTCTCCATTTTTGTAGTTTTCATATTTTCTAACATGTTGTCTAATTAATTTTTTTCCAAACATGGAACATGAATCGTTAATAATCTTGGTAGATAATCTTTAGAATAGAAACTTTGTTCCTTTTAATTTTTTTTTTCATAATCAATACCTCAAAGTCGACATAACTCTAACATACTTTAGGTTAGTCTTTTACGAAAAAGACATGTAACTAAAAGGATAATAAACTAGAGTAAATTTTATAAACATCAAAACAACCCTCTTTTTATTAAACATATTTTAAGAATAAGACTAAAATAAGAATTGGTGACGATCTTCCAGGCACATCTCTCTGTTTCGCAATGAAAGCTTCAATTGGCTCAAACTGATCTCTCATGTATTCAACTTCAGGTAAGGAGGGTTGAGTAGAATATCAGACAATCCATTTTGCGTCTCTACTTCAATATCTGAAGTATCACCTGGTAAAAAACGATATTTAGTAAACATCTAAAGTTTCTAGTAAGAGAAATATGATACATTTAAAACGATGAAAACTTACCTCCAAAACGGTTTATCTTCCAAAATCTCAAAACCCAGGTAACATCTTCACGTTTAGAAGCATTTAATCTCTTTGTGAAATCATGGGCGTGAGTATCTAAAGCTATACATCTTAACTGGTTACCCCTACAAAATATAAGCCAAAATAAATTACAAATATTATTTGCATATTATACAAAAAACAACAACTCTATAACCTAATAATTGATATTGACGTGAGTCTTTGGTATGAAATTTTCTTTTTTATGTTGAAGGGTTATTAACTTCTACATGCATGGATCATGAACTGCACAATAGACCCATTACATCTGCAAAATATATGAATATGTTACAATAGTAAATAATGAAAAACAAAATTTATACCAACAAACATCTGACATTCATACCAACAACAACATTAGTATGAGCTGCATAATATTGGACTTCTTTGATAGTTAAGAAACCAAAGAAATATTTATCATTATGGAAACTTTTATTTTCTGGATGCTAGATCCAGTACTTATACAGAGAATATATTCAGCATTCGTTGCTCGAAATCTGGAAGAATCATATGCAACCTTGACACATCGTATGTCAATTCACTTCCCTTCTTCTCCCTCTAACTCTTTATAGTCGGAAGAATATTCTGTAGTAAGAACCATTTCCATCTTTGTATCCTACATCAGCAATGATTGAAGTTAGTTTATATATATATATATATATCTAAATATATAGACATCAGAAGTTAATATCCACTACTTATAATGTTTAGAAAACAAATCTTCTGTTTCCACTTACCATTTCATCAGCGCTAACAAAACTCTGGTAGAACTCTTGCCCATGAACATGATACTCATATGCCCTTAGCATTTTAACCTTAAAATGCTAATTATATGTTGATCGGTTAACCTCTGAAAGAATATTGTATCCCTCCATATATTGTTTTTGTTAGATTCGTAAATTTTAAAAATGGTTTTGGATTTTTAGGAGAAGAGAAATGATTTTTTTCCATGAATATAGGAAATTCAAGAGACTATCTAAACTTAAAATACACTTCCTTAAATCAAACCGCCTTGAAAAAACCGCATTCAATATCCTTAGTTTAACGCTATATGCATTGACTAAATGAGTTTATATGTAAAACATTTCGTTCGTTATTATTTTTTCATAAATGATGATAAGAAAGTGATCATATAAACTAAAAGATCATTTATTGCTATTAATTTGTATATACCAAAACACATGCAAATAATAAAGGATTAGATATATCGATAACCGTAAATATCTATTCTAAATAAAAATCAAAACATAATAATGTATGAGTTTCATATCTTGGTTTACCCATTTTATTTAGCATAAAAATGCAATACAAAAATTTATTTATAAAAAAAAAACAGAAAGCAATGGAAGTATTGATAATGATAAAAACAATATAAAATCAAATCCATTTATGTGTATACTTCTCTTTTGCGCTTGCGTTCATTCTTTTCTTATTTTTTCATCTTCCACTCAATCGTATCTCTTATAGGATATGAAATATTTTATTACTGAAAGCAATACACCCCACACGAGTGTGTATGGTTAAGATATGTAGTCCATCATATACAAGAAGATTGTGGTATTTTTATAGGAAAGAAACTCTAGCAATTATGTATGAAGACAATAAAACATGCATCGCACAACTCAAAGACGAATAAATTTAAGGTGATAACACAAAGCACATTCTACCAAAATTCTTCTTCACACACGATCTACAGAAGAACATAGATATACATGTTATACAGATTCGTTCAAGCGATAATTTGGCTGGCTTATTTACCAAGGCGCTACCTACTTCTACTTTCAATAAGTTAGTTCATCATATCGGATTACGCCGTCTCAAATATCTTGACATGTATACTCATGAGGGGGAGTAATTGCGTGTTGCACTCTTTTTTTTTTAACCATGACTTTTTCCATTAGGTTTTCCTGGTAAAGTTTTTAATGAGACAACATCTTTAACGCATTACGAACAATTCCATTATAACGGACATCCAAAGAGAATGTTATGAATAATAAGATAGATGCCCATTATAAGACTTACTACTAAAAGTTTCTAAAATTATTTATATTCTAGATTTTAGTTGGTCACCAAATCTTTGTACTCCTATACAAAGCAACTTTCATTTATTGGAATAAATACGTCAATTCTTCCATCTCTATTCTATTTACAACATATTCATTTCTTTTGATTTATATACAAAAATGTAACTACTTTAATTTCATTCATTTTGTAATAATAAATTCGAATTATTTAATTATTTTAAAATAGAATCAATTAAAAAAATTATTAGATTCTATTATAGCAAAAAATAATATATTTATATTTAAAATAATTATAAATATTATAAACAAATTAGTTATAAATTGGTTTGATATTTTATTTAATATTTTAAATAAAATAATTGCACAGTTTCTTGACTTGTATTCTATTTAATAGTATAGATATAATTTGTAGAGTAAATCATGACGCGTCCATTGGTCGATCCAAGCACGACCCTATAGCCCAAGACTTGTTCATCAATCCTCTGTTTCTGAATTGCTATGATGGAAAGCTCCACACATTCATCCAGAGTACCAAAAGAGGCCAATTTTATGTAGGAATCGTGGCTACAAGGCTTGTTGTGATTTCTGTTGCCTACATAGATAGCTTACACCTCTCACAAGTATCAGATTCAAGGCATATTATCAAGTATTGAAGTCTATGAGATATGACATTTGCAGACAATTTCATTCCTCATAATAAACCAACTCTCACAATAACTGTCCTACACTTCAATTCCTTTGGCTCATAAGCTTTGGCTTACTTGTAACATTCATTCGCTAAGCACACTCAGATTTAGTAGTTTTCAGCTACGGATGTCCAAAGAAAGAGGCGCATAAGAAAAGTGATCAGCGACCAAAGACATATGACTGCAAAAAACAGCAAAGTGACAACTAAACCAACGAGCGCAACTCGTCGCTCTGAAATTTAAACAGTCGTTGTCGCATCTTTCATCATAAACATCAACCTATGAACAAAAGTGGCTGCTCTTGTCACCTGATACAGCCTATACCACCTTCCTTTGCATAAGGAAACAAGACGGTAACATCTCTGCTAAAAGGGTTAATCAAACAAGAAGAATGACACACAGAATCATCAAGACCGAAATTGTAATGGTCTAGGCCCAGCCCATTTAAAAATTCTCTAAATAAAAGAAAGAAAGCCCAAAGCCAAGCCTAAGCCCAACTTCTATTTCTAAAAACCCTAGGATTTTCTTCTCAATTCTCCTATTTAAAGAGCTTCCACCCTTTGAGAAAAGCAAAAGAAGAGGAAGCCGGCAAAGCTCTGCCCATCCCAAGTCGCAGCCACCATCTCAAGATATTAGATCTGTAGCTCCTCCATCGTTTGATGTCGAAGGTAATCCCAAATCCCCTTTTTTAGATCTAATTTCTTTCAACCCGAGATCTAAAACCTCCATATCTTCTTATCCATGATAAATCTGGAAAATCTGAGACCACCATCGCATTCCTCTCGACGAGACGAAGCCCACGGGACCAGCCACGCCTCCGGCAACCACCGGACGCGCCCGTACGCGCCATAGAAAGATCCATGAGTGGATCTGACGCGCCGCCGCCGTCCGCAGTCACGCGCCGGAGCTCCGCCGCCGCCGAGTCAACTCAGACAACGACCGAGTTAACTTGGTTGACCGGGTCGGGTTGACCGTTGACCGGGTCGGATTGACCGTTGACTGGGTCATGTTGACTGTTGACCGGGTCGGTTAGGTTGACCGGTTCGGTTTAATTCGGTTTTCCAATTTCAATTTCGGTTTGGTCTAATTTTAAATTAATTTCCGGTTTGTGTCGGTTAGATGGGTTGAAGTGGTTATTTTGAATTGATCATAACTAGCTCATCTTAAGCCTGATTTGAGCGAAACAAAAGCATGTCTCACTCGATTTTTCGTCCTCTTTCCAGATCAGACGTCCGTTCGGGCTGATGAAGTTCGTAAATTACCGTTTCGCCCTTCTTTGTCCAAGGTAAGGACTGGTTGTGATCTCCCTTGCTTTATTCAATTTCGGGCGTGAGTCCTTTGTTAATGCCGTCTTTCCTAGGTAGCGTAGGATAGTTGAGTACTCGATGTGATTGATTGTGAAACGTAGAATGGTAGGTTGTCGCTTAAACCGAAAAAGTTGCTTGTGCTTGATGGATATGTATGAATTATAACTGTGGTAGGGCACTAGAAAGGGTGTTGTGTGGCGGCACGCGTATAACGAGTTTTGGTACGCGTCCCTTGTATCGTCGGAAGGGGGTTTTGGCGAGCCCTCCAAGAAGGATAAAGAAGGATTAAGAAGGATTGCATGGGCCTACGGGTTGAAGGAAGGTGTCCATGAGTGTGAAAGCACGAATGGATGTTAGTATTGCGTGGTGAAGCCTTCGGGCCTGATTGCAAGGTGTTATTAGCTTAGGACTTGTGTTTTGTAGTTGTGTAGTGTAAGCCGGGATCGCGGGTTCCTTAAATCTGCCCTCACTGGGTAATCGTGTTTTGAAACAATGACTCAGTCCTCTTCCTTTCCCTGTCTAACGACCGTCCCCCCACTCCCGTCCCGGGGCTTCAGGTCCGGATGCGGGATCGATCGATCGTGTGACGTCATTGGTGGATTTGAATACAAAGGAAGCGTCGAGTTCCTGGGACAAGTTGCGAAGGTGTCCCGGTTGAACCAAATCCAGTTCAACGGACGCCCTAGTACTGCATCTCCGGTTCGCCGGGAGACGGGTGTTACAATTTGGGTATTAGAGTCTAGGTTAAGATATCCCAGTTTCGTCCTGGGAGATCAGCT
Organism: Orychophragmus violaceus; assembly: GCA_030180135.1. Lineage (NCBI taxonomy): Eukaryota > Viridiplantae > Streptophyta > Magnoliopsida > Brassicales > Brassicaceae > Orychophragmus > Orychophragmus violaceus. Next base: position 69,714,549 of record CM058229.1, on the reverse strand, counting down.
TTCGTTGTTTTCTAAAAAACTTGTTTCAAATCTTTTTTCCAAAGTGTTTGCGAAAATTTTATAAAATTGTTACTTTGCGAAAGGATCACCAAATATATCATAGATTGTTCTCCACGCCGGTCCTAGTCTAGATAGAATTTCTCCTTGCAGGTTGGAGTCAATGTCTTCAAACCTTAGTGGTACTATTGCCATAAGATGTGTGATGGGATGTATGTCGTGATGTGTGCCGTTGAGGTGTATGTTGGGATGTATGTTGGGTGTGCGCCTACAGGGCAGTCGGTACCAATGAGATGTGTGTTGGGGGTCATCGTCTGTTCAGAGTATTGTTCAACCAAGCGTGCTAAGGCGATAAGGATGTGGAGATGACCAAGCGAGAGGCTAATGCGGAAGTGTTGCTAGAGGCGTTGTAGAAACTGCAAGGAGTGCTACAGGAGCTGCAAGAGGTCGATGGAAAGACCGGATTGAAAGGAGTGCTACAACAGCTACAACAGGTCGATGGAAAGACCGGATTGCAAGAAGGCCATTTGGAAGTGGCGGTGTTCCGACTGGATTAAGCGTCAGAAGTTGCTTGAGTTGCTTGGATCACAAGGAGCAGCAGGAAACTGTCCAAACCTATTCAAAGTATGGAATCTTGGAATCGGTTTGTGACATCAACTTTAATGAGTTATGGACGGCTCGTTGAAGATTGATCAAGCTGGAAGCTGGAGAAGATATTTGTGGTATGGCGGGCTCGAGATTCAACGGTAAGACCGGAAAGGAAACGGTCTGCCCTGGAGTTCTTTGGGGATTACTGGAGCAGGTAATGGAGTTCCTTAAGATGGAAAGAAGATCGCAGAAACACTTTGGGAAGTGGCGTTGTGGCATTTGGAATTGCCTGGCAAGCCGGACTTTGGTAATTGCAAGCTCAAGTGGACAAAACTGGTTATTGGAAATGGAAATCCAACGGAAGAGTGTTAGGAAAACACTATGGAGGATTGGCAAAAAGCTGCAAGGATTAGCAAAGGAGGGCAAGCTTAATGGGGAAGAAAACCCAAAGTATTGTGTTTGGAAAGCACTACATCTGGATCACAAGGTAGGAAACCTTGAGCTGGAAGTCAGTTTGGAAACCGGTCTGGGAATTAGAGTGTGCAGCGGAAGCGTGGTAAGTCATTCCCCACAAGTCAGACTGGAAGGTGGTTTGGAAATCAGATGCGCAGCGGAAGCATGGTGGGTCGTTCCGCACAAGTCAGTTAGACATAATGGATATGGTTAACCTCATCGTTCACCAAGGAAAATCAAGGATGACGGTTTGTGCGACAATCAAAACCATAGTGCACGGTAATGAAAAACCGTCGAAGAGAATCCATTTAGAAGTGGATGATGCACTATGGCACGTCAATGGAACCCGTTGAGGAGAACTGGTTTGAAGCAGAACATCTTATTCAAGTTTTAGAACCACTCGAAGGATGAGTGTCGTTTCTAACTGCTGGAAACCGACCCTAATGGACATGGGCGGTAGCGTGAGGCGTTTGCATTGCATTCTGGGAGCTGCTGATGGATGGGTACCAAGGAGAAGGACACTTTAGGACATGGTTTGGAATAAGGGGGGGGGGGAGAGAAGCAGTCTTCAGGAATCAAGGACAAGATCTTTTCAAGCGGGCAAGCGATCAAGTTCAATTTCGGCTCAGCGAAGTTTGTGGAGTGCTGCTGGTAAGGAGTTGCAGTGGAGATCCCTCGTCACAAAATTCAGGACGAATTCTATTAAGGAAGGAGAATTTGTAATGGCACTGGCTCAGCCCATTTAAAACATTTCTAAATAAAAGAAAGAAAGCTCAAATCCAAGACCAAGCCCACCTTCTATTTCTAAAAATCCTAGGGCTTCCTTCTCAATTCCCCTATTTAAAGAGCCTCCAACCTTTGAGAAAAGCATAAGAAGAGGAAGCCGGCGAAGCTCTGCCCATCCTGCGTCGCAGCCACCACCTCCAGAGATCAAATCTGTAGCTCCTCCATCGTTTGATGCAAAAGGTAATCCCAAATCCCTTTTTCAGATTTGATTTCTTGCAACCTGAGATCTAAAACCTCCATATCTTCTTATCCGTGATGAATCCAGGAAATCTGAGACCACCATCGCGTTCCGCTCGACGAGACGAAGCCAAAGGGACCAGCCACACCTCCAGAAACCACCGAACGCGCCCGCACGCGCTATAGAAAGATCTGTGAGTGGATCTGACGCGCCGCCGCCGTTCGTCCACGTGTCGCCGCCGCCGTTCGTCCACGTGTCGCCGCCGTCCGCCGTCACGCGCCGCTGTCATTCGCCGGAGCTCCGCCGCCGCCGAGTCAACTCGGTCGGCGATCGAGTCAACTCGGTTGACCGGTTCGGGTTGACCGTTGACCGAGTTGGGTTGACCGTTGACCGGGTCAGTTAAGTTGAACGGTTCGGTTTAATTCGGTTTTCCAATTTCAATTTCATTTTCGGTTTGGTCCAATTTCAAATTAATTTTTGTTTGAGTCGGTTAGGTGGGTTGAAGTGGTTATTTTCAATTGATCATAACTAGCTCATCTTAAGCCTGATTTCAGCGAAACGAAAGCCTATCTCACTCGATTTTTCGTCCCCTTTCCAGATCCGATGTCCGTTTGGGCTGATGAAGTTCCTAAATTACCGTTTTACCCTTATTTGGCCAAGGTGAAGACCGGTTGTGATCTCCCTTGCTATATTCAATTCCGGGCGTGAGTCCTTTGTTAATATTGTTTTTCCTAGGTAGCGTAGGATAGTTGAGTACTCGATGTGATTGATGGTTATCGCTTAAACCGAAAACGTTGTTTGTGCTTATTAGATATGTATGAATTAGAACTGTGGTAGGGCCTCTAAAGGGTGTTGTGTGGCGGCACGCGTATAACGAGTTTTGGTATGCGTCCCTTGTATCGTCGGAAGGGGGTTTTGGCGAGCCCTCCAAGAAGGATTAAGAAGGATTGTATGGGCCTACAGGCTGAAGGTGTCCATGAGTGTGAAAGCACGAGTGGACGTTAGTATTGTATGGTGAAGCCTTCGGGCCTGATTGAAAGGTGTTATTAGCTTATGACTTGTGTTTCGTAGTTGTGTAGTGTAAGCCGGGATCGCGGGTTCCTTAAATCCGCCCTCACTGGGTAATTATGTTTTGAAACAATTACTGAGTCCTCTTCCCTTTCCCTTTCTCCGTTTTCTTGTAGGTTCGAATGCGGGATCGATCGATCGTGTGACGTTATTGGTGGATTTGAATAGGAAGGAAGCACCGGGTTCCTGGAAAAGTGTCTCGATTGGATCGAATCCGGTTCAACGGGCGCCGTAATATCGCGTTTCCAGTTCGCCGGAAGACGGGTGTTACAAAAATGGTTTATAACTTCAAAGACTATCGGAGAAATGAGAAACTTGGTATAAGGTTTAAAGAATCGATTTTGATGGTTCATTTTACTTAAACCCATAAGCTTTACTGCCGAACAAATTATATTTCTTTATCTTTTATTCAATATTTCAAATGATTAGTACTCATTTTGATCTTACTTAAATCCGATTTGGTCACTAACGTTTTATTTTTTGAACTTTGGACGCTACAGTTTACATCAATTTGGTCTCTTGTGTTGGAGAAGATAATTAATTTGTATGGAAACTGCTAATAAAAAGGTCGAGTGATTTTTATGAAAGTGTTAAAGTTAGAAAAATGAGCATATTGTATTTTTGATTTAGAAGGCAAAACAACCGAAGCTTGAATAAATAATGAAAAGAGAGGAGGCTCAGCTATGTAACCTTTGGAAACTTTAGCATCATTCTACTACCACACATACACCACTTTAACTAAAAGAGGTGGTAGCAGCCGTAAGTCCGGCCTTTTTTTCATCATCGCCACCGTATTTATTTTTTTCAATTAAATTCCTCTATAAAAATTGCTGATTTACAAAAAAAAACGAAAACCTACAAATTAATCTCAAAATTGCAAATCGCAGAAGACAAAGACTTATGTAATTGGGACTTAAAAGTTGAAAATCTGAGAAACAAAAAAAAAACGATAAAACGAAAATCAGATCGAGACGACGATTTGACAAAACTTAGAAGCGAGACGTGAAATAAACCATAATTATCTTGGGGAGTTAAACCCTGAGAAACAAAAATCTGAGAACGAAAATCAGATGGAGACGACGATTTGACAAAACTTAGAAGCGAGAGTGGAAAAAAACCCTAATTATCTTGGTGGGTTGTAGGTTGGGCTATATATGTAATCGGGACGGTCTCTAACCCAATTAATGGGCCTAAAGAAATTAAAAGTTAATATGAGCCCAACTTTTAATGTGTCAACACGGAAATAGATAGATAAGTAGCAAACCCAGAGTCCGGTTTATCTCATATTGTCCACATTCTTCTTCCTTCCTCTGGCCAAAAGGCTACGTTTATCATTTTCCTTTCCGAAAAAAGAGAAGGAAAAGGAGCTTCTTCGGTGGATACCTCTTGGTCCTGTAATCCTGTTTAGTCCCACCCACTCGGAGGTTAATCATGGACGCCGTCACAGCGAGTTTGTCTCAGTCCCCCGTCTTACTCCCTCGAACCTCCAAAATCTTCTCTGGGTCGATTTTCATGACGGAAAGCTCCCCTGAGTTCATGCGATTCGGCTCCGGCCCTCAATTTCGCCATAGAGTATGTACCTAATCAATAAATATTTGATTCAGTTTACCCAGATTCTTGAACAATTTTGATATCTCTAGTTTTTAAAATTTGTGCTGAATCTCATAATAAGTTAGCTCCTGATAGGATTCGAATTTTCATGTCAAAAACGGAACATTTTATTTCTTCATGGAAATTGCCTCATAATCTAATCCTTTGTCTCTGCTTGCAGCACAGCTCTTCTCTTCAATTCTCGAGACCATTGCAAAGCCGAACAATTTCTCTTCAATCTCGGAGAAGCTTTGTGTTGAAATTTTCAGCTTCTGATGATGTATCCGACTCAATCGCGCCACTTCAGTTGAAGTCTCCGGTGGGGCAGTTCCTGTCGCAGATACTCGTGAGCCATCCCCATCTTGTGCCAGCAGCTTGAACAGCTTCAAACCGATCGAGACACTGAGGAACAGATCAAAGATGCATCCTTTGTTCCTGGAACATACATTGTTCTCTACAGGTTTGTCTATTGCCTATCTTATTACCATTCAGATGCTATTTAAGTTTTGATTTTGAAATTAGATTGTTTCTTGGGTGTTTAGGAGAAAGAGAGACGAAGGGCGTTGGAAGAGATTTTATATGCATTAGTGGTTCAGAAGTTCATGGACGCTAATGTCTCACTTGTACCATCGGTAAGCTCATCATCTACAGATCCATCTGGTCGAGTTGATACTTGGCCGACCCAAGATGGGGAACTTGAGCAACTTCATTCCCCTCAGGTTTATGAGATGATTCAGAATCATCTTTCCATCATTCTCAAAAACCGCGTTGGTGATCTGACAGCTGTAGCACAGATAAGCAAGCTCGGAGTTGGACAAGTGTATGGGTATTTCCTGAAGCGTATCGACCAAAGGTTTCAGCTTGAGAAGACAATGAAGATTCTTCCAGGTGGGTCAGATGAAGCTGAGACTAGCATTGAGCAAGCAGGCAGAGAATCAGAGAGAAGCTTGTATGAAGAAGCAGAAGAGACTTATCAGGCTGTATCCTCAAACCAAGATGGAGGGATCAACGCGAAATCAAACAATCCAGGTTAAAAACACACGTCATGTCCTTTGACGGAGAAACCCTTCAGAGATACGCTACAATAAGATCAAGAGAAGCGGTTGGGATAATAGAGAAGCATACAGAGGCGTTGTTTGGGAGACCAGAGATTGTGATAACGCCGCAAGGTACAATTGATTTGTCCAAGGACGAACACATAAAGATGAGCTTCAAGGGACTGAAGAGGCTTGTGTTGGAGGCTGTGGCGTTTGGAGAGTCATGTAGATTCAAGGTATCACTTCGTAATGAACTAAAATGGTTTGTGGTTTGGTGATGATGGCAACTGATGACCAACTAATATTTGTTGCTCTCTGAGAATTGAGATTAATCAATTGGTTAGGTAATTCATTGGCGATGAGTTTGTGTCATGATCTTATTTTCGTTTGCTGTTCTGTTACTACATCTTGCATTGAAGTTATATAGTATTAGCACTTGACCTTGAACCGGATACCGTTTGTTAATTATAAAGATAAACAAATAAATTGCCTATGTATGAAACCAAATATTTTGTAAGAACCTTAAAAATAATCTCTTTATAGATGGTTGAGACAAAAAAAAAAAAAAAAAAAAAAAAAAGATGATATCATGATAGCAATGGACAACATAGTCCAAAGTCAGAAGACAAAAAGGATCCCTAAGTAAAATCTACAAAATTGTACTATCGATCAAGCATTGATCTTCACATGGCAACTTAAAACGACACAATGGACAAACGTGACTTGTCTCAAACCACTCTAGAATACACTCATCGTCAAATTAATGTCCACAAGGTAAAATCACAAGTTTTGCTCCATTGCTAAACTCTTCCATACAAATTGTGCACTCTTCCAAGCTAGTTTTCTTCTTCTTCTTGTATATTTTTCTGGTGAGGGATTTGACCACCATTTTGCTAGCAGGTCGAATCGGGGTGTTATTACTGGTCTCATCGAAAGAGACTTGGATGGCTTCTTCAATTTGAGACTGGGAGTCATCATCATCATCATCGAGATCATAATCATGAAAAAAATCCAACTGAACCTCCAAAGCACATCCAGGAGAATACTCACTAGTACTTGCGGAACAAGTTAAACCAACAAAATAAATTCGGTACAAAGAATGGAGAATTAGACTCCCTCTCTCTTTTTCCTGAATTAGTGAATCAAAATTGGAATTATTTCTCGTTTTTCTTATATTTTTTTTGGGTAAATCGCATTAATAGCACAAAAAACATGACTTGTCAAAAATATAGCACCAAGGAAGAAAAATCATAAAAATAGCACAAAAATATGTTTTGTCACTAAATTAGCCCTAACCCTAAATCTTAAATATTAAACCCTAAACCCTAAATACTAAACCCTAACCTTGAATAATAAACCCTAAACCCTAAATACTAAACCCCAAACCCTAAATAATAAACCCTAAACCCTAAATAATTAACTCTAAACCCTAAATTATATAATGCTATAAAAGTCTTTGTAATTAAAATAATGTTAAAAATATAAATTATTTTTCTTGGTACTATATTTATGATAAGGTATGTTTTTTGTGCTATTTTATGATTTTTTTCTATTTTTTTTTTGTGTGGCAATTTTAGTACTTTTTCCCATCAAACCAAATGATATATAACCATTTCCAGGTTTATTATTGCCCCAACAATTTCCAGTTTTGTTTACTGATATATAACCATTTCCATTTTTTTGTTTTACCAACATATAACAAGTTCCTTTTTAATATATATAATTTATTAACCAACAAAATAAATTCGTTACAAATAATGGAGAATTAGACTCTCTTTTTTTTTTTTTTTTTCCTGAACTAGTGAATCAAAGTTGGATTTATTTCTCGTTTTTCTTATAATTTTTTGTGTGGCAATTTTAGGACTTTCCCATGAAACCAAATGATATAACAAACTGTTTTCTTCAGGTTTAGTGGTAATGTGTCAATGGATGTAAGAAAGAAAATGCAATGAAGACTTTACTTATATGATTTTGAGGGACCAACTCTATATACTCGTAGTCGAGATTACTCTTCTTTGTGTCTCTTTTCTGCTACTTCCAAAAAGCTCCACTTTTATTATAAATACAACATTCACTATTCATTATCGTTAACTTGTAATTTACTAGGTTCTAAGTTATTCTCTATAAAGTTTCGAACCCAAATAATTTTTGAAAAATTCGTCAATCGACGACCTTCCATCTCACTATTCATATTCATTATTTGGCCGCGGCCTAATTATTTTATTTTATTTTGCGTTTTCCAACAATTTTTTGATAACAAAATTGTGAGGAATATTAATCTTCCAACAACTTAGAATTTATTGCTAATTTCCAACGTTATAATATTTGTTAGAAAATACCAATGATATTCTTACTAATTATATGACGTAGTTGTCATAACTAAAATCATCAGAAATTTGCAATGAATTTCCAACAAATAAAGCATCATACAAAATTTTATGGGATATTTATTAGAAATTTTCAACAAATAGGATTGTTGAAAACATCTAATGAAAATATTACATGTTTTCTTGTAGTCTTAATACAAAGAGTTTCCAATCTCATTTTTATCTTATTTACTTTTTCGCTCAGATCTTTTTGACCTCAACTCCGACTCTCTCAGACTTAGTCGAAATCCTGCAACAACACCATATTGCTATTTGATAAAAGCTAGAGGTATGTTTTACGGTGATATAAGCGCATCACATGAAAAGATTCAACCTTGAGAGAGTAATATGAATATCTATACAACTTCCTTAAACAACAAGTGATGAACCTCTCAGCCTACTATTTGAATTTCATAAACATATAATTCAGATATAGAATCAAAGACTAAGGTAGAAAGTTTGGTGATAAGTTAAACATTCCCCACTCGGTACTTACAGATTTCTCGTAGCAATCCCACATTGTGGCAATGCATACCTCATATGAGGAAGAGATCATATGTTCATTCTTCCAATAAATATTTGGAACCGAGTAGCAAACTGAACAAAATAAGCAACACACAAAGATAATCAAATTCACATGATCGATTGAGAAAGAGATATAGATGGTGGTCACACACCGAGGAGCTGAAATCCGGCGAAGGCGACAATGGAAGCAACATGTTGGAGAATGAGAGAGACAATTGACACAACACATTTCTTCACAAGCACGAGGTAAGGAAGAGTCAAGATGACGACGATTACAACTTCGGCGGCCACCACATACAACATAATCAGCCATCGCAAAGCTATTTTATCTTCTTATAGATCTCTTTTATGTATTTTCGTGGGAAAACGGCCAATTCATACCCTAATAATGAACAGTGATACTGATTAGTACCAAGATAATTTTGGTGTGCTAATCCATTCTTGAACTCATTAAAATTGAATTTACATATCTGAATAATGTTTTAATGGTGTAAATATGCATTGACCACATATTTATTAGTCAACCCTGTTAAAATTTTAACGGATGGTGAGTTAGCTGCGAGGTGAGATACGACATCGTTTTGGATTACAATTTTGGTGTAAAAATAAATAAAACGGTGTCACTTTTGGCTGAGATAATTAAAGAAAATAGTGGTTTAATGGCCGAGAATAATTAAAAATACAAGTGCAAATATATACTTTATATGTTTCATGAACTAGGTTTATTTAATTAAGATAAAAGATTCACCTGTTGATTGAAGATGATGGTGGAAGAAAAGGAGATTGATAGTTTGGAGATGGAGGTGGGTTATCAGATCGTTTGGCGGAGCTGTTAGTGTTTATGAATCCGCCAGAGGAGAAAGATGAGGGGTTTAGTTGATGTTGGCGGCGGTGGAGAATCGTTTGCGTATGTGGTTGAAATTAGAAGCTTGAGGTAGAATCGAAGGTAGTGGCGGTTCTGGGTCAGAGTGGCGGTTCTGGGTCAGAGTAAGCCAGCCGATGGGAAAGGAATGGATGTAGAATCAGCCGGTGAAGGAGTAGATTTATCCGATGGAGAATCCGGTGGAGGAGATGAATGAGCTTCAAAGCTTTTCTCAATCATTCAATTTCGTTGTAGACAAAGAAAGAAAGCAAGAGGAAGATATATCGAAATTAATTGAACCACACCATTTACTTGAAGATCTGTTTTTTTTTGTTACTGGGTTGTTGACTCAAAATTTCTTCTTCACATGAGTTGGTGAATCAATATGACTTTTTTTATTTTTAATTGAGATTGGGTGATACAGTATATGAGTAGAAGGGAGTACTTGGACACTTGAATGGATGCGATACATAGATTAAATGAAGGATTGAGATCAAATCAGAGCTAAAATGATGTTAAATAGAAATGTCGAACATTAATTCATTCATTCTGAAAAGTTGTTAAAGTTTGTTACATTTCTTCATCTTGTTCTCTGTAAATCGTCACTGAGTTCATTCAATACACAGATCTTTCTTCATTCTAGATTTGGTTAAGGTGAGCTGAGATTTCTTGTTTTAGGAACATTAAGTCTCTGGGTATACAACCTAACTGTTTTAATAAATTTCAATTACGGGTATGCATTCCTATGATTCTACGGTTTTATAATTACAGAATCTATATGATTCTAACATTAATGCAACACACAATAGTTTAGCCAACTCACAGTGCTTTACGAATGACGGATGTGACCCGAGAAAGGTTAGCGGAACTCCGAGAACCACGAACCTCTGAACCTGACGAACCCTGACACAATTCTGAACCGTTGACCAAAGTTTACCCGAGCGTTGACCACAATTGACCCGAGCATTGAACAACTTTGACAGTTGACCCGCAGAGTGGACCATTGACCAAGACTGGCCCGTTGACTGACCGGATGACTGATCCCTCCGGTGTTGACCATGACCGACCGATGTTAACTCCGACGACTTTTCCAGCGTTGACCAGGTTGATTCCGGCGGTTTTTATCCGGTCAACGCTCCGCCATACTTCCGACAACTAAAAGATGAGACCGACGAGAAGACGACAAGGCTAAGAGTGGCTCTAACGAAGCTTCGGCGTGATTCTGGTGACTTCCCCGACGGTCCGACGAGATTTCAAGCAAGTGTTTAAAGTCTAATTATGTGTTTAGGGACTTTTATAATGTTTATATATTTTTAGTGGTTAATTAGGGATTTTAGGTATTTAATTAAGGGATTTGGGGTATTTTAGTGATTTCTTGAGAAATAAGTTATATTGGGAAGGTGGTGATGAAGGTCTTACGATGGGGAATGGGAGGGGTGAAGAGGTGAGTGTGATTTTTTTGATGTATCCCTAAGTCCCGTTTTATAGGTGGAAACTTGTCTTCACGCAACACCCCATGTTGACACTTGGATTGTTAGGTGTTAATATGGTGGAATTCCTAGCAGTTCCTAATCCGATTAGGCAACCCTAAGTCTGAATTCCGAGCCTAGGATCTCAGGGTTTAAGTAATTGAATCATGGATACCTTGTTCTGGCAGCGGAAGATGAATCAGGTAAGGCAAGATCAGGAGCGATTCAGATGCCTCACCTCTATCGTAGTCCACACACACACAACATGGAAAGTCGGGATGCTAGTGCCGGATCTGGGAATCGAAGAGAGAGTTTTTCTGTTTTCTCTAATCAAGAAAACTGACGGCCTCCTGTTCAGGTCGACCATATAAGCCTATATATATGACCTGTTATGACTAAACCATTTTTCATGTTTAACCGAAAAAGTCTAAGTCATAAACCGAAACGTCAGTCTCAGAATCAACTATGTGTCGATCGATACACCAACTGTGTCGATCGACACACCTCTCTTTAATCGATATTGATATGTATCCAATACACATCATCTTGATCATCACCATGATGATCATTCCCATATAAAAGCTTCCAGATTGCTTAGGTGTGTGACCCTATAGGATCATATGACACTGGCAGTAAGTCTACAACTTACAGACTGCAAGAGGCTTCTAGCAAAACATTGCAACCGCCCAGTATCATACAACATGTCTGATCTCGACACACGACTATCGTTAGAGTAAGTACAATGTGATTTCAGGACATAATCCCAACAATCTCCCACTTGTACTGGAATCACCTATTCCTATAATCCCTTCGTATCTATATCTCGATATGGCATAAGGCAAGAGACTGTGACATCCTTATTGTTGGGAATGTCCTGAAATCTACTATACTATCTCTAGAAAGTATGATAAATGTCGAGATCAGACATAAGTCATAAATACTGGGTGATCATGATGACTTGCTAGAGCCCGCTCATGATCTATAAGTTTAGGACTTATTACCAGTATTGTATGATCCCGAAGGGTCACACACCATAGCTAACGGGAAAGTTAAGATGGAATTAATACGGTAAGATGCTAAGGCATTTACTGTATTTGTACAGAGAGTTGGGCAGACAACAAATGGGCTTTTGTCTGATTTGTGTCTTGGGCCCAAAAGTCTAATGGACCATTAGTTTAATTAATTAAACTTGGGCCCATTAGTGAATTAATAAGATTGCAACAAGGGTTTTAGAAACCCTAAGCGATAGTTGGCGATTTGGAGGAGATACGGCCGCGGCTCAATTCTCTCTCGAACCCTCTCTCTCTGTTGTTCTTCCATCCGGTCTAGCAGCCATTCCCTGCTTGTAAGAGTGTGGATACCAAGGAGGAACAGGTAATCATCTGTTCGTTGATCTCGTCATTACCACCATTCCGCTGCAAAAGGTAATGTCCAGGTTTGTTTTATGATTCAGTTACAAGAACCTAGATCTGTTTAAGATTATGTGCTAGGTTGCAATTTGGGAATTGAACCATGGAAAAACACTATAATCCTTCAGTGGTATCAGAGCATAGGTTCATTAGATTCTTGTAATTTGGATCATAATGAATGTTTAATGGTTTAAAGAATCAAAAAAAATTGATTAGAAAACATTAAACTCTAAATCGGCTCTTGCACATGATCTCGGATCATTGTGTTGTTGGATTGCAATCGATTTCTTGCATCGCAAGAAAGAGATCTCTAATCGGGTTCCATATTGTTCTCGACAAGGGTTCATGGGTCGATGTTGATCGATCGGCATATTGATCATGTATGATCGATTGTGAGCCGTGAGGATCATTCGGCCGTGTAATGTCTTGTATCGACTTAGCGCACATGTGATCGATGGCCTTCGATCGCTTATCGCCGAGAGTCGATCATGTCATGTGGTCGATCGGCTGATCATGTGTATTTGATCGTGTGATCGATTGGCTCGTGTATGGATTGCGTGAGTCGGCAAGTGATCGTGTTGATGTATCGATCATTGATCGCTTGTGCCGCTTGTACCGCAAGGCCATGATTCGATCGAGATGTGGAGCATGGGCCGCTTGATCGTGATGGCCGAGATCGATCACTTGATCGTGAGGCAAGGGACGATCATGCGTGATGCCGTGGCCGTGTAACGGATCATGCGTTAATGGGCTGAGTTGGATCATGTCGATCGTTTGGCCCGTTAAATCTTTACGTCCCGCGAATAGTCAATCGGTTAAACCGAGCTTCGCGGTTCGTTGCCCAAACCACACCGATTTAACCGGTCCATTTAATTGGCGGTTAATCGTGTGTTTAAAGCCTTAAACCGCAAGTTAGGTCAAATTGGCTAAAACACTAGGTGTTTCTTCCCGGTTTTGGACTTAACTGGACCGATCCTATTTAATTGGTGGTTCAAGCGGTTAACCCAAATCGCGGTTTGCTGGAAATTATTTAATACATGGTATTATTTAATTTCTGGTTAAACCGGATTGAAATTCAAAATTGAATTTTAACCTAAACCGAAGGCTGGTCTAAGTTTGATTTGGTTGGACCAAATAATTTAGAGCTGGTCTGGTTTAGTAAATAATCGATGGTTTTGATAGTTAATTTGGTCTAGGACCAGAATTAATAAACCAACTCGGTTATGTCAAATTATTGGGCCAACTGGAATTCTATGGTCTTGGGCCAAGAATTGGGCCTATAATTTGTGACCCAATCCGAAAATATTTATAAAATATTAAATTAGAAATTTCTATTTTTAGTATGTTACTAAATTTAGAAAGTTTCTAAAATAAGTAAGTTTCCCAAAATAGTAATCTTCTATTTTTGGAAATAAAACTGAAAATCCTCAAAAACAATATCAAGCTTGGATGTCTTTCCAATCTTGTCAGCTACTTGACGCTTATTCGATTACAGATATGGCTTACAGTGTGAGGTGTCTGTTCTCGCGTAAGTAAAGTAGTATATAGTCACTAATTTCATTGGGAGTCCCAGACTTTAGTGATTATTTGGCTGTAAGAGATTGGTTTCCTTGACTGGGCCATCGGGAGTCCCAGACCTTGAGACATCTGGTGTATTGGGCCTTGAGCCCAATTCACAACCGAGAGTTATATGAGGTTATAACTAGCTGTGTGTATGCTTACCAAGTAAAGCTAATTCCGGGTGACGGCCAGTGGCCCACTTTGGATTTAGCTGAACATGGGTCTCGGAATCATTGCATTCTTATGAGGTTAAACAAAGAAATTTTGAATGCAATGCGAGTTTTCTTATAAGTTATTAAGATTACTCTTTTATGAACTAAATAACTAAAACTTTTTATCTCTAAATTTCAGCTATGACGAGCACAAACAATCAAAACACTTTCTCGATCCGGTCTGTCCTTGAGATGGACAAACTGAACGGATCAAATTTCTTGACTTGGTCGCGGAACCTGAGGCTAGTCCTCAGGCATGAGAGAAAGGACTATGTCCTTGAGAAAGCTCTCCCCGAGAGGATCGGTCCCAAGGCCTCTCATGCAGTACGCAATGCTTGGAATAAGCATTATGATGATGCGGTAGATGTGCGTGGTCTGATATTGGCTACCATGGATTCAGATTTGCTGAAGCAATATGAGAACATGGAGTCGCCAATAGAGATGATCAGCAGCCTGAAATTGAAATTTCAGGAGCAGGTAAGAGTGGAGAGATACCAGTTGGTTAAATCTCTCACTAGCTGCAAGCTACCGAATGATCATCCAGTAAGTCCTCATATCAGTAAAATGATGGGTTACATTGATAACCTGAGGAAACTGGATTATCCAGTTAGCCAAGAATTGGCAACTGAGATCATTCTGCAGTCACTGCCGTCAAGCTATGATAAGTTCAGAAGGAACTATATCAAGAAAGGCTTAACGAAGACGCTGACTGAACTGCATGATATGCTCAAGACAGTTGAGCCAAAGCTACTGTAAAGAGACTGGGCATTGGAAGAGAAATTGCATTAAATTCATGGAAGATTATGAGGAGTTAAAGTTGATGTATGAGACTACTTCCTCAGGTATTCATGTTATTACTTCAAGTTATACCTTATAGGTATTGGATACTGGTTGTGGCACTGATATTTGTTATAATATGCAGAGCCTAGGCAACAGTAGAACTTTGAAGGAAGGGCAAGTGAAACTGCGTGTCTGGAAGGAGCTTGGGATGCTGCCTCAGCCGTAGGGTTTTCACTTATAGATCCCTTTGAGGCTTGGTTTTGTATTAAGTAATTGCTACAATGTACCTGCTTTATGCAGAGTTGTTTTTCATTTTCTTGTAAGAATTTGAATGTTTTTCATTTTGATAAAGACAAGTTTTTGTTCTTTTGATCTTAATGAAATGTTAATTGTAGCACCCTATTCAAGGAATGGGTTTTATATCTTAAACCAAAAAGTGCCTAAATGTAACATAAATACCGAATTGGTTTAAATGTGATGAATTAAACCTGATTTTTCTTGGCATAAATGTTTTGGTCAAATAGAGTAAGTCGGATTCAGAAACCCCATAGTTATGGACTTTTGGGCTCATTTGAATGGATATCTTATGAGACTTGAATTCTGCTTACTGGACCAAAAGAAAAGGGCCCATCTTAGCCGAGCTAGAGAAAGGCCCAAAGGCTTATTAGACATTGAACATACTCAAGTATGTGGTCCGATGAGCAGTAATGCCAGAGAAAATTTCCTGTACTTCATTGTCTCTACTGATTGCTTCCGTGAGTATGACTGTGTTCATTTGATGAGACACAAGTCGGAATTCTTTGATATGATCGAAAGAGTTCCAAAATGAGGTATAGAATCTGAGTGACAAAAGTATTGAGACTCTGGATTAGATCACGAGTGAGAATACTTAAGTCATTGATGGTGTGATCATCTGAATGAGTGTGAAGTCGTTTCACAGCTCATTTCTCCTGAAAACCTGGAGGTGTTTCTGTGAGAAAGAATCAGATCTTATTAGAAATGATTAAAGATGAGTCACACGAATCTTCCATGATATTCTTTAAGAATAACGCTCTAGAAATATCTAAGTTTACGCTGAAATAGTTCCACCAATATCAGTTGAAAGACACCACGTAAATGTGGATTGGAATCGATTCAAATTCGTCTTTACTGAGTATTTGTAGTTGTGCTACTTCACTGGTTGTCCTAGGGAAACCAAGGCTTGTTACTTTTACGTCCATTCTGTTTTCTAAGAAGGGAAGTTACTTTCCAAGAAGAACAGTGGGAGTAAAAGTATAACTTGAAGAAATTCGAGAAATACAGGAGGCTGCTCAACCTGTTGAGGGAGAGCAACGGATGGATTTACAGATTTCTGTAGAATCTACACCTGTAGAGCCTGAAGTTCGCAGATATGAATGAATCAGTCACTAATCCGAGAGTGATTTCTCGTCATTAGTTGAACCTGATGATCATTGAAAGTTCGCATGATCTGATGATCATTGAAAGCGACGAATCTGCGAAATTCAAAGAAGCGAAAGTGAGCCCGAACTCCGAAAAATTACATTTTGTGTAAGTTAGCTTCATTGATCCATTCATGGATGGAAGCAAACATATCGGAGTTGGAATCTTCGTTCTGTTGAAGTAGTCAAGGTTTTGACTTGAACTGGAACGAAATGGAACTGTGCGTTTACTAATAGATAAGTGGGGGCGATGTTGCATTTCTCATATTGTATGTCGATGACATACTGATTCTCGGAAAAACGTCCCAATACTGCAGTCGGTAAAGGACTGGCTTGGGAGTTGGTTTTGTGATTGACATGGGTAAAGCCACGTAGTTCTTGGATTCTGGATCTAAAGATAGAGATCCAGAAGAGCTGGTAGGACAAAGTCAGGATTCTTACATTGACAAAGTCCTACACGTTTTGAGCAATCCAAGAAGGGTTTTATGCCAATGTCACATGGCATTAAGTTAAGCAAGATACAGTATCCTACGATAACTGTTGAGCTTGAATGCATGGATGAGATTCCATATGCCATGACACGCACTTGTTTTGATGTTGCTTTAATGTTAAGCAAGACAAGTATAGACCAGTCAAATCCAGCAAAGAATCACTGGATTGCCGTAAAGAATATCCTAAAGTATTTGAGGAATACTAAGGATAAGTTCTTGATTTACGGAGAAAGTGAAGTGCTAAAAGTCGGTAGAGTCTGAAAGGCAAGTTTCCAATAGACAAAGATAATTCCTGGTCACAGTCCGGCTATATCTTGTGTCTGTCTGGCGGTGCAAGGCACTGTTGCTGACTCCATGACTTAAGCTGAACATTTCGCAGCTTGAGAAGCAGCGAAAGAGGTTGTTTGGAAAGAAGAGTTCATCACTGAACTTGATGTGATTCCCAGCATAGATGAGACTAGCTGCACATCAGAGGTCCAAACACCTTGAGGGTAGGTATAACCTATTCCGTGAGATAAATGACAGAGGTGTTAAGTAGATAAGCAAGTTTCATCGAATGAGAACGTTGCTAATCTATTAACGAAGCCACTCCTTATGCCTAAGCACGAGTCGCGGACTGTAGCTGTAGGATGAGTGAAATTAAGATGTAGTCTTAATTTCAGTGGGAGTTTGTAAAGGGCTTTACTTAGTTGTTTTGAAAGGTTCATGTAAACATAATATTTTATGTTTAAGAAATCTATGATTTCTGGATTATTTTAACTGTGATATAAATAATCGTTCCAAAATGATTCATGTCATTATATATGGGCCATCGAAGTACATGAGTAGACTTGATTCTGAAACCCCATATTTAACGTAATGACATGAATCATAGTGTCCATAGTCGAAGGTTGTTGAAATTGGAACACCAACAACCACTTGAGACTAGAGTGTGTTGAGACTTATGACCAAGTTTCGAGGGGTCATAGATGCGCGGCATCAAAGTCGACACATAGGTATATGTGGGGGAGCATATGACCGGACATGGCCCGCTGATGAGAACTCTACAAGATATTAATATCTGTGTCATAAGAGGTTCTCATATACGACTATAGAGTATAGTCCTTAGACCTGAGTTCGCATGCATGTGGCTGCACATGGATTGATGCACTTTGATCATTGTCTAACGATGTTTCGTAACTGGGAGCTATAAGGACCTTGGTTGGGTGTATTATGAAGCGTGTAGTTCATAGTGATGGAACAAGATGGGATTTGTCCCTGCCGTTTAACAGAGGTAATATCTCTAGGCCAATCGGAGACTTGATAGCTGGTAAGAGAGTGGCCACTCCCAAACGGACTTGCCCAAGTCGTTTGAATTGTCAGTATCAAATCTGGTCCGATTAAAATGATCTGGCTATATAAGGATGACACGCATCTTGCCTTATGCCAGATCGAGATATTGAGACGAAAGGACTAGGGAATGTAGGATTCCAGTACAAGTGGGAGATTGTTGGGAATGTCCTGAAATCTACTGTACTATCTCTAGAAAGTATGATAAATGTCGAGATCAGACATAAGTCATAAATACTGGGTGATCATGATGACTTGCTAGAGCCCGCTCATGATCTATAAGTTTAGGACTTATTACCAGTATTGTATGATCCCGAAGGGTCACACACCATAGCTAACGGGAAAGTTAAGATGGAATTAATACGGTAAGATGCTAAGGCATTTACTGTATTTGTACAGAGAGTTGGGCAGACAACAAATGGGCTTTTGTCTGATTTGTGTCTTGGGCCCAAAAGTCTAATGGACCATTAGTTTAATTAATTAAACTTGGGCCCATTAGTGAATTAATAAGATTGCAACAAGGGTTTTAGAAACCCTAAGCGATAGTTGGCGATTTGGAGGAGATACGGCCGCGGCTCAATTCTCTCTCGAACCCTCTCTCTCTGTTGTTCTTCCATCCGGTCTAGCAGCCATTCCCTGCTTGTAAGAGTGTGGATACCAAGGAGGAACAGGTAATCATCTGTTCGTTGATCTCGTCATTACCACCATTCCGCTGCAAAAGGTAATGTCCAGGTTTGTTTTATGATTCAGTTACAAGAACCTAGATCTGTTTAAGATTATGTGCTAGGTTGCAATTTGGGAATTGAACCATGGAAAAACACTATAATCCTTCACTTATTATAGCCAATATCATGTTCATCGAACTCCTGATCTATACTGATAAAAACAAACGACTGACAATCACCTCGTTTAAGCACGGCTATGCATTTTCTCAGTATCAAATCTTCGATGGGCCCTGAGATATTTATCTCCTGTTATATAGGAGGTACAAATCCCATCTCGTTCCATCCCTGTTTCTACACATACTTCATGATACTCTTAAGCAATGCCGTTATAGCCGCCAGTTACGGAACGACGTTTGACAAGGTCAAAGCGCACCAATTCATATGCTAGAAAGCATGATGAACTCAGTTCTAAGGACTATACTCTATAGTCGTAATAAGAAACTCTCATGACACAGATATAACTATCCTGTAGAGTTCTCATTAGCGGGTCATGTCCGATCATATGTTCACCAACATATATCTATGTGACTGACTGTGATACTCATATCATTGACTCCATGAAACTTAGTCAACAGTCACCTCACAAGCTAGTCTCTCGCGGTTGTCAGTGTCCCACTTTGACAATCTCGACCAGGGATAATCATAATTTATGTCATCTTTTACTTATAGGGTTTCATGATCAAGTCCTCAACTTGATGACCTATAAAATGAACATAAAATACTTTGGGACCATTACTTAATTATCCAATAATTAAATAATACCGATGTCAGTTTTAACTTACACAAACATTGCCATAGCATGTTTATATAAAGATTATAACATAACTAAAATAACTCCCACTGGAATCAAGATCATCTGTTCAGATATCTTATACCTACAGCAACAGAATAAATCTCGTGCTTAGGTTGTGGGAGAGACTGCGGTGTTTTTGCTTGAAACAATTCCAACAAACCACACCGCCATTCAGATAAAAGCACTATTCTACGGTCCACTTCTTGGAGCCCTTCCAACAGATAACACCGTGATTCAGACAAAGAGATATGCCAGGTGGGAACCGGGAATCTTCTTTGTCCGTCTAACTACTTTCAAATGGTTCGTCACTTCTTCAGTTCACCACGAACCTATCCTTAGTGTTTCTCAAACACTTGGAATATTTCTGGCAACTGTTCAGCCACTTTTACCGGAACATATTGGTATTTTCTCGTCATGCTTTATGCGTAAGCTGCATTTAGACGAGCGCAAAATATGGCATTCATGATGGATTCTATTGCAACAACATAAGCAATCACACTTATTAATAATAGCTCAGTTAGTGTTCAAAACACTTCATCTTGCTAAGATTGATACTAGCTCAGCCAGTGTCCAAGACACTTCATCTTGCTAAGATTATTGCCATAAGACCTTTGGTGTGAAGCCAGTCATGGAATCATGCATATTGGAACTGTCCAACACCTTATCTATATAAGGATTCTGACACGATCCAATTAGCCTATCCAATCTATATCAATAGATTCTTATTCCAATAATGCACGAGGGTACTCCCATGTTTTTTGTTTAAATTTGACTTCCGACCCAAGTCTCACAAGACTTAACCGACGGAACGTCGTTCATGAGATTAAGTACATTATGTACATACGGTGTGAGAATTGCAATTACGCTCCCACTAGTCTTCTTGTAAACCCATGGTTTCATTTCTTTTCTGATAAAGTCAAAACTTTTGACCACATTATCAGAATGTTGATTCCAACTCCAAAATGTTTGCTTCAATCCAGAAATGGATCGGTGAAGCTAACATGCATACCCAAACAATTTTCGGAGTTGGGGCTCACCATCGCTTCTTTAATTTCGCATGCTCGTCACTTTTCAATGATCAACAGATCACGACAATCGGCTACGAGAAATCACTCTCGAGTTAGTGACGGATCCTTTCGGATCTGAGAATTTCAGGCTCCACAGGTGTAGATCCTACAGCAGTTTGTAGATCTCACCGCTGCTCTCCCTCAACAGGTTGAGCAGCCTCCTGTGTTTATCGAATTTCTTCGATGTGTACTTTTACTCCCACTGTTCCTTTTGGAAAGTATAATCTTTCTTAAAAGACACAGTTCCGGACAATAAAACTTTGTTCTCGGATTGGTTATGAAAGTAGTAAGCCTCGGTTTCCCTAGGACAACCAGCGAGGTAGAACTTATCAGATTTGGGTTCAAGCTTGTTAGCTTTCATCCCCAAATGATCAGAAACAACTTACTTGAAAAACTTCCAGTCCACATCCAATGTGGTGTATTTCAATTGATTCTGATTGAAACCCTTTTCTGCGCAAACACAGACATTTCTAGAGCGTATTTCTTAAAGGATTATGGAAGATTCCTGTGACTCATCATTAATCGGAGCATATCTAATAAGATCCGATTCGTTCTCTCAAAAACACCATTTAGGTTTTCCAGGAGAAAAGAGCTGTGATATGACTTCACACTCACCTAGATGATCACCCAATTCTTGACTCAAGTATTTTCCTCCGCGATCTAATCGAGGATCTCAATGCTTCTGTCAAATCGGTTATATACTTCATCTTGGAACTCCTCAAGGGATTCCTGCTCGTGTCTCATCAAAAGAACACATCCATACTTATTGATGTCATCAATAAGGTAATGAAGTACTGAATATTTCCTTTGGCACTAATGCTCATTGGGCCGCATACATCAGTATGTGTACGGCATAATAAGCCTCTGGCCCGTTTACTTTTAGCTCTGCTAAAAGGGTCTTAGTCATTTGGTCCAGTGAGCAGAATCCATATCTCACATGATTAATTATCAAATGAGCCCAAAACTATGGAACTTCTGAATCCGCTTCACTCTATGTGGTCAAAACGACTGTGCTAAGGAAAAAATCGAGTTCAAGTCATCAGACTTAAACCGTTTGGTATTTATGTTATATTCAAACTCACGTTGGTTTAAGATATAAAACCCATTCTAAATGGGGTGCTGCCATATTATATTTTATTAAGATCTAAAGAACAAAGCTTGCCTTTTATCAAAATGAAAAACATTCAAATTCTTACAAGAAAATGAAAGACATCTCTGCACAAGGCAGATACATGATAGAAATTACTTAATTTCTAAAACCAAGTATGAAAGGCTCCTACAAGTGGAGAATCTCTACGGCTCATGCAGCAACCATTGCTTCATACCAGACACGCAGTTCCACTTGTCCTTTCTTCAACGTTCTACAGTCGCTTAGGTCCTGCATATTTCAAAATATCAGTACCACAACTAGTATCCAATACTCACGTAGAACTTGAAATAATAACACAATACCTGAAGAAGAAGTACCATACATCTTCTCCATCTCTTGTGAATCTTCCAAGAATTTAATGCAATTTCTCTTCCAATGCCCAAACTCTTTACAGTAGCAGCATTTATCAACATCAGATGGGCCTGACTTGGGCTTAAAAGATGACACAGGCTTATTCTGATTCCAAATCCGAACGGCCTTGCCTTCACCCTTGTCTATACAAGATTTCTCAAATATTTTACCCTTTTTGATGTTTTGCTCTGCTGTCTTGAGCATGCCATGCAGCTCAGTCAACGTCTTCGTCAAGCCTTTCTTGATATAGTTCTCAACGAACTTATCATAACTTGACGGCAGTGACTGCAAAATGATGTCAGTAGCCAACTCTAAGCTGACAGGACAATCCAGTTTCCCCAGGTTATCAATGTAACCCATCATTTTAATGACATGAGGACTTACTGGACTATCCTCTGGTAGCTTGCACCCAGTGAGAGACTTCACCATCTGGAATCTCTCAACTTGTGCCAGATCCTAAAACTTCAGTTTCAGGCTGGTGATCATCTCTATTGGCGACTCCATGTTCTCGTATTGACTCTTCAAATCTGAGTTCATGGTAGCCAACATCAGACCACGCACATCTACCACATCAATATAATGCTTATTCCAAGCATCATATACTGCATTCGAGCGATTGGTCCCAAGCCTTTCTGGAAGAGCTTTCTCAAGGACATAGTCCTTGCTCTCCTGCTTGAGGATTAATCTCAAATTCCGATACCAATCCAGGAAATTTGATCCATTTAACTTGTCCTGCTCAAGGACGGATCGCAATGAGAAAGTAGTCTCAGACATAAGCTGAAATCCAAGAAAAACAAAGATTTAGTTATGTATTCCATGATAAGTCTTATCTAATAAGAAAACTCGCATTATATTCAAACAATGTTTCCTCTATGAATATAATGATCCAAGATCCATACTTCACCAAAATCTGAGTGGACGACTCGCCATCACCCAAAATTTAGTTATCTAGGTAAGCAAATCATTGCTAATTGCACCCAGTACAACTCTTGGTCGCAGATAAAACAATCCATGTCTCATCTACTCTGACGTCTCTGGGCCCAGAACTTCTGATGGCCCAGTCAAGTAAACCAATCTCTTTAGTCTTGTGATCATTGACAGTCGCACTGCAAGTCTATCAATGATCACCTGCCTTACTCATGTAGTAGTGGATACCAAGGACTCCAAGGCTATCCAACAAACGACACAAGTCTTGACAGTAGACAAGATTTGGGCAAAACATCAAGGTTACTTGATATTTAGTTGAGGAAACTAAACTCTGAAAGGTTAGCAAATCAATTTCTTAGGTCATGTAATTGTTGATGTCAAGCACTGCAAGTCCATCAACATAATTACCTGCCTTACTCAAGTCCACCAAGCTCATGGCTAGACCATCACACAACGAAATGAGTTTTGATAGTTGACCATATTGAAGCTAATCTTTGATCAATGTTTAAGTCGAGTTTGATTTCTGCAAATTCAAGGTTCAATAACCAGAATTGTGAGCACTGCGTCGATCGACGCAGACTATGTCTGTCGATCGACACTACCAACCAAAAACCGGATTTCAATAACCGGTTAATCCAATTAACTCGGTTCATTGAACCGATCATGTCGATCGACACAACCCATGTGTGACGGTCGACATAGACCTAAACCGGATACAGTTTTGATAATCGGTCAAATCCAATTGAACCGACTTATCAGATCAAACTGATCTTTACTATTTAAATCGGTTTATACTAATTGAGATAACTGGTTCAATCCAATTGAATCAATTCATCCAATTCAAACTGTTTCAACCAGTTTCAACTAATTGTGATAATTGGTCCAATTCAATCAAACCGTTTTATCCAATCAAACTGATTTTAACCAATCGGTTTATGCTAACTGAGATGATCAATTTAATCCAATTGAACCAATTCATCCAATTTAAACCGATCTGTTCGGACTAAACCAAGCATGATAACCGGTCCAATCCAATTGAACCGATTAACCAATCGCAAGGTCTGTGTCGACCGACACTCAACCTGTGTCGATCGACACAGCATGCTTTCTGTTTTTCTTCGCGAAAAACCCTAGCCGCCGAGTCTGTCGATTTCACCATTCTGTGTCGACCGACATACCTAGTGTGTCGATCGACACTCTGCGAAAACACAGAATCGTTTTCGATCTGAATCGATCTAACCTGTTCTTATTCATACTATCTTATGAACGAATTTAAATCATCAAATTCTACTAAACAGGCTGATTCAATGATAAAACCCTAGGGCTCTGATACCACTGTTGGAATTCCTAGCAGTTCCTAGGCAACCCTAAGTCTGAATTCCGAGCCTAAGATCTCAGGGTTTAAGTAATTGAATCATGGATCTCGCGTTTACCTTGTTCTGGCAGCGGAAGATGAATCAGGTAAGGCAAGATCAGGAGCGATTCAAATGCCTCGCCTCTATCGTAGTCCACACGCACACAACCTGGAAAGTCGGGATGCTAGTGCCGGATCTGGGAATCGAAGAGAGAGTTTTTCTGTTTTCTCTAATCAAGAAAACTGACGGCCTCCTGTTCAGGTCGACCATATAAGCCTATATATATGACCTGTTATGACTAAACCATTTTTCGGGTTTAACCGAAAAAGTCTAAGTCATAAACCGAAACGTCAGTCTCGGAATCGACTCTGTGTCGATCGATACACCAACTGTGTCGATCGACACACCTCTATTTAATCGATATTGATATGTATCCAATACACATCATCTTGATCATCACCATGATGATCATTCCCATATAAAAGCTTCCAGATTGCTTAGGTGTGTGACCCTATAGGATCATATGACACTGGCAGTAAGTCTACAACTTACAGACTGCAAGAGGCTTCTAGCAAAACATTGCAACCGCCCAGTATCATACAACATGTCTGATCTCGACATACGACTATCGTTAGAGTAAGTACAATGTGATTTCAGGACATAATCCCAACATAATATGCATGTTTTATTTTGCATGCAAGAGGACACACAATTCACATGTAATACATTGCATCCAGCCTATGCCAGGTGTCCTCATAAGATTAATCCACCAATGAGGTACTATTAAGTGTCCTCTTTTCAGCTAATCGTCGATCGCCACTTCATCCCGATTTTCGACAAATCCGATTCTACGATTTTTGATAATTTCTTGATAAATCCGCAAAACTTCAAAGATGCTAATTTTATCTCTCTGAATTTTCACAATAATTCTCCATTTATTTTTAGCTCGGTCTTGGTCTCCCGAAGCTCCCAATCCCTTTAATCAAAGCCTTTATGGATGAATTAGGGGGTTCTCGGGTTTATTCCAAAATCAACCTAAGAGCCGCTCATCCTCAAGCAGACATACACAAAACTGCATTCAAAATTCGTAGTGGTCATTATGAGTACATTGCCATGCCCTTTGGGTTGCCAAATGCACCTTACACTTTCCAAAATTTTATGAATGCAGTCTTTAAGGAGTTCTTAAAGACATTTGTGTTGCTTTTCTTTGATGACATTCTGATTTACAGTGCATCAATTGATTTACATCAACAACATCTTAAATGTGTGTTTGAGGTGATGAGGAATCATCAATTATATGCTAAGCGTAGCAAGTGTGTATTTGCTACTAACCGAGTGGAGTATCTGAGCCATTTTACTAAAGCAGAAGGTGTATCTACTGATCTAAGTAAAGTTCAAGTAATTAAGGAATGGCCACAACCTTCTAACCCGAAGCAGCTAAAAGGATTTCTGGCTTTGGCAGGTTACTGTAAGCGATTTGTTAAGAATTTTGGAGCAATTGTCAGACCATTGATGTTGTTAACCAAGAAAGATTCATTCCCATGGACACCAGAGACCCAGTCTTCTTTTGAGGAGTTGAAAAAAGCATTATGTACTGCACATGTATTGGCACTTCCCTTATTTGATAGACCATTTGCGGTAGAGACAGACACAAGTGTGCAAGGCATTGGAGTTGTTCTTATGAAATAAGGACATCCATTAGCCTATATAAGCCGCCATTTAAAAGGTAAACAACTACACCTCTCCATATACGAAAAGGAATGGTTGGCTGTTGTTTTTGCAATACAAAAGTGGAGACACTACTTGCTTAGTGGGCATTTCGTGATTAAGACGGATCAAAAGAGCCTCAAATATCTTTTGGAGCAACGGCTAAACACCCCCAATACAACAACAATGGCTGCCTAAACTTATGAAATTTGATTATGAGATCCACTATAAAGAGGGTAAAAAAAACTTGGTCGCGGATGCTTTATCTAGAGTAGAAGGATCTGAAATACTTCACATGACACTTTCTATTTTTGATTGTGATTTACTAAAACGGATTCAAGAGTGTTATGACTCAGGCATTACAGTAAAAAGTATCATTGAGGAGCTGAAGATCAAGCTTGGCTGTAAGAAACATTTTGTTTGGTCACAAAATACACCGAGAAGGAAATTAAAGGTTGTGGTGCCAACATATATTAATCTGAGGAATACTATTTTGGATTGGCTTCATAGTTTAGGGGTTGGTGGAGATTCAAGTAGCTATGCTACTCATCAAAGGGTTAAGGACATTTTCTATTGGAAAGGTATGTCCAATGATATACAACAATACATTCGGAGTTGTATGATCTGCCAACAATGAAAATACGATACATATGCATATCCGGATAAAATTCAACCTCTACCTATATCCTCTGCAGCTTGGAAATATTTTTCAATGGACTTTATAGACTTCCTACTTCTTTTGAGAAATTTGTTATTTTTGTCATTGTAGATCGCTTGACAAAGGCTGCTCATTTTGTGGCTTTGAGTCATCCTTACACGGATGTTATTGTGACTCAAGCTTTCATGGACAATGTTTTTAAACTACATGGTATTCCTACTTCAACTGTTAGTGACATGGGATAAGTGTTCTTGAGTGAATTTCGAAGGGAATTTTTCACATTGCTCAAGCGCTTATCACCCTCAAAGTTATGGCCAAATTGAGGTGGTAAACAAGTATCTAGAGACCTATTTTGAGGTGCATGTGCAGTGACAGGCCACACTTGTGGAGCAAATAGCTTATGTTAGCCGAATACTGGTATAATACAAGCTTCCACTCTGCTGCTCAAATGACTCCATTTGAAGCAGTTTATGGTCAACAACAACCTCAACATCTCCCCTACATACCAGGCGAATCAAAGGTGGCAGTAGTGGCTAAGATCTTACAAGATCGGGAGAATATGCTGTTGAGTTTGAAATTCCATCTGTTAAGGACTCAACACCGCATGTAACAAGTCGCTAATAGAAAGAGACCGGAGAGGAGTTTTAATATTGGTGACTTTGTTTTTGTTAAGCTTCAACCTTATAAAAAGAGCCGGCCGTGAGGGGAAGCTCACGAAGCTTGTGCTTGTGGCCTTTACTAAATATAAATCGGCCAAATATTTTCAAAAATTTGTTGTATTCTAGTGGTAGTTTAATCTAAGTATAGCTGCATGGTGCTTGGTTCAAAACCCATAAGATGATATTTTTGATTTTTTAACTTTTGTTTTTAATAGGCATTCTTTTTTTTTTTTGCTTGTAGTCTCTCAATACTTAGGACCGACTTTGCTTATAAACATGGATCAGTGGTAATGCGATCATCTCATAAGCTATCACCTAAGTATCATGGTCCCTATAAGGTGATAGATAAATGTGGGAAGTTCGCCTACGAGATTGAACTGCCTGAAACTTCACGGATTCATCCAGCTTTCCATGTCTTCCAATTGAAGCTTCGTATTGGTGACAAAACAGTAAGTACATAGTTACCATATGTGGTTCATGATGTATTACATAAAGAACCATAGGAAATTCTGGAAAGGAAGATGATCAATAGGAATGGTCGAGCTGCAACAAAG
Organism: Orychophragmus violaceus; assembly: GCA_030180135.1. Taxonomy (NCBI): domain Eukaryota; kingdom Viridiplantae; phylum Streptophyta; class Magnoliopsida; order Brassicales; family Brassicaceae; genus Orychophragmus; species Orychophragmus violaceus. The sequence continues at coordinate 69,686,464 of CM058229.1, read as the reverse complement.
GTGCTAGTCAAGTGGTCTAATGAAGATGCTGCTGAAGCTACTTGAGAATTCCTGTTTGATCTCATGGAGAAGTATCCAACTTTTCAACCATGAGGTCATGATTGCTTGGAGGGGAAGAATTTGATAAAGTATATGAGTAGAAGGGAGTGTTTGGACACGTGAATGGATGTGATACATAGATTAAATGAAGGGCTGAGATCAAATCAGAGCTGAAGATGATGTTAAATAGAAATATCAAACATTAATTCATTCATTCTGAAAATTTGTTAAAGTTTGTTATATTTCTTCATCTTGTTTACTGTAAATCATCACTGAGTTCATTCAATACACAGATCTTTCGTCATTTTAGATTTGTGTAAGTTGAGCTGAGACTTCTTGTTTTAGAAACATTAAACAACTTATATTGTATTAAATATTATGGCTCTTCGTCTTCTTCATCATCAAAAAAAAAAAAAATTATTTCACGATTACAAATACAATTGAATAGCCCACCATATCCAATGATACAAGGAAATCTGGTTAGATTTTCAAAGACTTAATGTTTTTAAAACAAGAAGTCTCTGGAAATCTAAGAAGGTTTCCTTGTATCATTGGGTGTGGTGGGCTATCCAATTGTATTTGTAATCGTGAAATAATTATTTTTTAAGATGAAGAAAATGAATTAGCATACTAAAATTTATTATTTTTAAAATTTTAATTAATCACTGCCCAAACTACATCGTTTTACTTGAATCTTTTTGGCTTAATATATCAAAATGAATCCCACATGTTAGCTAAGTCATCATTCCTCAAACTTTTAATAGAATTGACTAACTAACAAATATGTGGTTAATATATGTTTATCTCATTAAAAATAGTTTATCTCATTAAAATTTTGTTTAAATATGTAATAAAATTTGGGAATGAATTAGCATACTAAAATTATTTAAGTACTAATCGGTATTATTATTCACTAGTTAGCTTTCCACCTCCACGCACGCGCGGAGGTCCAGTGACATCCTTGTATTTCGTTTTTGTATTTGTATTTTTGTGGCATTCTGTCTAATTTATGAATGTTTTTTCTAGTCATGTCATTTTTACTTTTTTTTTTTTTTAAATTGTTAATTGGTTGTCTGGCTTTTGTTTTGTTTTAGTGTTGAGAAGTGATCATGGTTTACGTTGTCTAGATCATCTTCAACCATAATCTATTTTTTACTCCAAACTGCAATTTGCCGATAGATTTACTCTTACCAATTTCATTTTGAATTGCAAAATAGGATTAAAAATGCGTTGACTCCATTTTATGTTCTTTACTCCATTTTTGTTATAAAATAGAGTAAGGTTGAAGCAAAACTCAAATGCATTTTGGATAACTTCTTTTGGAGTAAAAAAGTATAGTTTTAGGTTGGAGAAGCTGTTAATGTATTGGTTGTAGGATGTTTGTTGTTTACTGTGCCTTTTGTGGTAGTCGCTGATATTAAAGTCTTTAACATCATGTATTTTTATAGAAGTTGTCGCACATATAAATAATTGTCGACTGATTTTTTGGGAACTCCAGATTGTTTGTCTGATTCAACGGCCATATAAATAAGTTTCCTCATCAAAACTTGTAATTTATTTCGTGTGTTACAAAATTCATATGGATTATATTTGTCTTCTTTCCCATTTTAGATATATAGTATTATCTCATATATTATGGTTCTTTCATTGGGCATTTTGAAAAATCTAATTCATCGTAAATTTTTGTAGTCTTCTGTTGCTTCTGGTTTTTCCCCCTTTTTTTGTCTGTCTTTAGGTTGAATAACAAATTGGAGTGATTTGTGTGTTTGATTGATATAATAGAAAATAACACTTTCTTAGCGGGTTTTTGTGATAGATATCATTGATCATTCCATATCTATATATATTTAATCTAATATTTGGGTCTATTTTTTGTTGATGCTATACATTTTTGTTATTTAAAGAGGTTTTCAATTTTGACCCAAAAAGAGGTTTTCAATAACATTTACTATCTTCTAGTCTATTTCAATGTATTTATAATTAAATTTTATATCACTATCATATTATATCATGTAATGCTAGAAAATATTTGTTATTGATGCATAACTGAAATTAAAACAATCTAGGCAACTAATTCGAAATGAAAAAAAAAACAAAACAAATTCGAAATGTTAAAAAAATTTGTTAGTATTATCGACCTGATCTAAAGTTTTTGACATCTTATTCCTATTTTTTAAATATTAGATTTTGTTGTTTATTTGTATTTATTAATTTTGTTTTGTTTTTATAATTATTTTATTCCTAAACTATATATGTGTGTTTTACCTGAGTAATAAAATACCAACTTGTCCACATTGCATAGTCTCATGCTTACATGCACTCAACTCTGTATCAAGTTTTTCTAAAGACCAATCAGCATCCTCCTTTCCTGGCTCCATAGCTTCATTCCCATTGGCCATTGACCACAAGTTCTGTTCCAAGTCTTCTTTATACTTAGCTCATCTTTGGCTTCAAGTTTAGCAGATGTAGACGAAACAGAATCTTGCTTCTCTGACTCCATAGCATCATTATCATCGACCATAAGATTAGCAGATAAAGATGAATCATCATCTTCCTTTTCTGACTCCATAGCTCCATTATCATCGGCCATAGAAGATTTGTAGTTTTGTTTGTATTCCAGACATGGCTGATCCTTAGAAAGGCTCTGTTCCACGTCTTCTTTCTTTGAAGAATGCCTTCGTTTCTCCACAGATTGCTCTGTTAATCATTGAGCTCTCTGGAGAGACCTCTCGATTCGGGCTTTCAATTGTCTGCAGGAGAGTTAAAACATTAAAAGCGTCATGTCACTCTCTTTCGTTTCAGTACTTGAAACATTAATCCACCGTAGCTAGCAACTGCATAACTTGGAAACAAATAACTCATTCCACAGTAATCAAACCGAAATTCTATAACACTATTATTGAGTTGAGTCAATGCAAATTCCTTTGCGCACTCACAATCAAAACATTGTAAAGAGCACAAACATTTCTAAGGCAAACATTTGTGTGCAAATCCAAGTTTGAAATCATCGTTATCTTAAAAGGACCCACCAAAATGGAACCTTCAAAGACAAAAAAAAAATAAAAATCTTCAACTTTGTCATTTTCTGACTTTTTATTGTTGTTTGATTTTCACTTGAGAATCATTACCATACGTTGACCAAAAAAAAAAATCATTACCATACAAAGTTCGAGACTACATTCCCTTGAATTGTAATCCTTCACATTCAGAAAGATATATATTATGGTGATATATATTTACGCTGGATAATGCTGGAGATTCTGCGTTGAAGGCTTGGAGAACATCGTCCTAAGCCTGTTTATGGAGTTCGTGGAGCTTCATTTTCATCAGGCGATCTTTCAGGGATCCGTTTACCAGAAATAGACTTTGGAATAACACCCCAGCTTGAGCCAGATTTAGGAGCAGAATTTGGACTCGAGATTCATTCTTTTCCTGCTAAAGTAAACAGAGAGGACAAAGAGAATGCAAGTTAAGAGGTCAAAATCAGAGGGAAAATATGATCAAATTCTTACATAGTTATCAATCTTATCCGCAAAAGGATGTAAGTTTCTGATCAATCTTTGTCTCGTTCATCAGCTTTTGTATGATTTGAGATTCTTCAAAAGAACTGAAACACGAGCACAGTAACATCATGAACAGTCAGAAATAAGAGAAGAACGGAGGTCCGGTACATACATGAGAACACTACAATACTTGGAACTTCAAGATGTGCTGGTCGTAACCAATGTGGCCACTCTCCAAGCGTCGATAGAGTGGATGGAACACTACAATATGTTCCTAACCACCTTTTAGATAACGAATATGAAAACCTCTTGATACCAAGATGATAAGTTTACGACATTGGGAACGATATTTTACCTGGCTGAAACCTCATTTGTAGACTGTCTCAAATTTTCACTTATATATGTGCTTTGATCCTTTACCACCGTGAGAAAACCTTGTTTACCAGATGCAAATATGAAGCTAAACCGTAAGGCGGGGATTTTATTTGTTGTTCCAATCCCAAAACAACAACACAACGTGCTCTTACAGAGAAGCAAGGTCAAAAGAAAGGAGCTAATATTTTTCATACATGCATCAAAATACTCTAACAGGCTGTTGCTTCTTTTTCATATTTTATCGGTCTGAAATCTGAATTTGGTTTTGGACACGGAACAAAAAGTTACTGGAGGGGCGTCACTTGCAGCAAGTATCCTTTCTTTAGACTATGTACATTGGTTGAAATATTCAACACCCTCTTTTATCTCATCTTCTCTTTCATCCACATCTTAATAATTATTATTATTAAAATTTGATGTGTGAAAATTGAGATGAAAAAAAGAAGAAAAAAATAAGAATAAGAAAAGAAAATTTGTTGTCCAGTTAAAAGTTGCCACGTATGAGAGAGAAGTGCCTTTTTGTTTTCAACGGTGTTGAATTTTATCAACATCCAAACTTGCCACATCATTTTTCCTCTTTTTCAACTAACCATTGCATCTCTTTCAACCGTTTAAATTTTTTATCAACTGTTGAAAAAACTCCCACTGCATCTAGTCTTAGAGGTTCACTTAATCTTCAAATATTCAACCAAAATCTTTCAATGTCTAAATCACTTTTTAAGTACTTAATAAATTTACATCTGTATCCAAAATCCAAACACTAATAGTGGCTTTAAAACAGCAACGTCTCAGCATTGTAAATCTTAATCGAGTCCCTTGACACAGTTCCAGACACTGCGCGCTTGTGAAAAACAATGCCCTTGGCGGTTCTCAGATTGCCGTAGCGCTTTATACTTGGAAAAACAGATGTTACAATAGGTGTACTCACATATGATTTAAGGCGAGAAGAGTTCCCAATCAAACGAATGGGTAATAGGATTAAAAAGGGTTGGAAACGGTTCTTCCGAGCTCATGCATTAGATGAGTTAGATCTTCTGATTTTCGAGTATAGTGGAGGTGCTGATTTCCATATGGTACACAAGTTTGGATCAAACGCTTGTGAGATCACATATAAAAAAACAGCAGAATTAATGGAGACTGGAGAAGGTATCCCAAGTAAGTATTTTTGCCACTTATTTTGCATAAAATTAATGACGATTTCTAATGTTATGACTAATAATAGAGTTGATTTTTGAAATAAATACAGCACATCCAAAGGAGACTGGAGAAGGTATCACGAGTAAGTGTTTTTCCATTTATTTTCCATGCAATTCCTGATGGTTTCTAATGTTTTGAATAATTATCGAGTTGTTGTTTTGAAGGAAATACATCACACACAGTGAAGACTGGAGAAGGTAGCACGAGTAAGTATTTTTCCACTTATTTTCCAGACAATAAATGATGATTTTTAATGTTTTGACTAATAATCGAGATGATTTTTGAAGGAGCTAATGAGAAGTTTGTTACCTTAAACGTCACGAGTGACGACACAAAGCGAAGCAAAAACGTAAGTTATTCCTTTCTATCAATGTTTTAAATATTTTTACATGATTCATATGTGTTCATTTTGCAGTATCTTCCTAAGTTCTTTCTGGATGAAAACGACTTGTGGACGGTTGCTGGCAAAACCATTTTGATGGTCAATGATGATGGACAGAAATGGTATGTTGAGCTTGCATTCTATTTGGATACTAATAGGGGACATATTCGTTTGGCTGGCGGATTAAGAGAATTTCTGACAGCAAATAATGTCAAGGCGAAGCAGAGAGTCACGCTTCAGCTTTTCTGGCAAAATGTTACAACTCCAGTCCTGATGCTCTCCTCCACCATTTCTTAAACTCTCTACCTCTTCCAATGTTGGAATCCTGTTTTAAACTAAACTAAAACTTATGTTTAATGTCTTGCTCAGATTTCTATGTTTGTAAGAATTTTTAGTAACTATATATAAACACATTATAAATATTCGTATGAGTATATATTTATTATTTTATGCATCCGATCCAAACGTAATTATTCGGATATGCATATTAAACTATAAATTAAATCTTACACCATCACGATATAGACAAAAACTTATATCACGTTTTATCATGGTGATCGAGAAATACACCTAAGTGCATTAACAACAGAATAATGCCCGCACATTTGAAAACAATCACTTAAATTTGAATGTAACCATGTGCATATAAAACGATTACTTAAATCTATAACCAATCCCGAACAGAAAAAATCAAAATCACGTTTTATCTTCACCTTAATCGAGAAATACTCCTAAATTAACTAACAACAGAAAAATATCCGCACATGCGTGCGGGTCGATCACATATCAAAATACGATTACTTAATTTCGAATGTAACCATGTTCATATAAAACGATTACTTAAATCTCTAACCAAACCCGACCAGAAAAAATAAAAATCACGTTTTATCTTGACCCTAATCGAGAGATACTCCTAAATTAACTAACAACAGAAAAATGCCCGCACATGCGTGCGGGTCGATCTCAAGCCCGCGGGGGTTCACATTCATAGATCTTTCCGTTCGACATGGTTCATCATTATTCTTCTTCTACCGGTGATGTAACACGGTTTGGTCTTTTTCAGTATCTTCCCCTTCTCCTGAAATAGGATGTATTTAACAGATTTGTTACAAACCAATATTTTGTTGATATTATATGAGGCATGTTGCTCTATGTTCGTCATCTAGTTCCTTATGTCTGTTACAAACAATTGCTCTCAGTTGCTACAGCGCTCACAATCAAACTCTTTGAAAACGTCATTGCAAAATGGACTTGATAAGATAGGAAAGTAACATGACACACCGAAACACGATACATAATGTTGAAGGATGACTCATCCGTTACATCTTTCAACACAACAACAACAACAACAAAAACCATATTTTCATCAGAATCAATAGACCCAATAAAACAGAAAACTTTCCCGAGAAACTGAGAAAGAGAGAAAAAACTAACTTTTGAGTTCCATGTAAACTTATTTGTTTTTTGAGTATATCATCCTCCTGCGTAACGTATGAGGATGATATACGATCTGGTTTGTATGTGTTTGCTTCTGGTGTCGTGTTGACCAATCTCCAACATGTGGTCTTTCATACCTTTTATTTTTTGTATGTTTTCGGGGGCTCATCTTCAAAATGATTTGATCCCAAGTCAATGGTTTTTTTGTTAGCCATGCCGTCTTTAATTTTGTAGTTGACACATACGTACAAATTTGCCTTCCCTACGACTCAATAGTGTGGATGGTTGTAATATTCTGTAATAGCCACAAGATTAACGACATCTGTGTACAATTGCAGCTTAGTCCGAAAAGGGTTTTAGATTTTCGTGTGCTAATGTATTTTTGTTGTTGTTGTGGAGTTTAATATATTTCGCATAATGTTTTATCTGGAGTGGCTCACAATGACATTTAAGTGTTAGGTTTTATTCTTAGGAGTGGGCATCTAAAACCCCAGCCGTAAGTATGATCTTACTAAGATCATCTTAGTTGTTTGAAAACAGCGCAAGGAATTCATATGAGGACCTATTTCGGTGCTGGTTCTATATTAACTCAATTAAGTCTGGTTACCTTTTCAATTACCGAATGTTTATTTTCTTTAAATATATAGACGGTTGTGGTTTAACGATGTACCGGAGACTTGATACCGTACAATCTTACTTCAGACTATATAGGTCCATTGTTGGGTAGCGTAAAAATGATCATTTTTATAAGTTGTATTCCTTGTTTTCGTATTACTATATTGGGCTATATACATAAAGAAGCGATATCTTAATATGGAAGGCCATGGCCCATGAGCAAGATGAACATTTATGTCGTCTTATACTATTTGAGCATGTTTCAAGTGATATGTTTACACTTGTTTACACTATGAAACACTTAGATATGGCTTTAGTCAGGATATTACGTCGTATTGGAAATGTCGTTTTAACTATACACTTATTTACACTAAGATAAACATCTCAACCACCACAAGATGAACATAAACTTTTCCCAGGCCACCAGGCCACCACTAATTTAAACGCAAACAAAATTAAGACACAAACGAAAAAGTGCACGTCGGCTGAGAAAGACAACCTATGCCCTTGGCGGTTCTCATAGGTTTAACAATGAGAAAGCGTTACGTGTGGTATTGCGGTTTCTGCTTTGGAAGCACGAAGAACAGAGTATTAAGCTTTGCTCTAGAATTCTTGGAGTCTCTGTTTCTTGAAATCGGGCTCAGACTCGGACTCGTGTGCTCTATCAAACCCAGTAAGTGATATTTCAGCCATTGTTGTTTTCTGTGATGGGAAAATCGTTCGATATTCTGTATCACAAGGAGTAACATAATCAAGATCACTGGTGAAGAGTAAAAAGAAAAGTAAAGGAATCCAAATCCCTGAAATCTATAAACCATTGGCTAATCCTACTCGACAACCCTAATTATTGGACCAAAAATGTTTACAATGGGAAACTCGATTGAAGAGACATCATGAGAAGTTTTTAAACAGACGTACCGGCGGGAGGATTTTAGTCTAAATCTTTCTTCTCCGTCATTAGTGGAACAGAGGGTTCGCGAGAGATGAAGTTTTTGTGGTTAAGAGAAAGACCTAAAATTCAAACACTTTCCTGCGAGATTTGCTTGGGGAGATGCTGCTGGTGCTAGGTTCATATATATAGCGGCTGCTAAGGGAATATCTGAAACGGTGGGAATTGATGGCGTAAGAATGATAGGTAAGTGGGGTTTGATGGTGAGTTAAGTGGTGAATGGAGTCTTAAAGATCTCTGTAACGGTGAGTTGCCATGGAAAAGGTGTAGGAAAGGATCTGGTAGAGGAAGGAGGCGCGCAGTTAGGGAGAAGGCGGAAGGACAAAATTTTAGGGCTTTCTTTCGCTGTTGTTGACAGGCCCGGAAGGAAAACACGGATGAGGTCCAGTAAATGTTCTACACGCTAGAGGCCAATAAGGCGACCGACAAAAGGGACGGACCTAAAGGCCCATAATGTTTTGAAAAAATGTGACACGTGTCAAACATAGGAGAGAATTGGTTTGCTATTATATATAAGATTGTTGGGACGAATCAATCGTTTTCCCTGTCTTTCCTGCGAAGAATATAGCCATAGACTTGCTGAGCTCGCTTCCGGCCCGATATCACCATACATCGGATTAATTGCTGGGACAAATATTTTAATTCGTCCGGTTTAGTTCGGTTTTAGCCGCTGAGTTTTTTATGTTTGGGTTTTCGGTATTTTTTGGGTTTCTCTACAAATATGTACAGAAATACTCAGTAGCTTCTCCCACTTCTTTCTTTACTTCTCCTCTCTGCCATTGTTGACTCTCAAAGTTTCAATTATTTTCTTTCTCTACTCCTCCGTTTTCCAGGTTTTGATCTCCTTTAAAGCTATCACCATGGCTCCTCCGGCTAAGAAATTCATCAACAACCCCAACGGTTCGCGCTCACTCATCTCCTTCTCCCTTTTTCTTTTGTGTTCCCCTGATTTTGAATCATGAGATCTTTGTTTCCGGAGATTAAACTCAGTACTGTGTCTATTTTTCGGATGAGAGCTGTGCATGTTTAATGAGATGAACTGTTGACCTATCTAATATGCCCAAACCCTTGTCTTCTGATACGTGGTATTTTCAGTAGCATATGGTAGTTCCATGCTCTTGACATATCAATTGCAAGAGCGAACGATCATAAGCTCTTTTCACGTTACTGTGTAATTTGCAGATGTTGTTACCGAGTTCATCGAGGGTCTTGTCGAAACTTATCCTGGACTTCAGTATTTAGATGGCCTTCCTGAGGTTATTAAATATCTTTCCCCTCTTCAATTGTGCAATTTTTCGACGATTGGAATGTTTTCATGGAACTACTTCTCAGGTCAAGGTTGTACTACGAGCTGATGTCTCGGCTGCAGATTATGACAAGGTTTCCGTTATATCAGGTATGATTTTCTTGTCTAGTTAAAGTTATGTTTTATTTGTATGCAATGCCATTTTGAAACAGGAGGAGGAAGTGGGCATGAACCAGCACAAGCTGGGTACGTGGGAGAAGGAATGCTAACAGCGGCTATTTGCGGTGATGTTTTTGCTTCGCCACCAGTTGATTCCATCTTAGCTGTAAGCCTCCCCCAAAGTTTTTATCTTCTTTCTTTTAGTTCTCTTGAGGCTTTCAAGTGAATGGTGAACTTTCTGTATAACTTCAGGGGATTCGAGCTGTAACTGGTCCAATGGGTTGCCTCTTGGTTGTCACGGTACTTAGAACATGGCTAGAGCTAGGAATTCTACTTCTTAACGTGTTTGGCTGATTTAGTCTCTCCTCTTAACTGTTTTTAAACAGAACTATACTGGTGATCGCTTGAACTTTGGCTTAGCAGCCGAGCAAGCAAAAACTGAGGGTTTCAAAGTAGAGGTAACTGTCTGTTTATTGTTTTAGAATTTGGTAAGAGCATTAGTGGATAGAATGACATGATCATTTTTGTAGACTGTGATTGTTGGAGATGATTGTGCTCTACCCCCGCCGCGTGGCATAGCTGGACGTAGAGGTTTAGCAGGAACAGTTCTTGTCCATAAGGTTCTCATTTTTGCTGTCAATCGTCCTCATCTTGTCTGTTATTTGCGGTGATGGGTTTACTTATCCTCTCTTATTCGTTAAGAATAGGTTGCTGGAGCAGCAGCTGCCGCTGGTCTTTCTCTGGCAGAAGTTGTGGCAGAAGCAAAACGTGCATCTGAGATGGTTGGTACCATGGGCGTTGCACTAACTGTTTGTTCACTTCCGGGACAGGTTACATCAGATCGTTTGGGTCCAGAGAAAATGGAACTTGGGCTTGGAGTTGTATGTTGTTTCCCTTCTTATTTTCTTCTGTGCTATAGGAAAGAGATAGCTTACATTGTTCTTTCACTCTATCTTTTACTCTCTTTTTTTTGCTGTATTGAACTTATCTTTCAGCATGGGGAACCTGGTGCTGCTGTGGTCGACATTCAACCTGTGGATGTTGTTGTTTCCCATGTTCTTCAACATATACTAAGTCCAGTATGTGCACTATTCATGTTTTCTTTTTTCCGTAACTATCTAGCGGTTATTGACTTTGCTATCCCCAAAATACTAGTATCAAAAAGTACATGTATTGTGTTTCATTCATTGGCCTATGCATTTTTTTCTAACTGCAGGAGACTAATTATGTTCCAGTTACACGTGGTAACAGTGTGGTTCTGATGGTTAATGGGTAAGCCTGCATATTCCATCTTCTTATTTAGGTGATCCTTGTACTCATTTTCACCATACCGTAGTGTTATATCTATGATACCCTCTTATGGTCCAACGAGTTTGCTTAGTTATATCTGAATATCTAACCATTGAATATTTTTATTTATTTCCTGTTGTTTTGCAGCTTAGGTGGTACCCCTCTAATGGAACTTATGATTGCTGCTGGGAAAGCGGTCCCTAAACTACAGTTGGAATTTGGACTTGCCGTTGATAGGGTGTATACTGGATCATTTATGACTTCTCTTGATATGGCAGGTGATTTTTTTTATTTGTCTGTATTTGGAGTCATTGGTTTTGTGCTGTTGCTCTTATACTCCTTCCCTTCTCAGGGTTCTCGATATCGATCATGAAGGCTGACCAGTCAATTTTGGAGCGTTTGGATGCTCCGACCAAGGCACCTAGTTGGCCAGTTGGCACAGATGGTTTGTGACTTGTGAGATGTAGTTCAAATTTCTTTCGTGTTTTCTCAGATATTTCCTCAAGAACTTGTATTAGATTGTAAATTCTTCATTCTGTATCATTATTTGGTTCTGTCTTTGTGGTTTCCTTATCTTATTTCATTTCAAGGTTTGATTTTCCTTTTGGCTGAGCCCAAAGACAAAACTCTCTATACAGGAAACCGCCCACCAGCAAAGATCCCCGTTCCACTGCCTTGCTTCCGATCAACAAAAAACGAAGAGGTAAGTGTTAAGTTTGATAAGAATATGATGCTTAAAAGGTTTTAATGAGATGTGATAATCTTTCTGTCAGTTTTCATAAAAACTTGCAAGTTGATAATGGTAACTTCCAATTGGTGATGTTAGTCTCTAAGCCGGCCTCAAGAACTTAGTCAACAAGGTCGAATTCTTGAGGCAGCTATTGAAGCCGCAGCAACTGTGGTCATCAGTCTGAAGGATAGTTTGAACGAATGGGATGGAAAAGTAGGTGATGGGGACTGTGGATCAACAGTAAGTCTGATTGTTAAATGTTGTATAACACAAAGTTTTTCATTGTACATGTAATAAAATCTTATGCACTCTTCGCCATTCATAGATGTGCAGAGGCGCAACAGCTATTCTGGTGGACATGAAAAATTAGTGAGGCACTTTACTCTTAAAACCCATTTTATTTCTTCTATGCCTCTGTCTAGCGTGATTGCTTACTTACAGTTTGATCCCTCTGTTTCTTCTCTCTTTGCTAGTTATCCGCTGAATGATGCTGCCGAAACAGTGAGTGAAATTGGTTCATCGATCAGAAGAGTCATGGGGGGAACCAGTGGAATCATGTAAATAGATATGTTTATTATTGAGAAGCTTTTTCTGTACAAATGGTCATGCATTTGGCATCTACTGTTAAAAACATTACACTGTCTAATGTGAAAAACAGTTACAGTCTCCTCTGCAAAGCAGCATACGCGGAGTTAAAAGCCAACGTTGAGTCAGAAATCACACCCAAAAACTGTAAGATAACGTTTCTTGCATTGTCATTAGTTATTTCCGAAATGCACATGTTGTGGCCTATGAATTTTATTTCCACTTGAAATCAGGGTCTGAAGCACTCAAGTCATCGATCTCTGCTGTCAGTAAATACGGTGGAGCAAATGCTGGTTATCGAACGATTTTAGATGCGCTCATCCCAGCTTCAAAAGTCCTCGAGGAGGTAAAACTGATCAACAGTTAAGTTTTTACTAACGATGGAGTACTAATGGGTCTTGGTTTGATTGTGAGCAGAAACTGAGTGTAGGAGAAGACCCTGTTTGTGCTTTTGTTATGTCTGCTGAAGCTGCAACTGCAGGAGCTGAATCAACCGTTCAGATGCAAGCACAGGTGAGGTTTATTGAGCTGGATGTGTGATTATTTTTCATGTGATCTGATGGTTGGGATTGGAGGACAGGCTGGGAGATCAAGCTATGTGTCATCCGAGATTCTTGCATCAATTCCTGATCCAGGCGCAATGGCTGCAGCGGCATGGTACAGCGCTGCTGCAAGAGCCGTGAAGGAGCAGATGGGCTAGACTCTGTGAGATGGTAGTGATTTGATTTTCTTGTTTGGTTAGCTAAGGGCTCGTCTATGTATCCTAATGTGACCGAGTTCTCACTCTGTGCGGACTCTCTTTGTTTTGGGGCAAAGACTCTGGGTGTAAATGGTACACATAATATGGAATTAATGGGATGAAAATGAATGGAATAAGATGAATGGAATCTTAATAAAAATGGAATGGATTTATCCCACTCATTCCTTATCAAAATTGCAGAGGAATAATTTTCTTTGAATTTTTGTGTGGGATTGATGGAATGTCTATTCCATTCCATTACAAAAAATTCAATTCAAGGTAAATGGTAAAAAAAAATATGGAATTAGTCATTCCACACAATTCCATTCCAAAAATTGGTAATCCAGTTGCAGCCTCTGTTTATATGTAGAAAATGACTTAATAGTAAAATGACTCCCCTTGGCTGTATATGCGTGACAAAAAAAAAAGTTTTCGGGTGTATATGTTACAATAATTTCATATTCAAAATTAAAATGACATGGGCCGAGGCCCAGAAGAGAGAAGAAACAAGAGAGAAGAAACAAATGAACAATGAGGCGACAGAGAAGAAAGAAGCAAATGGGAAGCCGACTCTTGACACACTCGAGAGTAGCGTTGGAGCTTGGGAGTAGAAGAAGAAGAATGTCTGCAACATCCGTACCTTCAATGGCTGAATTTCTGACCAAAAATCCGTACTCTCCTCCTTCTTGGGCTTCTCATCTTCGTCCGATTCCTTCGCACACTTTCTCTCTCGCTCACGTACGTAACTTTTATCTTTTTATATTTTCAATTCTCCATCTCCTTTCACTGATCATCTTCGTCTTCAGCTTCCTACTCCGATCCATCGATGGAATCTTCCTGGTCTTCCCAATGGCACGGAACTATGGATCAAGGTGACTCTATTTTTTTTTTTTTTTGTTTGTTGTTGCTCGTCTCCACTTCGCATACCGTTTTAACCGATTTTGCAGCGAGACGACTTCACCGGAATGGAATTGAGCGGAAACAAAGTGCGGAAACTCGAATTCCTATTGGCCGACGCCGTGGAACAACAAGCCGACACCATCATCACCATCGGCGGTATCCAGAGTAATCACTGCCGTGCCACAACCGTCGCATCTAACTATCTCAAACTCAATACTCATCTTATTCTCCGCACCTCCAAGGTCCCTCTTCTTCATTTTTTTCTTCATACATCTCATCAAAATCTCCGTTTTCACACGTGCCCTTTTCGTGTCTATGTGTGGTTTTGCTAGCAGCTTCTTGCTGACGAAGATCCTGGGTTAGTTGGGAATCTCCTTGTCGAGCGTCTCGTTGGAGCTAACGTTCATCTCATTTCTAAAGAAGAGTATTCCTCCATCGGGAGTGAGGTTTTAGTCGTTGCATTTCTTTCAGTCACCAAATTTTGTAGTTATACTTAGCCTTATGGTATGAAAAAAACTTGCTCTTAGGCTCTTACTAGTGTCCTGAAAGAGAAGCTGGAAAAAGAAGGAAAAAAGCCTTATGTTATTCCGGTTGGTGGATCCAACTCTTTGGGAACTTGGTGAGATTGTCTTCTCATATCAAACTTTTTATCCTAGTAACTTACTTTAGATTTGACTGACCTTTATTATACTGAATTGCTCACACTAATCGCCTAGGGGTTATATCGAAGCAGCAAGGGAAATTGAGGAGCAGCTCAAATGTAGAACCGATGGCCTCAAATTTGATGATATTGTGGTAGCATGTGGCAGGTTTCTCTTTTGCTTCTCCCCTTGTGCATTTTTCTCATTCTTTACACTTTTTGTTTTTGTTTTGCTTCATTCTCATCTTAGCCGTCGTCTGTTGATTGCTAGTGGCGGTACAATTGCTGGTATTTCATTGGGCTCTTGGTTGGGAGATCTAAAAGCCAAGGTATAGTCTTCTCTTCAGTTTTTAGGTGCATCGTTTACAGTGATGTTGATAGATGGCTCAGTTATATTACGTTTTCATTGTGCAGGTTCATGCTTTCTCGGTATGCGATGATCCTGATTACTTCTATGACTTTGTCCAAGGCCTTCTGGATGGACTTCAAGCTGGTGTTAACTCTCGCGATATTATTAACATCCACAATGTGAGTGTCACAAGCTTCTAAGTCTTTTCTTGGATCCTTAGCAGACAAAATCAGATGGAAAGTTGTGATAAATGCTTTCTTCTTAAGTTCACATGGTTTGCTATTATTGATTCGTATGTTTTTGCAGGCCAAGGGGAAAGGATATGCCATGAACACTTCAGAGGAGCTTAAGTTTGTAAAGGAAGTAGCAAGTGCAACAAGTGTTATTCTTGATCCTGTTTACAGGTATGTTAGTCTTTCTAGTCCTTGTTGCTAGTGTCATGATTAGCGTCGTAATATATAGCGAGCTTGACATTTGGGGGGTTTTCGAATGTTTATCCAGTGGGAAAGCTGCGTATGGTTTGATAAATGAGATGACCAAGGATCCCAAAAACTGGGAGGGGAAGAAGATACTGTTCGTACACACTGGTGGGCTTCTTGGGTTGTATGATAAGGTTGATCAAATGGCTTCTCTGATGGGTAATTGGAGCCGGATGGATGTTCAAGAATCCGTCCCAAGAAAAGATGGTGTTGGGAAAATGTTCTAGCAGAACCAAAACGTGATCTGTAATATTCCGTGGAAGACGAGACAGATTTGAACAGTTATTTGGTCTGATATCTTACATATCAGAGAATAAAACGCATTCATTCCTGTGTTTCTGTTTTGATATAAAATGTTTAATAGCTCTCAAGCATTATTCTGCTCCTTACCATAGAATCAGCTATGAAGAACACCTAATTCACTTTTCCAGATATGTGTGTTGAAGCGGATTAAGCTTAAGTTTACGTGGATAGAAGACAAACAAATATACCTCGGTGTTGTTCTTCTAGCTTGCTCTTTCCCTGGATTCGTTTCCTCACAGATTCAGATTCCCATACACGCTGCTGCTTAACGAGTCGATCACTTTTGCCCGGAGTGTGACAAACTGTGAAGAACTAGTGACAAGGATTGGTTTAGCTTCATGTTCTTTTCTTTTCTTCCATTGTAATGCCATTTCTTATAGAGCTTTCACATAACTAATCTTTTCTTGTGTTCTCGATTTTTGTGCTTTGTAGAGTCGATGTATAAAACATGATCGCTCACTTGGTCCATCACAGGCTATATTCGGCTTTAGCTTTTAGTAGGAAATGAAAACAAAGAAAAACATATCTCAGGACTTGTCTTCAAATGAGCTTCACATTCTAACCAGATATAATGTTCAGGTCTAACAGTCTTGTTAAGCTTGTCTGTACTAATCCTTATAAATTGAAATTTGTGAGGTAATTCGAGGCAAATGATGAACACAATAGGAGTTTTTAGATTAGACTTCTAAAATCCAGCTATCATCTAGCAAAGACTTTTTTCGCAGTTAACTTTTATTGATACTAGGTTTTTCATCCGCGCGTAGCGCGGATACATATTCATAATTTTACTTATTATATTTTTATAAATTAGTTTAAATTCATTATTAATAAAGTTTGTAATTTTATTGTTTTTCGATATTATATTTCTCTAAATTAGTTTAAATTCAATATTAATAAAGTTTGTAATTTTATTATTGTTTTTTAATTTCAATATGTATATTATAAAAAAAATGTTTCTATTCATAGTAGCATACCCGGTTAGCAGATATGAATGTGTGGATAACAGTACCCTCCATTATTTTGTTAAAATTTATAAGTAGTTATGTTAACTAAATATTGAATAGATGATGTATTAATAAATTTGTAATTACCTTTTGATCAATGAGAAGGAGTTCAAGACCCATAAGTAAACCTCTTTTTTGATGTTTCGTGCCTCCAGAAGTGAAGAACTCTAACTAAAACTTCTTTCTTGTTAAAACCTTTCCGAGCTCGTTCAAAAACAAAGAAGCAAATGGTTAGTTAGAAAGAGAAATGACCATTGTTTTATCAAGTTATTTTTGTCTTTCAAAAAATATTTTTGATTTAGAAATTTATGTAAACTATTGGAATTTGAGTTGCGTATTTATAATCAATTGCTAAACTTTTAAAAAAGAAAATATCTAATTAAGAAAGAAGCTAATTTCCTTTTTATAATAGTTAGAAATTATGTTAATCAAGAAAAATGTAAATCATGTACGTAATATTAATTATATTTTTTTGAAATCATGTTTCTTATTCCCATTTTTATGTTAGTTTTCCTATTTATAAAATTGTATTTCTTATTACGTTATGTTTGTATTTCCTTTTTATAATAGTTGGAAATTATGTTAATCAAGAAAAATGTAAATCATGTACGTAATATTAATTATATTTTTTGAAATCATGTTTCTTATTTCCATTTTTATGTTAGTTTTCCTATTTATAAAATTGTATTTCTTATTACGTTATGTTTTTATTTATGGATATTTTTTATTTTCATTTCTATGGAAGTTTTACTATTTATAAAATTTGTAAATTTTTTCAATTTTGAATGATGAAGTGGACCAATCATATTGAGTTTTTTAAATCCTACGTGGACGCTCTCAGATGCCTATAGCTTCAACTTTTATATTATATATGATACTACGGAAGGAAGTTTTTTTTTTTTTTTTAACACAAGGAAACTCTTATTTCATGTAAATAATTTATACAGCCATAAGCCATTCCCTTAACATAAGCCTGCGGAGAAAACAATTTCCCGGATGTAAGATCTCAACTCGGTCTATCCTAAGATATAAAGAGTTTCGGTCTATCCTAAGATAGAAAGAGTTTTAGGTTTTTTTGGATTTTAAAAGAAGGATTTAAAATTCGATGAGAAAGTATGGAAATTAAGGTTTCGCTAGGTTTCCGGGAAGAAACAAAGCGACTGAGGGAAGTATCTAGGTCGCCGGAGAGAGATTAGGTTAACTCGGTTTCGCTAAGAATTCTTAGGCAATTGTATTGGAAAGCGTGTGTTATTATGAATGGCAAGATGCCCTTTTATAAGCTTACAAAGTCGGTTAAACAAAATAAGGAAAACTCGAGATAAACATGAATCTTTCCTATTATCTCGGCTCGAATATAACTTCTATCTCGGCGTGTTGACCACGGGCACCGCTTTCCTTTTCTCGTCTCTGCCTTCTTTGTTGCCTTAATTTTTCCAAATGACCGGGCCGAGTTAGGTTAACTCCGGACCTACTTTCCTAATTGGGCCGACCTAAATTCATGACTAGGTCTTTTGGGAAGGGTACTAATCCTGACTCCAACAATAAGCCCCCCCCCCTCAGTGCGGCGATTCGAACTTTATTCAGATTGGCGGTACGAGGATAATGCCATTTGGTTTAGGAAGTGATTTAGGTTGGTTCTGATTTCCGATTGGAACTGGGTTTGAACCAGTTTCGGTTTTATTCAAAGGGGAACTGAATCAATTTGTTCCGTCCGGGTGAAAATCGGATTAATTCGCGGTTGAACCGGTTTATAGGTGCGATAAACGAAGCGTCACCTAGGTAATTATTGCCACGAGCATGACGCCATCATTTCTGCTATAAATGGATCACTCTCGCTTCTCATTTCCTCATTTCTGCTCAGACGAGGAAGACAACATGTAACTTTTCGCTCTCTGCCGGTTTAATTTTCCGATTTGCCTTTCGCAGTTGCTCAGCCGTAGTTTCCTAGGATCATAGATCAAACCCTCTTTTCGTTGCTGTGTTCTTAATCTGTTCTTCGATAAGTATCTCTTTGATCCGTTGTTCGGGAACAAAGATAAGGAAGTTGTTTTTGTGTCGTCTGGAGAAGACTCACCATGTCGGCGTCGCATCTCGTCTGACTCATCTTTGGCCAGTACTTCCTCAGATTTATGAGAACATCCCGGATACAAGGCTTTCAAGGATCTTGAACTTCGTCACGAGCTGTCTCGGCTGACCGGTGCCGTGGTAAGTTCTGGTCGGAAAGTGTTCGAGATCCCGCAACTTCGAGATTCCGATCCTGATGAACCATAAGTGACTATTACGGGACCTGAGAAAGAGGGTTCATAATCTCATGGTGAGGATACATCGACTCCCTCTGCCAGGTTACCAGATGTTTCCATCGGGGGTTTTGCCAACGTATTTCAAACTCAATCTGATGAAGATTCAATTCGGTCGGCGCTGGCAGGTTGCGGCGCCGACCCGGGAATTAACATTTTCATTCTTGGCCCGAAAGACCATCCTTGGACTCCGCCTCCTGGCTATGTATGCCTGTATGAGTCATATTTCCTTAATGAGGACACGACGGGGAGCCGATTTTGGCTTCCTTTACCAGATCTGCTTGTATCCTACTGTTCTCTCCGAGAGCTTGCTATTTCGCAGTTGCCAGCAGCCGCTGTCCGTTCTATGGTGGGTCTTCTTATCCTGGGAGCTTAGTGCGACATAACCATTGGTGTCAGGATCTTCGAGGAAATGACCACTATAAGTCATGATGAGGACATCAGATCATCCAGACCTGACCCGGACGAGCGGTACGTACCAACCTCGACCATGAGGCTGATCGAGCTGTTTCCGACCACGCGGAATGTACCTGCGGAGGTTCAGGAGGCCAAGACATGTTCTACAAGGAAAAGTGACGTGGGGTTGAGGATTCATAAGCCAACAACATTTTTCAGGAGTAATGATCGTTCCATAACCCAACTGGAACGATCCCATTTGGAGATAGCCAACAACCGTCCACCCGGAGCCCTAGAAGAGTCCTGGAAGATGTCCATAGGAGAATTGGTTAGAACCAGTTATACCAGACTTGATATCCACCAGAAATTGTGCTATTTGGAAGAGTTTGGTCAGAAGGAATCAGCCTTGGGTCGAGCTAATCTTGGAGTATCTCTAGAAGCTGTCCATTTAGCACTGTCCGCGGATATGGGTGCGTTCAATAGAGGATTGCGATCGTACCATGAAGATTCAAGCTGCAAATCAACCTGTTCTGGAAACCTGATTAACCAAGGAGTCATCACGAAGTGGAATTACATCTATACCATTTTCTATGAAGAAGTTTCAGGGAATCCGTGAAATACCTACTTGCACATTTTGGAGTTCTCAGAACGAACCAGAATGAATCAAGGAGTAAAGATACTTGTTCTGGATTTTTGATTCATCAGAGAATGCATGAGAGTTAGAATCACACCAATACCATCTCAGACGAAGAAGATATGCAAGATCAAACCCGAAGGTTGCTGGACCTGCCTTATTTGGAAGCTCACGGATTTAGTGAACTCCAAAACTATGTTTGGCGACCAGGATCACGTGAAACATCTCCTTGGGCTGAGTTTTATACTTTTTTCCCATAAGTATGGTTTTATCCCAATTGGGTTTTCCAACTAAGGTTTTTAGTGAGGTAAACCAAAGCCCGATACAAGAGAAGGAGAATCTGGCCCGTTCAACCTTCATTCTTGTCTTTTCTTTTATAATTTCGAACAGGCCCTTTTTGGCCCACTTGTAACCTAGACTTGTGGCTATTTAAACCATTGTTTTCGTTCTAATAAGATTAAGCAAGTTTAAACATAAAACCTAAAGTGTTTAGCCTAACGGCGCAGCCTCTCTTTCTCTCGCGTGGATTCCCCTTGAGACGAAGGCTTGTTACTTGCTCGTGCCCTTACTATCAATGTGTTCTAGTTCGTGATTGTTTGCTGTGATCTGTTTGTTCCATCGAGTCCACCCACTTACCAAGCTGAGAGCGCCTTCGGCCAGCATCTTCGTCTCATCCGACCATCTTTGACTCGCTCGACCGCTCGACCACCTCGCCATTCTTCGACCATCGACCACCCAAAACAAGACCCACCTCTCATCTCAAATCATCTGGTATCAGAGCTGAAAAGCTCATGACCCAGCTCGGTTATTTCTTTTCCTTTTCTCAGTTTCAATTCTGTTTGCTTTTGTTTCTTTTAAGAAAACCAAAAATCAAAAAACAAAATTTAGGTTGCTAGTCTCTTGTTCTCAACCGGCCAAGTACTTGAACCTGGACCAATTTTTTGCTGTGTTCTGTTGAGATATCTCCCTGTTCTTGTTGTGTACTGCTGATAAACCGAAACTCAAAGGAATAAGGCTGATTGTTAGGTTGATAGCTAAGGACCGGCGGTTAGGGTTTAAGGCTTCTCTCTCTCTAGCGGTATATTTGTTGGTTGATTCGTCTTCATCTTAGTTTGTATTCTCTGTAGTTCCTGTTGTTTTTCTTACACTGCATACATTCACAAGAGCTTTAGAATCGGCTGCTAGGTTGATTACGAACGGATTGCATATAGCTAGGGTTTCCTTATCTTGCGAGTTGTGTGATTGCGGCTTACTTGAGTTGTTGTGGTTTAATTCTTTTAGAAACTCTGAATTTCTTACGGTTTAGATTGTTTTCCATTTGTTGCTTAGTAAAAAAAAAAAAAACTCGCCATTGTATTGCTTTCCTTTTTTTTGTCTCGACCACACCTTGTTTCCTTTTCTGAATTGGTTGCGTTTTTCCTTTTTAGTTCTTTCCATTTCTCTTCTTTGGTACGTTTGACTTGTTTGTTGAGTGTACAGAGATAATGGCCGACGAACAAGTTCAGCAAGGCGGACCAACTGACCTCAATCAGCTCCTGGCTGCGATCCAGACGATAGGTGCTCGTCTCGACTGTCTGGAGCGACCACCCGACCACTCTCGACCAGGTCGAGTGAAACATGGACGACCAGACCATGGTCACAACCCGTAACATTTTGGATACGACCATGATGCGAAAAAAATGGATCCCGAGCCACCTGACCAATATCGGCGCCATCAATCCTCTAGACTAAGACATTCAAAACCCAATAAATTTCAAAATAAATTTTGTGTCTTAGACTCACAACTAATATATTTCTCAGGTACTGAAGACTACTTTCAGTGGGAAGAAGACCTAGAAGATTACTCTTGGGATTACAATATCCCAAGGAACGAATATGCCTCGTATGCGATCTAAACCCTGACCGGAGATGCCTATGCTTGGTGGCAGCTCGAGGAGAAGATACGGAGACAACTCAAGGAACCAGCAAGAACGTGGAGGGAGCTGAAAGGGCTAGTATATGAGCAATATGTCATACTAAGACCAAGGAACCAGGGCCGTCCACGCCTTTCGACAGCCTCGACCAATGTCCCAATTTCAGAACCGCCTCGATCAAAGGATAAAGTGTCCCAACCCAAATCTTTTCCATCTGATTATAATGAATCAAAAACTGTTTTAATGCACTTGGGATTGCCCAAAAGTGTTGAGAAGGATGTAGGAATGACAGAGAGTCCAATGGACCACAACGGACCGGAGGGGTGACCGAGAAACAAGTGGAACCGGCCGACCCAGAATGTAATCCGACTGAGGTTAATGGAGATCACAGTGCAGAGAGTTTTCCATGGAACCCAGGCAAGAACAGAGGCGTGATCCTGAGCCACCTACTCAAAGGAGCACTGCCTGAAAGCCCTTACACGCACAAACAACCGATCCATCAAGGTAAGGCCATGGACTCACAAAACCGCATGAAAGCTAACTTGCTTTCTCTTGGTGCAGGTTATGCAGATTCGAGGTCGAATCCTTTTCAAGAGAGAGGGTATGATGAAGACATCAGATCATCCAGACCCGGCCCGGACGAGCGGTACGTACCAACCTCGACCATGAGGCTGATAGAGCTGTTCCCCGAAACCTGATTCACCAAGGAGTCATAACGAAGTGGAATTACATCTATACCATTTTCTATGAAGAAGTTATGCCGTTTCAAGACAGGTGATTTTCATGGAATCCGTGAAATACCTACTTTCACATTTTGGAGTTCTCAGAACGAACCAGAATGAATTAAGGAGTAAAGATACTTGTTCTGGATTCTTGATTCATCAGGGAATGCATGAGAGTTGGAGTCACACCAATACCATCTCGGTCGAAGAAGATATGCAAGATCAAACCCGAAGGTTGCTGGACCTGCCTTATTTGGAAGTTCACAGATTTAGTGAACTCCAGAACTATGTTTGGCGACCAGGATCACGTGAAACATCTCCTTGGGCTGAGGTTTATTCTCTTTTTCCCTTAAGTATGGTTTTATCCCAATTGGGTTTCCTGTTGGATCCCGATGGATATAGGGTTTGTTATATTGAAAAGAACCAACCTCGTTCTTACCTTTGGCAGCGGAAGAGATGGTGAACGAGATCAGTGGAGCAACGCAACGCTTTGCCTCTACCAGATACACACGCACGCTCGCTGGAAACGGGATGCTAGTGCCGGATCAATGGGATCGATAGGTTCTGGTGTGTCTAGAGTTTCTGTCAAGAAAACTGGACGGCTCTGTTGTTTAGGTCGAACTAAACACGTTTTATTCGACCTAAACGTGCTTAACGGGCCAGACTCAATTAAGCCATAACCCGAAAAGCCTGTTCGGAAAATCCGAATTGTGTCGACCGACACACAAGCTGTGTCGATCGACACAACACCTTAATATCAATACTTATGTGTATTTCAATACACATAACATGATCATTGTCACAATGATCATTCCCATGTCGTAGCTTCCAGTTCGCTTAGGTGTGTGACCCTATAGGATCATATAATACTGGCAGTAAGTCCACGACCTACAGATTGCAAGAGGCTTCTAGCAAAGCATTGCAAACGCCCAGTATTATACGAATGTCAGATCTCGACACACAACTATCACAGGAGTGAGTACAGGTGTGATTTCAGGACACTATCCCAACAATCTCCCACTTGTACTGGAATCATCAATTCCTATAATCCTTTTGTCTCTATATCTCGATTTGGCATAAGGCAAGATTTGTGTCATCCTTATTAAGCCAACATCGTGTTTATCGAACTCCTGATCTCATACTGAACATTACAAACAACTGAACTACAGTTCGTTTGAGTGCGGCCACACATTTTCTCAGTATTCAATCTTCGATAGGCCCTGAGATATTTATCTCCCGTTATACAGGAGGGACAAATTCCATCTTGTTCCATCCCTGTTTCAACGCACACTTCATGATAAACTTGAACAGTGTCGTTATAGCCGCCAGTTACGGATCGACGTTTGACAAAGTCAAAATGTACCAATTCATATGCAAGAAGGCATGATGAACTCAGGTCTTAGGACTATACTCTATAGTCGTAATGAGAACCTCTTATGACACAGATATTACTATCTTGTAGACTTCTGATTAGCGGGTCATGTCCGATCATATGTCCACTGACATATATCTATGTTACTGACTGCGATAATCATATCATTGGCTCCATGAAACTTAGCCAACAGTCACCTCACAATCTAGTCTCTAACGGTTGTCAGTGTCCCGATTCTACAACCTTGACTAGGGACAAAATAATTTATTAACTTATAGGGTTTCATGATCAAGTTCTCAACTTGATGACCTATAATATGTCATAAACTTATTTTGGGACCATTATTTAGATCACAATAAATAATGCTGAAATCAAATTTCATTAAACACTTCTAAAAGAATGTTTACAATAGCGTCTTATTATAACTAAAACAAAATCCAAAACTCCCACTAGAATCAAGATTACATCTTAAGATCTCTAATGCCTACAGCAGTCGTATGACTCTCATGCTTAGGCCTTGGGAGTGACTTGGTTAGAGGATCAGCGACATTCTCGTTTGTCGGAACTCGGCTGATCTTCACATCACCTCTATTGACAATATCACGAATCAGATGATATTTCCTCTCAACGTGTTTGGACTTCTGGTGTGACCTGGGTTCTTTCGCCTGAGCAATGGCTCCATTGTTATCGCAGAACAAAGCCACTGGCTCCAAGATACTAGGAACCACACCAAGTTCTGTCATGAACTTCTTGATCCAAACAGCTTCCTTTGCCGCTTCTGAAGCAGCAACATATTCAGCTTCCGTTGTGGAGTCAGCTACGGTATTCTGCTTAGAGCTCTTCCAGCTCACCGCACCGCCATTTAGATAGAAGACATATCCAGACTGTGATCGGAAATCGTCTATGTCCGTCTGAAAACTCGCATCGGTGAATCCATTCACCACAAGTTCATCACTATCTCCATACACAAGGAACTTGTCCTTAGTATGTCTCAAATACTTGAGAATATTCTTGACAGCTGTCCAGTGAGCTTCACCTGGATCAGATTGGTATCTACTCGTCATGCTTAACGCGTAAGCTACATCTGGACGAGTGCAGAGCATGGCATACATAATAGATCCTATTGCAGAGGCATAAGGAATCCTATTCATGCGTTCTCGCTCAGCAGGTGTCGCCGGACACTGCTTCTTGCAGAGACTCTTGCCATGAGACATTGGTATGAAGCCCTTCTTGGAATCGTGCATCCTGAATCTGTGCAACACCTTATCTATATAAGTGTCTTGGCACAATCCAATCAGCTTGTTAGTTCTATCTCTGTAGATTCTGATTCCAAGAATGTATGCGGCTTCTCCCATGTCTTTCATGGAAAAACAACTTCCTAGCCAAGTCTTAATAGACTGAAGCAACGGAACGTCATTACCGAGGAGGAGTATGTCATCGACATACAGTACAAGAAATGCAATTTTGCTCCCACTTGTCTTCTTGTATAGACATGATTCTTCTTCGTTCTTGATGAAACCGAATTGTTTTACTGCTTCATCAAAACGAAGATTCCAACTCCGTGATGCTTGCTTCAACCCATAAATGGATTTATGAAGCTTGCATACCTTCCCAGCGTTTTTAGGATCGACAAAACCTTCAGGCTGTGTCATGTACACATCCTCTTCCAGAATACCATTCAGGAATGCGGTTTTGACATCCATCTGCCAAATCTCATAATCATAATGAGCAGCAATCGCTAGAAGAATCCGAATAGATTTAAGCATAGCTACTGGTGAATAGGTTTCATCATAGTCAATACCATGAATTTGTTTGAAACCTTTAGCCACCAATCTCGCTTTGTAAATCTGTACATTGCCATCCACGTCAATCTTCTTCTTGAAGATCCATTTACACTCAATGGCTTTTACACCACTAGGTAAATCGACCAAGGACCATACTTGGTTTTCTGACATGGATGTCATTTCGGATTTAGAGGCTCCAAGCCACTTTTCGGAGTCCGGGCCCATCATTGCTTTCGCAAAGGTCGCTGGTTCGTCACCTTCAATGATCATCAGATCATTTGAATTGGTTACGAGAAATCCATAGTATCTCTCGGGTTCGTGACGGATCCTTCCGGATCTGCGAACTTCAGGCTCCACAGGCGCCGGTTCCACAGAACTTTGTGGATCCAACTGCTGCTCTTCCTCAATAGGTTGGGCAGTCTCCTGTGCATCTTGAATTTCTTCGAGATGTACTTTACTCCCACTGTTTTTCTTAGAGAGAAACTCCCTCTCAAGAAAAGAACAGTCCCGAGCAACAAATACCTTGTTCTCAGATTGGTTGTAAAAGTAGTATGCCTTGGTTTCCCTAGGATAACCAACGAAATAGCATTTATCTGATTTGGGTGCAAGCTTGTCGGAGATTAAACGTTTGACATAAGCCTCGCAACCCCAAATCCTTAGGAAAGACAGACTAGGAACGTTCCCAGTCCACAGTTCATGTGGTGTCTTTTCTACTGATTTAGATGGCACTCTATTTAGTGTAAACGCAGACGTTTCTAGAGCATATCCCCAAAAGGATAGTGGAAGATTAGAATGACTCATCATAGACCGAACCATATCCAATAAAGTTCGATTTCTCCTCTCCGACACTCCATTCCATTGGGGTGTACCAGGAGGAGTGAGTTGTGAAACGATTCCACACTCGCTCAGATAGTCGCTGAATTCTTGGCTTAAGTATTCTCCTCCGCGATCCGATCGCAAAACTTTGATACTTTTGCCAAGTTGATTCTGTACTTCATTCTTGAATTCCTTGAATCTATCAAAGGATTCTGACTTGTGTCTCATCAAATAGACATAGCCATACCTACTGAAATCATCAGTAAAGGTAATGAAGTACTTAAAGTTTCCTCTGGCGACAGTACTCATTGGCCCACATACATCAGTATGAACAAGGCCCAATAAATCACTGGCCCTTTCATTTGGTTTGTTGAAAGGGGCTCTAGCCATTTTGCCCACCAAACAAGACTCACATTTCTTACATGATTCAAAATCAAATGATCCCAGAAGCCCATTTCGATGGAGCCTCTGGATGCGTTTCTCATTGATATGGCCCAAACGACAATGCCATAAGAAAGTCGGGTTTTCGTTATTGGACTTAAACCTCTTTGTATTTATGTTAAAGACAGGCATTTCTTGGTTTAATATATATAACCCATTATCTAATGGGGCGCTACCATAAAAAATACCATCACGATTAAAAGAACAAACTTTATTCTTAACAGCAAAATCAAAACCTTCCAAATCCAAAACGGAAACTGAAATTATGTTTCTGCTTATCGCAGGTACAAAGTAGCAATTATTCAAAATTAAAACCATGCCCGATGGTAAGGACAACTCGTAGGTGCCTACGGCCAGTGCATCAACCTTAGCTCCATTCCCGACCCATAGCTCTACTTGTCCTTTCTTCAGCGTCCCACTGTTTCTTAGTGCCTGCACATCAGTACAAATATGAGCACCGCAGCCGGTATCCAATACCCACGAAGTAGGACTAGAAGACATAACATTAAGTTCGATAACATAAATACCTGAGTCAGACGCATCATACGTCTTCTTCAGCTTCTTGTAATCTTCCATGAACTTCTTGCAGTCTTTCTTCCAATGCCCCAACTGCTTGCAGTAGTTGCACTTATCCTCAGGGGAAGGCCCGGATTTGGGCATCGGCTTGGGCTTGTCCTGACTTTCAGCCTGGACAACCTGGGCCTTACCCTTACCCTTCTTAGGTTTCTTAAACCTTTTACCCCCTTGTACCATCAGGACATTGGGAGTAACCTTCTTGAGATTCGGTTCTGCTGTCTTCAGCATACCGTGCAACTCAGTCAATGTCTTAGTCATGTTTTGCATGTTGTAGTTCATAATGAACTGATCAAAACACGACGGCAATGACTGCAGAATCATGTCAGTGGCCAGCTCCTGGCTAATGGCACAGTCCAGTTTCCCCAGGTTATCAATGTAACCCATCATTTTAAGGACATGAGGACTTACTGGACTGTCCTTAGCCAGCTTGCAATCCATGAGAGATTTAACCGTCTGGTATCTCTCTGTGTGAGCTTGCTCCTGAAACAAAGCTTTCAGGCTGTTAATCATCTCAATGGGTGACAACACGTTCTCATATTGCTTCTGCAGCTCAGAGTTCATAGTCACCAGCATTAGACAATTAACATCTTTGACATCCGCTGAATGTTTATCCCAAGCATTCTTTTCTGTCTGCGGAGCATTGGAACGTGGCCTCTCGGTGAGAACTCTTTCAAGGACATATTCCTTGTTCTCTTGCCTGAGAACTATTCTCAGGTTCCGATACCATTCCAAGAAATTAGATCCATTTAACTTGTCCTTCTCAAGGACGGATCTTAGTGAGAAAGTGTTGATGTGATTTGAGACAGACATAGCTGTAATTCAAAAAGGTAGATTTTAGTTATAAAGCACAAGAAATGAGTATTCTTATCTAATTAGAAAACTCCCATTGTATTCAAACTATGTTTCCTCATATGAATACAATGTGCCAAGATCCTCAGATTACTAAAATTCGAGTGGGCGACTCGCCGTTACTCAAGCTTTAGTTATCTAGGTAAGCAAATCATTGCTAATTGTACTCAGTACAACTCTTGGTCGTGAATGAGACAAACTATGTCCAATCCACTCTGATGTCTCTGGGTCCAGAACTTCTGACAGCCCAGTCAAGTATAACCAATCTTTTATCTGTCTTGTGATCACTGACAGTTGTACTGCAAGTCTGTCATTGACCACCTGCCTTACCCATGTTGCAGTGGATATCAAGGACTCCAAGATATCCAACAAACGACACGAGTCTTGACAGTAGACAAGATCGGGCAAGACATCAAGATCACTTGATATTTAGTTGAGGAAAAGAACTAATCTTATCTTGATTTATATTCACTATATATATCAAAAATAATAACTTTTAATTAAAACATTTAGTTTCGATAAGTTTAGATTCATCTAATACTTTTAGGATTAAATTATTCTGGTTCATGCAAATTTGTGGTCAAACCAACATGTCTGCGGACGTTGTGTCGATCGATGCCAACCATTGGTATCGATCGACGCAACTCTATTTAAACCGTTCTTCGATAACCGGTCAAACCGGATCGAATTTACTTAACCGATTCAATTCAATTGAACCAGTTCGGTTTAATAGTCCATGTCGATCGTCACACACTGTGTGTCGATCGATATAACCAAACCAGAATCAATTTTGGTTAATAAAATTAACCGAGTTAGATAACCGGTCCAATCCAATTGAACCGATCTATCTGATCGCATTGCCTGTGTCGACCGATACACCCAGTGTATCGATCGACGCAACACGATTATGGGTACTCGATCTCAGATCGAAACCCTAGAATTATTTACGGATTTTCGCTTTGTATCGACCGACACACGCTTTGTGTCGATCGATACTGTGCGATAAACCCTAAATTTTATTCGCGAGTTTTCGCTCTGTGTCGACCGACACACGCTTTGTGTCGATCGACACCCTGCGACAAACCCTAAAATTTTATAATTGCGCCGCGGCGTGTCGACCGACACACGCTTTGTGTCGATCGACACAGTGCGTTTTCATCAATTCTTCGTCTTTTCAACAGGAACAAAACCGAGAATTACTCTATGAAAACACGATTCAACAAGCAATATACAGATCAACAACATCAAGTTTCGATTTTATATTACCAGTTTCAATAGCTAAACCCTAAGCATGCTCTGATACCACTGTTGGATCCCGATGGATCTAGGGTTTGTTATATTGAAAAGAACCAACCTCGTTCTTACCTTTGGCAGCGGAAGAGATGGTGAACGAGATCAGTGGAGCAACGCAACGCTTTGCCTCTACCAGATACACACGCACGCTCGCTGGAAACGGGATGCTAGTGCCGGATCAATGGGATCGATAGGTTCTGGTGTGTCTAGAGTTTCTGTCAAGAAAACTGGACGGCTCTGTTGTTTAGGTCGAACTAAACACGTTTTATTCGACCTAAACGTGCTTAACGGGCCAGACTCAATTAAGCCATAACCCGAAAAGCCTGTTCGGAAAATCCGAACTGTGTCGACCGACACACAAGCTGTGTCGATCGACACAACACCTTAATATCGATACTTATGTGTATTTCAATACACATAACATGATCATTGTCACAATGATCATTCCCATGTCGTAGCTTCCAGTTTGCTTAGGTGTGTGACCCTATAGGATCATATAATACTGGCAGTAAGTCCACGACCTACAGATTGCAAGAGGCTTCTAGCAAAGCATTGCAAACGCCCAGTATTATACGAATGTCAGATCTCGACACACAACTATCACAGGAGTGAGTACAGGTGTGATTTCAGGACACTATCCCAACATTTCCAACTAAGGTTTTTAATGAGGTAAACCAAAGGCCGATACAAGAGAAGGAGAATCTGGCCCGTTCAACCTTCATTCTTGTCTTTTCTTTTATGATTTCGAACATGCCCTTTTTTGGCCCACTTGTAACCTAGACTATTGGCTATTTAAGCCATTCTTTTCGTGCTAATAATATTAAGCAAGTTTAAACATAAAACCTAAAGTGTTTAGCCTAACGGCGCCGCCTCTCTTTCTCTCGCGTGGATTCCCCTTGAGACAAAGGCTTGTTATTTGCTCGTGCCCTTACTATCAGTGTGTTCTAGTTCGTGATTGTGTTGCTGTGATCTGTTTGTTCCACCCACTGACCAAGCTGAGAGCGCCTTCGGCCAGCAGCTTCGTCCCATCCGACCATCTTCGACTCGCTCGACCGCTCGACCACCTCGCCATTCTTCGACCATCAACCACCCAATACAAGACCCACCTCCCATCTTACATCAAGTCACATGAAAGCGACTAACCCCGGATGTTACTCTATTAGGATGAGGGCGGACCAAGGAGGATTCATGAACACAGTGAGAGTTAGAAATTAGGGTTTTCGCTTAGGTTTCCGAGAAGGAATAAAGCGGCGGAGGAAAGTTTTTAAGACGCCGGAGAGAAATTAGGTTAAATCGGTTTTGCTAATAATTCTTCAGCAATTGTATTGAAAAGCGTGTGTTTATTAAATAATGAGATGCCCTTTTATAAGGTTACAAAGTCGATTTAACTGAATAAGGAAAACTTGAGATAAACATGAATCTTTCCTATTATCGCGGCTTGAGTACATCTTTATCTCGGTGTGTCGACTACGCGCGCCGCTTTCCTTTTCTCGTCTCTACCTCCCTTTTTGCCCTAATTGTTCCAAATGACCGGGCCGAGTTAGGTCAACTCGAAACCTGCTTTCCTAATTGGGCCGACCTAAATTCCTGAATGGGCCTTTTGGGAAGGGTGCTAATCCTGACTCCAACAATAAGCCCCCCCAATGCGGCGATTCAAACTTTATTTAGATCGACGGTACGAGGATAATGCTATTTGGTTTAGGAAGTGATTTAGGTATATTTTAATATTATAATATTATAAATATTTAATATATTTTTGACATTTATTGTGAATACTAATATGTTTTATAAGTTTTTATGATTTTTTTAATTTTATTTTCTTCAGACTTTTATCATTCTTTTATTTTATGTATTATTTAAAATATATGTATTTGTTGTTTAAACATTTGCGTATCTTAATCTTAGTATTATAATAAAATTTTAAATAATTATTTATTATATTGAATTTCGTTAAATTTCTTATTTGTATATTTGAATTATTTCTTTGTTTCTGCTATCATCTTATCTCCTTTTATCACATTTTTCATTACATTCCTAATAATTAGTTTTTTTATTTAATAAATATTTTTGTTTTTAAATTTTTTTATTATTTTATATTTATTTTTAGTTTTATAATTTTGTATTTCCACTTATATTAAGATTTAATTATATTTGTTCATTCATTGCATAAAATATAAAAGATGTATTTAAATCTTATGATATATAATATTTATTTATGAAACTTTACATTAAATTTCATTTTCAAATTAATTTATATTTATGTTTTAAATTTTTTAACTAATTATATTTATATTAAATGATTTTAATTTTATTGATTTTAGATTTATTTGAGTAATGATGATTTGAAAAATTAATTAATAAGTTGGACCAATAAAGAGGAGGTTGATGTGGCAGCTAGAGAGAACCTCTTTTTCATCTATTATATATAGGATTAGAAAACCAAGTTCTTTATCGAAATAAAATATTTTTACTATTTGTTTCTATCTTATGATTTACACGAGAGATCATACCTTTTAAATTCAATGTAAACGCACGGAAAAAAAAAGGTAAACCAGATTCAAACATGAAACATCACATAACATTCAACAATGTTAAAGATTATACTTAAAACAAACGTGGTTTAGAACAAGAAAATAAGTATGACATCGGCGAACCCTTGGTTTTCCAGCTCACCGGTCTCCGGCCTGGATCCTCCGCTGTCACCACCGGGTGATCTCCTCCATCCCCCCGATCCCCTAACCCTCCTATTCCCCCTGGCCCTTCTTACATCACCTCTTTTCCTCCCCTTTCTCCTATCCCTCCACCTCTTGTTAGTGTGTCCAAAACTACTGGTTCTCCTTAGATTCCTCAAACTAGTCAAAGCAAGACTTTCTTCTGCACTTCTGAAAGGTAATCCTATAATCCCTCAGAAAAACTACTCTTTTGATTCAACTTCTTTCAATCTGGAAAGCCAAATCCCTAAGTGTACTGTTCATGAACAGTTACATTCATCCTCTTACTCTTTGCTTCATTCCTCCTCTCTTCTTTCTAGTATTGTAAGCTCCCTAACTTTCTCCAGCCATTCATCTTCTTCATTCTCCCAACCTTCAAGCTCTTCTACTCTTGCTACTTCCTCCTTTTCTTCTGCGGTCCCTGCTAACTCCCCTGTTACTCTGGTCTCTGATAAGTCTTTGACTATTCCTCCTGTCAATGAACTACCGCTTGCTCCTCCTCCAAAGCCGGCGCCTCCTGCTCCTCCTATTAACCTGTCATTGGTACAAAAAATCATAAACTCGCAAGCAAAGACTCTTCACAAATCAGAATCCTACACTATATCAGACAGTGGAAAAAGAAGAATCGATGTTCCAGACTCTGTCTTTGAAAGGGGTGCAGCTGATTTGAAAGGGGTGCAGCTGAACATAAAGAGTTTCTTGTTGGTTACTTTTTAGGTAAGGCTCCAGCTTATTCTCAGATTCAAAATGTGCTTAACCATATGTGGGGTAAAGGAGGAAGACTAGAAATTCACTTCAACCCCATTCAAAGATCTATGCTTGTGAGAGTTCCTAACGACTTCATCCGATCAAAAATAATAGAGAAAGGCGTCTGGTATGCTGGATCTTCCATGTTCAGAATTTATGAATGGAACTCAGGTAGGAAGGCGGATACTTCTTCCCTCACGGCCATACCTCTGTGGGCTCACTTCAAAAATGTCCCATTTGATCTAATGACTATAGAAGGTTGGAGTCGGATTGGAAGTGCGCTAGGAGACCCTAAAGAGGTGGATGAATTCACTAGGAATCTCACTATTGTTACTGAGGCGCATATCAAAGTTGTGACTGACGTCACTTCCCCCTTGCCAAACACAGTGGAAATTGTTAGAGAAGATGGGTCAATCAGGGAACTCACAGTAGAATATCCTTGGCTCCCACCGGTTTGTGCTCTTTGCAAAGAGGTTGGCCACATAATGAAAAATTGCCTCCATACCTCGCAGGAATGGGTAAAGAAGGATGGGGAGTTGAATGCTTCTGTTGATAATCCCAAAAACAGTTCTGCGTTAGTCTCACCACATAATGCGCCACCAACTGATACTCTGCCTGCTCATTTTGTGGTTGCTGTTGTTAATTCCATTGCTGCTGAAATTTCGGTAGGTTTGAATGTTGTTCACCCGGAAGTGACTATCACGGTCCCTCCTTCTGAGAATTCTTTGGACAGAGTAGACATGATCCCCACCTCTATTCCTCCCCAATCGTCCTTAACCTCTGTTTCCACTCCTTCTTTATCTCCCCTATCAGAAATTATCCTAGCTCAATCAGTCTTTATAAATAATTGTCCTCCCATCCTCCCTTCATATCCTTTATCAACCCCCTCTAAACCACCCCTTTCTTCTTCTCCTCCGGAATCAACCCCAATCATTTCCATAAAGAACCTTTCCCGCTCAAATTCCTATCCCTCTTCTATCCCAACTAACCTTTTTGTTTCTTCAAGGCCTCTATCCCCTTCGGAGGAGGCTCCCCCCCTTCTTATTGAATATTAAAACTTTTTTTTTTGGAACTTCCGCGGTATTAATGATGCGGAGAAGCATAAGCCCTTTTCTTTTTGGTTAAATTTGCATAAGCCCTCTTTTGGATCCCTTTTAGAAACCCATGTAAAACTTCACAACCTCTCTTCTATCATGTCTACAATCTGTCCCGGCTGGAGTTATTGTTCAAATCATGCTAAAGATGATGATGGGAGAAGAATACTCATATGGGATGCTTCTGTCTCGGTTCAACTTCTGCACCAGTCCAAACACACTATTACTTGTCAGTTGCAGCTCCCAGGTTCTGCCCCATTCACATTTACAGCTATATACGCCCCTAATCAGGCGGCTGAGAGGTTGGATCTTTATGTGGAACTTCTGGATATTCATGAAACTTTTAATCTCAGCTCTTCTCCATGGAATCCTGGGAGGGGATTTAAATCAGATTGTGCATTTTGCTGAGACTCTCAAGACTCCACAAACTGTCTCTCTTCAGATATGATGGAGCTCAAAGATACCTTCCTTCAACTGGATGTTAATGACATCAGATATCAGGGGCCGCAGTTCACTTGGACTAATAACCAACCTGCCCACCCAATTGCCAAAAAGCTTGATCGTTTCCTCTCTAACTCCCATTGGATTTTAGCCCATCCTTCTGCTTTTGTAACCTTTCTCCCTCCTTGTCAGATCTCTGACCATTGCCCAGCCATTCTTGATTTAGCCTATCCCATTCCCCAATCTGGTACCCGCCCTTTTAAATTCCTTAATTTCTTTGCCAAGCACCCTGATTTCACCGGACGGTAGAGACATCATGGCTCCAGGCTGGAGGTCCCGCGTTTGATCTTTCAAAACTTTGTTATAAGCTGTGAGTTATTAAGGGTTCACTAAAAAAACTTAATCGTGAAAATTATTCAAATATCCAAAGGAGAGTAAACACTACAAATTGTTTGCTTCTAGATGTGCATGAACAGGTTTTATCATCACCCTCTCAACATTTGTTTCAGCTTCACAAAGATCTCCAATCCAAACTGGGTCATTTAAGAACCATTGAGGAAGCTTTATTTAAGCAAAAATCTTCCATTAACTGGTTGAAGGAAGGGATTTTAATACTGCCTTCTTTTTCAGATCTTGTGTTGCTAGATCGGCGTTCAATGCAATAAGATTGTTTATTCTGCCATCGGGAGAAACTATCACTGATCTGATTCTTATGGGAGCCCTGGCCGTTCAACATTTTTCAAACTTATTGGCGCCTTATACTCTTGACCCAATACTGGTTTCTCCTCAGCTGATACAAGGTCTAATTAACTTCAGGGTCTCAGACTCGGCGAAGCTCAATTTCACTGCCCTCCCTTCTCTGGATACAATTGCGAAAACCTTGTTCAAATTGAATCAGTCAAAGTCGCCTGGACCGGATGGCTACACTTCAGGTTTTTTCAAAGCGGCTTGGGGTATTGTGGGATTTGAAACTTTA
Source organism: Orychophragmus violaceus (assembly GCA_030180135.1). Lineage (NCBI taxonomy): Eukaryota > Viridiplantae > Streptophyta > Magnoliopsida > Brassicales > Brassicaceae > Orychophragmus > Orychophragmus violaceus. The sequence goes on along the minus strand of CM058229.1, from coordinate 69,650,481 downwards.
CAATCCATTGGTGGTTTCTTCATGACAGGTTTCATGCCTCCGGCTGTAAACTCTACGATCCTAGCTCTTGTTCCAAAAATACCAGGAGCATCTTCCATCTCGGATTTCAGACCTATTTCCTGCTGCAATACAATGTACAAGACAATTTCCAAGATCCTTGTCTCAAAGCTCAAACCAATTCTTCCTGATTTTATACTCCCCAACCAAACGGCGTTTGTGCAAGGCAGACTTCTTATTGAAAACACAGCTCTCGCAGCCGATATTTTAAATGGTTACCACAAGTCGTCGTGGCCAAAGAAGATAGCTCTAAAAGTGGATATAGCCAAAGCGTTCGATACTGTCAGGTGGGAATTTATAATGTCTATTCTTCGAGCCATTGATATCCCGGAATTCTACATTCGCTGGATTTACGCCTGCATCTCTTCTCCTTAATACTCGGTGGGGTTTAATGGAACAGTTCAAGGGTTTTTCAAAGGTAAAAGGGGGATCAGGCAGGGAGATACTTTATCTCCCTACCTGTTTGTTATAGCTATGAACTATCTCTCTCTAATGTTAAACAAAGCTGCGGAATCAGGAAGAATCAGTTATCACGCGGACTGCGAAGCATCGAAACTCACCCATCTATGTTTTGCGGATGACCTCCTCATATTCATAAATTGCTCTATTCAATCGGTTCAAAATACACTGGTTGTCCTTAAGCAGTTTGAAGCTTTGTCGGGGCTCACAATTAGTGTGTAAAAAACGGCGTTTTATCCTTCTGGTCTATCTGATCAGGAATGTGAATTGATCTCCTGCACCACTGGTCTCTCTCAAGGAAGTCTACCGGTTCGCTATCTAGGTGTGCCATTAACTTCGAAGAAGCTCACGAAACTGAATTGTGCTCCATTACTGAATTCTATCAAGGGGAAAATATCATCATGGGCAGCTAGATCTTTGTCATTTGCTGGCAGATTGCTTCTACTTAAATCAGTAAATAGTGGGATCAATACATTCTGGTGTTCCTCTTTCATTCTCCCTAAATCTATTATTAAAACCATCAACTCCCTATGCAATAGCTACTTAGAGCGGTCAAATAGAGCATCGCTACTGTGCCCGTGTATCTTGGTCTACAGTGACCAAACCAAAGATTGCAGGAGGTTTAGGGATCAAAGATTTATTTACCTGGAATGTGGCATCATCTCTGAAACTCATTTGGCTTCTTTTCCTTAGAGGGGGTTCCCTTTGGGTGGGTTGGATGAAGAAAGAAATCTTGAGCGACTCGTTGAGTAATTTCTGGACAATCAAAGAAAAGCAAAAACATCCCTGGCTCATCAATAAACTTATTCGACAAAGGCATCTTGTTTATGATTGGATAAAGGTGGAGGTGGGAAATGGCGAATGTACCTCATTCTGGTTTGATAATTGGTCTCCGTTAGGCAATCTCTCTCTGTTATTTAAGAATGATCCATCGTTCAGGCGTGTGGTATCTCCCAAATCTACCTTGAAGGATATTTCTCGGGATGGCAACTGGCTTCTTCCACCTGCTCGATCGGAAAATCAAGTTTCGTTACAAGCCTTTCTATCAACATTCAATCTGAGCAGTGATCAAGACACTTACTGTTGGCAACCAGGTAACTCACCCTCTTCTACCTTCAAGACTGGTGAAATTTACAGCCTCCTTAGCCCAACGTTGGCATCGGTCCCATGGTCACATATGGTCTGGAAATCTGGATGTGTTCCGAAGCACAGCTTCCTAGTTTGGCTCTTTGTTCTGGATCGTTGCCCAACACGCAATCGGCTCTTTTCTTGGGGGCTAGTTACAGACTCTAACTGTCTGCTCTGCAACTCGACCAATGAGGACAAGAATCACCTGTTTTTTCAATGTCCCTACTCTTGGTCAGTTTGGTAAACCATCGCTTCCAAGTGCAATCTATTACCGACAAATGATTGGGACTCAACTCTTATGCAAATGATCAATTTAACAGGAAACAAGGACCATAGGAGAGTAATTATTATAGCTTGGCAAGCTGTGATTTACCTGATTTGGGCAGAAAGGAATGCTAGGCTCCACAGGAATATATTCCGATCTTCTAACATCCTTCTCCCTCAGTTAGACACTCTCATCAGGAACAAGATCTCCACCTTCAGGGCTGATAATCCGAGAAAATCTTCGACTATGATGCAATTCTGGCTTAGCTCCTACACTCCGGCGATTAACGCTTCTCCTCCTAGCTAATGCATGTTCTTTGGAAGATCGTTTTCTTTCATCAGTCATCTATATCCAGGGACTTTTTCTTCCGATCGTCTCATGTCTGTATCTCAGACATTATTCGAAATTCAAGGGGTTGGTGAGCTCCAAAACAATCTCATTAACTCCATCGTCACTTCTATTGGGTTGTTAGTCAATAGGTATCTTTTTGGGATTTTAAAATTTATCTAGGCTTATGCTTGAACACTACCTTTTGGGCTATTGTAATATTTTCTGTTTCTTTATATTTAATTTTAATGATCCTTTAAAAAAAACAAAAAAAAAACGTGGCTTTTCAATGCTTTCCACAATTCTCATCAAGTCTCCTTTACACACATTATTAGTATATTGTATCTACACCAGGATAAAAACTCCTACTCATATTTTGGGTCAATTGCATTGGTTGTATCTTTTGAATGTTTTTGTTGCAGTTTTGTATCATTTGAAAACTGTGTGCATTTTTGTATTTTTTTCGGACGGAGGGAATGAAAAGACCAAAATGACCCTAGACCAATTGAATTGAACAATTACTAAACTTGCTAACTAAAAATCTATTGGTTGGGGGGGGGGGGTGGGGGTTCTTTATGTTTTTTTAATAATTAATAAATATAGATCTGTGTAAAAAAAAAACTTAAAATCGGTTTGTTTGATCATCAAGAACGATTACACATTTACGTCACCGAAAGCAAAACTCTGATTCTGTTTAGGGTTCTTGCCCGAGTTTATCACTGATAGGTAAGGTTGTCGAACTCAAAAAAATCTGGTTGCGAGTATTATTCGGAAAACGTTTCAGTTACTGTTTATTGTTGCAGACGATGGAAGATCTAAACCTACCTATTAGGCCGTACAAGACATATAAATACTCTGATGGCCGCCTGAATATTTATTCGAAACCGGAAATCCTAAACAAAGTGTGGAAGAAGATCAAGCATACGCAACATTGGGAGAGAATTCAGGATTCTTTTTTTGGAGAGTTGTTTAAGCTTCCCGTGAAGCAGTGTTCAATTTCTGGGAAAATGATTCATGGCCTTTTGGCCAGGCAACTCGTAACGAAAAAAACGTACGAGTTCATATCAATTTTTGCGGGGCAACCTCTGAGATTCTTGTTGGAAGAGTTTGGGCTGATAACATGATTAAACTGTTGTGAGTTCCTCAAACCAGAAGAGATAGGGGAGACACAGATGGTCCTCGAAGGATTAACCCCAATATGGGAAGAGATGTTTGGCAATATGAGTAAAGGTAGGAGAAAAGGTGACCAAGGTGTTAAGATTAACAATATACTGAAGATGTTTGATGATCCAGAACTGGATGGTTCTAAAAGGTTAAAACTCGCTCTTATATATATCAAGGATTGAGTTCTTATCAGTAGCAACCATAAGACGAATGTCACACCGGAGTATGTTAAGATGCTTAGGGATGTAGATTAATTTCTAAACTATCCTTGGGGACAAGATTCTTTTCTTAAGTCGATTAACTCTATGAAACCTGGTCCGAAATCTGGCAAACCTGGTGATGATCCTGTAAAGATATTTAGAACGCAATTGCAGCAACAGACAAAGGTCGTGTATGGATTCTCGCTTGCCTATCAACTGCTTGTTTTCTGTTTTATACTAGGTTTTTTTTTTTTTGCAGAGGATGCCTGACCATGAGTCGACTATGAACTTGATGGATAGTTCATTCGATAAGATACCCAAAAACAACTGGATTAGCAGTGATAATGTACTAGACATAGAGTTTGGCCATAAGGTATGTATATATTTTTTTGTCATTGTATAAACTTATATCTTTGTATCCATTAAGATGCATTTTTTTTGTTTGAGAAAGTGAAAGTCGTTCCTTATCCAAAACCCGAAATCAAGCTAGTGGGTGAAGTCTGGGGAGAATGGATAGACGAGATTAAAGATAAGAAGGTGATCTATCTTGACAATCTCATGGATAGTGAACACAAGTTTAGGAAGCAAGAGTGGTCTGGGGGTGATTCCTCTCAAAGGCTAATTGAGCACAACTCGAAGCCATTTGTGCAGAATAAAAAGAAGAGAAAGGCGACTGCTCCAACTTAAGATGGGACAAGAAGTGAAGCTGATAGTAATGATGATAAGTTTAAGAGTTGGGTGAAGGATGCAATTAAAGATTTGAGAAAGAAGATGACATTGGCAGAGCATAAACATGAAGTAGAGATCGCGTCGTTGAAGCATATATTGGAGGACAAGGCTTGTCTGATGCCTGAGAATGATAATACTGGAGTTGGAGATCAAAATTCGTGAAGGCAAACCACCAAGCAGGAGCCAAGTTTGAAAAATATGAATTATGTTATTGAAGGATTCGTTTAGTGTTAATCCTGATTCAATTCTTCAGATTAAACTCCTAAACATGCCAGATCTAGGTTCTCTTGCAGAATCATAAAGGATCTCACCTGTTACCTTGTTTATGCAGCGGAATGGAAGGTACGGGTCAGAGATCAGCAGAACCACCAATAGATGGATCCTCCAAAGGCTCACACACGCACGCACAGGAAATAGGCTGCTAGACCAAGCTGGTGGGAGGCGCAGAGAAGAGAGAGAGGAGGCGCAAAAATGGCTGAGAAAATAAGAGCTAGGGCAAGTTTCATTATTAAAACCCTTGTCCAGTTCTTATGGGCTTTTGGGCCCAATTCTCAGTCTGATTAAATCCCTTGGATTTAATCAGGCCCTTTAGTCTCTCTTAGTACAGTAAATGCCTAGCACTTTTACCGTACTTCTGCTAAACCGTTCCTACACATTTTCCTGTTAGCTTAGGCGTGTGACCCATATGGGATCATATAATAAAGGAAATAAATCCATGATTTATAGATCATGAGCGGACTCTAGCAAGCCATCATGACCCCCAGTATTATATGACTTATGTCTGATCATTGACATACTCTTACTTTCTAGAGACAGTACAGAGATTACTGGACATAATTCCAACAATCTCCCACTTGAACTGGAATCTCTGTATTCATAATCCTTTTGTCTCAATATCTCGATTAGTCATAAGGCAAGATGAGTGTCATCCTTATAAAGCCTAATCTTGTTCATCGGACTCTGATTTGATACTGACAATCCAAACGACTCGGGAAAGTCCGTTTGAGCATGGCCATGCATTTTCCAGTATTCAAATCTCCGATTGGCCTATAGATATTCACTCCATTTATATTGGAGGGACAAATCCCGTCTTGTTCCATCACTGTAAACTACTCATTTCATAATACACCCAAACAAGGTCCTTATAACTATCACTTAACGACAGCATTAGACAATGATCAAAGCGCATTAGTTCATGTGCAGTCACATGCATGCAAACTCAGGTCTAAGGACTATACTCTATAGTCGTAGTAAGAATCTCTTATGACACAGATATAAATATCCTGAAGAGTTCTTATAATCGGGTCATGTCCGGTCGTATGTACCCAACATACACCTATGTACTGACTTTGATGCCGCGCATCTATGACACACTGAGACTTTGTCATAAGTCACATACCAATCTAGTCTCACACGGTTGTTGGTGTTCCATTTCAACAACCTTCGACTAGGGACAGGATGATATAAGCCATCTATCAAATATAGGGTCTCATGATCAAGCTAAAAGACTTTGATGACTCAAGATCAAGTCACTTACTTCGATGACCTATAAAATGGTTCATATCATTTTGGAACAATTGTTTCATCACAGTTAAAATAATCTTGAAAAAATAATTTTATTAAACACCTAAATGTTTTACAAGAACATATCAATAACTAAATAAAGCCCTTTACTAACTCCCACTGAAATTAAGACTACATCTTAATTTCACTTATCCTACAGCAACAGTCCGCGACTCGTGCTTAGGCCTAAGGAGTGGCTTCGTTAATAGATTAGCAACGTTCTCATTCGTTGAAACTTGCTGATCTACTTAACATCTCTGTCATTTATCTCACGGAATAGGTTATACCTATCCTCAAGGTGTTTGGACCTCTGATGTGCAGCTAGTCTCATCTATGCTGGGAATCACATCAAGTTCAGTGACGAACTCTTCTTTCCAAACAACCTCTTTCGCCGCTTCTCAAGCTGCGAAATGTTCAGCTTAAGTCATGGAGTCAGCAACAGTGCCTTGCACCGCCAGATAGACACAAGATATAACCGGACTGTGACCGGAAATCATCTTTGTCCGTTGGAAGCATGCCTTTCAGACTCTACCGACTCGTAGCACCTCACTTTCTCCGTAAATCAAGAACTTATCCTTAGTATTCCTAAAATACTTTAGGATATTCTTTACGGCAATCCAGTGATTCTTTGCTGGATTTGACTGGTCTTTTACTTGTCTTGCTTAACATTAAAGCAACATCAAAACAAGTACGTGTCATGGCATATATGATAGATCCAATTGCCGACGCATATGGAATCTCATCCATGCATTCAAGCTCAGCAGATATCGTAGGATACTGTTTCTTGCTTAACGTAAGCCATGTGACATTGGAATAAAACCCTTCTTGGATTGCTGAAAACGTGTAGGACTTTGTCAATTTGAGAATCCTGACATTGTCCTACCAGCTCTTTTGGATCTCTATCTTTAGATCCAAAATCCAAGAACATACGTGGCTTTACCCATGTCAATCATAAAACCAACTCCCAAGCCAGTCCTTTACCGACTGCAGCATTGGGACGTTATATCCGAGAATCAGTATGTCATCGACATACACTATGAGAAATGCAATATTGCTCCCACTTATCTTTTAGTAAACGCACAGTTCCATTTCGTTCCTGTTTAAGTCAAAACCTTGACTACTTCAACAGAACGAAGATTCCAACTCCGATATGTTTGCTTCCATCCATGAATGGATCGATGAAGCTAACTTACACAAAATGTAATTTTTCCGGAGTCCGGGCTCACTTTCGCTTCTTTGAGTTTCGCAGATTCGTCGCTTTCAATGATCATCAGATCATGCAAACTTTCAATGATCATCAGGTTCAACTAATGACGAGAATTCACTCTCGGATTAGTGACTGATTCTTTCATATCTGCGAACTTCAGGCTCCACAGGTGTAGATTCTACAGAAATCTGTAAATCCTTCCGCTGCTCTCCCTCAACAGGTTGAGCAGCCACCTGTATTTGTCGAATTTCTTCGAGTCATACTTTTACTCCCACTGTTCTTCTTGGAAAGTAACTTCCCTTCTTGAAAACAGAATTGACGTAAAAGATAACAAGCCTTGGTTTCCCTAGGACAACCAGCGAAGTAGCTCAACTACAAATACTCAGTAAAGACGAATTTGGATCGATTGCAATCCACATTTACGTGGTGTCTTTCAACTAATATTGGTGGAACTATTTCAGCGTAAACTTAGATATTTCTAGAGCGTTATTCTTAAAGAATATCATGGAAGATTCGTGTGACTCATCTTTAATCATTTCTTATAAGATCTGATTCTTTCTGACAAGAAATACCTCAAGGTTTTCAGGAGAATTGAGCTGTGAAACGACTTCACACTCATTCAGATGATTACACCATCTGATGACTCAAGTATTCTCACTCGTGATTTAATTCAGAGTCTTAATACTTCTGTCACTCAGATTCTATACCTCATTCTGGAACTCTTTCGACCATGTCAAAGAATTCCTACTTGTGTCTCATCAAATGAACACAGTCTTACTCACTGAATTAATCAGTAGAGACAATGAAGTACAAAAAATTTTCTCTGGCATTACTGCTCATCGGACCACATACATGAGTATGTTCAATCTCCAATAAGCCTTTGGGCCTTTCTCTAGCTTGGCTAAAATAGGCCCCTTTGTCTTTTGGTCCAGTAAACAGAATTCAAGTCTCATAAGATTTCCGATCAAATGAGCCCAAAAGTCCATAACTATGGGGTTTCTGAATCCGACTTACTCTATGTGACCAAGACTTTTATGCCAAGAAAAATCAGGTTTAATTCATCAGATTTAAACCAATTCGGTATTTATGTTACATTTAGGCACTCTTTGGTTTAAGATATAAAACCCATTCCTTGAATAGGGTGCTACAATTAATATTTCATTAAGATCAAAAGAACAAAACTTGTCTTTTATCAAAATGAAAAACATTCAAATTCTTACAAGAAAATGAAAAACAACTCTGCTTAAAGCAGGTACATTGTAGCAATTACTTATTAAAACCAAGCCTCGAAGGCATCTACAAGTAAAAATCCTACGGCTGAGGCAGCGTCCATAGCTCCTTCCAGACATGTAGATCCACTTGTCCTTCCTTCAACATTCTACTGTTGCTTAGGCTCTGCATATTATCACAAATATCAGTGCCACAACTAGTATCCAATACCTATAAGGTAGAACTTGAAGTAATAACATGAATACCTGAGGAAGTAGTCTCATACATCAACTTCAACTCCTCATCATCTTCCATGAATTTAATGCAATCTCTCTTCCAATGCCCTGTCTCTTTACAGTAGCAGCACTTACCAACGTAAGAGGTATCCGACTTGGGCTCAGAAGACACACGCTTGCCATGATTCAAAATCTGGACAACTTTGTCTTCACCCTTGTCAGTACTAGGTTTAACAAACCTACCCTTCTCTATTATGAGATTATACTGGGTACTCTTCACGTTTGGCTCAACTGTCTTGAGCATATCATGCAGTTCAGTCAGCGTCTTCGTTAAGCCTTTCTTGATATAGTTCCTTCTGAACTTATCATAGCTTGACGGCAGCGACTGCAGAATGATCTCAGTTGCCAATTCTTGCCTAACTGGATAATCCAGTTTCCTCAGGTTATCAATATAACCTATCATTTTACTGATATGAGGACTTACTGGATGATCATTTGGTAGCTTGCAGCTAGTGAGAGACTTAACCAACTGGTATCTCTCCACTCTTATCTGCTCCTGAAATTTCAATTTCAGGCTGCTGATCATCTCTATTGGCGACTCCATGTTCTCATATTGCTTCAGCAAATCTGAGTCCATGGTAGCCAATATCAGACCACGCACTTCTACCGTATCATTATAATGCTTATTCCAAGCATTATATACTGCATGAGAAGCATTGGACCCGATCCTCACGGGGAGAGCTCTCTCAAGGACATAGTCCTTTCTCTCATGTCTGAGGACTAGCCTCAGGTTCCGCGACCAAGTCAAGAAATTTGATCCGTTCAGCTTGTCCATCTCAAGGACAGACCGGATCGAGAAAGTGTTTTGATTGTTTGTGCTAGTCATAACTGAAATTTAAGATAAAAGAATTTTAGTTAATATGTTCAATATGATTAATCTCGCATTATACTTAATATGATTAATCTCGCATTATATTCAATAACATCAGTTACCCTCAATAGAATATAATGATTCCAAGATCCACATATAACTAAGATTAAAGTGGGCCACTGGCCGTCACCCAACCTTAGCTTATATCGGTAAGCCCTATCTCGGCTAATTATATCCGTGATATAACTCTTGGTTGTGAATCTGGGCCCGAGGCCCAATCCACTCTGATGTCTCAAGGCCCGGGACTCCCGATGGCCTAGTCAAGAAAACCAGACTATACAGTCATGTAATCACTAATGTCTGGGACTCCCAATGACATTTATGAATCACAAACCGTCTTACCCACGCAAAAGTAGACACCCTCACACTGTAAGGCCATGAATACAATTGAATGGACTTCGACAGCTGACATAGACTGGACAAGACATCCAACGCTTGATATTGTTTGAGGTTTGTAGGTTTATTAAAATTTTATCCCAAAATAGAAGATTACTATTTTGGGAAACTTTCCTTTTTGGGAAACCTACTAATTTTGGAAACTTTCTAAAAATGGAAACTTCCTAAAATTGGAAACTTTCTAAATATAGAAACTTTCTAAAATTGGAAACTTTCTAAATATAGAAATTTCCTAAAATCCAAAACATGCAAATCTAGAAACTTCTAATTCAAGAAACTTTCTAATTTCAGATTTTGAAAACTTATTAATTTAAAAATCGATTTTATAATTTTATAAAAATAAATTTTAAATTAATTCTGAATAAAAGACTCAAATAATTGTCTTTATTATATGATCCCATATGGGTCACACGCCTAAGCTAACGGGAAAATACGAAGGAACGGTTTAGCAGAAGTACGGTAAAAGTGCTAGGCATTTACTGTACTTAGAGAGAGACTAAAGGGCCTGATTAAATCCAAATCAGAACTGAGAATTGGGCCCAAAAGCCCATAAGAACTGGACAAGGGTTTTATTAAATAAAACTTGCCCTAGCTCTTATTTTTCTCAAGCTTCTGCGCCTCCCTCCTCTCTCTCTGCGCCTCCTCTCTTTTGGTCTAGCAAGCCATCATGACCCCCAGTATTATATGACTTATGTCTGATCATTGACATACTCTTACTTTCTAGAGACAGTACCGAGATTACTGGACACAATTCCAACAGTTATTCCTCTTGTTAATAACTATGTTGATGAATCTTTTTTCGATCAACAAAATTTGAGATCCGAATTTAACATTGAAAACTTTTTGACTCAGCTGAATGACACGAGTGTCACGAAAATAAGTGATGAAACAATAGTGGGTAAGGAGTTACATGAGGACAAGAAAACCGTGGTACAGACCACAGAGGCAGGGGGTGAAGATGAGTCGAATGATGTTATGTATCCGGGTGAAGATGGTGGGGTTTTGCTACCTCTAAACCAGGTGATCCAATGACACACTTGTTTTTTGGTTTTTTAAGGGTCATCATATAAGTTATGGTGATTAACGGATATTTGGTGTTTTTTGTTCCATATTGCGAAAATGGTGTATATAAATGGTTAACAATTGAAAATTAATTGTTGATATCTAGCATGTCCAGAATGAAAAAGGGAACTAGTGTGAAAGAAAGCCCGATGAACTATCCACAGATGGTGTAGTGGATACTACTACTTTAGAAGAAGTGTTTGATGAATCTATTGTGAAATTGGTTTTCCATGCACAATAGCTTAGATATATATTTTTTAAATGGGATATATGGTGTATAAGTAATTGTCATCGATTTGGGCTAGGAAACAAAAGGGGTTCATGTGAAAGAAAGATTGATGGCCTATCCATAGAAAGCGAAAAGGAACATGTCGTGGAACAGTCGACGGTAATTTATTTATTATTTAGAAATGCATAAGGAAAATATATTATGCTTTCTATATGTACTTATCAGTAGGGCAGAGTAACCAAGGGAATCCCATGCAAAGAGAAGGGGATGAAATGTGGATAGAAAGCAAAGAGGAGACTGAAGTAGGTCAGAATATAGCTGTAGATGGGGATGAAGATTTAACGGAAGGGAAACCGCTGAAGGTAATTTTTCATATTTGTCAAAAGGGTTTTAAAATAGATTAAGAGACTTCAAAGTGAATATGACCAATATATTATGTGTTCCAGGAAGCAGACAGTTTAAGCTTAGGTGTGGTTGGGGAAGAAATGGAAGAAGGTTACGCTAAGAGGACTGTGAAGAGGACGAATGAAATGGGCAATAAAAATTTTATAATTGGGAAGGGAGGGGCCAAAAAAGGAAGCGAGTTTCTTTAAAAGAACTTGTTGTAAACAGTGAAGATAGGGTGGATTTAAGTGATTCTTCTCCACCGCCAAAAAGTGTTAAAACTAAGCCAAGCAGTGAAGAGGTGGATCTTGCTAGGACGTTTGCGGGGATAAGTGAGAGGGAGGTTATGTTCCTGGAACATAAGAACGCGTGGCAAGAAACGTTAAAACTCTATCCTACCAGGTAAGAACGAATTGTGGTTTAGGTAAAGTTAAATATGATGGATGTGCATCTTATTTTGCATATCCGTGCAGGGAGTACATGCTAAAGGACTTGATATATGGAGTGGTGGACATAAGGAACAATTTCTTACTTGAAATTGCGGAGCCCATGAAATGTTTGAACACAACGGTTAGTATGATGGAAATTTATACTATACGTTGAAAGATTCTTTGAACTTATAGCTTATTTGGGAACTTCAGCATATGCAGGTGCTTGCCGAGTTAATCTACATGAAATATGCTACGTACTACGCTCATGAGAGGAGAGTTTTCCTCCCGCCTTGGTTTTAAAACTATTTGCAAGGGCGGCATAGGAGCTTCTACTCATCCAAAGATAAGCGAGGGTACCACTGGGGTGATCGCATCAAGGAGTTTGTATATGGTGAGTGGACTCACAGGCGAGTACAGACCATATGGTTTAAGATGTGGGAAGATTATACGTTCCGATGCATTTTAATGGGGATCACTAGGTTGGAATGGTTATTGACATTGAAATGGGGCTGTTGAAGTACTAGACTCGTTACCCATCCATACTCGGGAAAATAAAGCTGCTGAAGAAATTGCTCCAATTCTACAAATGATGCCTTAGCGTTTTTGAAGGTTGATCCCGAGACTAAAGCTAGGAAGCCAAAGGAGGCTATGAAGACAAGTAAACAGGAGCTGAACGAGATTCAACCGGCCTATACATGGACTCACTTAGATAGTTGGTACAAGAATGATAGAAGAGGCGATTAGGGACCCGTTTCGATGAAGTTTCTTGAGCTGCATGCACTATCCAAATCAGATGGAATGAAGTCGATGACAGATGAGTTGGTGGACCAGTTTAGGAAGGAATACGCGATGTACATTTATAAGCAGTTTGTTGTCCCTGAGATTCTGAACTAAGGTTACACAACTCGGTATTGTTTGTTTGCTTAGCATTTGATACTTGAAAAATTGTATGTGTTTGACTATTTCATATTTGGATAGCAAATTTTTATTAAATATTGAAGTAGAGTACCCTGGGGATAAGGAATTTCCGATATAGCATAAAAAGTAGATTAAAAATAGTACAAACTAGATTGAAGTTCCCTAATAGATGCTATCGAGGGGACACATATAAAGAACCTGACATGTCGAAAAAATACAATTAAACAATTTTTAAAAATGAATTAGTAACTTGACAGGTTAGTAAAATGATCTGGGTGGAAATTTATGGCCAACATCAATGCGCGTATGGAAATAAAGGATAGCCGATAAGCATCCAGAGAAAGAAGTATTTTTGTGAGGGAAGAGTTTAATAAATGAAAAGTCGATGAGTAGACATTTGTAATAAGATTTAACGATGGGATTGGGATATATAAAGTATGATTAGACGGTAAACCCTGTCGAACGTCAGAGGTGGGGACACACATCAAACGTTGCACGATTGTAGAATTTAGTTGTAGTTGAAAGAATTTGCGTTTAGTAGATATAGTGGGTAGATAGTTGGAGTAAATATGGTTAGTATTATCGTTAGTGATACGAAGCAGTTGTCGATTAGATGTTGAATAGTTATAAGAAATGTTATTATCCACGGCAATAAAGATTATTAAAATCAGATTTCCCTATTATTGTTGTCACTAGGACTTAGTACAATGATTTGGCATGCTATAAGGTCTAGGATATATGTGGACGTAGAAGGACAGATGTTGGGTGGATAGTTTGAGTGGATAGTAATATATGAATGTTAGGAAATGGGGACAAATTGAAATGGTAAACAATGAGACTATGGATAGTTTTAATATTAGTATATTAGAGGAGTTAATTAATTAAGTTCTGATGTCTCTAGCTCTATTAATGTTGACATGCGCATATCGATAGTGTGAGTGGATAGTATACATATAATTGTAAGTCAGGAAATAGGGGCAATGTGAAATGGTTAACGTTGAGTCATTGTATATGTTTTAATAGTAGTATCTGTTAGAACTATATTAATGTAAATCCAGATAACAAGTATTTGTGAAATGGTTAACGTTGAGTTGATGGATAAGTTTGACTAGTAGTATCTGTTAGAACTAAATTAATTAAAATAAAGATAACAAGTATTTGTGAGGGAAGAGTAATAAATGAAAAGGCGATGAGTAGATGTCTGTAATGAGATGCAAAGATGGTATGGTAAATATAAAGTATGATTAGACATTTCATAATACATTGTTTGGAGGAGGGAAGACACATCGAACGTTGCACAATTGTAGTATGTAGCTGGAGTTGATAGTAATTGCGTTTTAGAACATATTGTGAGTGGATGGATGGATTCAATAGGATGAATATTATCTTAAGTCATGTGAAACAGTTGTCGATTAGATGTTGGATTGTTGTAAAAATGTTAGAATCTGCCATTATAAATATTATTAAAATCTGATATCCCTTTGAATGTTGTCACTAGGACTACACATCCAACGCTGGGCAATTGTAGTATTTAGTTGGAGTTGATAGTAATTGCGTTTTAGAACATATAGTGAGTGGATGGATGCAGTGGATAGGCTGAATATTATTGTAAGGTATGTGAGAAAGTTGTCGATTAGATGTTGGAAAGTTGTAAGAAATGTTCGAATCCGCCATTATAAATATTATTAAAATCTCATATTGTGATACCCCGTATTCAAAATACGGTCAACGGGCAGCAGAAAGTCAACCGAAGGTAAAACCGTCATTTTACCTAAGTCAGGGGTAAAATGGTAATTTTACCAAAATTCGAGACGGAAGCCGAGACGGGCCAAATATTCTTATGTTTTAACATAAAGAATGTTTACAAGACCAGAATTGGAAGAATCGGAGCAGAAACGAGTTTTTCGACTTGTCGGGAATGGAAACCGACTAAACCGAAGAAACTTCGGAAATTCATATCTTGAGCTACGTAAGCCCGAACGGAGTGATTCAAAATGCTAAATTCATCTAAAAGCATGGAGAATCTTATTTTGGAGGTTTTGGAATTTATGGAATCATCCGAAGCTGTTCTAAAATATTAAACCTGAAAATCCGCAAAACCGAGCAATGAGTAAGAGAGATTAATGGTGTGATTAGAAATGGTTTAATGTGTGATTTGGCAACAAATAATGCTCAGAGAGACACTTGTCTCTTCCCCCTGTCGCCACCATTGCATGGTGAGGTGTCAAGCATGCCAAGATTCTATGAATCTCTCCTCATGCATGCAAATAATGTCTTGTCCAATTCAATGTACTCACCAAACACTCTACTCTAGCTCTCTCTCAGACTCTCTCTCGCGCTCTCTCTTCCTCTCTAGCCAGAAACATTAAAACTTGCTTGTGTCTGAGTTAGTGTTCTTGAGGAATCCATCAAAATCCTTGCATGTTCTTTTTGTGTTCTTGAGTGAATTAAAGCTCAAATCCTTGCTCCTCTTCCACCAAATCCTCTCTCTCACTCTCGGCCACTCTTGCCTCTCTCTGTCACTCAAGATCAGGCAAGTCCTTGTCCAGAAACTCTTGCATGTTCTTGAATCTCCAAGAAAAGCTCAAGAACCCTAGATTTGTCATTAAACCTTGTTTTGCAAGAAATTCCATAACTTTCATTTTATAAACTCAAATTCAGATCTACAAAGCCCCATGGCTTCCTATTGAGCTCCTCTACCTTTTCCAGCTGGTCTCCGCCGCTATAGTCGCCGGAACCAGCCGCCGGAGCTCCTCCTCCTCCTTTTGCTTCTTAGGCAAGAAAAGCTTGTAACTTTCTTTCTATAGCTTCAAATTTAGTTCTGCAAAGTGATATGTATTTGTGCTGAGATTCTCTATCTTTTCCAGTGAACCGCCGCCCCCGTAGCCACCGGAGATCGCCGGAAAACCGCTTGGAAGAAGCCGCTCCTTAGGGTTTGTAGAACCTTACCCTTCTCCTTAGTTTGTGGATGTTTTAAGGCTGGTATTGAATAGATCTAGTGGTGGTGATCATTTTGGTGTGTAGATCTGTAGAAGAAACCGCCGGAAAAAGCCCCTCCGCCGCCGGTCAACGCTCCGCCGCCGTGGTCAACGCCGGAGTCAACGCCGCCGGGAAGCTCCGCCACCGCCAAAAGCCAGCCGATTCTTCCCTCAGTCCATTGGTACAGTTGGTTTTGGAATTTGAGTTGGTTTGTGGTGGGATTAAACCGGGTCAAAGGATGTTAAACCGGGTCAACGGTTTAACCCTAAACCGGTTTAATCAAACCGGTTGGTTAAGGTGTTGGGCCGGTTTAAGTTGAATCCATTGACTGGTTTTATGGTTATGTGTATCAGGAGTGTTGATAGTCCGGGAATCCGCATCCGCGCAAAAAGCCACTATTTGGTGAGTCGGTTCGAAAACGCATAACCTTAATTAAACCGGGAAACCACTAAACCGTAGTCACTAAGACGTTGACCCGAGATTAACTAATTAGTAAATATAAGATTAATTGGACATTAATAATTAACCGGAGAAAACCAAGTAAACCTGATTAGGGTTTATAATTAAAAAGGATAACCGATTCTGTGCCGCTAGGTTGAGTAAAGCGTATTCGTTGTTTATATATATTTATAAGTATAAGAACGAGTATTAATGAACTATAAACGGGAAATTGAGACAATAGTAAAATATGAGTGAAACCTAAACCAATGTATAGCGTATATTAACGGGATCGGGTTTTAGGTTAAGTAGCGGAAATAGGGTAATGAATCAATTAGCTGGAAATGATATGTCGGGGAGTTAGTAAGGTTACTACCTCTAAACCGATATATCGAGAATAATGTTAAAAGATACCTAGGATGAGATAATAAAGAAATGACGCGTGTCGTGAGCCTTCTACGGGTTAGCAATCCGCTAACCCAAGGTAGCGGGCGAGAATAAAGTAAAAGACTTAGAACTCGAATAGACTTGTTTGTAGTAATTGTGTGTTTGACTGTGTTGCGTGTACCGTGTGTTATTATTGTGGTGAGCTTCTGTGCAGGTTTATTAGACTGCTCGGTGTTGGGCCGAGCAGTCATTGCGGACACTTACTTCGGTCATGGGACCGGGTAAGTTAGTGGTGCTGACTAGGTATCTTACCTAGTCAGAGCGGTGAGTTGGGTAGTGTAGAGGCTTGCGGAATGGTTGGGATTATTATTGTTGTTATTGATTGCGTGATCTGTGTTAGAGTCCCAGCGAGTCTGCGTGTTTATATTTCTGCACTAGGACGCTAGGGTGCGTTAGATTCCGCAAGCCTAGGTTTTTGTTACGTTCCGGTACTTCCGACCCGAGTGGATCCTCAAGTTTGACCTAACCGGGCCATGGTGGTTCTGGTTATGGTGTTAACCTATCGGGTGACGCCGGTAGGTGTGCGGTCCGGAGAATACGGGGTCATGTCCTAGGGCCGGATTGCATGGAAACTCGGGCTATCTAGGGGTAGTCAGAGTCACCACATATCGATGGACAGAGAACGGTGTCCTATGCGTGAGTCCTCTTGAGCACGTATAGGAGTCGAGGGTTAGTTGCCAGATAGGCGACGATGGGAACCCGTGGAAGTTACCGAGTTCGTAGGGCCCAGTGTTGTTTATTATCTTTATTTATCGCGCGTTAGGTAGACCGAGTCTAATCGAGGACATGTGCCGCAGTGCCTTCGATTTCCTTAATTCTATTTATTTTGGCATTGATTGTGTGTGTGTTTATCACGACGTGGTAGTGCGTGATTGACCGCTTATTTATGATGATTGTTATTTTGGGTTTTGGGGCGGGGTTTATAGACTCTAGATAGATTAGAAGCCGTTAGTGGGGAGCCGATTCACTGGATGATCTTAGATTGCTCATTAGACTCTTTTTGTGTTTTCAGGTTTCAGCGACGGACGTGGGAGGTCCTCGGTGTAGCTTCGGGTTGCTTGTGACGTGATTTTGATTCGTTATTTTGGTTGTATTCTTTTCGGTTCGGCAGCTGCGCTATTTTCGTTATGTTTTGTATTTGAATGATTTGATGTTTATCTATTCTATTGATGATTGATTGACAAACCCGTGAAACGTTGTATTCGACGTTTGATTACTTAAAAATGAGATGGTTTCCCTGATATGAGGTTTGGTCCGAACCGACACAACTCGTTGAAGTCGTGCAAGTAGTACTGCTTGCGCTACGGATACGAGGATAGCGGAGTCGGAAATAGATCGGTGCGAGCCTTTTGTCTCAATCCGAACTATCTTTGGCTTTGTCCTGTAGCGAACTTTTCCCGTTCGACTTGCTCGGGTTCGATTGGTCATGTTCTTGTTTGATTGTTGACCGGTCAGCTCGACGGTCAGCGGAGAATGGGAAAGGGGCGTTACAGAAAGGTGGTATCAGAGCATGGTTCTGCATGGGTTTCGAAACATTTCATTTTTGAGTGTTTTCCGTGTTTTATCGAGTCAAATGTGTCACACAAGCAACCGTTAGGAAACCGAGCCGCGTCCGTTACACCCGGGGTTGGGATGGGAAAGTAGAAATTTTCGTATTATTTGTACTAACTCATTTTGTGTCTTTGATTGCAGTCTTACAGCAGTGCGTCCCGGGCAGAGTGGTTGGGTGTGTGTGTGTATACGGAGCAGTACAGTCGAGCAGGATGAGTCAGCAGGGATCAGTCGGGTCCGAGCAGGGACAGGTAGTTCAGTTCCAGGGGTACCCAGCGTCGCCAGGTCACACGCAGGGATCCCGGACAGCGGATCAGCCGCCCGTTCCGTTACGAGAGATGCAGGGTGCGAGAGCAGCACATGTAGATTGGTCGCCTCTTCCGGACCCGTTACCGCCGGCGATGTTAGATGATGCAGGTAGCCGAGACCCTTTTGCCGACATGATGGGATTTCTGGGTGGAGCAGATGTGGAGCTTCAGTTGCCGCCACAGTGGCCAGAGCCGGACGTGCCGCAGATTCTCGCAGCGACAGATGCGCCACCGATGTACCAGGCGCCACCCCTTGAGGCACCCGAGTTTCCACCGCTGCTTGGTATGGAGGATTATCTGATGGAGCCGTTACCGTTTGGTTTTGATCTCGAGATGGAGCCAGTGGACCCTGAGTAGCATCAGCAGTGGGAGCAGCAGGTAGGGGAGCAGGTAGCGATGTTAGAGGATATCTTGGCGCAGCAGGTTGGACCAGGATCTCCCCGTACCCCGTTGGACCTTGAGATGTCATCAGGATCTTCTGGGTCGGAGTTTGAGGCAGTGACGCCACCAGTCGAGGCGGTAGAGGCCCCACCAGTAGTACCCGAGAGACAAGCATGTAGTGGATGTGGAGTACGGGATTTCCATGTATGGTGGTGCCCTCGATCAGTGGACCCGCACCTTCGGGAGGTTTACCACCCCTTATCTGGACCAGCTCGCTGTCCCCTATGCAGCCAGACAGACCACGGAGAGATGACTTGCCCAGTCGCCAGAGCAGGACTGCACATGCCCGATGGAGAGCCGTACCCGGCATCGGTACCCGGAGATTGGGGAGCCGGACCCAGCCGCAGAGATCCCGAGCCTAGTTCGCCGCCTGCCAGACAGTTCTCTATGATCCAGATGCCGATCGTTCCGTCGCCGCAGCCCGAGCCAGTGAGGAGGTGCCAGTTATGTAGAGGTCCGGGTCATCTTGCCTCAGATTGTTTCATGGATCCCCCGTCAGCGCCGACTTCTCCTTGTCAGTTGTGTGGCGATTATGGGCACTCAGCATCCGCTTGTTATCGAGGACCGTACCCAGTGGCTCCTCCAGTCTGTTCAGTTTGTGGCCGTGCAGATCACGATGTTTACCTCTGTCCGATCGCCGAGCCCCAGCACGTCGGGGCACCATCTCGGGATGCACACACACCACACCCACCCGGCGCGCCTGCCAGTGGATACTCCAGTGAGCCGTATTGCCAGTGTTGTGGGGCAT
The DNA here is from genome assembly GCA_030180135.1 of Orychophragmus violaceus. Taxonomy (NCBI): domain Eukaryota; kingdom Viridiplantae; phylum Streptophyta; class Magnoliopsida; order Brassicales; family Brassicaceae; genus Orychophragmus; species Orychophragmus violaceus. Next base: position 69,630,674 of record CM058229.1, on the reverse strand, counting down.
TCTGGTCTTACTGGAGACGTTAGGATAGGGTATGGGTAGTTAGGCCAGGTAAGTTGGGGGCACTAACTTTATTTTGACTTGTAGATAGATCGGCGGATAGGCGACTTGCGTGTCGTCTTTGATTTTTGTTGTGCAGCGGCGTCGTATGGGTTTTTGGTATATGATGACGGCTTTATGTAGGAACTCTGATCTTAACCGTGTACTAAAAACTTTATGATGTATGATATATCGTTTTATGTATATGGTGGATGCAGAGTGTTCGGCTAATCGTTTATAGTAGCATAGTAACTATTTGCATGATTGAGATGGTTCGAAAAGCAAATGGCTTACTGTGTGAAACTAAATGATGGGCGGAACTGATGACCGTTCATCATGACCCGAACCCGGATTGACGACGCATCCGACCGATCTTTAGATTGCGTAATTTATTATAGTAGCTTGCTTGTTTATTTCTTGCTTGACTGATTGATTGTTTTGTTGTGCGGTAGATCGCGTAGTGTTAGCAAGCGTGGGTTTGATAGATTAACCGTTTTGGGTCGTAGTGACCATTAGATTGCTAACAGTTTGAATGTGTGAGTAGTGATTGATCGTTTCTTTGACCTTGATAGAAAGATAAGTCATAAGTTTATTTTGATTATATTTCAAGTTTCGAGCTGATTTGCGGACGGTTGAGTTCAACCGTCAATTCACGAGAGAACAGACTTATAGGGTATTGTTATTTAATCACGAGAGACCATATGGTACGTGATTAAGTAACCATACTTATATGGGAAAGTGATATCGGGGATAGAGTGAGGAAGCGAAGTAAAACTGCACCCGAACGCAAGCGGAAGTGTCGAAGATGTTGCTAGTCGAGCACGCCGGACCGCGAAGCATTGGGAGCACCGACAGTGAGAGTGCAGCCGCCATCGCGAGAGACGGAAAGGAGCCGGGATGCATGAGGAGTTAGCGAAAAGATATGGAGGGGGGAACGCCGATGTTGGAGTCATGGAGAAGGAAGCCGATGATCAGATTCTTGAAGAGTGTCCCAGGAAAAGGAGGGAAGGATGTCGTCCGAGAAATGTGGAAGTCGAAGCAAAGTGGGAAAGCGTAGGAGTTGGTAAGCAGCCCACCGGAGTCGGAACCAATTCGACGTCCGTAAGTGAAGAAGAATTCGGGGACCGAATTCCTGTAAGTGGGGAAGAATGTGATACCCCGTATTCAAAATACGGTCAACGGGCAGCAGAAAGTCAACCGAGGGTAAAACCGTCATTTTACCTAAGTCAGGGGTAAAATGGTAATTTTACCAAAATTCGAGACGGAAGCCGAGACGGGCCAAATATTCTTATGTTTTAACATAAAGAATGTTTACAAGACCAGAATTGGAAGAATCGGAGCAGAAACGAGTTTTTCGGCTTGTCGGGAATGGAAACCGACTAAACCGAAGAAACTTCGGAAATTGATATCTTGAGATACGTAAGCCCGAACGGAGTGATTCAAAATGATAAATTCATCTAAAAGCATGGAGAATCTTATTTTGGAGGTTTTGGAATTTATGGAATCATCCAAAGCTGTTCTAAAATATTAAACCTGAAAATCCGCAAAACCGAGCAATGAGTAAGAGAGATTAATGGTGTGATTAGAAATGGTTTAATGTGTGATTTGGAAACAAATAATGCTCAGAGAGACACTTGTCTCTTCCCCCTGTCCCCACCATTGCATGGTGAGGTGTAAAGCATGCCAAGATTCTATGAATCTCTCCTCATGCATGCAAATAATGTCTTGTCCAATTCAATGTACTCACCAAACACTCTACTCTAGCTCTCTCTCAGACTCTCTCTCACGCTCTCTCTTCCTCTCTAGCCAGAAACATTAAACCTTGCTTGTGTTTGTGTTAGTGTTCTTGAGGAATCCATCAAAATCCTTGCATGTTCTTTTTGTGTTCTTGAGTGAATTAAAGCTCAAATCCTTGCTCCTCTTCCACCAAATCCTCTCTCTCACTCTCGGCCACTCTTGCCTCTCTCTGTCACTCAAGATCAGGCAAGTCCTTGTCCAGAAACTCTTGCATGTTCTTGAATCTCCAAGAAAAGCTCAAGAACCCTAGATTTGTCATTAAACCTTGTTTTGCAAGAAATTCCATAACTTTCATTTTATAAACTCAAATTCAGATCTACAAAGCCCCATGGCTTCCTATTGAGCTCCTCTACCTTTTCCAGCTGGTCGCCGCCGCTATAGTCGCCGGAACCAGCCGCCGGAGCTCCTCCTCCTCCCTTTGCTTCTTAGGCAAGAAAAGCTTGTAACTTTCTTTCTATAGCTTCAAATTTAGTTCTGCAAAGTGCTATGTGTTTGTGCTGAGATTATCTATCTTTTCCAGTGAACCGCCGCCCCCGTAGCCACCGGAGATCGCCGGAAAACCGCTTGGAAGAAGCCGCTCCTTAGGGTTTGTAGAACCTTACCCTTCTCCTTAGTTTGTGGATGTTTTAAGGCTGGTATTGAATAGATCTAGTGGTGGTGATCATTTTGGTGTGTAGATCTGTAGAAGAAACCGCCGGAAAAAGCCCCTCCGCCGCCGGTCAACGCTCCGCCGCCGTGGTCAACGCCGGAGTCAACGCCGCCGGGAAGCTCCGCCACCGCCAAAAGCCAGCCGATTCTTCCCTCAGTCCATTGGTACAGTTGGTTTTGGAATTTGAGTTGGTTTGTGGTGGGATTAAACCGGGTCAAAGGATGTTAAACCGGGTCAACGGTTTAACCCTAAACCGGTTTAATCAAACCGGTTGGTTAAGGTATTGGGCCGGTTTAAGTTGAATCCATTGACTGGTTTTGTGGTTATGTGTATCAGGAGTGTTGATAGTCCGGGAATCCGCATCCGCGCCAAAAGCCACTATTCGGTGAGTCGGCTCGAAAACGCATAACCTTAATTAAACCGGGAAACCACTAAACCGTAGTCACTAAGACGTTGACCCGAGATTAACTAATTAGTAAATATAAGATTAATTGGACATTAATAATTAACCGGAGAAAACCAAGTAAACCTGATTAGGGTTTATAATTAAAAAGGATAACCGATTCCGTGCCGCTAGGTTGAGTAAAGCGTATTCGTTGTATATATATATTTATAAGTATAAGAACGAGTATTAATGAACTATAAACGGGAAATTGAGACAATAGTAAAATATGAGTGAAACCTAAACCAATGTATAGCGTATATTAACGGGATCGGGTTTTAGGTTAAGTAGCGGGAATAGGGTAATGAATCAATTAGCTGGAAATGATATGTCGGGGAGTTAGTAAGGTTACTACCTCTAAACCGATATATCGAGAATAATGTTAAAAGATACCTAGGATGAGATAATAAAGAAATGACGCGTGTCGTGAGCCGTCTACGGGTTAGCAATCCGCTAACCCAAGGTAGCGGGCGAGAATAAAGTAAAAGACTTAGAACTCGAATAGACTTGTTTGTAGTAATTGTGTGTTTGACTGTGTTGCGTGTACCGTGTGTTATTATTGTGGTGAGCTTCTGTGCAGGTTTATTAGACTGCTCGGTGTTGGGCCGAGCAGTCATTGCGGACACTTACTTCGGTCATGGGACCGGGTAAGTTAGTGGTGCTGACTAGGTATCTTACCTAGTCAGAGCGGTGAGTTGGGTAGTGTAGAGGCTTGCGGAATGGTTGGGATTATTATTGTTGTTATTGATTGCGTGATCTGTGTTAGAGTCCCAGCGAGTCTGCGTGTTTATATTTCTGCACTAGGACGCTAGGGTGCGTTAGATTCCGCAAGCCTAGGTTTTTGTTACGTTCCGGTACTTCCGACCCGATTGGATCCTCGGGTTTGACCTAACCGGGCCATGGTGGTTCTGGTTATGGTGTTAACCTATCGGGTGACGCCGGTAGGTGTGCGGTCCGGAGAATACGGGGTCATGTCCTAGGGCCGGATTGCAAGGAAACTCGGGCTATCTAGGGGTAGTCAGAGTCACCGCGTATCGATGGACAGAGAACGGTGTCCTATGCGTGAGTCTTCTTGAGCACGTATAGGAGTCGAGGGTTAGTTGCCAGATAGGCGACGATGGGAACCCGTGGAAGTTACCGAGTTCGTAGGGCCCAGTGTTGTTTATTATCTTTATTTATCGCGCGTTAGGTAGACCGAGTCTAATCGAGGACTTGTGCCGCAGTTCCTTCGATTTCCTTAATTCTATTTATTTTGGCATTGATTGTGTGTGGATTTATCACGACATGGTAGTGCGTGATTGACCGCTTATTTATGATTATTGTTATTTTGGGTTTTGGGGCGGGGTTTATAGACTCTAGATAGATTAGAAGCCGTTAGTGGGGAGCCGATTCACTGGGTGATCTTAGATTGCTCATTAGACTCTTTTTGTGTTTTCAGGTTTCAGCGACGGACGTGGGAGGTCCTCGGTGTAGCTTCGGGTTGCTTGTGACGTGATTTTGATTCGTTATTTTGGTTGTATTATTTTCGGTTCGGCAGCTGCGCTATTTTCGTTATGTTTTGTATTTGAATGATTTGATGTTTATCTATTCTATTGATGATTGATTGACAAACCCGTGAAACGTTGTATTCGATGTTTGATTACTTAAAAATGAGATGGTTTCCCTGATATGAGGTTTGGTCCGAACCGACACAACTCGTTGAAGTCGTGCAAGTAGTACTGCTTGCGCTACGGATACGAGGATAGCGGAGTCGGAAATAGATCGGTGCGAGCCTTTTGTCTCAATCCGAACTATCTTTGGCTTCGTCCTGTAGCGAACTTTTCCCGTTCGACTTGCTCGGGTTCGATTGGTCATGTTCTTGTTTGATTGTTGACCGGTCAGCTCGACGGTCAGCGGAGAATGGGAAAGGGGCGTTACACATATCCCTTTGAATGTTGTCACTAGGTCTCAATACAATGATGTAACTATAAGGTCTGCGAGATATGTGCATGTAGTGGTAAAGATGATATGTGGATAGTTTTAGTGGATATTATACATGGAATTGTAATTTAGGAAATGAGGAAACTTGAAATGATTAACACCTGATGGAGAGTGTTGAATAGTAGTATCTGTTAGAATTAAATTAAAAAAAAAACTGAAATATCAATCGTTGATATTGGTACCGAACAATAATTTGACAGGGATTACGGTTTTGGTTTTCGAGGGTTGCGATAAAGAATGTGGTAATTATGAATATCGAAAGTCGGCGTGGGGGTAGTCTTAAATGTGTTACAGTGCATAATGATAGCCTTGGAACTCTAAACAGGAATTGACAGCTATAAGGATGGCATTTTCCAATAGTGTGATCATTAAGTATCGAAAAAAACACAATGCTTTTGATTTGGAGTCGGGTTTGATAGATTTTGGGGTTAAGTCATATGTAGAGAATGGATAGATTTTAAATGAAAATGTTGCATGGATACATTAGAAGCGAGATTACATATTAAATAAGCTAAAAAGCAGAATAGTTATATCCATGCACTGTTGCACTAGCCCACACCGGCACCCCAAGCAACTGCGTTTTGAACTGCAACATGACCCCAATCGCCACTATTTTGTTCTCCACCTTCATCCCAAACGCTAGCGTCGTTCGAAACCGCTGCGTTTTGCAATCTATCATCACCCCAACCGCCGGCGGCAGGTAAGTCTTCTAACTTAGGCCACTCAAAGAAAGTGCGGGGAATGATTTCGAAGAATACAAGGCTCTCGACAGTCCAGAAACAAGTGTTGCACATACCGTGGCCTTTGATTTTATCGTTGAGGATTCTAACCAATAATTATAAACTGAGCAAGGGCATGTCCTTAAGCTTCCTTCGTCAAACGAAACCCGTATCTCGGCGAGGTCTACAGAGATGCCGACATGCCAACTATAGCGTTCAGACTCTCTGACATGCTTCCTAAGAGAACGGATAGCAAAATGCGAAAGAAAAGGGATGGCCAAAACTGAATCTAAGGCAGGAGAGATGGATCGACATATCACTTTGTAGCAGTACACAACAGGTTTGAAACCATATATGGTGGATTGTCTGATCCTTTGAAAGACCTCTGGTCTTCCATCCGTGTACAAGAAGCCGGCTATTCCTTTTAAAAATACTGCGCATGTGTTATTGGTACCTACGCAGGATCTGTACAAAAGAGTGATGCTACTGTGGTAACCTTGTGGAGGGAGATCTTGGACAAGATTAATTTGAGAATGAGTATCTGTGTGGTCCGCGTCATCACGAAGATTGGTGCAGACGGCTTGAACCTTGAAGTATTCTTTAATATTATCACTAGCATTCTTCGCAAGGATTATCCTTCTTACGTCACCCGGTAGATCAAGAAGATTAAAACTGGCCATTTTGCGTTTTTTGGTGTTGAGTGTATGGACAGATCAAATGGTGCCGACATCGCTAATTTATAGATGTCAAAATGGCGAAACGTTTTCAGTTCCCCCCCCCCCCCAACTTTAATTAAATGCAGCGTTGGAACTGATTAATTTGCGTCACAAAATGTTTCCATAAAAAATGTATCCATTAAATGCAATGCTGAAACACGACAGGTCGATATATTGCATCAGAATTGAAATCAAACTTCCCAAGAGATTGAGCAAAAAAAAAATGGAGACAGAATCCATCTCTAGACGAAGTAGATTACAAAGAATAAAAATGATAATAAGAGAGACTTTTGGGCTATGTCGAATATACATCGATGGATAATGATAGTATGATTATTTTGAGCTAAAAATGTGTCCACGAGAGTAATAACACGATAGGTCGAAATACCTAGGCATTCATGAATGTGGAGGATGGAGAGAAAGGGTTAAGAGGCTGTGCAATCCATAGAAGGGGGAATCTATGGAAGTCGGAATGGAAATGAAACTGTCCACCCAAACTAAATGATGGATAGTTAATTTGGAACGTTAAAGATCGAACAATGAGAGGCATATACAAAGCCGTGTTGAAGAAAAGGCGGATAATAAGAGACATTTTTGGGTTATGTCGAATATACATCGATGGATAATAATCGTATGATTATTTTGCGGTAAAAATGTATCCATGAGAGTAATAACATGATAGGTCGAACTACCTAGTTATTCATAAAGGTGGAGGATGGAGAGAAAGGGTTAAGAGGCCGTGCAATCTATAGAAGTGAGAATCTATTGAAGTCGGAATGGAAATGAAACAGCCCAAACCCAAACATGTATCGATGTTAGTCATTAGATATTTGGTCAAATAACTAACTATCCATTGTATTTGAAGATGGATAGAGTTGCGGTGCAATCTAGAAAGGTGGAAAAACTCGGAGTAAACATAAACTATATTGATTATATTATGTACGATTGATTTGAGGTGGATAGTCAATTGTTATTACACTGTATATGGATAGTAATTTGGTAAACAGTAAAGCTCTAACTTTGTTGATACACTGAATGATTGATAGTTAGTTTGGAACATTTAAGATCGATCAAGGTGATTCATATACACCGCCATGTTTAACACAAGGCGGATAACAAAATAGTATTTGCATTGTGCCAAATAAACATTAATGGATATTCATAATATGATCTCTTAACGGAGAATCATTGTGGTATGTTTTAAAAATATATTGGTGGATAGGTAGGGCAAAATGAAGTTGAGGGTGTAGCTATCTCCGATCCAGGAGAATGGATACTTGGAAATTTTGGTTTGAAGAGTGAGCTAAATGACATAAATGAAGGATAGTATTGATTGTAAAGATAAGCCTCCAATATATTATATGTGAAGATAGGTAGTAAGCAAGCAACAAAACATAGATGGAGGTATGTCCGTCCATAAGTGGAGATATTAGCATAGCCAGGTTTTTGATAGGTTTCAGAACTTAATACAATAGATGGTGCATATCTGCCAATTTGGTTTCAAGGTCTCCAATCTTTGAAATCAGTGTGTCGACCATAGTCATCAACCCTTCAATTTGGGACTTGTTTGTGTTCTTCATTTAGAGAAGCCTGACGATGCAGCTTTCCAATTTATTTCATAATTTCTTTGTCAAACCACTTCTTAAGACCGCATCCATGAGTTGGTCCCTAATAAAAGGAAGAAATTCCTCACAAGATGACATAACATAGAATGGGATAGAAAAGTATGTAGTACGAATAGAAGGAAGGATTAAAGAAGTTAACATCATAAACGTCGTAGGGGAATGTATAGAAGTGCATACCTTTACTATCAGATGAGTTAGATGATATTATGAACCTCGAGGAGCCGCAATAACAAGCCTTAGGAAAACCTAATTCCCGAGTAGTTTGCAGAACTGGCCTTATACCATAAACAAGGTCTCCCCATTTGTAAGCCAATGTAACAGCTGATTCACTCATGTTTTTGGGAGTGATTAATTTTCCTCGGGGAGTTGGGAAGTTGGGAAGAAGTTTTTATTTTGTTGGGTTCGACAACCTAACTTATAAAAAAAAGATTGCAGGCAGAGACCAATAATAGCAGACGGCAGCATTATGATAGGTATGGATAGCGAAGGCAAAAAATGTTGGGCCTGTCTGGCAAAGGATCTTACTTCTTTAGTTTAAGAGAATCGTATCAAATATGTTAAAACCTAGTTGTAATGCAATATATCTTCAAGTAAGCTTGAGGTGATAGGATATAGGTAACAGGTAATAGGAAAATAGGTGATAGACGGTCTTTAAAAGCATTAGTCAAATCGTGAGAGACCGGTTTGATAAAAGAAAGTCAGAGAAATAGTTTTTTTTGAGTTCAAGTTGTGATGCCACATCAGTAATGCAAATAAAAATAAGACGCATATGGGTTTCGGTAAATCACGCGCCCAATCTAATTAAAAATTTGTTGGGGACGCGCGTTCGTTTGTGGTGTGTCTGTTGGGGGGGGGGATAAGGGAAGGTACAAAAGCAACTATCCAGGGCTGTTGAAAAATGAAGGGAAACGACAAGTTAAACTAATGTGGTTACCTAGTCCGCTGCTTGCCGAAATCGCCGCTCGGGTGGCGGAAGACGGCGTTGATGCGTCTGCGAGCTTTCTTAAGGCAGGTCCTGAGGGTGTCTTTGTGGTTTGTTCACATGAAGTGTATTCAAGAGTCCAACTAGACAGGAGACATGACTTTACCTGGTTCTCGGACGAAGAATATTCTTGGTATTACAAATTCCACAAAAGTGCTTAGAGCACAAAAACCCATATGTGATGTACACCGAAAGCCTTCGCATTGCGTTCAATAAGGGCGATCTTAAAGCAGCTATCGTTATATTACATGGAGTAAAAGATGTGTATCCACATGCCGAGCTCATGTATATAATTCTTACTGGTGCGTAGGGATAGAATATAACGCCGAGTACAAGGAATTCAGATAAAAAGATCGTATGATGAGGCAATGGCTATCGGGGAAATGCTAGTGTACCATGTGCGTGCGGTTAGACCAAGAATGAAGGACATCTGGCGTGATTCTTGGAGTTGCAGCGATTTGGATAACTGTTGGTGAGTTCACACTATCATGGGGGAGGATAGTGGAAAGAGGTGTGAGGGCTATTATTTCTATTTCCTATGTATTAAAATAAGGAAAATGTCATAGGTATCCATGGGGTAACAATGTATATCAAAGTCTTTTCCGAGAATTAGCTATGTGTATCCATGTGATTTTGTAATCTGACATGTTTCCAGAAAACAGTTCCATATACATTCCAGGGTTGGGTCATCCACCTGAATAGTTGATGAAAACGGATAAGGTTACATGGTAGAAGTAGCCTGTAAATAGATAATTGAGGTAAGTTTATCGTAGACTAGATGAATAAGGAAATAATTAAATATATGGGTCGGATTTGGGGAAATTAGATTTAAAAATAACAATTGCCCCTTTGTATTGGAAAAAAAATATAAACGTGATTGAAATTATGAAATGCCTGAAAAGACAAGTCGCCTTGACTGACACGCCTGGATAAAAACATTTAGAAAATGGGAGAAAAAGTTGACAAATTGAGAGAAGGAATTTGTAACATCCTTGTTTGTGGTATATATGGAGAGGCTTAAATGAATTGATTTGGCTACCTATGTCACCAAGTGCACTTACCTTTTCCGATCACTTGCCTGAAAGAACTCCAGAGTTAAGCGTGCTTGGACTGGAGTAGTCCCAGGATGGGTGACCTTCCGAGAAGTGATTCGTGGTAGCATGTGTGTGAGGACAAAACACATGGGAAAAGGTCACGTGGTGATTGCAGGGTCAGTAAATTAGTCGGTCGAGCCTACGAAATATAACGCACCGACCATCGGACAGGGTGGGGCCCACGAGCCCGATAGATGGATGGGTGACCCACCGGACGGGGCGGACGGGGCGTTACACGTGGTATCAGAGCCGAATCCGAGGACGCGTGTGGAGTCTGTAAGGGCTCATACCGTCAAGGATAACGATCCTGGTGCGCAACGAGGGCGTTGCGCTTTGTGAGAGTGGGTGAATTGTAACATCCTGGTTGTGGTATATGCGGAGAGGCTTAAATGAATTGATTTGGCTACCTATGTCACCAAGTGCACTTACTTTTCCGGTCACTTGCCTGAAAGAACTCCAGAGTTAAGCGTGTTTGGGCTGGAGTAGTCCCAGGATGGGTGACCTTTCGGAAATTGATTCGTGGTAGCATGTGTGTGAGGACAAAACACATGGGAAAATGTCACAAGGTGATTGTCGGGTCAGTAAATTAGTCGGTCGAGCCTACGAAAAATAACGCACCGACCGTCGGACAGGGGTGAGGCCCACGAGCCTGATAGAGGGATGGGTGACTCACCGGTAGGGGCGGACGGGGCGTTACAGAATTTATGAGTGGGTGGGTGGGGGTGTGTGGTTCGAAAAGGAGTAAGATAACAAATGGAAAAGGTTTAATGTATGGATAGTAAGATTGTAATTCATGAGAGGGAGAAAATTGGGCAGATGTTGGGGGGGGGGGGGGGGGGGGTAGTGGAGAGGTTCATGCATTGCCAATCGATACGTTGTTGGTTAGCAAGGATTTCAATGGTTTAAGTTGGCAAGCGAATAAGTTGATTTTTAGTTGTTAAAGTTGGTAAGTACAACATTTGGAATACAGAAAATAGATGAGATGGTGGATATAAGCAAGCCGCATTAATGGTGTTTAGCGCATTACCAACGACCCACACTGCGGCACCTTGTTATTTCAGACCGGCACCATCATCGGCGATTGGAAGATGAGCACCACCCCACCCATCAGCATCTAGGACATTAGCGTCTACAAACCCTGCCCACGCAGCATTGTGCTCAACATGATCATCCCAGATATCGATCTCGATCCATTTGAAGAAAGTCCCTGGGATTACACGGGAAAACACTGAAGTCTCGATTGCCCAGAAACACAAATCACACATACCGTAACCTTTAACGTTTTCGTGGAGTAAGTCAAGCCAATAACGATTAACGACGCAGGGGCATGATGCAAGTCTTCCGGGGTTGACAGAGTCGGATATGGCCGTGAGACCGGGCGAGATGTTCATGGGCCAAGTGATTCACTGAAATTCTCTGACATGGCGTCTAAGTGAACGAATAGCAACACGAGGGAGAATGGGAATGGTTGAAGCAAAATCCAGGTTAGGAGAATGGAACGGCGAATGACTTCGTAGCAATACATGGCGGGCTTGATTCCAGCGAGGGTGCAGTGTTTGAGGAGGGCAAAGGCGTCAACTCTTTCTTCTGTGTACATGAAATCTGAAACTGCTTTCAAGAATACTGTTGTTGGATTTTGGGCATCTAGATATGCACGTTCTATTTGGAGTATCCCTTGATAATTGTGATGAGTCTTTATAAGGTCAACCTGGAATAACGTATCCATGTGATCAGAATCATGATGAAGACTCTTGCATACAACTCTGATTTTGAAGTGCTCTAGAATGTTTTCGCTTGCATTTTTTTGCCAGAATTAGTCTCCCCAGTGCAGCCGGCAAGTCGAAAATATTGAGAGAATAAATGAGGACGGGATTGGGATTTACAGAACTCATCATTTGTCAGGCGACTGGTATGTATGGACAGAGGGTTACCGTCGACATATATTATTTATAGATTGCTCAAGAGGTGTTGTAGATTTTATAAAATAAAATTTTATAAAATTTAATTAGAGTGAAATATATGCATTGTAAAAAAGAGAAGACTATCATCCATGACACAAAGAACTACTAATCTGTGTAATTAAAAGAAAGGAGCTATAACTAGTTATATTTCATAATACTGTCAACATGATTCTGGAGCCTCCATAATGCAGTTGTATTTGATGAACTATAAGCTCTGTCTATGTCGAGATATAGATGACAAACTGGATAGTTATCCATGGAATAGTGAGCATAGAGAACATAGTTTTTTCGACCTTTCAGCATCAAAACTGAGCAAAGGTTGTGAGGGGATTCAAGCAATAGCAAAACTTAGAGCTGAAAAGTGGAACAAATGAGGCTAATAATAGGACCACCAAACGAACAAAAGGATGATATATTGAGCTACGTTATTCAAACATAAATGATTGCCTTTAATTGTCCAAACGTCCAAGCGGTTGCAAAGGAAGAAACAACCACAATCCAAACAAGTTGCATCGTGTTGAACTTCTCCAGCACATGCCTTTCATTACAACAAGCGTTTTTGTTTTTTGGCGAGTCCCAACGGTATTTTCCTTGCCATATTAATATATAATTCCTCTTTAACAGAGTTTGACCACTTCCCCAGAACTCTAACGTCTTCTTGCATTTTCTTGACAACTTGTGAAACCCTATCTATCTCTTTCATAATCGCGTCATCCACCCACTCGCATAAGTGACCTTCCCTTGGGTACTGGGCGTAAAAATGACAGAGTAAACTAAAATAAATAGCAGCTAAAGAAGAGTAGAAGGGACAACGAAAACTGAATAAAAGTATCTTTATCTAACCCGATTAGCTTCCGGACATTTGCACCACCTCCGATGAAGGTTGGAACGAGTTGTACCATATCCTGATCCAATGTGTTCCCAACACCAACACATTGCAGGCGCTGCTAGTCCGAACGACCTACAAGAAAAGGTTTGGTCAGAAGTGAGAGCAGTTGAGGTAAACGATAAACTCATTTTAGTGAACAATGTATTCAGGGGAATGGTTGTTCATCTGGTAGCTCTAACTTACAACATGGTCAATATATAACAATAATGATCCAATAAAGCTACGGTATATGGATAGATTATATACGTTTCAGATTCGTCTGTAACGTTATACTAGGTCTTCTAAGGAATGCATTACATTTTTGTACCAAAGCAAAAGTCATGGATGAATGCGTAAGATAATAGCAAATGAAAGGCCATATAACGACTATTTGAATGGGTGGACAGACCGTATCCTTCGTAAACAACTGTCACAAAAACCGATTTGACTTCGTGAGGATAAATTAGCAAACAAAAAATCGGGTATAGCAAGAAATCGTGTACAACTGATATTTATATATCATAGCTAGTAGATAGTTGTATATTTTTTATATAATTTTTTGGCCCGCAAAGAAATTTCATTAAATCCCAAAAGGGCGAAAAACAGGCCCAATGACAAGTGTATGATCGATAAGTAAAACAGACAAATGGCAATTACGCCCATTACAGACAAAGGGCAATTAGGCCCAGTACAGACAAAACCAAAAAAAGGTGGAAACCATAGGCTGAGTCAGTGCCAAGCATCGCTCGTAGTAGCAGTGGAAGCATGCACCACGCCGGCAAAGTTTTCTGGTCGTCGTTCGAGTGTCATCACCGCTGCATTACCTGCGCCTGCCGATCAACTCCACAAAGCCATCTCATCCACCGAATATGAAACTCACCACTTATCTGGATTCTTCAAGCCACCGGTAGATATGCGCTTCTATCAAGACATCCATGATGAGGAAATCACCGGGAAGGAGAAGTACATGACGTGCCCGGATAACTCGTGCGGGAACTAGAACCAACGCCAGGGAGCGCTTGGTCACAGAGAAGAAAGGATAAGCATTTAACGGCGTTGAAACGGCATCACAGAGGGGAGAGGATCGATAACCCGGTGTTACCCGTGGAGAAAAGCCGACGATACCAGATCTATCTATAGACAAAAAATGGAGAGAAGATCAGAGAAACTAGAGAAACAAAATATTAGAAAAGTAACCCGACCATCGGCTTGGCGATTCGCCGCCACCGAGGGCCGGAAACGAGTTGAAGAAGAGCGACGCAGCTAGAGAGAAGGGAGAGAAGGAAGGAAAGAGATAGAAGCGTTGCATGCACCTTGTATATTCTGTACATAATATATAAAGTTAATACAAATTTGATTCAACTAAATTAGTTAGTAAAAAACAAAAACCAAAAACTTATTATAACTAAATACAATAACTATAGTGAAAAAAAACTAAACTTGACAAACCATTAAAAACTAAATGATTTGAGGGTTAGCGATATTTGTATCTTTTTATCATACTAAAAGACAAAAACATACAAAATTGCAATAACTTTTAGGAAGATAAAAGAATGTAATTACTTTCTAAAAAAGATACATCCAATGCAACAAATTCCTCATATTTTTAGATATTTTCATACTTTTTGAAAATAACAGTGACCATTAATGAAAGGTTAGAGAAAAATATAAAATCATCTCCATCAATAATTTTTCACTAAAATTTATCACATATCTCAAATAATAAAAAATAGTAAATATTAATATTATATTTAGAAAGGTTTTCTAAAAATAAAGAGAGTTTCTCAAATGAGAAATTAAAAAAAAATCTTCATTTTTTAGAAATTATTTTAATAAAATAATATTATTTATTATTTTATAACTGAGAAATTCTTGTGAAAAACTCACTAATGCAAATACTCAAAAAAATTCTCCATTAAAAAAATTCAATGGATTTTTATACTAAAATAAAATTAAAAATTTGAAAAAATAAGAGAAAGAACAAAGAGAGGTTCTCTGATTAAAAAAATGAGATTTTATTGAAAATTTCTCAACACACATATATATTGTATTGGTTCAGTCTATTTTTAAAATAATTTTTAATTAAATTATACAAATATATTAAAAATATTATTATTTTATTGATTTTGAATTGTTTAGAGATTCTAAAACAATGTAACGATGCCACGTGGCTGCTCCTATTTATTCTAACGTCATTTGTTTTCTGACTTCCGCGGAACAGGGTTTTGTTTTTCGTTTATTTTCCATATTGGGCTTATTCTTGCTTAGAGGCCCTCATAAAGTTTTGTTGCTTAGTTTTCTGATGGGCTTAATTTACAGCCATACCCAGCTTCATCATAATGAGTGAAACCCTAAGGGCATCTCCAACCCTACTCCATTTCCCACTCCAAAATAGGATTTGGAGTAAAATCCTCTCCAACCCTACTCCATTTTCCACTCCAAAATGGAGTAATGGGTGAGATTACTCCATATTTGGAGTAACTCCATTTTCTACTCCATTTTGGAGTGGAACTTTTTTATTTACAAAATGGTTATTAAAATTTTTAAATTTTTATATTCTATGAATATAATAATAAATACTATTAATAATATATGTTTATATTGTTTAGTGACAGTTATAAATATTTTTTAACATTATAAAATAAAATTTTATTATTTTTAATACTTTTTATTATTCATAAAAATTATAAAAGTGGAATTATTTTATAAATTATAAAAAAATTACGAAAAATAAAATATATAGGGGTCAATTTGTAAATTTTATAATTAAAATGTATAAAAAGTAAAATATGTTAGTACTTTTTATTATTCATAAAAATTATAAAAGTGGAATTATTTTATAAATTATAAAAAAAATTACGAAAAATAAAATATATAGGGGTCAATTTGTAAATTTTATAATTAAAATGTACAAAAAGCAAATTATGAAAGAATCTATATAAAATATTCCATTTATGGAGTAGAAATTGGAGTAATACATTGGAGCAAAACACTACTCCATTTTGGAGTTACTCCATTTTGGAGTTACTCCATTTTGGAGTGAAAAATGAAGTTATACATTGGAGATGGTCTAACAACACTACTCTTCCTTCCTCCTGCAACTCCGACGAATCTTCAACTCCTTCGTAAACCTTCCTCCTCGCTTTCCCATCCTGCTTCGGTTACCCACTTCATGTCTCATCATTTAATTCACAATTAGAACAGTATTTACGCTCAAAACCCAGGAGCTGTACCGGCTCAGCTCCCCCTATCTCTTAATCCGCCCACTGCTATGTCTATAAATATTCAGCACACCCACCGAAAAAAGTCACGCCTTTATCTCTATCAAATCGCACGCAGATTCCGGCAATGGCAGCTAATCCATGTACCGGCCCACTCCAAGAGCTTCGAAGATCTCCACGGCCACATACTGCCACATCAGCCATCTTATTTTAAAACAACCAAATATTTACTGGAAAGTGAACGACCCGAAGTTTTCAATTCTGAAATCATTAAGGCTAGCGAGACGGGAAGATCAAGTGGATTCGGATTCCTCATCTTCTAGGCTGAGAAACACCTTAGCCTTTCAATTTCCATCATCTTCCTTTCGACGACAAGAAAAATAAAGTGGAGAAATCATCAAATCAGTAAGTTTACCTCATCAGCTCATCTCAATCTCTCGCTTCGACCGCGTAACTTTTTCGGTGCATCTTTCCGATTTGATGTTGGTATTTTTTTGGTTTCATCGCAAGTGGGGAAGAGTGATTGGTGTACCTCTCATTCTCAACTGTATGTGATGGTTAAATTTGTGTATAGTAGTTTGGATTTGTGTACGACATCAAATTTTGTTGAGTTTCGAATTTTTATACCATTTCTTAGGTTACCAGAACTGTGATTGTTGAGCTCGCTCAACTTCGATTCTCTGTAATCGATTACCATCCTGAGGAAATATTGAACATGTCAGTGAAACACCTCTTTTGGTATATTCAACCGGCTTGGGCTCTGTGCTTAGTGAAGGATTGTTTAGTGTTTATCCTGGTTCAATTCATTCAGATTAAACCCTACTAAACAGATTGGATCTAGGTTCTCTTGCAGAATCATAAAGAGATCTCACTTAATACCTTGTTTATGCAGCGGATTAGAGAGGTATTGTCAGAGATCAGCAGAACCGCCAAGAGACAGCTCCTCCAAAGGTTCACACACGCACACTTCAGGAAATTGGCTGCTAGACCAGAAGGGAGGGAGGCGCAGAGAGAGAGAGAGAGAGGCGCAGAAGAGGCTTGGAGAAAAAGAGCTAGGTCAAGTTTTAATTATAAAACCCTTGACTAGTTCTGTTGGGCTTTTGGGCCCAATTCCCAGTCTGATTAAATCCCTTAGATTTAATCAGGCCCTTTAATCTCTCTAAGTATAGTAAATGCCTAGCACTTTTACCGTACTTCTGCTGAACCGTTCCCTCATAGTTTCCTGTTAGCTTAGGCGTGTGATCCATATGGGATCATATAATAAAGGCAATAAATCCAAGACTTATAGATCATGAGCGGACTCTAGCAAGCCATCATGACCCCCAGTATTATATGACTTATGTCTGATCATTGACATACTCTTACTTTCTAGAGACAGTACAGAGATTACTGGACATAATTCCAACAATCTCCCACTTGTACTGGAATCTCTGTATTCATATTCCTTTTGTCTCAATATCTCGATTAGTCATAAGGCAAGATGAGTGTCATCCTTATAAAGCCTAATCATGTTCATCGGACTCTGATCTGATACTGACAATCCAAACGACTCGGGACAGTCCGTTTGAGCATGGCCATGCATTTTCCAGTATTCAAATCTCCGATTGGCCTAGAGATATTCACTCCATTTATATTGGAGGGACAAATCCCGTCTTGTTCCATCACTGTAAACTACTCATTTCATAATACACCCAAACAAGGTCCTTATAACTATCGCTTAACGACAGCGTTAGACAATGATCAAAGCGTATCAGTTCATGTGCAGTCACATGCATGCGAACTCAGGTCTAAGGACTATACTCTATAGTCGTAGTAAGAATCTCTTATGACACAGATATAAATATCCTGAAGAGTTCTTATAAGCGGGTCATGTCCGGTCGTATGTACCCCAACATACACCTATGTACTGACTTTGATGCCGTGCATCTATGACATCCTGAGACTTTGTCATAAGTCACATACCAATCTAGTCTCACGCGGTTGTTGGTGTTCCAATTTCAACAACCTTCGACTAGGGACATGATGATATAAGCCATCTATCAAATATAGGGTCTCATGATCAAGCTAAATGACTTTGATGACTCAAGATCAAGTCACTTACTTCGATGACCTATAAAATGGTTCATATCATTTTGGAACGATTATTTCATCACAGTTAAAATAATCTTGAAAAACAATTTTATTATTAAACATCTCAAATGTTTTACAAGAACATATCAATAACTAAATAAAGCCCTCCAACTTCCACTCAAATTTAGATTACATTTCAATGTCTCTAATGCCTACAGCTTCAGTCAGATACTCGAGCTTAGGCCTTGGGAGTGGCTTTGTCAATGGATCAGCGACATTATCATCTGTCGGAACTCGGCTGATCTTGACTTCCTTTCTATTAATGATATCACGTATCAAGTGAAATCTTCTTAGTATATGCTTGGATTTCTGGTGTGATCTTGGTTCCTTTGCCTGAGCTATAGCACCATTGTTATCACAAAACAGTGCCAGAGGCTCAGCTGCATTCGGTATCACACCTAGTTCAATAATGAACTTTCGTATCCAAACAGCTTCCTTCGCTGCTTCTGAGGCGGCGACATATTCAGCTTCTGTTGTGGAATCAGCAACGGTGTCTTTCTTGGAGCTTCTCCAACTGATTGCACCGCCATTCAGACAAAAGATATAACCGGACTGTGACCGGAAATCATCTTGGTCTGTCTGGAAACTTGCGTCCGTGAATCCACTGACTTCAAGCACATTACTTCCGCCGTACACCAAGAACTTATCCTTAGTATGTCTTAGATACTTCAGGATATTCTTGACGGCAATCCAGTGGTTTTCACCTGGATTTGACTGGTATCTACTCGTCATGCTCAATGCATAAGCAACATCAGGACGAGTACAAATCATGGCATACATGACAGATCCTATTGCAGATGCATAAGGAATATTCTTCATGCGCTCAAGCTCAGCATCCGTCGTAGGGCTCTGCTTCTTGCTTAGCGTTGTGCCATGTACCATTGGCGTGAAGCCCTTCTTGGAATCTGCCATGCTGAATCTATGCAGGACTTTGTCAATGTATGAATCTTGACACAAGCCTATCAGCTTTTTAGATCTATCCCGGTAGATCCGGATTCCAAGAACGTATGCGGCTTCACCCATGTCTTTCATGGAAAAACAACTTCCAAGCCAGTCCTTTACCGACCGCAGCATTGGTACGTCGTTTCCGAGAAGCAGTATGTCATCGACATACAGAATAAGAAATACTATCTTGCTCCCACTAGTCTTCTTATACACGCATTGTTCTTCTTCGTTTCTGATGAAGTCAAATTGCTTGATCGCTTCATCAAAACGAAGATTCCAGCTCCTCGATGCTTGCTTCAATCCATAAATGGATTTATGAAGCTTGCATACTTTCCCAGCATTCTTTGGATCCATGTAACCGTCAGGTTGTGTCATATACACATCCTCTTCCAGAATTCCATTCAGGAAGGCGGTTTTCACGTCCATCTGCCAAATTTCATAATCATGAAAAGCTGCAGTTGCTAGTAGAATCCGAATAGATTTCATCATAGCCACTGGGGAATAGGTTTCATCATAATCCACACCGTGAACTTGCCTGAAACCTTTTGCCACCAACCTGGCTTTATAAATCTGGACATTTCCATCCACGTCAATCTTCTTCTTGAAGATCCATTTGCACTCGATGGCTTTTACACCAGCGGGTAAGTCAACCAACGAAAACACTTGGTTGACCGACATGGAGTCCATTTCGGAATCAGTGGCCTTACGCCACTTAGAGGAATCTGGGCCCATCATGGCTTGATAGAAGTTCGATGGTTCATCACCATCAATGATCAGAAGATCATGACAGTTAGTCACGAGGAATCCTTGATATCTCTCGGGTTCGTGACGGATCCTCCCGGATCTTCGAACTTCAGGTACCACAGGTTCAGGCTCTACAATTTCTTGTAGGTCCTCCTGCTGCTCTTCCTCATTAGGTTGAGCAGTATCCTGTTCATCTTGAATTTCTTCAAGCAGTACCTTACTCCCACTGTTTTTCTTAGAGAGAAACTCCCTCTCAAGAAAATTACAATCCCGGGCAACAAAGATCTTGTTCTCGGATCGTAGGTAGAAGTAATAAGCCTTGGTCTCCTTCGGATAACCAATGAAGTAGCATTTATCAGACTTTGGTGTAAGCTTGTCAGAGATTAATCTCTTGACATAGGCTTCACAACCCCAAATTCTAAGATAAGACAGCACTGGAGTTTCTCCAGTCCATAGTTCATATGGTGTCTTAGCTACTGCTTTTGATGGCGCTCTATTTAGAGTGAACACTGCTGTTAGCAGAGCATATCCCCAAAGGGATATTGGAAGGTCTGTGTGACTCATCATAGACCGAACCATATCCAATAAGGTCCGATTCCTCCTCTCAGACACACCATTCCATTGAGGTGTTCCAGGAGGAGTGAGTTGGGAAACTATCCCACACTCTCTCAGATGATCACTGAACTCTTGGCTCAAGTATTCTCCTCCTCGGTCGGACCAAAGAGCTTTAATGCTTTTGCCAAGTTGGTTCTGTACTTCATTTTGGAATTCTCTGAATCTCTCAAACGATTCAGACTTATGTTTCATTAAATAAACATATCCATACCTGCTGAAATCATCAGTGAAGGTAATGAAGTACTGATAGTTTCCTCTTGCATTTGTGGACATTGGGCCACACACATCAGTGTGTATCAGGCCCAATAAGTCACTGGCCCTCTCGTTAGGTTTATTAAAGGGGGCCCGTGTCATTTTGCCCATCAGACAGGATTCGCATTTCTCACATGACTCAAAGTCAAATGAGCCAAGAAGTCCATTCGAATGGAGCCTCTTAATGCGTTTCTCACTGATGTGCCCTAAACGACAATGCCATAGAAACGTTCGGTTCTCCTCATTAGGTTTGAACCGTTTGGTATTAATGTTATAAATTGGTGCGGATTGATCAAGTATGTAAAGCCCATTCGTAAGAGGGGCACAACCGTAGAACAAATTATTGCGATTGAAGGAACATAATTTATTCTTAACTGAAAAATCATAACCTTCCAAATCCAACAAAGAAACTGAAATAATATTTCTGCTTATCGCAGGTACAAAATAACAGTTATTAAGTTCTAAAACCAATCCTGAAGGTAAAGACAACAAGTATGTGCCTACAGCTAGTGCAGGAACTTTCGCTCCATTCCCAACTCGTAGCTCCACTTGTCCTTGCTTCAGCTTCCTACTGTTGCTGAGTGCCTGCATATTAGTACAAATATGAGCCCCACAACCAGTATCCATAACCCATGAGGTATTATCAGAAGTAGTTGTATTAACTTCTATAACAAAAATACCTGATGAAGAAGTCTCCAGAGTCTTCTTCTTCAATTCCTTTAGACCTTCCAGGAATTTCTTACATTCTCTCCTCCAATGCCCTGGTTCTTTGCAGAACCTGCAGATGTCAGTAGGCCCAGCCTTGGACTTGGGCTTGGGCTTTGGCGTGTCCTTGTCCGAGACTTGAACAGCCTTAGCCTTTCCCTTGTCCTTGGCAGAGGATTTCTTAAAGCCCTTGCCCTTTTGCACCATTAGCACATTGGGGTCCTTGGCTTTCCTCAAGTTGGGCTCTGCAGTCTTGAGCATTCCGTGAAGCTCAGGCAATGTCTTACTCAAGCCATGCATATTGAAGTTCAGGATGAACTGATCATAGCTTGCAGGTAAAGACTGCAGAACGATGTCGCAGGCAAGTTCCTGGCTGATAGGGCAGTCGAGTTTCTGAAGATGATCGAGATAACCCATCATCTTCAAGACATGAGGACTCACTGCCGCATTTGCAGCCATTTTGCAGTCTAAGAGGTTCTTAACTGTCTGAAACCTCTCAGTTCTTGCCTGCTCCTGAAAAAGCGATTTCGGGCTTGCCATTATCTCGATGGGCGACATCACACTCTCGAACTGCATTTGCAATTCAGGAGTCATGGTTGCCAACATCATGCAATAGACATCATTTTCATCTGACGAATGCTTTTCCCAAGCATTGTGAAGATTCCTGGCGGCATTGTTTGGAGGCCTCTCGGGGAGGGGATCACGAAGGACATATTCCTTCTTCTCCTGCTTGAGGACCAGCCTCAAGTTCCTTGACCACGTCAGGAAGTTCGTTCCAGTCAGCTTCTCCTTGTCGAGAACAGACCGGATTGAGAATGTGTTTTGTGTGCTTGTTGTAGTCATTGCTGAAATTTAAGATAAAAAGGATTTTAGTTTATATGTTCAATATGAGTAAACTCGCATTATATTCAATAACATTAGTTACCCTCAAAAGAATATAATGATTCCAAGATCCACATATAACTAAGATCAAAGTGGGCCACTGGCCGTCACCCAACCTTAGCTTATATCGGTAAGCCCTATTTCGGCTAATTATATCCGTGATATAACTCTTGGTTGTGAATCTGGGCCCGAGGCCCAATCCACTCTGATGTCTCAAGGCCCGGAACTCCCGATGGCCTAGTCAAGAAAACCAGACTATACAGTCATGTAATCACTAATGTCTGGGACTCCCAATGACATTAATGAATCACAAACTGTCTTACCCACGCAAAAGATAAACACCCTCACACTGTAAGGCCATGTGTACGATTGAATGGGTTTCAACAGCTGACATAGACTGGACAAGTCATCCAACGCTTGATATTATTTGAGGTTTATAGGTTTTCTTAAAATTTCATTCCAAAATAGAAGATTACTATTTTTGGAAACTTTCCATTTTTGGAAACCTACTGTTTTTGGAAACTTTTATAATTGGAAACTTCCTAAATATGGAAACTTTCTAACTATAGAAATTTCCTAAATATTCAAAACATGCAAATCTAGAAACTTCTATTCTAAGAAACTTTCTAATTTGAAATTTTGGAAACTGATTAATTTAAAATCAAATTTTAATTATTAAATAAAATTTTAAATTAAATCTGAAGAAGAGACTCAAATAACTGGCCCAATTGTTTTAACTTCTTGGCCCAAGGCCCAAGAATTGGTCTATGTCCAAGACATAACCCAATTGCCCAATTAAATGACATAACCGGTCTGGTTCATTAAAATTGGTCTAACCAAGATTAATTACTACGATAACCACAATTGTTAACCGGTCATTTACTAAACCGGATTTTCTCAATTTATTTGGTCCAACCAAATCAAATTAGAAAAACACTGGTTTAGGCACTAAATCCAATTTAATTACGACATTGGATTTCTTATCACGGTTTAACCAGATCTAATAAATTTTATTAAGTCTGTAATTATTAAACCGTGACGATCAAGTTTTAATAAATTTTAAACCGAACCAATTGGTTACGTGAACCGATCACGATCGTGACCAAGCTTCACGCTATGCAGGACGGGACGGGACGCGATAGGCGAGCTCGGGTCGTGCGATCAAGACGAGATCGGGACGAGAGCGGGACGAGAGCATGACGCGATCGCGTCCATGCGATCCGCATTGCGGATCAGCCCATCTCTCGCGCCTCACCGCTGACCGGTACGACCACGCAACACGATCCACGATCGGTCCGTGCGTCATTCCGATCCGGACGTGCGATCCTTCGACGATCACACTCCGACGCATACCAATTCAATATAGATTGGTTCATGCGATTTCGTTTAGGGTTTTTATAGGTTTTAATTCTTTTGTTTCTTAAGTGTTTTCTTATCATAGATTGATTCAAACACTTCTAAACAACCTAAACATGATTCTAACAAGAAACCCTAATAGAACCAATGGCTCTGATACCACTGAAGGATTGTTTAGTGTTTATCCTGGTTCAATTCATTCAGATTAAACCCTACTAAACAGATTGGATCTAGGTTCTCTTGCAGAATCATAAAGAGATCTCACCTAATACCTTGTTTATGCAGCGGATTAGAGAGGTATTTTCAGAGATCAGCAGAACCGCCAAGAGACAGCTCCTCCAAAGGTTCACACACGCACACTTCAGGAAATTGGCTGCTAGACCAGAAGGGAGGGAGGCGCAGAGAGAGAGAGAGAGAGGCGCAGAAGAGGCTTGGAGAAAAAGAGCTAGGTCAAGTTTTAATTATAAAACCCTTGACTAGTTCTGTTGGGCTTTTGGGCCCAATTCCCAGTCTGATTAAATCCCTTAGATTTAATCAGGCCCTTTAATCTCTCTAAGTATAGTAAATGCCTAGCACTTTTACCGTACTTCTGCTGAACCGTTCCCTTATAGTTTCCTGTTAGCTTAGGCGTGTGACCCATATGGGATCATATAATAAAGGCAATAAATCCAAGGCTTATAGATCATGAGCGGACTCTAGCAAGCCATCATGACCCCCAGTATTATATGACTTATGTCTGATCATTGACATACTCTTACTTTCTAGAGACAGTACAGAGATACTGGACATAATTCCAACACTTAGAAGGTGAGTTTATCAGGTTCTTAAGGTGTAGATTTACTTTACAAAAGCTGGCTTTCCTGATATATATATGTTGTTCACCAACTGAGTCCATTAACGGAACTTACCTATATGGTTACATCCTTCCAAACTTGCAGAGTTCAGAACATCTCAGAAGTTAGATTTAAAGTATCTATGGCCATGTCCCCAAGTCAAGAGCCGAGGGGAATGCTTAGATTTCGGTCATCCCCGATGACTGCTCTTGGGAATACAGAAAACATGCCAGTAAGTTTTCCATACTAATTAATTTGTGAGAACGCGGCGTACCTTTCAGTAAGGATCCTTATGTTGCACGCGGCTAGCCTATTAAGATACCAAATAACAATATTTGGCCTAATAGTATGTAAATCTGACTTATGGATTACTATGTGGAATCTACACGACTATGGCATTCTGTGTACAGCGAATGACTTCGTAGCAATACATGGCGGGCTTGATTCCAGCGACGGCGCAGTGTTTGAGGAGGGCAAAGGCGTCAACTCTTTCTTCTGTGTACATGAAATCTGAAACTGCTTTCAAGAATACTGTTGTTGGATTTTGGGCATCTAGATATGCACGTTCTATTTGGAGTATCCCTTGATAATCGTGATGAGTCTTTATAAGGTCAACCTGGAATAACGTATCCATGTGATCAGAATCATGATGAAGACTCTTGCATACAACTCTGATTTTGAAGTGCTCTAGAATGTTTTCGCTTGCATTTTTTTGCCAGAATTAGTCTCCTCAGTGCAGCCGGCAAGTCGAAAATATTGAGAGAATAAATGAGGACGGGATTGGGATTTACAGAACTCATCATTTGTCAGGCGACTGGTATGTATGGACAGAGGGTTACCGTCGACATATATTATTTATAGATTGCTCAAGAGGTGTTGTAGATTTTATAAAATAAAATTTTATAAAATTTAATTAGAGTGAAATATATGCATTGTAAAAAAGAGAAGACTATCATCCATGACACAAAGAACTACTAATCTGTGTAATTAAAAGAAAGGAGCTATAACTAGTTATATTTCATAATACTGTCAACATGATTCTGGAGCCTCCATAATGCAGTTGTATTTGATGAACTATAAGCTCTGTCTATGTCGAGATATAGATGACAAACTGGATAGTTATCCATGGAATAGTGAGCATAGAGAACATAGTTTTTTCGACCTTTCAGCATCAAAACTGAGCAAAGGTTGTGTGGGGATTCAAGCAATAGCAAAACTTAGAGCTGAAAAGTGGAACAAAGGAGGCTAATAATAGGACCACCAAACGAACAAAAGGATGATATATTGAGCTACGTTATTCAAACATAAATGATTGCCTTTAATTGTCCAAACGTCCAAGCGGTTGCAAAGGAAGAAACAGCCACAATCCAAACAAGTTGCATCGTGTTGAACTTCTCCAGCACATGCCTTTCATTACAACAAGCGTTTTTGTTTTTTGGCGAGTCCCAACGGTATTTTCCTTGCCATATTAATATATAATTCCTCTTTAACAGAGTTTGACCACTTCCCCAGAACTCTAACGTCTTCTTGCATTTTCTTGACAACTTGTGAAACCCTATCTATCTCTTTCATAATCGCGTCATCCACCCACTCGCATAAGTGACCTTCCCTTGGGTACTGGGCGTAAAAATGACAGAGTAAACTAAAATAAATAGCAGCTAAAGAAGAGTAGAAGGGACAACGAAAACTGAATAAAAGTATCTTTATCTAACCCGATTAGCTTTCGGACATTCGCACCACCTCCGATGAAGGTTGGAACGAGTTGTACCATATCCTGATCCAATGTGTTCCCAACACCAACACATTGCAGGCGCTGCTAGTCCGAACGACCTACAAGAAAAGGTTTGGTCAGAAGTGAGAGCAGTTGAGGTAAACGATAAACTCATTTTAGTGAACAATGTATTCGGGGGAATGGTTGTTCATCTGGTAGCTCTAACTTACAACATGGTCAATATATAACAATAATGATCCAACAAAGCTACGGTATATGGATAGATTATATACGTTTCAGATTCGTCTGTAACGTTATACTAGGTCTTCTAAGGAATGCATTACATTTTTGTACCAAAGCAAAAGTCATGGATGAATGCGTAAGATAATAGCAAATGAAAGGCCATATAACGACTATTTGAATGGGTGGACAGACCGTATCCTTCGTAAACAACTGTCACAAAAACCGATTTGACTTCGTGAGGATAAATTAGCAAACAAAAAATCGGGTATAGCAAGAAATCGTGTACAACTGATATTTATATATCATAACTAGTAGATAGTTGTATATTTTGTATATAA
This sequence comes from Orychophragmus violaceus, assembly GCA_030180135.1. Lineage (NCBI taxonomy): Eukaryota > Viridiplantae > Streptophyta > Magnoliopsida > Brassicales > Brassicaceae > Orychophragmus > Orychophragmus violaceus. The sequence continues at coordinate 69,603,830 of CM058229.1, read as the reverse complement.
TTTTTTGGCCCGCAAAGAAATTTCATTAAATCCCAAAAGGGCGAAAAACAGGCCCAATGACAAGTGTATGATCGATAAGTAAAACAGACAAATGGCAATTACGCCCATTACAGACAAAGGGCAATTAGGACCAGTACAGACAAAACCAAAAAAAGGTGGAAACCATAGGCTGAGTCAGTGCCAAGCATCGCTCGTAGTAGCAGTGGAAGCATGCACCACGCCGGCAAAGTTTTTTGGTCGTCGTTCGAGTGTCATCACCGCTGCATTACCTGCGCCTGCCGATCAACTCCACAAAGCCATCTCATCCACCGAATATGAAACTCACCACTTATCTGGATTCTTCAAGCCACCGGTAGATATGCGCTTCTATCAAGACATCCATGATGAGGAAATCACCGGGAAGGAGAAGTACATGACGTGCCCGGATACTCGTGCGGGAACTAGAACCAACGCCAGGGAGCGCTTGGTCACAGAGAAGAAAGGATAAGCATTTAACGGCGTTGAAACGGCATCACAGAGGGGAGAGGATCGATAACCCGGTGTTACCCGTGGAGAAAAGCCGACGATACCAGATCTATCTATAGACAAAAAATGGAGAGAAGATCAGAGAAACTAGAGAAACAAAATATTAGAAAAGTAACCCGACCATCGGCTTGGCGATTCGCCGCCACCGAGGGCCGGAAACGAGTTGAAGAAGAGCGACGCAGCTAGAGAGAAGGGAGAGAAGGAAGGAAAGAGATAGAAGCGTTGCATGCACCTTGTATATTCTGTACATAATATATAAAGTTAATACAAAATTGATTCAACTAAATTAGTTAGTAAAAAACAAAAACCAAAAACTTATTATAACTAAATACAATAACTATAGTGAAAAGAAACTAAACTTGACAAACCATTAAAAACTAAATGATTTGAGGGTTAGCGATATTTGTATCTTTTTATCATAGTAAAAGACAAAAACATACAAAATTGCAATAACTTTTAGGAAGATAAAAGAATGTAATTACTTTTTAAAAAAGATACATCCAATGCAACAAATTCCTCATATTTTTAGATATTTTCATACTTTTTGAAAATAACAGTGACCATTAATGAAAGGTTAGAGAAAAATATAAAATCATCTCCATCAATAATTTTTCACTAAAATTTATCACATATCTAAAATAATAAAAAATAGTAAATATTAATATTATATTTAGAAAGGTTTTCTAAAAATAAAGAGAGTTTCTCAAATGAGAAATTAAAAAAAAATCTTCATTTTTTAGAAATTATTTTAATAAAATAATATTATTTATTATTTTATAACTGAGAAATTCTTGTGAAAAACTCACTAATGCAAATACTCAAAAAAATTCTCCATTAAAAAAATTCAATGGATTTTTATACTAAAATAAAATTAAAAATTTGAAAAAATAAGAGAAAGAACAAAGAGAGGTTCTCAGATTAAAAAAAAAATAGATTTTATTGAAAATTTCTCAACACACATATATATTGTATTGGTTCAGTCTATTTTTAAAATAATTTTTAATTAAATTATACAAATATATTAAAAATATTATTATTTTATTGATTTTGAATTGTTTAGAGATTCTAAACCAATGTAACGATGCCACGTGGCTGCTCCTACTTATTCTAACGTCATTTGTTTTCTGACTTCCGCGGAACAGGGTTTTGTTTTTCGTTTATTTTCCATATTGGGCTTATTCTTGCTTAGAGGCCTTCATAAAGTTTTGTTGCTTAGTTTTCTGATGGGCTTAATTTACAGCCATACTCAGCTTCATCATAATGAGTGAAACCCTAAGGGCATCTCCAACCCTACTCCATTTCCCACTCCAAAATAGGATTTGGAGTAAAATCCTCTCCAACCCTACTCCATTTTCCACTCCAAAATGGAGTAATAGGTGAGATTACTCCATATTTGGAGTAACTCCATTTTCTACTCCATTTTTGAGTGGAACTTTTTTATTTACAAAATGGTCCTTTTAAGTATTAAAATTTTTAAATTTTTATATTCTATGAATATAATAATAAATACTATTAAAAATATATGTTTATATTGTTTAGTGACAGTTATAAATATTTTTTAACATTATAAAATAAAATTTTATTATTTTTAATACTTTTTATTATTCATAAAAATTATAAAAGTGGAATTATTTTATAAATTATAAAAAAAATTACGAAAAATAAAATATATAGGGGTCAATTTGTAAATTTTATAATTAAAATGTATAAAAAGTAAAATATGTTAGTACTTTTTATTATTCATAAAAATTATAAAAGTGAAATTATTTTATAAATTATAAAAAAATTACGAAAAATAAAATATATAGAGGTCAATTTGTAAATTTTATAATTAAAATATACAAAAAGCAAATTATGAAAGAATCTATATAAAATATTCCATTTATGAAGTAGAAATTAAAATAATACATTGGAGCAAAACACTACTCCATTTTGGAGTTACTCCATTTTGGAGTGAAAAATGAAGTTATACATTGGAGATAGTCACAACACTACTCTTCCTTCCTCCTGCAACTCCGACGAATCTTCAACTCCTTCGTAAACCTTCCTCCTCGCTTTCCCATTACCCACATCATGTCTCATCATTTAATTCACAATTAGAACAGTATTTACGCTCAAAACCCAGGAGCTGTACCGGCTCAGCTCCCCCTATCTCTTAATCCGCCCACTGCTATGTCTATAAATATTCAGCACACCCACCGAAAAAAGTCACGCCTTTATCTCTATCAAATCGCACGCAGATTCCGGCAATGGCAGCTAATCCATGTACCGGGCTAGCGAGACGGGAAGATCAAGTGGATTCGGATTCCTCATCTTCTAGGCTGAGAAACACCTTAGCCTTTCAATTTCCATCATCTTCCTTTCGACGACAAGAAAAATAAAGTGGAGAAATCATCAAATCAGTAAGTTTACCTCATCAGCTCATCTCAATCTCTCGCTTCGACCGCGTAACTTTTTCGGTGCATCTTTCCGATTTGATGTTGGTATTTTTTTGGTTTCATCGCAAGTGGGGAAGAGTGATTGGTGTACCTCTCATTCTCAACTGTATGTGATGGTTAAATTTGTGTATAGTAGTTTGGATTTGTGTACGACATCAAATTTTGTTGAGTTTCGAATTTTTATACCATTTCTTAGGTTACCAGAACTGTGATTGTTGAGCTCGCTCAACTTCGATTCTCTGTAATCGATTACCATCCTGAGGAAATATTGAACATGTCAGTGCAACACCTCTTTTGGTATATTCAACCGGCTTGGGCTCTGTGCTTAGAAGGTGAGTTTATCAGGTTCTTAAGGTGTAGATTTACTTTACAAAAGCTGGCTTTCCTGATATATATATGTTGTTCACCAACTGAGTCCATTAACGGAACTTACCTATATGGTTACATCCTTCCAAACTTGCAGAGTTCAGAACATCTCAGAAGTTAGATTTAAAGTATCTATGGCCATGTCCCCAAGTCAAGAGCCGAGGGGAATGCTTAGATTTCGGTCATCCCCGATGACTGCTCTTGGGAATACAGAAAACATGCCAGTAAGTTTTCCATACTAATTAATTTGTGAGAACGCGGCGTACCTTTCAGTAAGGATCCTTATGTTGCACGCGGCTAGCCTATTAAGATACCAAATAACAATATTTGGCCTAATAGTATGTAAATCTGACTTATGGATTACTATGTGGAATCTACACGACTATGGCATTCTGTGTACAGGCTTGAAAAATGAAATACCATTATTGTAACACAGTCCGGGATTTGATTTTGCTCCTCTGCATGTTGCTGTTTCATGTAGACACAACGTAAACAATACAAGTAGCCAGCTATATGTTCACCTAATATGCAAAAAAAAATTGTCCTCTTAAAACTTGAATGTTACAATGGCTTATGAGACATGTGTTTACCCACATTTGGCAGGAGAACAAAGGTATTGAGGACTTTGGCGGTATTATCAGGGAAGGAGGTGGGGCTCAAGCGAAAGACCTGTTTAGAGGAGTCACAAGCATATTGACAAAGTTTCTCGAAGGTGCGAAGTCTTCTCGTGTTGAAGTCTTTATCTCAGTTTTTGGGAAAGGAATTATCGGCAACGCTGCCCAACCTTTGAGTGGAGTTCTGGATCTTTCTGTCTAAGACCACTGAAGGTGCAAATGCCATGAGGATGAGGATAGCAGAAACCACCACTTCAGATGAATAACTTTTTCCCAGGAGACTTCCAAGAGCTGTTGGTGCTGATAGCCTGACAGTTACAGTTTGTACTCATGAATCTTTTTAAACATGTATTTGAGTATAGCTAAATTGGTTTAATTATCTGCGTACTTGGTAGCACTGCTATCAACAATAGGAATTTTAAGTTAATAGCGGGATTTTTAATTAAATGATATTATTACTATTATTGAAAGAAGAAGATTTTCCCTTGAATGTCATTGTATTCATCGATTCAATATATACATCGTTCTGTTACACAAGTTACGGAAGCGTATCTAATTACAAAATGTGTAAATCTTATTGTTGCAACTTATCCTTTGACTTCGCTTATTACCCTCCCTCAGTTGTAGCGTGGGATTGAGCACGCCTAAACTGGCTTTGAATGAGTTGAACAATGTCGATGGCAAACTCTTTGTGAAAATATCTGCATATTGCATTGCAGCCGGTACATGAATGACTCGAACCTCGCCTTTGAGCACCTTTTCCCTGACAAAATGAATGTCAATTTCAACGTGTTTTGTCCTCTGATGTTGTACCGGATTAGAAGAGAGGTAGACAGCACTGATATTATCACAGAAGATCAAAGTAGCTTGCTTAATTGGTGTATTCAGCTCGAGTAGTAAGTTCCGTAGCCAACAAGTCTCAGCAACTGAATTGGCTACTGCCTTGTATTCAGCCTCTGCACTTGATCGTGAGACTGTCTGTTGCCTTTTAGATGACCAAGACACCAAATTATCGCCTAAGTAAACGCCATATCCAGAAGTTGAGCTTCGCGTGTCAGGACAACCTGCCCAATCTGCGTCTGAATATGCCTTCATCTCCATGTTCTGATTCTTAAGAAGCTGCAGCCCTTCGTCCTTAGTTCCCTGAACGTATCTGATCACTCGTTTCAAGGCTTGAAGATGAGATGTTCGAGGATCGTGCATATGGAGGCATAGTTGTTGGACTGCATAGGACAAATCGGGTCTGGTCAGCGTGAGATTTTGCAACGCCCCAGCCAGTCTTCTGTACGCCGTTGGGTCTGCAACTGGCTCGCCTTCTTCTGAGCTTAACTTGGCCTTGAGATCGACAGGTGTTGCTGATGGTTTACAGTCTTTCATACCTGCTCGATCGATCAACTCAGCTGCGTATTTCGATTGGTTCATGAAGATACCTGCCTCATTGAAGATCGTTGCAATCCCAAGGAAGTAGTGCAGCCGTCCACAATCTCAGCAACGCTTCAATAACCGAGGCAACAGACGTAACAATGGAAACAGGTTCAGGGGAAGAGGCAACTAGCAACAAAGAAACAGTTACTCACCTTGGAATCAGCAAATGTGGTCCGGATCGTTTCAGCCATGGCAACAACAGTATCAACAATGGGGTCAGAACAACATGCCATACCAAAACAATGGCATTCTCGGATCAAGGCCACAACAGGCCAGTCAGCAACCAAATGCCAATATGATTGCGAGTCAGAACTTCACACCAACTGCAGACTTTGGGCAGGCATTTAACACCATGACGATCTCTGATCCCAATGACGGCCAGTGGTATATGGACTCCGGCGCGACGTCTCACCTTACCTCCTCCTCAGGTACACTTCAATCTGTTTTTAATTCGAACATCGGAAAGCTTGTTACGATCGGGAACGGAAGTTCCATTCCTGTTACTCTATCCACTCTCTCGTGCCCCGATCTTCTGCTTTTATATATAAGGAATTTAGTGCACAAGAGTAGACAATGATAAGTTATTAGTTTTTTGGGTGAGAACGCGCCATCTCTAAAAAGGGATGTATACTTCATGCTAGATACCGGAAGGAGGTGGAAGCCGAATTGATCAAACTGGAGAAAGACCAGACTTGGAGGCAGGTTCAAAAGTGCAATTAAGAAAAGGTGTTGTCCTTCATTTGCAAGAGTTGCATAAAAGTTAGAAACAACATAATGAAAAGAAAAAAAGTAAAACCTTAAACTGATACTATTATTCTTTGATTAAAAAACTGATATTAGTCATCATATACAAAGAAGTAGGGAAACATTTATTAATAACTTGATTATTTTGAGATAATAGTAGATAGAAAGAACGCTCGTAAGGAGTCCTATTGAAACCAAGAAATATAGGCCTCCTGGGTGACCGATAGCGAAATAATACCGTGAGGAAAAGGTGAAAAGAACCCCCCGATGGAAAAAGTTAGATAGAGTGTTGGTGAACGAGATGTGGTCTTTTTTTATTTTTAAGAAAAAAATAAGCAATTCTATAAGGTGGAAGTGCAGTGATGTATGCAGCTGAGGCATCCTAAATACCCCCAAGAATAATCTATTTCTTCGTCTTCGCCGTACATACGACTTTCATCGAATACGGCTTTCCACAGAATTCTAAGTTGAGGCAAAAACAGCTTTACCTGAAGAAAAAACAACTACGACGGTAAATGTGTTTACAATAATTCCAAGCTCACATTGTTATTGTTGTTCGAGGTAGATTTTCTTATAATAGTTTCAAAGTTCATTTTTCTATTGTCACTTGAACATTTGATGCTATTATGTGATGTTTTGGATATAGATTAAAAAATAATGAGAGAGTGTAAAAACATGAAATGATCCTACAAACAGTTATGATTTCATATTTATTTTACGTACATGGCTACTTAAAATTATGATCGATGAATCTGGTTGAAGGCATAGTCTGTGCTTTATCCTACTAAAAATGGTAAATAATTAAAAAAAAATGTGAAACTACAAAAAAAAGAAATAAGATAAAGGAAAAAAACTCATGACCTGAAACAAAAAAAACCACTCTTTAAGTTCTAAAACATAAAGCTTTCCATCAACTTAAGTACTTTACAAAAAAAAAGAAAAAACTTTGAAAATATGAAATATGTTATTAACTCAAAAACGTATTTTCATACCAAATCTCATCACATTATTAAATTAACGATCTATTTCAAGTTTATCAAAGAGACTAGAAGAAAGACAAATTGAAAATATCGACCCTTACGTTTGATACAAACCAACTCAAAATATTTTCAGGGCGTTAGTACAATTTCTGACTAATAGGTCTTGCTTCTTATTCATGGTTTTATTTATTTGAGCAAAGTTTATAATGTCCACTTGAAATATGTGTCACATGCTTTGTTAATTTTTTTTTTCTATGTGGTTTCTCATAAATTGTAGTTCATCTTTCTTTATGTTTTGTTTGGAAAATGAGTTTTTTTTTCAACTCTGTTTTTTTAATGTTTTCTTTTTTGGAGACACCAATTTTTTTCATAAAACACACTTTTTAATTCTGGTTACGATTTATGATAAGGTTGGAACGGCTCTGAATATCATTAAGCAAAGAGACTCGCTTAGAAGAGTGGATTGCTTTATTTAACTAGCCCTCACCATCAATGAGGTTTAATCAATACTTTTTAGGATTTACAATAATATCAAAATTGAGGGATTACTTTATTCACATAATAAAATACTAATCTTTTTTTTTTGAAGAAATAAAATACTAATCTTACAATCTACCAATAATGTTAACTCCTATGTAAACTTATTTACAACAGAAGACAACATACATTACAATTTATTTAAACCGATACTAGATTTTGACCCGCGCTTAAAAAGCGCGGATTTATTTTCTTTATAAATTTTAATTTTTGTTTATTTTGTTCATAGTAATTTAGATTTTTAATTATGTAATATAATTTTGATTATAATTATTTAACCCGTATTGTAAAAAGTGAGTTAATAATTAAGATTATTTTAAAAATGAATTGTGTGTTATTTAGGAAGAGATATTAAAATAACGATTTCGCATTATATATTTTAATCCGTGTTGTATCGTAAGATCATGGTTTGAAAAAAAAAAATATATATATATATATATATGTGTGTGTGTGTGTGAAAACAACCATTGTAAAAGTTATGTGGTATAAGTTTAATTTACTGCATTTATATAAAATATTATTTTATAAAACAATAGATAATTATAAAAAATTATTATGTTTTATATTTAATAATTAAATATTTACGAAAGTAGAAATAAAACAATCCGTTTATATATATATATTTAACACATGTTGTAGTGGTATATATAATTTTCAAATTTTATTGAACAACCCGTTAAAAATTGCATTCAAACATAAAGTATAATTAAACGCCTCAAATATTTGAATAATATAAATATGGAATAATTTTAATATTTTATTAAGTTTAAAATACATCAACTGAAATTATATATATATATATATATATATATTAAACTCATGCGAAGATTTTTTTTTAGAAAATTTATAATCGAAATTGGCTAATTTATTTTTCAACTCATTCAATGATTTAAATATTTTTCAATTTGATGGAAGAACCCGCCAAAAAGTGCAATCGTAAAAACATCAATTGTAATATGTATATGTATATATATTTTTTTTTGAAACAAAAATAAAGAAGATATTATAATATATTCTAAATATTTTTGAATTAAATCATAAATTATAGAATATTAACTTATATATATATATATAAATAGTTGATATATAAGTTATTTAATTGTATTTATCAATTGATTTAATAGTTTAATGATTGTATATACATTTTTCAATTTTAATTAATTAAGAAAGTATGACTCATTATATTTTGGTTGTTTGGCTACATGTTTAATAATTGTCTTGTTTGGAAACATGGATTGTAGAGATAATGTTATATTCCCTAATTACCTTTAATAAAATTTAATTAAATCATTAATGTGCAATGGCACAAGTTGTAAATAACACATGCCCCAAAGGTTAGTTTTCTAATCATTCTAATTTTTTTAATATTATTGATATTACAGTTTACATAACTAAACGGTTTTATTCGGTGCAACACAACATGAGTTTGACTTACGTATGTTTTAAATACATGCGCAAAATAAATAATTTGAAGCATATTGACAAAAAACGCATATATAAGAATATCAATCCAACAAAAACAAAATAAAATATTGTCTACTCAGATTTGAAAAGTAAGAATAAGAAACACACTAAAATACAAAATAAAACATATAAATAGGAAAATATACAAAATAAAAAATATGAATCCACAATCCGCGCGTAACGCGGAATAACCCCTAGTATTCTTAAAAAGAACTCATACAAACCTTTGAGCTTTACTCCTTATCAAACTATGCCTCCATTATGTTTCCTCTTTCGTACGATCTTCTCTCTTGAATAATTCTACATTTGTGGTTTCATGTTAAATGGTTATAATTTAACTAGTATTACCGCCCATGCATTGCGCATGAGAGAATTTATGTTTAAGTTAAATGGTTTGCATATGATAGATGATCCATAGAAGTGTGTTTGATTGTTACCTTAGTAATGAACCACCAGTGCTTAACTCTTTTTTTTTGGTCAACATGTTTAGCTCTTTTAGGTAGGCATATATAGGCTATAATGTAAAAAAGAATTAGAATTTGTATCCTATGGAATACTTTTTTTTTGTCAACTGTTTGTTTCATTAAAACCCAAAATGGACCAAAGTACAAAGGCCTAAGCCTGCTTAGAAGGATTATGAAAACAAAATGGGACTAAAAAGACAAATCCTAAACCACCTAATCAATTCGAAAAGACGAGGAGCTTGTTATGTGGAAGTGAGAGAGGACACACGTCGCCTCCAAATCTTGACCATCGTGCAGCACCGACGCCGGGAAGTTTATCAACATCCCGCCAAAGCAAAGTGTCAGAGAAATCGCCGTAGAGAATGAACACGCTTACTAACTTCGCCAAGCAACTCCAGCAGTCCATGGAGAATCGTCGCCGGTGGAACCAAAGCAGAGATCCACCTAATGCCGCCGTTGCACGCCGCCAACTCGAGCAAGGGGAGAAGGCCAACGAAATTGGAATCCATCCGATCAACAAGAGACAAAATGAAACCAGAAGATAAATTGATTTCCTGACAAAAAACGGGGGAGGAAGATCGAGAATATCCGATAGATCATCGGAATTATTGGTTCCGTCAACAACCGGGAAAGACAACACAAAACATAAAACCCGACATCAAAATCGGAGATTATAAACAGAACAAAAAGAGGCAAAAGTAACCCGACCGCCGGCAACGGCGACAGCCGGAATCGAGAAACAAAGAAGATTGGTCGGTAGAGAGAAGATAGAGCGAAACTTAGAGAGAGAATTTATTTCTTTCTTTATCATCCTATGGAAAACTAAAATATAAAAATGATCAACATCCCGCCAAAGCAAAGTGCCAGAGAAATCGCAGTAGAGAATGAACACGCTTACTAGCTTCGCCAAGCAACTCCAACAGTCCATGGAGAATCATCGCCGGTGGAACCAAAGCAGAGATCCACCTAATGCCGCCGTTGCACGCCGCCAACTCGAGCAAAGGGAGAAGGCCAACGAAATTTGAATCCATCCGACCAACAAGAGACAAAACAAAATCAGAAGACAAATCGATTTTCTGACAGAAGAAAAACGGGGGAGGAAGATCGAGAAGATCCAAGAGATCATCGGAATTATTAGTTCCGTCAACAACCGGGAAAGAAACAACAGAAAACATAAAACCGACATCAAAATCAGAGATTATAAACAGAACAAAAAGAGGCAATATTAACCTGACCGCCGGCAACGGCGACGGCCGGAATCGAGAAACACAAAAAGGTCAGTCAGTAGATAGAAGATAGAGCGAAACTTAGAGAGAGAAGTTCCTTCTTTCTTTCTCATCCTATGGAAAACTAAAATATAAAGATGACGCTGCATAAATCATTGCCATTTTTGTTGGCATAATAGAGAGGTCACAAACTAAGTAAATAGTAAGAATGTGTAAGTAGTTCGCGAACTTCTTCTACGAGGCTTCTATGTTTCACAGACGGATTTATCATATTTCCATCAACTGATTTCCATGTCTTTCAAATCTATGAAAAAAATACCTTTGGGAAATGTTCTAAAACGAGATCTCATTTTTAAGGTTTTTTAAAAAAAAAACTTCAAATATAAAACTAAAATCACTTTATATATTTTACATTACAGTTATTAATATTGATAAAATTAATTTATATAAAATATTTCAAATAACTATAAAACATACATTAAAAATGTTACAAACAGTATTAATTCATACTAATTTTCATTAAAATATTATATTACATATAATAATAATAATAATAATAATAATAATAATAATAATAATAATAATAATAATAATAATAATAATAAAATATACAAATTACAATAAATAGAGTCATCTTAGGTCTCACTGTTTTTTTATTGAGGATTTTAGGTTTTAAAGTTTTTATTTGAGAACGCAAAATCTTAAAAAATGAAGTTTTTTGAGATTTTGAGATTTCTTTTAGAAAAACATACATATAAAACATATCATTTTAGTTAATGTCTCTATATATGTTTCATAACGAAAAAACAATTGTATGGTGCTAAGGAAAGAAAAACATGTGTGCAAATTTAGCGACTATGTTGTAACAAATGTTTCCGTTCTCGAAAATAGTCGTTTGCCAGTCATACATTGACCATTAAATTGGCGACAACTATTTTTGGTCGTAAAGTAGCGACTATTAGATGACCATATATCCATCGTCGCAAGCCAGCATCAATTTTATCTCTAAATAATCGCAAAATATCATAACTATAAATATAGTCACAAGATGCAGTTGCAAAAACGATGTTTTCTTAAACTGATACGCCTTGTCTTAATGGTTTGATGCCCCATGTATCAAATTTCGTTCCCTCTTTTTCTTTTTCTTTCGCTGATGTAAATCCATAAAAAGCCATGTGTCCTATGATTGATTCTTCCACACTTTTCTCTATATGTATGTTTGTTATGGCTTTGTCTATATTTAATTTATCATAATTTTTTTATAAATCGGTTCAAATATATATATATATATATATAAATATATTTACTTTTTATTTTTTTCTTGAATAAACTAACTAATATATTCTGTTATTCATTTTCTTTCTCTTTCACTGAAATATTGTTTCAAAACAATATAAATATCCTTTTCATAAAAATAGATTATTAAAAATATTATATTATATTTAACACAATTATTAGATTTATTTCATGATTATAAATAGTTATTATATATATATACGTTATTATATATAGTTAATATATATAATCTAACGAAAACTTACATTAATTGACGTCTCTTTGTTCCTTCGCCGAAGAGTGTTCGTTACCATTTATCGGTAAGCTTGTCGGGAACAGATAACTGCCAGACGGTTACCTCATCTGTAACCGCTACTCGCTCTCTATTTATATCACATGTTTTCTATGTTTCTCCATGTGTTGAAAAAACAAAAACAGAGATTTCCCATTATTCCTTTTGATAATGGCAGACAAGCTTTAACGGAAGTTACAAGATGTTACGATTGGTATGGAAGATCCGATGATCACTTTACCGGTCGAATAATGCAACAAAGCTTTGGTGGAGCATAAATTCTCCCTAATGGTGAAGCCGCTTAACAGAACCTGCGTGCATTAAGGCCTCAATGCCATGTATGTGGGGTGTTGGCGATAAGGTTACGGGTCAGATAGTCGACAACAAAAAGTTCAATTCATTTTCCGAACAGACAAATCCATGAGATATGTTCTGAACGGGACCGTGGTCCTTCAATGATTAGATGACAATCACACATCGTTCGTTGCCTAATCAATCCGATGATGACTAGAAATATTACTTTCTGGATCCAAATACGCGGTATCCCGCTGCACTATCTCACGATGCACATGGTGATACACATAGGGTCGGTTCTTGGTGAATTCATCGAGACAGACTTCAATGCTAACGATAGCCAACTAGTCGCCTACATTCCCGTGCGACTCATCTGGAATACATCAACTCCTTTGCGATTTCAACGAGTGTTCCAATTTGGGAATCAACCATCAAACCTCAAATTTACATATGAGCGCTTACGTGGTTTTTGCAACGCGTGTGACATGATGAGTCATGAAGCTACATCCATTGCCCTAGAATTTCCAGAATGATCCATCAGTTCATCCAAATGATGGTTATAATGATGACGATGGAGATACCCCCAATGATGACCATGGTGAGGAAAAATTGAAGCAGATAATCATATATGTGATACTTCTAATGTTGCAATATAGACAACAGATGAAGTTAACGAATCTGAAAGTTGAAGTTATGCATCCTACAGAAGAGACTTCAAGCGTCTACAAAGACTCATGCCGCACTAACGCCATTGACGATTTGGAGGAGAATGCTTTGTTAAGAAGAACGAGGATTCAAATTGATACTTATGAAGCATGTAACTGGTTTTGGCGCACAAGAGAAAATGATAAGGGTGCAGGGAATGCGAGGGGAATGGATAACGGTAATGGTCGATCTCAACAACACATCAACAGGGAAGGCACGGTGGGCCAGAAACCAATGGCGTAACAATGAATACAACATGTTGGAACTGCTGAGGGTTGAAAGGATCCCTGGTAGTTCGACACCTAAAAAGGATTAAGACAACTTATTCCTCGGACGTACTCTTTTTAATAGATACCAAGAACCCTGATGATGTTTTGAGAGATGTAGCTGCTCAATTAGAGTATGATAATGTAAGGTGTGTTTCAACATTAGGAATAGGTTGTAGGCTAGGTTTGATGTGGAAGAAATATATTGACATTGTTTTTATCTCATGTGATGAAAGATTGATTGATTGTAAGCTTAAGAATAATGAAATTTTCTTTTATTATTCTTGTATTTATGGGCATCCAATCCGAGCTTTAAGGCATAATTTATGGGAAATATTGGAGAGGTTGGCTGTTAATAGAGTTGGATCATGGCTCATGTGTAGTGGACTTTAATCAGGTGTTAGATGCCGATGAAAAATGGGAGGGAGAGTTAGAGAGAATTGGAGCCTTGTTGATTTTAGGAATATGGTAAGACAACGTCATGTGGAGGACCTAACACTCACGGGTTCTAACTTGACTTGGTGTGGCAAGTGTCATTATTATCAAGTTGAAATATGGATAGATAGATCCCTAGGTAATGATCAATGGAGAGCATAGTTTATGGCTTCACGTGTTGTCTATCTAGAGTTATTAGAATCGGATCATCGCCCAACTATTATACAAATCCTTAAACGAACAGTGTTTGGCAAGAAACATTTTCGTTTTGTTGGGCGACTTTGTGAGTTGGAGGAGACACGACATATTTGAAGGAATTTCTAGCAGTTCTAATCAGGATTAGCAACCCTAGTCTGAATTCCGAGCCTAGGATCTAAGGTTCATGTAATTGAATCTATGGGATCTCAGATTTACATGTTGATTTGCAGCGGAAGTATTGGCAGATAATCGAGATCACGAAGCGCCTCAAATGCTGCGCCTCTACTGGTATCCACACGCACACGAACTGGACCGCAGGGATGCTAGTGCCTTACAGAGATCTAATCTCCAGAGATGTTTATTTCTGTGTTCTGGTGGCTGTGAATTAGGTTAGGGACGAGTTTAGGTCGACCATATATCTTATATATGTCGGCTTAAACCACAACGGAATTAACCAACGATTAAACCGAATTAATCTGATTAATCCGCGAGTGCATCGATCGATGCACTATCTGCAACGATCGATGCTGCCCCAGAACATTGATATAGAATGCATATCACATATGCATTCACTGGATCATTAGAGCATGAACATCACTGAACCCCTGTGGGGGGTTCTTAAAAAAAAAATTTTTTTTTTTTTTTTGGGAAAAGTGTAAAAAAAAAAAAAATTGAAAAAAAAAATTGGGCGAATGACAAGCTGCCACGTGTCATGAACAGTGTAAGAACCGGTTCTTAAATAAGGATTTTTAGAACCCGGTTCTTAACTATTCACGTGGGACCCACGTGAATAGTTAAGAACTCCACCCCTTAAGAACCTTCAATGTTCATGCCCTTACATTAATGACCAACCTCGCCTTTAACGCCCAGTTTGCTTAGGTGTGTGACCCTGTAGGATCATATAACACTAGCAATGAGTTCTCAACTCATTGATCATAAGTGGCTTCTAGCAAAGCGTTATGACTACCTAGTGTTATGTGATTGTCTCATCTCGACTATACGACTTTCACTTAGAGCAAGTACAATAGATTTCAGGACATTCCCAACAATCTCCCACTTGTACTGGAATCATCTATTCCTTTAATCCCTTTGTAGCTATATCTCAATCTAGCATAAGGCAAGAACTGTGTCATCCTTATTAAGCCAGATCACGTTTATCGAATCCCGATTTGTACTGATAAGACAAACGACTGACAATCACCTCGTTTGAGCGCGGCCACGCATTTCCAGTATCAAATCTTCGATAGGCCCAGAGATATTTAACTCCTGTTATATAGGAGGTACAAATTCCATCTTGTTCCATCCATGTCTCTTTTATATCTCATGATCCGCCTAATCAGTGTCTTTATGATCACCAGTTACGGCTGACGTTTGACAAAGTCAAGACGAACCAATCCATATAAGAGAGGACATGATGAACTCAGGTCTAAGGACTACTCTCTTTAGTCGTAATGAGAAACTCTTATGACACTCATATAACATCTTGTAGAGTTCTCATTAACGGGTCAAGTCCGATCATGTGTTCTCTAACACATATCTATGTGATTGACTTTAATACACTTATTAAATGACTCCATGAAACATAGTCATCAGTCACCTCACATACTAGTCTCACATGGTTGTTAGTGTCCCATTTTAACAACCTCGACTAGGGACCATTTATAATTTATGTCATTTGTTTCTTATAGGGTTTCATGATCAAGCCACATACTTGATCACCTATAAAATGTCATAAATTACTTTGGGACAATATATATTTAATTATTCACAATTAAATAATGCTGAAACAATTTCATTAATATAACATAACTAAATTATGTTTTTCGAACATCAAGTCATAACTAAAAACCAAATATAACTCCCACTGAAAACAAGATCATATCTTAAGAAATCTAATGCCTACAGCAGCAGTATGAAACTCATGCTTAGGCCTTTGGAGGGGCTTGGTCAGTGGATCAGCTACATTCTCATCCGTTGGGACTCTGCTGATCTTCACATCTCCTCTATTCACAATATCACGGATAAGGTGATATCGCCTTTCTATGTGTTTTGATTTCTGGTGTGATCTAGGTTCCTTTGCTTGCGCAATGGCTCCATTGTTGTCCCAATACAAAGCCACTGGCTCAGAAATGCTAGGAATCACACCAAGTTCAGTGATGAACTTCTTGATCCAAACAGCCTCCTTTGCCGCTTCAGAAGCAGCGAGGTACTCAGCTTCAGTTGTGGAATCTGCTACAGTGTCCTTCTTGGAACTCTTCCAGCTGACTGCACCGCCATTCAGGCAGAAGATGTAACCAGATTGCGATCGGAAATCATCTTTGTCTGTCTGAAAACTTGCGTCTGTGTAACCACTTACTACCAGCTCATCACTTCCTCCATACACCAAGAATTTATCCTTAGTATTTCTCAAATACTTCAGAATATTCTTGACTGCTGTCCAGTGACTTTCACCTGGATCCGATTGGTATCTACTCGTCATGCTTAAAGCACAAGCAACATCTGGACGAGTACAGAGCATGGCATACATGATGGATCCCAACGCCGAGGCATAGGGAATCCGACTCATGCGATCTCGCTCAGCAGGTGTCTCAGGACACTGCTTCTTGCTGAGAATTATGCCATAAGACATTGGTATGAAGCCCTTCTTGGAATCTTGCATTCTGAACCTGTGTAAGACTTTATCGATATAAGTGTCTTGACACAGTCCAATCAACTTGTTTAATCTATCTCTATAGATTCTTATTCCAAGAATATACTCGGCTTCTCCCATGTCTTTCATTGAAAAATAACTTCCGAGCCAAGTCTTAACAGACTGTAACAATGGAACGTCATTTCCGAGAAGAAGTATGTCATCTACATACAACACTAGAAATGCAACTGCGCTCCCACTAGTCTTCTTGTAAACACATGGTTCTTCTTCGCTTCTGATGAAATCAAACTTTTTGACTGCTTCATCAAAACGAAGATTCCAACTCCGAGATGCTTGCTTCAATCCATAAATGGATCGATGAAGTTTGCATACTTTCCTAGCTGCATTTGGATCGATAAAACCTTCGGGTTGTGTCATGTACACATCCTCTTCCAGAATTCCATTAAGGAAAGCTGTTTTCACGTCCATCTGCCAGATCTCATAATCATAATGAGCAGCTGTTGCTAGGAGAATCCGAATGGATTTAAGCATGGCGACAGGTGAATAGGTTTCTTCATAGTCAATACCATGAATTTGTTTGAAACCTTTTGCCACTAGCCTTGCTTTATATATCTGAATATTTCCATCCACATCAATTTTCTTCTTGAAAATCCATTTACACTCAATGGGTCTTGCACCATCGGGTAAATCAACCAGAGTCCATACTTGGTTCTGTGACATGGATCCCATTTCGGATTCAGCGGCTTTCAGCCACTTTTCGGAGTCAGGGCTCATCATCGCTTCTTCAAAATTCGCTGGCTCGTCACTGTCAATGATCAACAAATCATGACAATTGGTTACGAGAAATCCATATCTCTCGGGTTCGTGACGGATCCTTTCGGATCGGCGAATTTCAGGCTCCACAGGCGCCGTCTCTACAACTCTTTGTAGATCCAACCGTTTCTCTTCCTCTACGGGTTGAGCATTTTCCTGCGGTTCTCGAACTTCTTCGAGTTGTACTTTACTCCCACTGTTTTTCTTGGAAAGAAATTCTCTCTCAAGAAAGACGCAGTTCCGAGCAACAAACACTTTGTTCTCGGATTGGTTGTAAAAGTAGTATGCCTTGGTTTCCTTAGGATAACCAACGAAGTAGCATTTATCAGATTTGGGCTCGAGCTTATCTGTAATTAATCTCTTAACATAAGCTTCACAACCCCAAATCTTCAGGAAAGACACATTCGGAACATTTCCAGTCCACATCTCATGTGGTGTCTTTGCAACTGATTTTGACGGAACCCTATTAAGTGTAAACGCAGACGTTTCTAGAGCGTATCCCCAAAAGGATAATGGAAGAGTTGAGAGACTCATCATTGATCGAACCATATCTAATAAAGTCCGATTCCTCCTCTCAGACACGCCATTCCATTGTGGTGTTCCAGGAGGAGTGAGTTGTGAAACAATTCCACAATCTCTCAAATGATCACTGAATTCTTGGCTTAAGTATTCTCCTCCACGATCTGATCGAAGAGCCTTAATACTTTTGCCAAGTTGATTATGTACTTCATTTTCGAACTCCTTGAACTTTTCAAAGGATTCCGACTTGTGTCTCATTAAATAGACATAGCCATACTTGCTGAAATCATCAGTGAAGGTAATGAAGTATCGAAAATTTCCTCTGGCACTTGTGCTCATTGGGCCGCATACATCTGTATGTATAAGGCCCAATAGGTCACTGACCCTATCATTTTGTTTGTTGAAAGGGGCCTTTGCCATTTTGCCTAGTAAACAAGATTCACATTTCTCACATGATTCATAATCAAATGAGCCCAAAAGCCCATCACTATGGAGCTTTTGAATCTGTTTCTCGTTTATGTGGCCCAAATGACAATGCCAAAGAAAAGTCTGATTCGTGTCATTTGATTTGAATCTCTTGGTGTTAATGTTATAGATTGGTGTGCTTTGGTTTAAAACATAAAGCTCATTCTCTAATGGGCTGCTACCATAGAATATATCATTGTAATCAAAAGAACAACATTTATTCTTAATTGAAAACTGATATCCTTCCATATCCAAAACAGGAATAGAAATAATATTTCTGCTTATCGCAGGTACATAGTAGCAATTATTAAGTTTTAAAACCAAACCAGAAGGTAAAGACAAGTTATATGTTCCTACGGCTAATGCAGCAACTCTTGCTCCATTCCCCACGCGCAGGTCCACTTGTCCCCTTTCCAACTTCCTACTGTTGCTTAGGCCCTGCATATTTGTACAAATATGAGCACCACAGCCGGTATCCAATACCCAAGAAGTAGAACCAGAAGTAGTAACATTTACTTCTATAACATAAATACCTGAAGATGAAGTCTCGAAAGTCTTCTTCTTCTTTTTCTTCTCTTCCAAGAATTTGTTGCAATTTCTCTTCCAATGCCCAGGCTCTTTACAGTAATGGCACTTATCAGTCTCAGATGGGCCCGGCTTGGGCTTCGGGGTTGGCGCAGGCGTGTCCTGGTTCTCAACCTGGACTGCCTTGCCCTTTCCCTTGCCTTTGCCAAGTTTCTTAAACTTCTTACCCCCTTGTACCATAAGTACATTAGGAGTGCCCTTCTTGATATTAGGCTCAGCTGTCTTGAGCATGCCATGCAGTTCAGTCAACGTCTTCGTCAAGTTGTTCATGTTATAGTTCATAACAAACTGATCATAACTTGACGGCAGTGACTGCAGAATGATGTCAGTAGCCAACTCTTGGCTAATGGGACAATCCAGTCTTCCCAGGTTATCAATATAACCCATCATCTTAATGACATGAGGACTGACCGGACTGTCCTTTGGTAGCTTGCATTCAATGAGAGATTTAACCGTCTGGTATCTCTCAGTTCGTGCTTGCTCCTGAAACATGCTTTTCAGGCTAGTAATCATCTCCACTGGCGACTTCACGTTCTCGTATTGCTTCTGCAAATCCGAGTTCATGGTAGCCAACATGAGACAATTCACATCGACCACATCATTGGAATGCTTATCCCAAGCACTCCTTTCTGCATGTGCAGCATTGGCTCTCGGTTTTTCAGGGAGAACAGTTTCAAGGACATAGTCCCTTTTCTCCTGCTCGAGAACAATTCTCAAGTTCCGATACCATTCGAGAAAATTCGATCCATTTAACTTGTCCTTCTCAAGGACGGATCGCAGGGAGAAAGAGTTATTATGAGTGTTAGTCATAGCTGAGAACATAGAAAAGAAAAAGGTTTAGTTATGATGTTCAAGAAATGAGAAATGTTAACTTTTAAGAAAACTCGCATTATATTCAAAACAATGTTTCCTCAGATGAATATAATGATCCAAGACCCATACTTCACTAAATTCAAGTGAGCCACTGGCTATCACTCAACTTTAGCTATCTAGGTAAGCAACAACTTTGCTAGTTATTTCCAATATAACTCTTGGTTGTGGATTGACATCTTATGTCCAATCCACCTGATGTCTCTGAGCCCAAAACGATTTTGATGGCCCAGTCAAGTAAACCAATCCTTTTAGTCATGTAATTGTTGATGTCTTGCACTGCAAGTCCATCAACATGATTACCTCTGTCTTACTCAAGAAATTGTGGACATCTCGCACTGCAAGTCTATCACACAATCAAATGGGTCTTGACAGTTGACAAGATTGGAAAGACATCAAGTATCACTTGATATTTGATTGAGGAACGGAATCATTCAAAACGTTCAGTTTTATTATGTTTTAATTCTTATAATTAATTGATTTTTCTTGCTTTGCTTCTGTGATTTCAGGTTCAATAACCTAAATCATCAAATCTGATGTCGACCGACACTACTATAGTGTCAATCGATGCAGGATAACCAAAAGCAATTTGCGATAACCGATCAATCCAATTGATCCGGTTTTGAATACCGGTCAGCATCGATCGATGCTACATTAGCATCGGTCGATGCCAACCTAATCAAACCAATCGCAATTAAACCATTCACAGAGTTCAACCATTATTAAACAAGCTCGATAACCGGTCCAATCCAATTGAACCGATTCATCAATCTCGCGAGGTTTGTGTCGATCAATACAACATTTGTGTCGATCGACACTAGGCGAAAACTGATTTATATTCGGGTTTTCGCCCTGTGTCGATCGATGCCGGATTGGCAACGATCGACACCATGCGAAAAACCCTAAATTTTATTCGGGTTTTCGCCCTGTGTCGATCGATGCCGGATTGGCATCGATCGACACCATGCGAAAATACCCTAAAACGTTTTCGAACAGAACCCTAAACTAGGTTTTTCATGAAAACGAATTTTAGCAAGTTTGTATCAACCATACACAGATTCAGATTCAACCAATCTAATCAACATGCTACAGATTCAATGGAACCCTAAAGCTCTGATACCACTGAAGGAATTTCTAGCAGTTCTAATCAGGATTAGCAACCCTAGTCTGAATTCCGAGCCTAGGATCTAAGGTTCATGTAATTGAATCTATGGGATCTCAGATTTACCTGTTGATTTGCAGCGGAAGTATTGGCAGATAATCGAGATCACGAAGCGCCTCAAATGCTGCGCCTCTACTGGTATCCACACGCACACGAACTGGACCGCAGGGATGCTAGTGCCTTACAGAGATCTAATCTCCATAGAGGTTTATTTCTGTGTTTTGGTGGCTGTGAATTAGGTTAGGGACGAGTTTAGGTCGACCATATATCTTATATATGTCGGCTTAAACCACAACGGAATTAACCAACGATTAAACCGAATTAATCTGATTAATCGGCGAGTGCATCGATCGATGCACTATCTGCAACGATCGATGCTGCCCCAGAACATTGATATAGAATGCATATAACATATGCATTCACTGGATCATTACATTAATGACCAACCTCGCCTTTAACGCCCAGTTTGCTTAGGTGTGTGACCCTGTAGGATCATATAACACTAGCAATGAGTTCTCAACTCATTGATCATAAGTGGCTTCTAGCAAAGCGTTATGGCTACCTAGTGTTATGTGATTGTCTCATCTCGACTATACGACTTTCACTTAGAGCAAGTACAATAGATTTCAGGACATTCCCAACAATATTGTTCAGCAAGGATGGTCTGCAGATTTTAACAACGACTTGGTACCTCTTAGTACACGCATTCTTAATGTGCGACATCGTCTCTCTCAATGGAAGAAGGTCTCGAGGACAAATTCCTCTAAAAATATTAAAGCCTTGAATGCTGAAATAGACCAAGCTCATTCTGATCCTTCAGTCTCTTTATCGGTGATCAATGTTATGCGGAAAGAGCTACTTTACACTTACCATGAAGAAGAATCATATTGGCATCTCAAAAGTCGGGTTCATGGCTTCGGGAAGGAGACAAAAATACGGTTTTTTTTTTGCCTCGACAAAGAACATGAGAGAAAGAAATAATCTTACTTCAATCTTGGATGAAAATGGAGACGATATCATTGGAAATTTGGAGATATCTAAGGAGGCTGAACATTATTTTACTAATCTCTTTACATCCACTCAACTGAGTAACCTCAATTCCATTATTTTGTGTGTCCGTGGCTCTGTTTCTATGGACATGAATTCAATACTAAGTCATGAAGTTGAAAGCAAAGAAGTCAAGACCGCAATGTTCTCTATAGGTGCAACAAAGGCACCCAAGCCTGATGAATTTACGGCAAACTTTTATCATCAATATTAGGTTATAGGAGGAGAATCTATTACTTTGGAAATACAAAGATTTTTTAGAGACTTTGATTATGCCTCCTGTTTTGAATCATACCAATCTTTGCCTCCTACCTAGGATAGTGCCAATGAAGACTATGAAAGAATTAAGGCATTTTGCTTTATGTAATGTATTATATAAAGTAATTACAAAGATATTATCTTTCCGGCTGACATAAATTCTCCTTACCATAGACTCGGAACAACAAACCGCGTTTATAATTTTGGTTCTACATTTATAACAAGACGACATATCATAGATATTTTTTTTGCTGGCTCATGAGGTCTTTCACTCTCTCAAGAAACGGCCTTGGTGTGGAAAATATTATATGGTGGTTAAAACCGATACATGAAAATCATATAATCGTATTGAATGGTATTTTTTTGGAAGAAGTGATGAGAAGGAAAGGTTTTTCAGAATTATGGATTTGGTGGGTGTCTTGTGTTACTTCGGTATCTTTCTTGGTCCTTATTAATGTGAGCCCTTATGGTATTTATCGGGTACTAGAGGTTTACCTCAAGGAGATCCCTTATCTCTATATTTGTATATTCTTTGTTCTGATGTTTTAGTTCCACTTTTGGAAGAAGTAGAGAAAGAGAAATGGATTCAAACCAATCCTGATATATTGGTATTCCAACAATTTCATATAAATTTTGGTAAATCTTCCATCACTTTCGGTTCAATAGTTTTTGAAAACACCAGGGACAAGATGATGACCCACCTTAATATTCACAATGTGGGAGGTGGAGTGAAATATCTCGGATTTCCGGAACAATTTGGGAGATGGAGGAAAGACATTTTCAATTATTTTAAGGAGGCCGTTCAAAAGAAAACAACGGTTTGGAAAAGTAAATACCTCTCTCCTGCTTTAAAAGAAGTCTTAGTCAAAACTGTTGGTTTGGCAATGCCAGTATATTTTATGACTTGTTTTAAACTATCAAAGGAGCTATGTGATGATATCGATAGTTTGCTATCACAATTTTGGTGGGGAACACGAAATGGGAGAAGAAAAATGGCATGGACTTCTTGAAAGAAAATGAGCTACTCCAAGGATTTGGGGGGGGGGGGGGTTAGGCTTTCGAGATATCCATTTGTTTGACCAAGTATGGAAAGTTAGACTCCCTTCTATACTGAGTTCTTAAATCTTGGTACTTTAAAGGCACATCCATTCTTGTTGCTCCTCAAGGTACACATAGTTCTTATGGGTGGCAATCTCTTTGTTTTGGATGAGATTTAATTATACACGAACTACAACACTCCATTAGTGATGGGCGTACAACAACCTTGGATGATCTATGGTTACCAACTAACCCACCGGGAGGCCCTAACTTTTACCATATAGAAACCTCATGCCTTCCAATAGCCACGCTATTGGATTCTTCCTAAAACTTGTGGTCTGACATCGAGCTTAGAGAACTTATTGAAGCAAGGGGCCATCATGCTATTAAAAACTGTTCCTTCTCCCGTACCAGGTTAGGAATTCCTATATTTGGCCATACACATCGACTGGAATATATTCAGTTACGTTCGGGTATCATTTTGTGAATACACACGAAACTGTCAATCCACAAGAGCTTCCTGTTTTGGTCATGAATCTATCACTTTCCAAATTAATATGGAGGGCACCAATCGCTCTGAAATTACAGTACTTCCTTTCGCGAGCAACTTCTAAAACATTACTAGTACATGCTAATCTTTGTCACAGACATATTACGGCAGTTGTAATTTTCCCTCGCTATGATACTCATGATGAAACAACTGACCATTTGTTCTTCTCATGCCTCTCCTCCCAAGCAGTTTGGCGTCTATCATGCTTACAACACCAGCGTATGAGTGACCCGCAAGTTCCCTTCGAAGAAAAGGTAGAAGCTATACTTTAATCCGTTATGTATAATCACTTACCCCAAGACAAGCATATGTTAACAATACATATTATGTGGGGTATATGAAAAAGTCGAAATGACATGTTATTAAATGGTAAGGTTTTCACTCCTCAGAAAATCCTCGTTAAAGAAACATAGGATATGACTGAATTGTTGTCCATTCATAATTCACCGGCGACTTCAACGGCTACTTCAACAAGTAACCACTTACGAAAATGGATTTTAAGCCTCCAGATGGCTGGATTTAGTGTAATTATGATGCGACTTACAAATAAGGTACAACCAACTTGGGACTTGAATGGGTGGTAAGGAATTCGAATGGGACTTTGTTGAAAGCAGGTCTTGGAAGATACCAACGTAGAAATAGTGCAGTTGAAGCAGAGTGTTCGGCCTTGATTTGGGAATTACAATCCTGTTGGCCAATGGGACACGTACAATCACAT
The DNA here is from genome assembly GCA_030180135.1 of Orychophragmus violaceus. Taxonomy (NCBI): domain Eukaryota; kingdom Viridiplantae; phylum Streptophyta; class Magnoliopsida; order Brassicales; family Brassicaceae; genus Orychophragmus; species Orychophragmus violaceus. The sequence continues at coordinate 69,578,907 of CM058229.1, read as the reverse complement.
TGAGTTAGAAGGTGATTACTTGACGCTAACTCGTCTTCTAAATGGGAATCAACTCAATCTTAAACTTCAACATTACTTGGAGATAATTCGACGTTGGAAGCTCATGTTCAGTAATATATGTTTTGTCTATCGTAGCAGAGATGTCAACTTAGTAGCGGATTGTCTAGAGAAGCAAGCTTTGATTTCGACTTTACCTTTTCATTATATCGTACATGTCCTCAATTTTTGAAACAATTTGTAATCAACTATCTTATAGTTATTATTATTATTATTATTATTATTATTATTATTATTATTATTATTATTATTATTATTATTATTATTATTATTATTATTATTATTATTATTATTATATATATATAAATTTTTAATATTGATTATATATTTAAATTATATAATATATTTATAATATTGTTCTCCCAGTTGAATAAAATATTTTAAATTTATCACTGGTTTTAACTAGGGAAAAATCGGAGGCGGTTTCAAGGGAACATGGAGTAAAAGTTCTAGAAACATGATTTTTTATGTTAGATAAATTTATTTCAACGTTTAATATTTGGGTTTATCTTGAATTGATAAAAAATTGAAACCTAATTCAGTAAAAAAACACATGTAATGATATGATTGGTGAAATGACTTGTGTTTTATATAATAAAGGATTCTCTTTGACATTCACTCTCTCTTCTTCCTCTGTCTCTATGTCTTCCTATTTCGAAACTTGATATACAGAAAAATATGTGCAGACTAACCTCTCTGAAAAGATAAGCAATTTCCTTTATATAAAAGGGATAGATTTTCTGCCATCAAACTCTCCACGTAAGCAATCAACCAATCATATTAAGCTACATCAATCATTTTTCCTCTCTCATTTTATTCTCCAACTCACTTAAATTAACCAGAAATATCTTAGTCATCCATCTTCTCTTACCATAAATATAGAGAATATTATCGGCTCTTCATTGTTCACAACCTCTTCATCCTATTTATATAGAATCTCAACACCAAACTCAACATTTAAGCTCCCACATCATATTAAAACAAAATTATGGCTTCTAAATTCTCCAACGCTGTCGCACAAAATCCAAAGCGTCCTTTTCTTCAATTGTTGAATCATATTTATGCAAGAAGGAACTTGTTTTCATAAATCTATTTATGGGAAGTGCAAAACTCCAAGAAAAATGGCTAACTCATAGGCCTCGAGGTAATTATGATTGACATTCACTACCATTTTTCAGCATTTACTACAGTTTATGGTATACAACATGAGGTAGTTTTATAATTTTCATTTTTGTTACCAATTTTTGGGTTTAGTCTTCCAACAAATGGAGCTCATTTGAAGACTTGTGTTGGTAAGTTATTTCTTAAGGTTTAATAGTCTATGATCTGTTCATGCGACAAATATATTATGGAAATAACTTCATACTGATAATGCTTTGAGGTGGTCACATAAATGTCGATAGCCGGAGAATGCTTCTTTTTCCATATGAATGAGGTAAAATACTGTAATGATAACTTAGAACTGTCTTTAAGATATCTTAATGAGTCAAATAAAAATCTGAGGATGAAAGCTTCGAAGTCTGGCGGTAGCCCAAATAGCATTAGGTCTCATGAAGGGTTTCAGGGTTCAGACATCATGAATTGTGAGAGGTACGATTACCATTCTGGCAGTTGCATACCTGTTAATGGATACTAGGAAAAGGCAGAATCTAATATATTTGCAACCAGATGTATGCCAGAACCCAAACCATTATTCAAATCAGATTCTGATCTGGAACTCTTCCAGCCAGTTAATATAACCAATATGTATACTAAATCAGACCATAGAAGAGAGCTTAGAGCTCAAAGCAAAGATACCATCAAGCAAAATCCTTTTATGGTGGATCCAGTAAATGTGAGAGAGGTATGGGAATCTATGCAGTTAAAGCATATGCAAAACAGCTCACACCCTGATGCAGCACCAGTAACATGTTCAAAATCCTTGTATGGTCAGTGATCCATCAGGGTGTGAGCTGTTTCGCGGATGCTTCAACTACATGGATTCCCATATCTTTCTCACATCTACAGAATCCACCATATAATAATTTTAATTGATGATATCTTTGCTTCGAGATCTAAACTCTCTTCTATAGTCTGATTGGGTATACATATTGGCTCAGTTAACCGGCTTGAAGAGTTCCAGATCAGATTATGCTTTAAGTATTGTTTTGGGTTATGACATGCCTCTGGTTGCAGATATATCAAATTCTGCCTTTTCGCAATATCCATTAACGGGTTTGCAACCGCAAGAATGGTAATTGTAACTCTCACCATTCATGTTGTCTAACCTTGAAACCCCTCATGAGACATAATTCTATTTGGGCTACCACCAGCCTTCGAAACATTCACCCTCATATTTATATTTGACTCGTTAAAATGTCTTGAAAACAATTATAAACTATCATTACAGTATTTTCCCTCAGCCATATGGACAAAAGAAGCATTCTATGGATATCTATGTTTATCTAGCCACCTCAAAGCATGATTAGTCTGAAGTTATTTCCATAATTGATGAGGACATCGGATCCTCCAGACCCCGCCCAGACGAGCGGTACGTACCGGCCTCGAGCACGAGGCTGACCGAGTTGTTCCCGACCCCGCGGAACATTCCTGAGGAGGTTCAGAAGGTCAATGCATGTTCTGACAGACCCAATGACGTGGTATCAAGGAATCATGAGCTAACAGCATGTTTCAGGAGTGATGATAGTTCCAGAATCCAATAGGAACGATCCCATTTGGAGATGGTCGACAACCGACCTCCTGGAGCCCTAACCGTGTCCAGGAAGATGTCCATAGGAGAGATCATTCAAGCCAATCATGCCAGACTTGATATTCACCATAACGTATGCTATTTTAAAAAGTTTGGTCAGAAGGAATTAGCTTGGGTTCGAAACCATCTTGGAGGATGTCTAGAAGCTGTCCAATTAGCCCTGTCTGCGGATATAGGTGCATTCAAGACAGGATTTCGTATGGACCAAAAGGAATCAAGCTTCACATCAACCTGTTCTGGAAACCTGACTCATCAAGGAATCTTCACGAAGTGGAATCACATCAAGATCATTTTCTATGAAGAAGTTATGACCGTTTCAAGAAAGGTGATTTTCAGGGAACCCGATAAAGACCGACTTGTATATTTTGGAGTGCTCAGAACGAACAAGGATGAATCAAGGAGTAAAGGAACTTTTTCTGGATTCTTTATTCATCAGGGAATGCATGAGAGTTTGAATCACACCAATACCTGCTCGAACAAAGAAGATATGCAAGATCAAACCCGAAGGTTGCTGGACCTGCCTTATTTGGAAGCTCACGGACTTGGTGGGATTCAGACTTATGTTTGGCGACCAGGAGTACGTGCAACATCTCCTTGAACATTGATTTATACTTTTTCCCTTAAGTGTGGTTTTTTCCCAATTGGGTTTTCCCACTAAGGTTTTTAATGAGGTAAACCAAGGCCCGCTTCAAGAGAAGGAGAATCTGGCCCGTCCAACCTTCTTCCTTGCTTTCTATTTTAATGATTTCGACCAGGAATCTTTATGGCCCATTCTTAAGACTTGTATTACTATTACTTTGTCTATTTAAAGCCACTCTTTGTTTTCAATAAACTTAAGTAAGTTTTAAGTAAGAAGAACCCTAGAGGTTGTTCGATCTTCTTGACCCTGCGCGGCTACCCCTTGGTCCGAGATCGCTTGTTGCTTAAGGCTTGCTTTTTTGTGTTACTCAAAGTGCTTGTGTCCTATCCTAAGCCTCACACGTCCATCTAATCACCCACTGACCAGGAAGAGAGCGCCTTCGGCCAGCTTCCTCGTCCTATCGATCCGCGTCCGCTTACGTCCTGCTCATCGCTTCTCGACCACTCGACCACCACGCCTCCTCATATCACATCATCTGGTATCAGAGCTGAAAAGCTCCTGACCCAGCTCGGTTATTTCTTTTCCTTTTTTCAGTTTCAATTCTGTTTGCTTTTGTTTCTTTTAAGAAAACCGAAAATCAAAAAAAAAAATTAGGTTGCTAGTCTCTTGTTCTCAACCGGCCAAGTACTTGAACCTGAACCAATTGTTTGCTGTGTACTGTTGAGATATCTCCCTGTTCTTGTTGTGTACTGCTGATAAACCGAAACTCAAAGGAATAGTGGCTTAAGGCCGATTGTTAGGTTGATAGCTAAGGACCGGCGGTTAGGCTTCTCTCTCTAGCGGTTTATTTGTTGGTTGATTCGTCTTCATCTTAGTTTGTATTCTCTGGAGTTCCTGTTGTTTTTCTTACACTGCATACATTTACAAGGGCTTTAGAATCGGTTGCTAGGTTGATTACGAACGGATTGCATATAGCTACTTATCTTGCGAGTTGTGTGATTGCGGCTTACTTGAGTTGCTGTGGTTTAATTCTTTTTGAAACTCTGAATTTCTTACGGTTTAGATTGTTTTCAATTTGTTGCTTAGTAAAAAAAAAAAAACTCGCCATTGTATTGCTTTCCTTTTTTTGTCTCGACCACACCTTGTTTCCTTTTCCGAATTGGTTGCGTTTTTCCTTTTTAGTTCTTTCCATTTCTCTTCTTTGGTACGTTTGACTTGTTTGTTGAGTGTACAGAGATAATGGCCGACGAACAAGTCCAGCAAGGCGGCCCAACTGACCTCAATCAGCTCCTGGCTGCGATCCAGACGATAGGTGCTCGACTCGACTGTCTGGAGCGACCACCCGACCACTCTCGACCAGGTCGAGTAAAACAAGGACGACCAGACCATGGTCACAACCCGTACCATTGTGGATACGACCATGCTACCAACAAAATGGATCCCGAGCCACCTGACCAATATCGGCGCCATCAATCCTCCAGAATAAGACATTCAAAACCCAATAAATTTCAAAATAAATTTTGTGCCTTAGACTCACAACTAATATCTTTCAGTGGGAAGAAGACCAAGAAGATTACTTTTGGGATTACAATATCCCAAGGAACGAACATGCCTCGTATGCGATCCAAACCCTGAGCGGAGATGCCTATGCTTGGTGGCAGCTCGAGGAGAAGATACGGAGACAACTCAAGGAACCAGCAAGAACGTGGAGGGAGCTGAAAGGGCTAGTATATGATCAATATGTCATACTAAGACCAAGGAACCAGGGCCGTCCACACCTTTCGACCGCCTCGACCAAAGTCCCAATTTCAGAACCGCCTTGATCAAAGGTTAAAGTGTCCCAACCCAAATCTTTTCCATCTGGTTGTAATTAATCAAAAACTGTTTTAATGCACTTGGTATTGCCCAAAATTGTTGAGAAGGTTGCAGGAATGATATAGAGTTCAAGGGACCGCACGGACCAATGGACCGGAGGCGAGGCCGAGAAACTACAGGAACCGGTCGATCCAGAAAGTGATCCGACTAAGGCTAATGAAGATCACGACCCAAACCAGACTGAGAGTGCTAGTCAGGTAATTCCTTCTTTAAAACAACTCATTTCTACTGATTCCACAACTGTACTAATGGATCTACTGAACATAAAATAAAATAAGAAATCAGAACATGATTTGAGACCACAACTAGATTTTCGTAGGAATACATGTTCAGCACATTTTTATTGTCCTAAAGAACACCTAACGCACTTGTCTCTTGCCAAAGGTGTCCATATTATTGCAGGAACCCAAGAGGCGAACCGGAAAGAATTGCCACGCTTGCCCATCTCTCGACCACGACCCTCGACCGCCTCGACCAAGGTTCAAGTATCCCAACCCATTTCTTTTCTATCTGATTATAAGGAATCAAAAACTGTTTTATTGCACTTGGAATTGGTCAAAGGTGTTGAACAGGGCGCAGGAATGAACAAGAGTCCGATGGACCGCACGAACCAACGGACCGGAGGTGAGGCCAATAAATTGAAGGAACCGACCGACCCAAAGAGTGATCCGACTAAAGCCAATGGAGATCACAACCCAGAGAGTTTCCCATGGAACCCAGGCCAAGACAAAGGCGTGATACAGAGTTCCCAACCAAACGGAATCCGCCTAGAAAGTCCTTGCAGCACCTGGCCAGCAATTCCTCGAGGTAAGGCCATGAACTCACGAAACCGCATGAAGGCTAACTTGCTTTCTATTGGTGCAGGTTATGCATATTCGAGGTCGAATCCTCTTCAAGAGAGATGGTATGATGAGTACATCGGATCCTCTAGACCCGGCTCGGACGAGCGGTATGTACCAGCCTCGAGCACGAGGTTGACCGAGCTGTTCCCGACCCCGCAAAACATTCCTGAGGAGGTTCAGAAGGTCAATGCATGTTCTGCCAGATCCAATGACGTGGTATCAAGGAATCATGAGCTAACAGCATGTTTCAGGAGTGATGATCGTTCCAGAACTCAATTGGAACGATCCCATTTGGAGATGGTCGACAACCGACCTCCCGGAGCCCTAACCGTGTCCAGTAAGATGTCCATAGGAGAGATGGTTCCAGCCAATCATGTCAGACTTGATATTCACCATAACATACGCTATTTGAAAGAGTTTGGTCAGAAGGAATTAGCTTGGGTTCGAAACCATCTTGGAGGATGTCTAGAAGCTGTCCAGTTAGCCCTGTCCGCAGATATAGGTGCATTCAAGACATGATTTCGGATGGACAAAAAGGACTCAAGCTTCACCTCAACCTGTTATGGAAACCTGACTCATCAAGGAATCTTCACGAAGTGGAATTACATCAAGAGCATTTTCTATGAAGAAGTTATGCCTGTTTCAAGACAGGTGATTTTCAGGAAATCCGATAAAGACAGACTTGTACATTTTGGAGTACTCAGAACGAAAAAGGATGAATCAAGGAGTAAAGGAACTTTTTCTGGATTCTTTATTCATCAGGGAATGCATGAAAGTTGGAATCACACCAATACCTGCTCGTACAAAGAAGATATGCAAGATCAAACCCGAAGGTTGCTGGACCTGCCTTATTTGGAAGCTCACGGACTTGGTGGGCTTCAGACTTATGTTTGTCGACCAGGAGTACGTGCAACATCTCCTTGAACATTGATTTATACTCTTTTTACCTTAAGTGTGGTTTTTTCCCGATTGGGTTTTCCCACTAAGGTTTTTAATGAGGTAAACCAAGGCCCGCTCCATGGGAAGGAGAATCTGGTCCGTCCAACCTTCTTCCTTGCTTTCTATTTTAATGATTTCGACCAGGCCTCTTTATGGCCCATTCTTAAGACTTGTATTACTATTACTTTGGCTATTTAAAGCCACTCTTTGTTTTCAATAAACTTAAGTAAGTTTTAAGTAAAAAGAACCCTAGAGGTTGTTCGATCTTCTTGCCCTTGCGCGGCTACCCCTTGGTCCGAGATCGCTTGTTGCTTAAAGCTTGCTTTTTTGTGTTACTCAAAGTGCATGTGTCCTGTCCTAAGCCTCACGCGTCCATCTAATCACCCACTTAACAGGAAGAGAGCGCATTCGGCCAGCTTCCTCGTCCCATCGATCCGCGTCCGCTCACGTCCCGCTCATCGCTTCTCGACCACTTGACCACCACGCCTCCTCATCTCACATCAATAATCATTTTGTCTGAAGAACAGATCATGGACTATTAAACCTTAAGAAATAACTTACCAACACAAGTCTTCAAATGAGCTCCATTTGTTGAAAGACTAAACCCCAAATTGGTAATAAATATAAAAATTATAAATCAACATCATGATTTGTATCAGAAACTGTAGGAAATTCTGAAAACGATAGTGAATGTCAATCATAATTACCTCGAGGCCTATGAGTAAGACATTTTTCTTGGATTTTTGCGCTTCCCATAAACGGATCTATGAAAACCAATTTCTTTTTGCATAAATATGATTCAACAAATAAAGAAAAGCACGCTTTGGATTTTGTGCGACAGCGTTGGAGCATTTAGAAGCCCTAGTTTTGTTTTGATATGTTGTGAGAGCTTAAATATTGAGTTTGGTGCTGGGACTTTATATATATAGGAAGAAGAGTTGGTGGAAATTGAAGAGCCGTTAATATTCTCTATATTTATGGTGAGAGAAGATGGGTGGCTAAGGTAATGAATGGTAATATGACTCGTGCGGTTTTCAAAACGTTTTTTTCAAAACCTACCTTTCATTCACCATTTAAAGAGTATATACTGAATTTGCGGTTCAAAAAACAAAACCGCTTATACTTGTGCGGGATGAAAAAATAGTCTTACAAATAGTGGATTGTAGTTAAAAACTCAACACCTAGGGGTTCACTGAAAACCACACTTGTTTATTATGTTTTATTTTTTCTTTTTCTGAATAAGAAATATATGTAATACAAATATATATATATATATATATATATATATATATATATATATATATATATATATGCATACCATATTTTACTATACGGAGTCATATACTTATACGAAAAATAGTCATATATTTATAGTTATGTTTATATATAGACAATAATATATTTTATCTTACATTTTAATAAAATAAATTATATTAAAAACTAGTTTCTAAAAATGTTCCAAACCAACAACTATAGATAAATTTTTATAAAATAGACCATTTAATGTCTCTAATACAAAAGTTACCTTTTTAAACCGAACCAAATCTGTGAACCAAACTGTATCAAAATTTTTGGTTTTTAATTTAGGTTTGGTTATAAGTTCAGTTTGATTTGGTAGATAAAAAAAAATCCATTTATCGGTATGAAAGTCGATTTGTTTTAAAAAATAAAAATAAACCAAATCATACTGATTTATACCAAACTAAACCGAATTTATATCAATATTCTGAATCGAGCCATCTAAATAATCGAATAAAACTAAAAAAGTACCAAACCAAATTGAATCGATCTAAAATAACCGAAGTTACCTAAAATTAATAATTTTTTTGAATTTATCTCAATAAACAAAATTAATCATTTTTCTCTAAACATACACTTGACCCGCAAATAATATTTCACCAATCAATATGTAATCCACACTGTTTATTATATACAACCCGCATTTATCTCGCAAACCGCATGTACCGCAGTTGAACCGTACCACACTTTAAAACTGTTTTCCCCGCACATCAAAATATGCGGTCACCATTCGGACCCTAAGAGATTTCTGGTTAATTTAAGTGAGTTGGATATTTGCAGATCAGAATTATTTTGTCTGTTTCGTGGATAATAATAAAACTATTGAACTGGCTTAATATAATTAGTTGATTATTTTTTAGTTACGTGGAGAGTTTGAAAGGGCAGAAAATCTATTTTTTTATATAATGAGATTTTTACTAAATTCTTTTTCACAGATTATACTCAAACCCTTGATATTTTACACTTTTCCAAAGTAAAAGTTAATTTAGGGTCCGAATGGTAACTGCGGTTTTAGTTGTGCGGGAAAAGCGGTTTTAGAGTGCGGTACGGTTCAACTGCGGTACGTGCGGATTGCGGGACAACTGCGGTTTGTACATAATAAGCGGTGCGGAATACATATTGATTGGTGAAAAATGATTTGCGGGACAAATGCGTTTTTTAGAAAAGTATTTGATTTATTTTGAATAAATTTGGTAAATTTGATTAATTTTAGATAATTCGGTTATTCCAAGTGGATTTCAATTCGGTTCGATAATATTCTACTTTTTGAAATAATTCGGCATTTCTAACTTAAAATTGATATAAATTAATTTAAAACTAAAATATAAATAATCGATCAAACCGAACTAAATTGATAACTAAAGAGTCATTGTACTTTCTTGTACACATATTTAATTTATTCACGTATTAGACATCTAATCATTATGATATGTAATTGATAAAATATGTTGAATAGTTAAAAAGTTCATTATCTATAATTATTATTTTAGAACATTTTTAGGATATACTGTGCCGACCGGTTTTGATAATCAATTGAAACCAAACCAGTAATAACCAACGATTGGTTCAGTCAAAAGTTTGTTTGCAAAATAATGAAAATTATATATAGATGTTACTGTTATTTTCACGTCTTCTTATAACACAAAACATATAAATAATTGCAAAATACTGAACTTTCATTTTAAAATAATAACAATAAATTTTTATAATAAAATGAAAACCGTACATGAACCGCATGGTAAATGATCGGCATCACATGGTAAGTGCGGTATTTGATATATGAGAACAAACAAAAAGTTTTTTTTCCTCCAGATTTGACATGTGCGTTTTTTATTTAAAATACGCTTTGTTATGCAAATGGTTCTTGAATGGTAACACTAGTATGATTTGACGTGTGGTTTTAAAAAACCGCCCCGCACCGCTGTCTCCATTCATTACCTTAATGTAGATAGTTGCACGTGGTTGAAATTGACATGTGCACTCATTGATGATTTCTCTTCTTCCTTTCATCAAAAAACATAACTAAATTCCAAATCACATACTGGATTTCACATAAGAAATTTAGCCCATAGCTCAAGACCAATTTGGCGTTCTTCAAAGTCTGATAAGGTCGGTCCGTCAAGACAAAATCATTTCAATCCCAAACCAGCTCATAGTTTGATCTACGAACTAGGATTAAACAAGGAAAGAATCAAAACTATAGAATGTCTACATACCTCGAGATTATGAGTTAATGAAGTGGTTGGCAATCAATGCAAAAATCGGAACGAGAATGAAACACGTGAAATATAAAGAGGAAATTGTTTCGAGGACGGGCATCTAATACATTATTAGCTAGACAATTACTATAAACTCGATCTCTTTTATATACACTTCGACCTTATTGTATATGTGTATTTTGATGATCAATCTTAATAACATATTTTATTGATAGAAAATATATTCTATCTTTACAAATGCTTATCAACAAACATACAAATTGCAGTGTGAATTCCCGAACTCACAATTATCCATCTTCAAACACGATATTACAAATCACATTTACATAATTTAATATACAATCATTAGTATTTGTATTTTGCAGTCTTTTATATTTTTGTACAATATTCCTTGTGTGTTTTGATTAAGTATTATATAAACTTATTATTTTCATTTTTCACAATTTAATCGAGAAAGTCTTAACTTTTTTATATGTATCTATTTTTATTTTATTTTACATAAATTAACACATTTTATATTTTTTGTGGTCAATTCGTACTTGATACTTCTCTTTAGTATGGCTTAAGTAAATATCTCATTTTTTTATATATTTCTGAGTTTTATATTTTTTATAATTACTTCATCTTTATATTAGATTCGATAATATAAATTAATAGAATAGATTATATAGAACCATTATATACTTAAAAATAAAACTATCATCACAACTCAAACTATAACTTTCATAAATATAATTTTTATATACAGTAAACATATAAATACAAAATTCATTTAAAACATCTTATCTCTATATAATATATTTATACAAACATAAACTGTTTTATATCTTAAGCTTTATGATTTACAAATAAACATTATTCACAAAATAGAATTGAACATAAAAAAATAATCCTTAAAGAAGATTTCTTATAAAATTATTAAATTTACCACCATCATTTCCTCTCTCTCTCTCTCTCTCTCTCTCTCTCTCTCTCTCTCTCTCTCTCTCTCTCTCTCTCTCTCTCTCTCTCTCTCTCTCTCTCTCTCTCTCTCTCTGCAACCCCTGGCGATTGGAAAGACGATAACAAAGGCACCTCTTATCCTTTGGCCACTTCCTCCTCCGATTGATTTAAGGGTGGCCGGCACTCGTCGGTGACCCATGCTTTTATCTGGTTTTTAGGTTTTTATTTTTAATACAACTCTGCGAAAGGATTGATGATTCCTTATCAATAAAACCGAAGATCTGTTATTTCGCTTGTAATGTTTCCCACGACAGTGTTGGATTCTATTTTTATTGGTCTTTGGTGTAATTCTTATAAACACTCCTTCTCGAAGATATCTGCATATTTTGATTCAATAATCATTTTGTTTCTTGTGGGACAAAGTATAATGGTACGTTCTTATTTTCTTCTCGAGATCATGGTGGTTTCTATATTTGTCATTCTGTTGGTTTTGAAAGATCAAATTCTATTATCGGGCTTCACACCGTTTCAAATCGTAACAAGTGTAAATGCGACCGGAGTTGGTTTCAAGTAGTGATGAATTATTTGGTGATTTGACATTTAGTATCTCGTTCCGTCTTATGATGGTTTGCGTCTTCTCCATGCAAGAGAGAAATTTTCCGGCAAATGCACGTCGATATTGGCGTTGTAATATTGCATGCGTTTTTCCGGTCCAGTTCATGCCCGGCGTTTGTCTTCCACCGGTAAATTCCAAAGGAATTGTGTTTTCCACTTTTTCATCAAAAAAGTGTCGATCTAAACGGTCATGGTCGCGGATTAGAGGTCTGATAGAGATGCTATCATTTTTCTCTTATCGAATTGTCTTACGTCAAATGATGGACACATGGAAGTGTCTCTAATTGACAGACTTGAAATTTATTGTTGAGAAGAAAAAGAGATGCAATTAGAAGACAAAGGTGGAATCATTCCCTTGGAGAGGTAGATGCAATGCTGAGTTTGTCGAGAAGATAGTGATATCGGATCATATTGAAGTTAAGTTAAAGTTTATGATATCTTTAAAGACATTGATGCGGACTAATTGGTATCAGATCATCGCATTTCCAGAACTAGTATCAAGATGGGTTTTCCTAATATGATTAAGAAACAACCTCAGTATAAAAAAAGGCAAAAGAATCATATTGGAGCAAGATGGTATCCGAAGAGATATTACTAATATGCATATTCGTTAGCGAGTAAGGCTTCTCGACCAGAACGCGTCGTGAAACTTATCTTTTTAAATTATTTTCAGCATATAGTGCACATAACTGCTGTGAGATCCGAGATTCACACTAAGAATTTGTATTCGTGAATTTGGACTTTAGGATATAGAAATGGTATAGTTTCCTATGAATCAAAGACTTTATTGAGATTGATCGTCGAGATAGAACAAACACAATCGAAAAGAGAGTACAAAGTATGAAATCGAGCTATCTAGTCGAAGTGTTCTTAGCCAGGGTTGGAATCTCTCGAATGAATCGCCACTTCTTCTTTAAATAGTCTCGGCTTTGATCTTCTTGTTCCGATATTTTGGCCTCGCCGTCATAACGATCTCCGAGATTTGCGTGGATCAGTTGAACTGGCGAAGACCGAGTTGCTCTATCTCTAAGTCATCTTCTGCCGAGCTCGAGCTCGATTGTCTCCGACTTCGGCATCGTCCGGGCCTTGTCGGGGCGTCACTCGTTTGGGCCCAACAAAGGCATCGGCTCTTCTTTTCGTCTCTGATTCTGGAACGGGCTCATAATTACGGGCCTTTTTTTGTTTGTTAATGGGCCGGATTTCCTAGAGGGAAATCCAGTACCAACAATAGCCCCCCAGCCCATTAATTTCGAGAAGTCGAGGTTAATGGGCGGTGGACGTTTTCGGGAAGACGCGCGCATGTCTTGGTATCGAAAACCTAATGATTGCTTTCGTCCCATCCGTGGAATTTTTTTTAATCCAACGGTTATGGGTGGTCAAGATTTAGCGCGTGGGTTGGATCAACCCGTTCATGGCGCGTCCGTTACCACGGTGAACATGACTCGATCGTCAATCACTCGCTCCTGCCCCCAGATCTTGTATCAACGGTTGAGATCGCAAAGACCCGAAGGATCACAACTGTCTCGATCTTTTTCGTAATTTATTTACAAATTTCGAATTGAGCGGTTGGGATTGTGAGATACCAAAAATCCCACGGATCTCGAGCAAGAGATAGTTTAAAAAGGGAAGTTACCTAGCACGATTCCCATTACTGTTCGCACTACGAATCGTCAAGGTAACTTCTTCTCCCCCATTATATCCTCTTCTTGCCTCTTGCTCGTATTCTCTTTCCGTCGTTCTGAGACTTTCTTTCTCTAGAGATTTCGTTTTTCCTCTTTCCTCGAAAGAAATTTCCGATACATCGAACTATCATGGTTCGAAAGAGTGCGGTCAAGGCAAGTTCAACTGTGGCGGCGGGGCCGATTGGTCCCCATCCATCGTCCAGTTTGACTGTTGACCACATACAGAAGTTACGGGTGAAATGCCGGATTCCGCCGGAGGTGGAGATACTTATCCCATCGACGGGAATGTCCCCAGAAACTGTCGTCGAGGGCCATTGTTGTGCCTCTTATACCTATTTCGATAAATGCGGATTTTTTTTCCCAATCCCTCGCATTATCTCGTGGGTTTTGGCCCAACTTCAGCTGGCCTTTCATCAGATGACCCCGAACTTCGTTTGATACGTCATCGGGCTCGGGGTCAGAGCTGTCGAGGAGGGTATCAACTTCGGGGTCGAGGAGTTAATGAGGGTTTGCTCGGTAAAACATAATACTCGTTTTCCCGGGACTTACTACCTCTCTCCTCGCCACGGAAAAATCCTTGACGAGATCCCGACGAGGGATGTGTGGAAGAGCAAATATTTTTACTTCAGGATCAATCGTCACTCGGTTGAGGATTTCGATTATTCGGTTATCCCGACAAGATGGGCAACCAGCGTGGGTTAGCTTATAGGGTTTATTGGTTTCTCTGGTTGCTTCGATGTTCTCTATCGACATCGAGCCGTTTGCTAATAACCTTTTTGGTTTCCTTGCAGAGGTTCTTGAGTCACCATCTTTGAACCCAAATACATTGAGTTTGATAGCTCGCCTTCGGAGAGGAGATATCCGCTGGAGTAACTTTACGGACCAGCGAATCGGAGCTGCTTTAGGTCCTGCGGCCCGACAACCTCCTTCATACCAACCTCGTCTTTCGCGAGACGAATCACGCCTCCCTCGCCAGCCCACTTCGACTCGAATCGTTTAGGCTCCGCTTCAGATTGTCGAGCGGACCGGAGAGAGTAAGTGTTCTGGTTAGTCTGTCCGAGGGTCGTCGCGCCATATGCCCTTCGTTTGCTGGGCTGACCCGAATTTGTTTCGTTTGCAGATCGACCTGTTTCGGACGACAGTTCTACTGCAAGCACCCCTTCTCTTGAAAAGATGTCGCGGAGATCTAGCAGCCGTCAGAACGGGAAGGATCCCGTTGATCTGGCAAAGAAAATGAAGGCTGGGGATTTGAGCAACGCCCTCCTTTTTGCCATGGACGAGGGGCCTCCTCCTCCTCCTTTGATCCCTCCTCCTAACCCTGTTCGGGTTTCTCTCCCCGTGGTCGCAGGGTCCGGAGAGGCAAATGTGGGGGGTGGAGAATTTACCTCCTATTTCGGCCGGTGAGGAACCGGTTCGGGTCCCGTCTGAAGAGCCTGCCTTGCGCATCTCTCGGTCGAATGGTTCGAGAGGGTCGAACGGTCAGAGCCGAGGTGGTCCTCCACCGGCGGCGAAGCTTCGAAGGACTGACGCGGAGGTGAGCTCGAGAAGATCGGGCCAAAGTGTTGAGGCGAGGCCTGCTTCTTCTGGGTCCTCGGGGTCTTTCAACTGGCGCTTCAGGCACCAGAAGGAATGCCCGATTGCGGATGACCCGAAGGGTGTTGCTTATCTGCTAAGGCATTTTAAGCCCACAGGTGTTCAGCTCCCGGCTGTCAGGGATATGGCTCTTGGTGATACTTACACCGAGATGATGGCGGCTTCTGGGAAGGTAATGATTTTTTCCCTTCGCTTTTTCGATTTGTTTCGTGCTTAATTTTCATCACACACATTTTTTTTGGTAGACCTTGGAGGCTGCGAACAGGTTTGCGGCTAGGGCCGAGCGTGAGCTGCGAGAGATACCGCAGGTGAGTGAGCTCGACACCGTCAAGAAAATGGTCAGCGACCTGAGAGTGCAGTTGCAGCGGGCCTTGGCTCGGGAAGAGGAGCTAAGGAAGAAGGCGGGCGACCTGGATGAGCAGTTGCAGGGTGCCCTGGCTCGAGTATCGGTTGCTGAGGAAGCGAGCCGAACGGCCATTGAGGCAGGTCGGGTTGCGGACGTGCGGGTTGTGCAATGCCAGGCTGGTCTGGACAAGGTTCTCGCCGACCGAGAGTTTGATGTCAAGGTGGCAGCCCATGAGGCGAGGAAAGGGCTAAACGGTGAATACCTCAAGATTCTCGAGGGATCGCGGCGAAGGAGAGCCAGAGGAAAGTCGCCGTGAGTGCTGAGATGAGGCTCCAGGAGGCCTTGGCTAATATCGCGCTTATTGCCGAGTTCGCCTCTGGCGAACTGGACCTGACCAAGGAGGTGATGGACTTGGCCGAGAAGAAGAGATTGGCCACGGAGGAGATGAACGCTGTGGCGGTGTCGGACTTCAGTATCAGCAAGCTTAATTTCCGGTGATGTCGGACGATTCCGTGATCCTTGCGCGCCCCCTAAACCAGGCGGCTACTCGTCTTGATTAGTATGGGTCGAACCTCCCGACCGGAGTTAGCTCGCGAGTTAGCGATGAGGTCGAGGGTCAACTCGAGGAGGACAGGGCGACCGATGGTCAGACGGAGAATCAAGACGAGGCTTCCTCTCCTTCCAAGCAGTTCTAGTCCTTTTCATTTGTTGCCGCCCAAGAGGGCTTTTAATTCAGACTTTTCGTTGCCCGAGGGGGCTTTAAATTTCTTTTCAGACTTTTGTTGCCCGAGGGGCTTTTAGATTATAAACTTCGAGGACGTCGTTTCCTCTTCTTTTTTTTTTTATGAATTGCTTTCGAAATCTTTCATGCCTTAGCATAGATTTTATTGTTTTTATGCCTTAACATAAAATTCGAGCCGTTGTGGCGATTCGAACCTCTCCGGAGGAATCGAGCAGATAACTTATCTTGAGTTGCCTTAGAGAGTTTTTTGTGAACTTCTAGATCGATTGCGTTTGAGTTCGGATCTTTATATTACGAAGAACGGTTTGAGGCGCGACTACTTCGTAATATATGATTCGGGCTCAGTCGTCGAATTGAAAAGAGAAAAATTAAGTATGAGAACGAATCGAAGTAGGCTTACAAAGATTTGTTCTGAGTGTGTGTGGAGGTTGCATGCTTGAGTAGCCGTCTTGACCTCGTTATTTTGCTTGATGGGTGGGGTAGCCCCCCCAATTCTTTTAATCCGTATAAGGTTTAGAAGAATTGTATTTTTTTGGAAAGATCATTCTGGATCTCTTTCTTTGGGACGATCATTTCAGTTCGTTCGAATCGGGAGGACCGTTTTGGGTCGCTTGTTTTGGGACGATCATTTCAGCTCGTTCGGTTTGGAGGGACCGTTTTAGGTCGCTTTGTTTGAAGGGATAATTTCATATCACTTTACTTCTTGGAGAGATAATTTCATATCACTTGATTTTTGAAGAGATAATTTCATATCGCTTGATTTTAGGAGAGATAATTTCATATCACTTTAGCTTTGGGAGAGGCCATTTCAGGTCGCTCGGAAGGGATAATTTCATATCGCTTTGACTTTGGGAGAGGCCATTTCAGGTCGCTTGGAAATGATAAATTAATATCGCTTGTTTTAGGAGAGATAATTTCATATCACTTTAGCTTTTGAAGAGATAATTTCATATCGCCTTAATTTTTGGAAGAGATAATTTCATATCACTTTGCACAACGTAACGGCTCTAACTTTTGCGACAGGAAGAGACGTTTGATTGGGAGACTTATTTTGATTTCACAAATATAAGCTAGTATGACTTCGTCAGAAGCCGTTGAGCTTGGTAGAAGCTTTGTGTTTGGGGGGTGGCTGCGCTCGAAGTCGAGCTGCCTACGTACCCTTTTAAGGGGATCAAGCCATTTCGTAGTTCGATTATGTTGATGTACTCTTAGTGGAAGTACTTTTTGAGGTTGATGATGTTCCAATGTCGTAGTTCAGGCTTTTGGGTTCTACCGACTTGAGTCGGTAGACCCCGTCCTTCACAACGTCGGTGACCTGGTAAGGACCTTCCCACTTTGCTCCTAATTTTCCAGCGTGTTCTTCCTTTTTATGGTCGAACACTTTCCGTAAGACAAGCTCTCCTACTTGAAACCTTCGAGTTTTGATTCGGGAATCATAGTAGCGAGCTGCGGCTTGTTGGTAATTCTGGAGTCGAGCTAATGCGAGGTTCCTTCTTTCGTCGACGAGGTCGAGCTCGTCAGTTATCATCTTGTTGTTAAGTTCTTCTTTTCGTGGGCATTCTTCCTTGCAGATGCTTGACACGAGGATTTCGGCTGGTACTACCGCCTCGATCCCATAAGCCAGCGAGAATGGAGTCTCGCCGGTGGATTTGCGGGGGGTAGTTCGATAAGCCCATAGTACGGCCGGGAGCTCGTCGCTCCAGGTTGTTTTTCACTCGTTGAGCCTTTTCTTGAGACCGTTCATAATTGCTTTGTTAGCTGCTTCTGCTAGCCCGTTTCCTTGGGGATAGCGCGACGTTGAGTAAGTCAGCTTTATGTTCCAAGTTCTGCAGAACTCTTTGAACGTGTTTGATATGAACTGAGATCCGTTATCGGTGACGATCTCGTGGGGTAGTCCATGTCGGCAAACGATGTTTCGCCAGACGAACTCCTTAACGTGAACGTCCTTAACTTTTTGGTATGACTCTGCTTCAATCCACTTGGTGAAGTAGTCCGTCATCACCAATAGGTGTGTAGCTTTCTTTTTGCCGGATGCGACTAGCGGTCCCACAATGTCCATTCCCCATCGCATGAATGGGTATGGTGATGAGATAGAGGAGAGTTTCTCCGACGCTTGGTGGATAATTGGAGCATGCTTTTGGCATTTGTCGCACTTGTTGGAGAAGGACTCGCATTCGGTGGCCATTGTCGGCCAATAGTAACCTTGCCTTTTGATTCGCACGGCCAATGCTCGTCCTCCGGAATGGCTTCCGCAGGATCCGTTGTGTGTTTGTGTAATCACGGCTAGGGCTTGCTTTTTGTCAAGGCATTTAAGATAAGTTCCGGAGAGGCTCCTTTTAAAGAGCTCTCCTTGCGTGACACAGTACCTTGCACTCTGTGTTTTAAGTTTCCGCGCCTCCCATTTGTCGTCGGGAACTTCGCCGTTTGTGATGTATCGAATGATCGGAGTTCTCCAATCTTCGTCGTTGTTAGGCTCAGGTCCCTGACTAGTGGATGCGGTTTGAATTGGTCCGTCGGGGACGTTCGCGACGTACACGGCGTTTCTAGGATCGAGGTCATCATCAATCTCGATGATGTCGCTACTGGTGATCCCAGGACATTGTTTGTGCTTGACATCGTCCTTCATGGCGGGCCCGTCTTCTTTCAAGGACAGAGCTTTGAGGGCTATGTCGATGCTTGGTTTTTCGATCCCTTCGACTGGTATGATCCTTTTGAGGTTAGGATCTGATGTCGATGCTAATGCGGCTAGGGTATCGGCTGCAGTGTTTTCACCTCGTGGGATTCGTGTTAGATCAAAGAATTCGATCTGTTCGGCCAGTGTATGGACTACCCGTAGGTATGCTTCCATCCGTTCGTCTTTGGCCTCGTAATCGCCATGATATTGGCTCGTGACCAATTGGGAATCGCTGAAAGCGTTTACTTCCCGGGCTCCTATTGCTATCGCGAGTCTGAGACCGGCTATTAACGCTTCATATTCTGCTTCGTTATTCGATGCGGCGAAGCCCAGTCTGAACGATTGTTCTAGTACTTCGCCCGTTGGGGAGACTAGCTTTACTCAGACTCCGGATCCTTGCCTCGAGGAAGCTACATCGACGTAGAGTTTCCATTTTTGGGCCGAGGTCGGGTCGAGTTCTATAGTCGGAGGGAGCTCGATTACGAAATCTGCCAGTACTTGTGCTTTTAGGCACGTTCGAGCTTTGTATTTTATGTCGTACTCGCTAAGTTCGATAGCCCATTTGACCAATCGACCTGACTGGCTTGGACTGTGAAGGATGGTTCTCAGCGGCTGAGAGGTCATCACTATGATCGAGTGCGATTGAAAGTACGGTCGGAGTTTCCGAGCCGATGTTACTAGCGCTAAGGCGAGTTTTTCCATGGCGGGGTATCTGGTTTCGGCGTCGATCAAGGTCTTACTGATGTAATACACCGGCCGTTGCTCGTTTTGTTCCTCGCGAACCAGGACTCCACTCACTGCTGCCGTCGAGACAGCTAAGTAGAGGTAGAGGGGTTCTCCTTCTACTGGTTTCGCCAGTATGGGTGGTTCGCTTAAGTAAGCTTTGAGCTGAGTGAACGCTTCTTCGCACTTTTCGTCCCAGAAGAACTTTTTGTTTGCTTTGAGCAAGTGATAGAAGGGTAGACATTTATCAGTCGACCTTGAGATGAAGCGATTCAGAGCAGCTATTTTGCCGGTAAGGCGCTGGACTTCTCGTGTTGTTTTGGGAGATTTCATCTCTATGAACGTTGCGATCTGTTTGGGGTTCGCTTCGATCCCTCTTTCGGTCACTAGGTAACCAAGGAATTCTCCTGAGGGAACCCCGAAGGTGCACTTTGTTGGGTTGAGTTTCATCCCGTATTTATTGAGAATGGTAAAACATTCTTTTAGTTGGGGGATGTGATCCTCATACCTGGAAGATTTTACCAGCATATCGTCGATGTAGACGTCCATGGTTTTGCCTAGGAGTCCTGAAAACATCTTGTTGACGAGGCGTTTGTAAGTTGCTCCTGCGTTTTTTAGTCTGAAGGGCATGACTTTGTAGCAGTATGTGCCTCGATCAGTTATGAACGAAGTTTTTTCTTGGTCTTCAGGGTTCATCAATATTTGATTGTACCCTGAGAACGCATCCATAAAAGATAGTAGCTGATGTCCGGCGGTAGCCTCGACCAGTCGGTCGATGTGCGGGAGTGGGAAGCTGTCCTTTGGACATGCTTTGTTGAGATCCGTGAAATCTACACAATCTCTCCACTTCCCGTTCTTTTTCTTAACCACTACGGGATTGGCAAGCCAGTCGGGGTACTTGACCTCTCTGATCGATCCGATTTTTAATAACCGATCGACCTCATCATTGACGGCTTTGGCCCGCTCAGGGCCTAGTTTTCGACGCTTTTGTCTTACCGGTTTGTAGGTTGGATCGACATTCAGCTCGTGGCTGGTTAAGTCGATGTTGATCCCTTTCATGTCTTCTGAAGACCAGGCGAAGGAGTCGACGTTCTGATTGAGAAAAGAGACCAGTTCATTTTTAACTGGCTCTGATAGGTCGATTCCGATGCCAACGAGTCTTTCGGAATGAGCATCGTCTATGCAGACCTGAGTCGTGAGGTCCTATTTGACTTGGGTCGTTCGACCTTTTGGTCTGCATGGTGGCGATCTCCTCCTCTTTCTGTAATTGCTACGCAGGGGATTTCTCGATCTGCTTGTATCCGTTCATGTAGAAATGACGGGAAATCTTTTGACTTCCGTAAATGGTTTTGATCCCTTTGGGAGTTGGGAATTTTACGCATTGGTGGTAGGTCGATGGTACCGCTTTCATGTCGTATATCCATGGTCGACCTAGGATCACGTTATAGGGAGCTGGCCGATCTACTATGACGAACTCCGTCATTCTTCGAACTCCTCCAGCGGTTACTGGGGCGAAGACAGAGCCCATCGAGTACGTCGTTTCGCCAGCGAAACCTACTAGTGGTGTCTTTTCTTCTACGATCTCGGAGTCGTTGAAGTCCATCTTTTCGAACGCGTCGTAAAGGAGGACGTCTACCGAACTTCCTGTGTCAATCATTATCCTTGAGAGTTCGACATCTCCCACTACTAGACAAACGAGGAGGGCGTCGTCGTGTGGTTTGTCGAGATTACTTGTCTCGCTTTCGTAGAAAATGAATTCGTGGTCTGGACCAAACATTGGGGTTTTTCCCCCTTTGTCGGTCTCGACTCTTCTTTGAAGGGCTTTGATCGAATTGACTGAGTTGCGGCAAAGCTTGGAGCCACCGAAGATGAATTCGATTCGTTTAGGGGGTATAGCCCGTACACCCCCCCCCCCCCCCCCCGCAGAGACGAGGGAGATTGATTCTCGAGCGAAAACTTTTAGCGAGAGCCGGAGGCGGGGATAGTGCCGAACCTCCCAGAGTGCCGCTCAGGTTGAGCTCGCCGAGGATGAACTCGACTCTCTTTCGCGACCCTTGAGGGAGTGTTTCGGGGGATTCCGGCTCCTTTGACCGTTCTTGTTTGTTCTGAGAAGGTTTTTTGAAGTTCGACTCCTTGGTCTGTTTGTTTTCCTTTTTGTCGGGCAGATTTTCCTCCTCGACTTCGGAGTCTTGTTTGCTTTCGGACTCTCGCTTTTGAGCCTCGGCTTTAGCTCGAGTATAGCAATCTTCGGTCGAGTGTCCTCTTTTATTGTGGAAATCACAGAATTTTTCCTTGTCGAACTCGAATTTCTTCGAGCTCTTCGGGATCTCGACCGCGTTGACGTTCCCTGATTTACGGGAATCCTTTTTCGAGTTCGAATTCTGCGAGCCCGACGGGTTCTTTTCTTTTCGGTGCTTTTCTCTGAGGGCAGCGGTTTCGTCCTCGAGGCGAGCAAAGGCTGATGCGCGATGGAGGGCGTCATCGAGCGTTTGAGGTTCGCGGACTGTTATTTCCTCACGGAATCTGGTGGAGTACCACAGTCCTCGTCTTAATGCTTCTATGGCTACCTCGTCTCGTGGGTTCGCGATTTTGGATTTTATTTCCTTAAATCGGTCGATGTACGAGCGAAGTGTTTCGTCAGGTTTTTGAGAGACGCCAAATAGGGCTGCCTCAGTAGTCTTTTCCTCGATGAAGACGGAGTATTGTTTGAGAAAAGCCGTCATGAACTGGGTGAAGATGTCAATGGACCTTTCTTCCAGTCCGGCAAACCATTCTAAGGCGGAGCCCGATAGGTTTTCCGCGAAGAGCCTGCAGAAGGCCGGCTCTCTCTCCTCATCGGTAATGTACACCCTTGCCATCGCTAGTCGGAATGCCCTGATGTGGGCTTTCGGGTCTGATTTCCCAGAGAACTCTGGAAACTTAGTTTTCTTGATTTCTCGGATCCTTGCAAACGCGATCCGATCTGTGAACGGCGTTTGTTGCGTTTCTTCGATCACTCGATCGATGTCAGGAGCCGCGCTCGTTGCCATGTGAACTTTCGAGCTCAGACTGTTGAACTGGGCCTTAGTCTGCTCGATGTATTGTCTAAGCATATCGTGTTCATCGCCCTCTGCGGGTGTGAACTGGGCTTGTGCCTGACCTGACGTTTGTTCCGGAAAAATGGGGTCGAGGAGATCGATCGGTGGGACCGACCTTGTTTGGTCGATCTGGGGCGTTCGGAACTGTACCGTGTTTGATCCGTTAAGGATTCCCTAGCTCGAGGCGAAGGCAGAGCCTCCTAGTTGCCTCGGTCGGATATTAGAGTTATTCGGGAAAGGTGGTGGCCCGGGTAATGGTCGGTTTCTTGATCCGGTTGGATCTGTGACCATTGAACTCGAACTGAATGGGGTCGGTATCGCGATAGGGGTCATTGTAGGGCGGAAGCCGCTATTTGACGTATTATCGAAATTTCCCGACGCTCCCAGAGGAGTTACTACCTGGGAGAAGTCCAAGCGGGTACACGGTGGAGGACTTATGGGAGTTCGCGTTGGTCTACCCCCTTGGTTTTGGCTGGCGAGCTCTTCGAGACGGGCGTTAAGGCGCCGTTCTTGTTCATCGAGCTGCGCGGCCAGGGAACGGTTTGCGATCTCTTGGGCCTTTGCGCTTGCCTCGTTATTTCTCGTTCGATCTACCAATAGGCTAAGCATCGAACGGATCTCGGCAAGATCGTTTGGCCCTTATCTCTGTGGAGCAGAAGGTAGTGGCGAATTAGGTCTAGTTATTACAGATCCACCTTCTGGGGCGGATATCGAATCGTTTCTTATCCACACCCAGTTTCTGCTCGGATCATTAGACTCCGACAAAACGTTTGTCGGAGTCTGGCTCGTCGCGATTGTTTGAGCGACAGAGCCGGCTGGTGCCGAGGTCGTGGAGACTGAGGCGGAGCTCGTCAACACGTCGTCGGTCTGACCCATGTTCCTTACCCCAGTGGTGCTCTGAGGAACGTTGTCGACCGTTTGAGGGAGGTCAACTGGTGGTGTGGCGCTGGGAGAGCCAGTTTGGTCGGGATTCATTTCGATCTATCGGATCTAGGATCTGATTCTTAAGATAGGAAAAGCTATAGATAGTCCCCACAGTCAGCACCAAATGTGAGATCCGGGATTCACACTAAGAATTTGTATTCGTGGATTTGGACTTTAGGATATAGAAATGGTATAGTTTCCTATGAATCAAAGACTTTATTGAGATTGATCGTCGAGATAGAACAAACACAATCGAAAGAGAGTACAAAGTATGAAATCGAGCTATCTAGTCGAAGTGTTCTTAGCTAGGGTTGGAATCTCTCGAATGAATCCCCACTTCTTCTTTAAATAGTCTCGGCTTTGATCTTCTTGTTCCGATATTTCGGCCTCGCCGTCATAACGATCTCCGAGATTTGCGTGGATCAGTTGAACTGGCGAAGACCGAGTTGCTCTATCTCTAAGTCATCTTCTGCCGAGCTCGAGCTCGATTGTCTCCGACTTCGGCATCGTCCGGGCCTTGTCGGGGCGTCACTCGTTTGGGCCCAACAAAGGCATCGGCTCTTCTTTTCGTCTCTGATTCTGGAACGGGCTCATAATTACGGGCCTTTGTTTTGTTTGTTAATGGGCCGGATTTCCTAGAGGGAAATCCAGTACCAACAACTGCTTGTGTAATCATTTGTGTTATGTAGTTATGTATGACTTAGACATTGTAATTTCAATTTAATAAAATGATATTTTAGTCGGCAAAAAAATAAGACGATAGCTAGGGAAACCAGGTCTAAAGGAAGTCATTACAGCCGGTTGGAGCCATGCATTTCCTAGAGGCCAAAACTCCCTTTCATGTTGCATCCAAAATTTTCTAAAATCGATATCGGTGTGGAAGAAAAGTACTCAAACAAATTCTGAAATTCTTATTAAAAAAATTACAAGAGAAGATTTATCTTGCCCATACCGATGAGACTATCTCTACGGAGGAAATTCTTGTTTTAAAAGATGAACTATTGGCAGACTACAAGGAGAAAGAAGCCTTATGGGAGCAGAAGAGTAGGATAACATGGCTTCGGTTCGGAGATAACTTTACCAAATTTTTCCAAGCCATCACAAAACAAAGGATAGCAAGGAATAATATTCTAGGACTGTTAGACTCTAATGGATGTTGGGTAGACGATGAGGAAGGAATTGAGAGAGTTGCAGTAGGATATTCGATGCTCTATTCACATCTTCTTCTGCTTGCGATCCATACCCTCTCTTCCAGGACATTCCTGAGATTGTCACTCCTAGTATGAACGCCGCGCTAACTCGAAATCCATCGATTGAAGAAATTAGAAAGATATTATTCTCATTAAATCCTAGTAAAACTCTAGGTTCAGATGGAATGATGGCCTTATTCAACCAAAAGTTATGGGATGTGGTGGGTCCAGAACCAACTCAGTCTATCATGGATTTCTTCACAAATGGTTCTTTTGATCCAAGATTAAATGAGACAAATATTTACTTGATACCAAAAGGAGATAAACCTAGAGAAATGACAGGTTTTCGTCCAACCAGCCTCTGCAATGTGAGCTATAAAATTATATCTAAGATCTTGAGCTTAAAATTAAAGAAGATCCTTCCGAAATTAATTTCCGAGACCTAATCTGCCTTTGTAGCAGGGAGACTAATTACAGATAATATCTTTATAGCACAAGAGAACTTTCATGCACTCCAATATAATCCCTCATGTCGTAAAAAATTCATGGCCATTAAAACCGACATGAGCAAGGCTTATGATAGAGTCGAATGGGCATACCTTTCCACTATTATGAGACGTTTGGGTTTTGACTCAAAATGGATTGGTTGGATTATGTATTGTGTGACTACAGTCTCATACCGCATCCTCCTCAATGGAGTGCCTAGTGGACATACCAGACCGTCCCGTGGTATACGCCAAGGCGACCCTATTTCCCCATTTCTCTTTGTGTTATGCACCAAAGGCCTTATTTCTCTTATACGGAGATCGGAGAAAAATGGGAGGATCCAGGGATTGCGGGTAGCTAGAGCCAGTCCTCCGACGTCACATCTTCTCTTTGCTGATGATAGTCTATTATTCTGTAGAGCGGAAATAAAGGAGAGTAAGGAGCTTATAGACATCATTAAAACATACGGAGAAGCTTCTGGACAACAAAATAACTTCTCTAAGTCATCTATCATGTCCGGTAATGATGTGCCTCACGAGAGGAAAGGTGAAATAAAAAGAATCATCAGTATTTCTTAAGCAGGAGGGATGGGTTCATATCTTAGTGTACCAGAGCAGATCAATGGCTTGAAGGTGCAAACCTTTTCCTTTGTCAGAGATAGAGTGCAGAATCGGGCTAGCACTTGGTCTTCAAAATTCGTGTCTCGGGGAGGCAAAGAAGTTCTTATTAAATCACAAGAATAAGCGGTCTCGAAATATGTGATGTCGTGTTATCTTCTACCAAAGTCGGTATGTTCCAAATTAAGAAGTGTAATCTCCAATTATTGGTGGAGCTCTAATGCTAATAGTAAGGGTATCCATTGGGTTGCATGGGATAAACTCTGTTATCAAACCTCTGAAGGAGGACTAGGTTTCCGAGCACTGGAAGAACAGAACCTGGCCATTCTGGTGAAACAACTTTGGAGAATTCTCAAATTTCTAGACTCACTTCTGTTTAGAATCCTAAAAAGGCGATACTTCAAGTATTCAAGCCCTTTACAGATACAAGTCTCAAATAAAACCTCTTATGGTTGGAGAAGTTTGCTGGCAGCTAAACCACTATTGATATCAGGTCTAAGGAAGACTATAGGATCGGGATTTACCACTAGAGTTTGGAGTGAACCTTGGATTTCCGACTGTTCGTCTCATGCACCGAGAGGTATCACTAATGAAATTGATCCACATTTATATGTGAATTCGCTTATTAATTTTGAATCAAAACAATGGAGAGTAAACCGTCTATGAGAGCTCTTTCCACCATAAGATATCTCCCTCATTTTGGGCTTACATCCGAGCAAGTTAGTATCGAGAGATAATTATTGTTGGATCTAATACCAAATCCGGAAACTACACCGTAAAAACCGGTTATTGAGCCGCAAGAGCTCTCTCTCTCGCCCGGCTTGCGAATCTCCTTCTCAGGGAGCAAGTACTACGGTGCTTACGGCTCAAGTTTGGAAGTTAAAAACCACTCAAAAAATTGAACATTTCGTGTGGCAATGTTTGTCGGGTTTCTTACCCACTTGTGTCTCTCTTGCATATTGCCATATTGGTAGAGATTCCACTTGCCCCAGATGTGGTGCAGAGAAAGAGACTATTAATCATGCTATCTTTGAATGTCCCCCAGCTCGTCAAGCGTGGGCACTTTCGCCCATTTCATCTGCCCCCCATATCTTTCCATCTTCATCAGTGTTTACTAATATGGACTTCCTCTTTTGAAGAGCAAAATAGATGATGGGTTCTGAGGATTCCATAAGCTTTTTCCATGGCTTATGTGGTGGAAGGCTCGCAATAAAAAAGTATTTGAGAATTTTAATGAAGATCCTAGATTGACTCTAGAGAAAGCTATACTTGAAGAAGAAGCATGAAGAAAGGCTAATACGGAGGAAGATGAGAATCTCCTCACAATATCCCCGCAAAGGACTTCTCCATCTATTACCCCTTCACTAGTATGTCTATCATGTTTCATTGATGGTTCTTGGGTTGAATCGGATTCGGTAAGCGGTTAAGGGTGGATCGTCCAACAAGGACTTGAGATTGTGCACTTGGTTCTTAAGGGATATATAAGAAGTCTCTCTCCCCTTCATGCCGAGCTCGACGCCCTCCTCTGGGCTATGCAGTGTCTTTGGAAACTTCAGCTGACTAGCGCTTGCTTCTTCTCGGATTGTGTGGAACTAATTAGTAGGGTCGAGGATCCAATGGAGTGACCCTCTTTCTTGTCAGAATTAGAAGACTTCCGTGCTCTTAAGATTTTCTTTCATAGTTTTGTATTAAGTATGTTAGTAGAAAATTTAATATCCGTGCTGATAGTCTTGCTAAGAAATCTAGATCATGTGGCCTCTTATTTTCCCATGTAAGTTCATCGGTTCCCGACTGGCTTTTCCTTGAGGAGAGTCGAACACCGAATCCTTAATAAAATGGAGTGTTTGATGCCAAAAAAAAAAATAATAAACAAAATCATATATTATACTTTAGTAAAATAAATTTGATTGAAAAATAAATTTTATAATTTATTTATAAAATCATAGATGATAACTAATTGACTAAAATATAAACTTGAAATATTTCAAAAATATATAAAGTTTTAGATTTTTTATAAAAATATAAAGTTGTAGATTTTAACAAAAAAAATATTCGCACTAAAAGTGAATCACCTGTACTATAGTTATGTCAGAATTGTGAGCTTCTATTTTTCATTTTCGTTTTGATAACTTGTAACTACTAGTCAATGTGCAAGATTTTATACTAACATATATTGACATCAATCTTATATCTACCAAAATGATAAAAAATGATAATAATTTGATGTGTCCCTGTTTTTATATTATAAATGAAATGTTTGTCTGGAAACACAAAAATATGTTTGTCGAAAATTAACTATTTCTCTAAGAGTATATCCATGTAGAGTTCTTAAGGTGGGGTTATTAAAAAAAAATTATAAAATATTATGGGCCCCACCACAATAGTTAAGAACCCAAGTTCCAAAAATCCTTAGCTAAGGATCGGTCCTTGCACTGTACATGCTACGTGGCGATATTCTATTCGTTCCTTTTTTCAATTTTTTTTTTACTTTCCAGAAAAAAAAATATTAATTTTTTTTTAAGAAATCCCACCTTGGACATGGTCTAATACAGTGCTCGAAAAAGCGCTAGGCGCTAGTCGGGCGGTCGGACTGGGCCTAGCGCCTAACGAGAAAATCGGGGATTAATCGGAAATTAGGCGGGGCGGAATTTTCGGGCTATTTTTATGTTATTAAATATTAATTCTATAATTTTATATAACTCTAGCATACTTTCATGTCCAAAATTCATGAAACATACAAATAATAACATTAATAGTTTAATACTTTTGGTTACATTTGTAAGCAAATATGTTATAAACTGATTTATAAGCAAATTGTTATAGTTTCACTTCACATCTAACTCAAAATACAAAAAAAATCACTTCCAATCACAATATACAAAATGGAGTATTTATGTAAGACAAAACAAGAAAATAAAATAGAACTAGAAACTCTACTTGATGCAAAGGAAAACATCTACATGGAATAGATAAGAAGAGTCCAGATCAGAAAACTCTCCTTGGTGCAAATGAACAAAATTTCATCTATTTATTATATTTGATGATCTCTGCACATACTATTTATAATAAACCAAGTGCTTATATTGTCAAATATAATAATTACAGTGTTCAAAAGAAGTTATAACATGATTATAAAAATTGGGCTAAAAAAAATGCAAATATTTTTGGGCTTCTCTAGGCGGGTCTAGGCGGGCTAGGCGGGCTAGGCGGATCTAGGCGGGAATTAATCGCCGATTAGGCGGGTCTAGGCGGGATCAACGCGGGAATCCGATTTTTACCAACGATTTGGCTCTAATCGCGGCGTTAACCCTCCGCCGGGCGCCTAGGCGGCCGCCTAGGCGGCTAGGCGCCCGCGTTTTTGAACACTGGTCTAATATCATTATCGGTTAATTTGAAAAACCAGCGTTTTTGTAATTATTCATTTTCGTTGGTACCTATCGTTGTGTCAACTGATGTATCGTCCGTATGTGAACTATCAGTTACAAGAAATAAAAATAAAATTCAAATAGTTTGCCATCAAGTAGCTTTCCGATGGGCACACCAATTTCAGGTAAACAACAATTAAATACGAAAAGAGCCGTCAAATCAATTTCAGGTAAAGAACAATTTCAGTTAAAAACTAAAGAGCCGTCAAATCAATTAAATACGAAAAGTATAATTAAAATATAAACAAACATTAATTTGAAATCAGTCCATGTGATGGCCCATCAACATCCCCAAAATTATTGAAAATAGGAAAGTTTTCAAAGAAATATCAGGTCATTTTTCTATGAAAACGAAAGAATTATGTAAATTCATATGTTCCCAACAAATTTTTATTTATGACATTTTTACTCCTATTGGTAAAAAAAAAACTCATATTTTTCCCACCTTTGAACATAGAGTCCGAACATAGAGTCCCACACATGTCGGTGTTGAGTTACGTCCATGTCCATGAAATTTTATTATTTTTTGACTGGAGGTCAGAGTAATTGACTTGACGTTGAACTATTAAAAAGTGAAGAGAATCGAATATTTGTTTGTTTTTTTTTGTGTGACGGAGATTAGTAGAAATGAAATGATAACTTCACAAACATTAAGGCATTAAAAGTCGATGGCAGCTATTTGCTAAACACGCTAGCAGCTATGAAGGCTCCACCAAAATTTATCTTTCTTTTCTTTCCACCAAAATTTATCGATTATTACATAAAGAAATTATTGACCGAAGGAAGTTCCCTCGGTGAACTATCCCTAAACGCGCAGAACAGATCTGCACAGGCCGTTTCGTTACGAACGATCGATCTTCTCCCATCATACTCAAAAGTGAAAGAATAGTCGGGGTCCACCGCACCATGAAGAGGTCCAGCAACCTCGTTATCAGCTTTGGTTTGATCGGCCAAGGCATCCTCGACCTGAAGCCGACCAGCGGAATCTCCGACCTCCCGAACATCACCATTCTCAGTAGCATCGACCTCGACATCATCAATTAGAGATTCAGCTGCAGTCTCAACGATAGCATCAGACATTATCCGCTTCTTCTTCTTTCTCTTAAGGGACGGCACCTCGGAAGCATCCTCGGCCTCTTGATTCCGGGTCTCTATATGAGCCCCCGCCAACTCGACAGTCGTCCCATCATCAGGCCACAACCTCTTTTTCTTCTTCTTCTTATTCTAAGCATCGACCTCGTCAACCGCCATGCTCACTTCACGATAGAGCTCCCGATGGCTCTCATCCCGATGGCTCTCATCCCGAAAAACCATCCCTAGAGGAAGCGTATAGAGGGAATCCTCTCGATCAAAACCTCGATTGACAGCATTGATTTACTCGTCATTGAGATTCTTCCCGACATAGATGACAACGTCAATGTCCATTCGACCCATGGCCCTCTTCGCATGAATTCTCTTTTGATACTGGTGAGTCGGCTCGTTGTTTAATTTGATCAAAGATTCAACCAAGCGAAGACGGCAACCTGTAAAACAAATCTCGATCAAGAAAATGACTAAACTAGAATACATACCGAGGGAAGGTGAGAAATAACTTCGTCAAGACGATCAAGAGCTCTCCTTACTCGCTCGGCGTGGACTTCTGGCACTTTCTAAATCTCACGTGCAACGAGTTTCTTCAAATCCTCAGAAAATCCCTCTGGCGCCGGAAGAGTAAAAGGATGACGATATGCAAAAAAGAAGAAACGAGCATGAGTTAATCAATAAAAAGGAACGAGCAACGCAAAAATGAATTACCATGAAGGTGATTCCATTACGTCCTGTACGGCCTCTCCGGATCGGAAACCGAGGCTGAATTGACCAGAACATCTAAATAACGGTCTTGGCAGTCGTCGACCTTAGACGGTTTCCCGATGACAATCTTAAGACCATTTCGGGCTCTCATACTAACATAGCGAGTCCCCACAGTCAAACTATTCGTTGATATCGACAAAATTTCCTCGAAAAAGCGAAGACTCATGTCGACACCACACTCGACAGTCAAAACCATGGAGCTGGCCAGGTTCTGAATCGCTGCGGGACAAATCTGAGAGAACGCAATCCTTCTCTCCTCGAAATAGGCGATGAGGAACCTCGACAGAGGGAATCTCATGTGAATATCCCTGAACTAGAAATCGTATAGGCATATCCACCATTTCGGGCAATACCAAGGCCTTTCATTCGGCTCTGGTTTACAAAGTTCGAGCTGACCAGCACCACCAGTAGAATAGTGCCTTGCAATCCACTTGAGTTCATCATCGGTGCACTTCGTTTTAAGAACTAGACGAGGAGGACGAGGCTTCATCACATTCTCGGAATCCGCCGAAGCATGTTGCCTTCACCTTGATCGAGCCTTTTTTACTTGCTCAGGACTGGCGAAAGGGAGGCGAGCATGGCTTGATCGTGGAGGTAAACTTTTTCTTCTTTGATTGGAACCAAACCTAGATGCCTCCTCGTCGTATGAAGCACCTCCTCGTCGTTGTACGAATCAATGAGATATGGAACCCGGATGCTCGGGACACTGTCTACAACTGAAGATGAACAAGCTCGGTCACTTCGTGAGATCGGACCAATTATCTCTGTCCGCTCCGAGCTTACCGAAGAGTCAGCCGCGCAACAGACAAGCTGGATTGAGCAGAATTCCCTTTGGATAACCTTACTGAATGAAGATCGTTGTGTTTGGAAGATGACTCGGAGTGAGAATCAATCCTCATTGCTACTATTACAACAAAAAATCTAGAGAGAGAATTATAGAGAGAAGGGAGAGTGAAATACATACAGAAAGAGAGAAATAAAGAATGAAGAGGAGCGGAGAGAGTATTTATAAGCGAAGTGGAAGTTCTTCGAGGAGAGCACAATCATTACACCTAAGGCTACTATTCAGTGTTCGACGGTTATAGGCATCATCATTACATCTAAGCGGCCTTTCGACTTCCAGCATCTTCCAAAGAAACTTTTGACCTTCCCGAGGATAAAAATGACAAAACGAACATGCCGACCAAGCCTTCGCCGAACAGGTATCAGCCCAACTAAAAAACATGGCCATCAGCCGACTTCAGTGGCCTCAAAGATCTATAAACTGGGGGGGGGCTTACTGTTATATGTGGGTTTAACACCCATTCACTTAGCTCGGCCCAAACCTTTTCTCTAGACAAAGAGTCGGCCCAACAAGAGCAAAATTCGGCCACCAAACAAAAGGGCTCGAACATCACGTTCGCTTGTACCGAGCTGGTCATTATCGGCTCGGATTGAATCGGCTCGTAGATTGTTCTTGCTCGCTCGGCTCGCAACCTCGGATCAGCTCAGCTCCACTAACAAACAAAGAAGAGTTCGGCTTGTCCCATCTCGTCACCAAAAGTACAGCCCATCCACACGAGCTCGACAAGGAGTCAACGGCCCGTACGAAGTAGGACCGGATTTTACTATAAATAGGAGTGATCACTGTACATTAATGTAACTTTTTGGATTTTTGCACTTACTACTTTCTCTCTCTAGTATTAACACGTAACCGAGCTCGTCTCTCGACCTGCTCGGATCTCTTTTATACTTCAATACGAACACGCTCTTTTCCCGAGCAAACTTTACACATTCATGTTCGTTCCCGATCTTAGTCAGTTCATCTCTAGGATAAACTTTGACCCACGGATTTCCCGAGCATGTCAACTCTCCCGATCAAGACAAACATTTGGCCTTTGTAACAGACTCGGTTATCACATCGATTAAGGAATTGAATGATATGAGGGGTCTATAATTGATTAGGAGAACCATTGCTTGCCCAACTTATATATGAGTCAAGAGATCATCATCAATGAAGTTGGACGTTTCTCTCTCTTTAAAGGGAGATAAAGTGCGCTTCCTGCTACAGTGAAACTCTTCCTTTAAAACTTTTGGCGTCGGTAATCCAATCCTCCCTCTTCTTCAATAGTCCTCCCCAACTCATGGGGAACCAAAAACCAGACAAGAAACCCAATCATATGCTAAAGAAACCTCCATGTTCCTCCCCCCCCCCGTCTCCCTTATCCACCTCACCTCCTTCGAAGAGCTCTCCACCCCCACTGTCTGGTCTTCCAAGCAGTTATCTTACATCGACGTCTCTACCCATAATAACAAAATCATGTGTTGAGATCCCCTATATTGAGTCTGATCTAGCCACTACGCATGCATCTGAAGCGTTAGCTACAACTATTATCTCAGATTCGGTGACAACAAGTGCTTGGACTACAATTGGTTCTTCAACCCAATCGAACCTCTTCATAGCGAGCTAATGTATACGGTCTCTCCAACATTGACAATCGCTCAAACTTCTACTGCAGAAGCTATGAAAACGGCCAACTAAGAGAAAATTGTCCAATCAACTATTGTGGAACGTGTGAATACAGCCAACCCAGAATAAAATCATGTAAAATCTAAAGAAAAAGCGGACTCGTGGTGCGACCAAGTTAATGGTCAAGCGAGATTGTTGGAAAAGGGATCTTAATTTATTCTCCCCTCACGCGAAACGTGCATGAAGATACCTAAATCGGTCATTGATAAGAACAATAAATCATGGGATTCTTTTCATAGGAAAATTCTATTCAAATATGCCTCCACAAGGGCGGATTCACAATGTGGTCA
The DNA here is from genome assembly GCA_030180135.1 of Orychophragmus violaceus. Classification (NCBI taxonomy): domain Eukaryota; kingdom Viridiplantae; phylum Streptophyta; class Magnoliopsida; order Brassicales; family Brassicaceae; genus Orychophragmus; species Orychophragmus violaceus. The sequence goes on along the minus strand of CM058229.1, from coordinate 69,544,661 downwards.
ATGTGATTTAGAGAAAAAATTATCGGGACATTTCGGTAACAAAGAAGGAAGGGTACCCTTTTGTTCCAAAATTCAAACTACGCGATTCGAAATAGAGTTATAAATAAGAGACTCTGGTAGATAGATGGGCATATGATGTTTGTTGCAAAGTGGGAACCCGAAATCAAGCCTGCAAAGCCTGAACTCAATTCATCGCCAATTTTTTTGGAACTTCAAAATGTTCTTTTACAATTCTTCAACGAGGATGGTTTGGAGCAGGTTGCGGGAATGGTAGTGACCCAAAATTCTTACATCCTGCTACAACTAATAAAAACAAAGATGGAAGTTGCGAAAGTGTTTACGATCATAGATCCACAATATCCCTTACCTGAGGCAGCAAATGTGCAATTTAGTCAAGTGATCGAGTAAGAGTGTTAGTGTCTAGTCCTTGGATGCCTCCGGCTTGTAATCACTGCAAAGAGATTGGTCATACGATTAAGCAATGTAAAACGGCACCAATCACATGCGAGTTGTGTAAATCTTTTAAGCATTACTGAAATAGATTGCGTCATCATACTCTAGATATTCCACTACTGAAAAATTTATGCAAATTCACTTCCTTCTGCTAAGGCCTTGTTACCTAGTAAAGCTCTAAAGTTGGGGAGAAACGAGTAATCCATAAACCCTCCCACCAGAGTCGAAGAGGAAAAAAAAGTTTATTCGGTCAACTTCGAGCTCGTCTGAAGTAGAGGAAAACTCTTCAAACATCTCATCCTCTCATTCAGATTTGCAGGGGTAGTTATAGACCGTTTAACAGGAATATCAAACCAAACTATGAGAAAAAGTTCACGAGGTAAGAGCCTCACTATAAACTAATCCATATGTGTACGGATTTTGTACGCGGATTCAACATATATAACCATCACACCGATTTTAATAAATAGTTTAGGCTTAATAAAAAAAAAATTTGGTGGTCTAATTGAAATTCATGTCCTTGTGCCGAGATAAAAGTTCATTAAGAGTAGTCTCTCATGCTGGTTTTCGATACGAACTACAATTTCTCGGACCGTAGTAAAATATGGATACTTTGGCATCCTTTGGTTTATGTAACTTATTATCTAAGTATCTTCAGTTAATTACAAGCGTTTTCTTACTTCATAATCATAATTCTGAGGTGGTGTTGTCGATTGTTTTTGCTTCAAACGATGTAGAGTTGAAAAAAGTCCGGGGGCATGAGTTAGTTCAGACTTCAACAGATAACTCAGTTGTGGAAAATTCTTGGCTAATCCTAGGTGATTTTAATCAAGTGCTCAATCCGTAAGAGAATTCAAAAATAACTAGTCCAAATATGGACAGAAAAACTTGTGACTTCATGGATTGTTTATTGAATGATTCACTGTCTGATTTGAACTTAATGGGTTATACATTCACGTGGTGGAACAAAAAAGGTTGATCAAGGCAGAAACACCCTTTCAAGTTCCTTAGCATGTTACTCAAGAACGAGAATTTCTTGTTGATGGTTGCGGAGGTACCAATTCCTCAAGCTTATCGTGTAGTCTTGAGGTATCGAACCTTTTTGGGACGGATAAGACCAATAAGAACACACCAACCTCTAGAGTCAAATCAGACAATTTAATTTTTGTTTCTAACGATCCTAACAAAAACAGTTCAAATAGAAGTAAACAGAAACAAGCAAATAAAGAAAGTGAATTCAATCAATGATAAAGATAAGGCCTAAGGGTCAAGGTCAACGGACAGGTGACTCGGGATGATCAAGGATCCTATTTCAAACTTCATAGAAGCTAATCTCCTAGCATGGAACACACCAAGTAAATCAATTTAATCTCTTAATACTAATTCTTCACTTAATCCTAACTCAGGAACAAATTATCATTTGCGAATTAGAATCAAGTGAGCATTCAAACAGGTTCCAAACAACAAACAATCACTCTAGGAATACATTTTCATGTGCTAGAATGTGAAAGTCCCAACAAAGCAAGAAACTAGAATTTCATCGAACATGTTGTGAACAAGAAATCCTAAACATCCTAATTAACGTGATCAAGGCTAATTAGGCACTAAACACAGTTTGTTAGATGAGATTTTAAACAATCAATCACTAGAAATCCATTGATCACCCCTAATCAACCTAATCCTACCTAACCCATAAGCCCTATGAAGAACTACTCACTAATCGTCATTAGATCAACAAAATTCACAGAAATAGAGTTGATCATGGGAGATTAGTAGTGGATTGAAAGATTTGTTGGAGGAATCACAAAAGAAGTACTAGATTAATCAAAGAAATCAAAATTGTTTTTACAAAGTGTTTAGAACATAAAACAAAGCCTAAGAGAACAAATAAAAATAGGTTTTTGGCTTAAATAGTCAATAAGGTGCGAACCGGGTCAACCCGGAACAAACCGGGTGTTGACCCGGATCAAAAACAGTTTCTGGGAACGATATCGGGCAGGCTGGTCGATACGCCGCCCGATATGAGTCCTCGGATTTAATCTTCGAAGGTGTGTATCGGCCCGCCTGGCCGATATGAACTCTCGGGGTTTTTGTCGAGGAAGCGCATCGGCCAGGCTGGCCGATATTCACACCGATATCAACCCTCGGATTTTCTGGGTAATGAGTGTATCGGCCACCCCAACCGATATGGTGGCCGATATGCCTTCCAGCAGCTTCTTCCTTAGTCCTTCGAGCTTTAGACTCCACTTCCAAGTTCACCGATGCTCCTAGACACCTCCAATCACCTGCAAAACACAAGAAACACTCCAAATGCAAGCCTAAAGTGCCTACTCCTAGTCCTAGACAACTCTATACTCTAGATGCGACACCGACTCGACAAAATGGTAAGAATGATGGTGAAATGAAGTCAAAACAAGAACTATATATAAGCCTAAATGCATGAAAATGTATGAATATCAATTCCCCCAAACTTGAATCTTGCTTGTCCACAAGCAAGCATAAGATCATTAAAGCAAGTTGGGAGAAAGTTTTGAAGGTGGGAGCTCATATCCAAAGACAATACCGAGATCAACAAGTTCCAATTCGAGTCAACGCCACCAAGATGTAACCAAGTAAGGCCTACTCCAAAAATTTAGCCATGCTCATCAAGACAAAACTCTTAGCTCAATTCTCAACCTAGACAAGCATTCCTATCAACTAGCTCTTTAACATTCATTAGGTTTTCAAGTGGATCTTACTCAATGCAAGGCAATCAAACTCATTTGGCAAAGGGACAAGGTTTTGAGATTAAAGTGATCTCAATCAAAAGGGGTTTACTCCAAAAGCATGAAGCTTCTATCATAAAGAAGTGAATGAGCTATAGTAAAATGCTAAGAGTTAGAGGCAATTGGTGCATACTAGGTTGATTTCCATCTACCCTTGCCCCAATTACTTCTTCTCCTAGTCTAGCCCACCTAGCTGGATACTACCCTTGACCAAGACTATTTTTGCCTCATCCCCTTTTCTCAATCAAACACTTTTTCTTAAACTCCCCAAGGATCAATGAAGACTTTTCAAACAGTGGCAAATCTTTCTTTTTAACTTAGCTCAAATCTTTCTCTAACAATGGCCTCTTTTCTTTCTTTAAGTTGAGCCCTTGGCTTCTTTTCATTTCAAAATATGAGACACTTTTCTTTTCTTTAAATACATAAGAGCTTTTCTTCTTTTAAAACACTTTGCCAACAAACATAAGATCCCAACCAAAATCCCTTTCATTCTTCCCCTTCTTTACTCTCTTCTTTCATTCCCAATTCTTCCCCCAAACTTGGATTCTAGCCTATTGCAAAGCTAAAGGTAATGAGTTTGCACTATATGGAAATTTTCCCTAGTCGCCTCATACTCAACACTTTTTACTTAGCTCATTCAAAAATACGCCTACCTCTCAACAAGAGTGTTTATGGTTTGAAAGAAGGGTGGTGAAAGGTGTGGAGTCTATTCAAGCAAGCGAGAGTGGTAAAAGGGATAAGAATGCTTGAATATTTTCAGAGTATCCATGAGTTTAACACACAAAGCATGAGCAAGATAATTAGATGTCATCATTAAAGTTCTCACTTAGGTAGAGCTAGTGTCAATTCAAAGCCTATTTCAGTTTCAAACCAAGTTTCAAAGCAAGCAATCCGAGCATGGTTCGTCTTAACTTTCTAGCCTTTCTTGAATTACAATCTTAGGACAATCAACTAGCTCAAACAACTAGCATAAAGAACAAGTCATCACTCAATCAGTCTCACAAGGAAATTCAATCATTGCTCCATATGCATGCGTCCTATATGATGCAACTAGACTTGATCCTAAGATGCTTTCTTTTTGTGAAATTTTTTCAAAATTTTTTAATTTTTTTGGTTTTTTCTATGCCTTAGATGCAATGCATGAGACTCAAAGACAACAAAAAATAAGATCAAAAGAAAACATGATTAGCAACTGGTCTCTCCCCCAAACTTAAATCACACGGTCCCTTGTGTGATCTATGAAAGGAGAAGGGACCGAAAACACACAAAATGAAAACAAAGAAAAGAAAAAGAAAATTATGTACAAAGATGGAGTGTTACCTTGCTAGTTGTGGAATGATGGAGGCGATGAGTCCCCCATGGAGTATGTCGGGTTGGATGAGGAACAAGAAGGAGTCCTCATTGCTCTTCTCTTTCGCCTTCTGTCCTCGCGTGCGGAGTGGCGGTGAGGCTCGTAGTAGGAGTCGGCAGCCATGCGTGCAGCTCCACCCATCTCGTGTCCAGCAACCGAGTATCTTCCTTGCTCCTGTTCTGTCTGCTCAACCAGATCATCGGCTTCACCAATCACTTCTTCAGTTGCAGCTCGTATCTCTTCATCCAAGCCAGTGGGAGCCTCTCGGGATGTGGAAGTCTGTCCAGTGGTGCCACTCTTATCCTTCTTCCCCGTTATCATCTTAAGAACTTTGGTGACCTTCTTCAGGCAAGTGGCTAATTTCTTGATGTTTCTTCCATGCCACTTACTCTGCCTTTGAAGGTCCCTGTTCTGGTCCCGTAGTGCGCTGATCGTCGGGTTCCCGATGGGATCATCTAGAGGCTCAATGTAGTACCTGTGCAACCCATACACCCCAGCAGGTGTGTCGGAAGAATCTGAACCGGCTGCAGGCTCTCGTCGTGGTCCGCGGGGTTGGAACTGATGCTCCATCGCCGGTAGAAACCTGACATTGGCTCGGTCTGTCGTGGCAAAGCTCGTGATGGCTGGGTTCAGAAGCAGATACTTTTCTTCCGTCGGTGCATCTGAGCACAACCTGTAGAGAAGACTGCCCAGAGGCGCCCTGGAACCTAGGAAGTGGCCTCTGGTTAGCTGAGGCACGTCTAACCATCCCACCAGTGTGGGCTGTCCAAATGTCTTCTCCTCTAAACTTCCTTCCAGCTTAACCTTCTTTGCCTTAAGTAAAGGCGTGATTACCCCACCCATGGTGAACTTGGGGTCGGAATCCTTGACAGATGTCGCCCAATCTCGGTGAACCCCAAACTGCTCCACTAGGATGGTGGTGAGACTCGGAGGGCGCTGCACTGGAGGCATCGTCTTACCGTTGGGAAAAGTGCGCAGGATTGGTTGTAATCCGATGTACAGAAGCTTCATCTCTGCTTCTGTGACTGGGCCCGTCTCCTTTCTAGCAAACAAAGTGTGGTCTAGTGCCTTGTGCACGTACCGAATAGCCGGGTGTCGGATTCTTGCAGACTTCATGCCTCCCAACTTAAACGGTCCATCAGATATCATAAACCACAAATCCATAAGGTCATTCTTTTCAATGGGGATGTAGGATCCTGTCTCAGTACCACTCTCCTCAAAACCGAACATTGAGCTTATCTCCTCAAATGTCATATTGTATTTCTTCCTACCCATCGCGAATTCTATCTTCCCACGGCTCACTTCTCCTCTCAAGGCCGCCTTTCTCAGGTTGATTGTTACCTCAAGGGTTGAAAGAAACTGGCAGGCTGAGCTCTGATAACCATCACTGCAGATGCTGAAGAAGGTCTTGAGTCCCATGTTTTCTACAATCTCGTTGTAGTCTTCCAACACTCCAAGAGCTGTAAGGGTTGGGACGTGAGGATACCGTGTCGACCAGAATTGTATCTTCTCCAACTTATCAAAGACCTCAGAAGGAGAAAGTGGCTTTGGTGTGTGAACTACCTTCCCCTTTTCACTTGGTGCTTCTTCTTCAACAGCTATTCCCTTTCCTTTCGAGGAAGTCCCCGCGTCTTTTCTCGGTGCTTTGGCTCGTGATCTCGGGTTGGCGGATGTGTTAGTTATTTTCCTACAAAAGATAACTCAAAGATAGAGTTAGCACATAATACAATCCACCAACACAAAATTAATAAGAGCTTGACACATCCATGATTAACAATTGTGGGAGCTTAACAATTGCATAAATTTCGTTTTCAATGGAGCAAACAAGCTAAAACCAACTCAACCAATCTCAGTTCAAGCTCATCAAGTGCAAAACTCACAAGGATTCAATCACATTCATAAACAACTCAAATTCTTGAACAAAAATTCTCAAATTTGCAATTTCAAAATTTTTGTGAAACAAAACTCAAGGAAATCAAGTAGTCTCACACAACCTAGCCATAAATGACCAATTGCAACCTTAGGAATCATCGAATCAAGTTTCCCCCAATATTTCTGAAATTCCAATTTCTCAAGAACCCTAATTCACCAAAAATCAAATTCCTTCAATCCTAGGGCGAAATTGGTTATGGGCATTCATGCAAACACATATGGGGGAAGGTCTTCAAGCATTTTCAATCACCAACAACCAAAAAAATTCGACTTTAAAATTTCCGGGTTTTGCAATCCGAAAATTTCGAGAGTATTTGAGAGTTTTACCTTGGGTTGTGATGAAGGAGTGAAGATATAGCAAGAGAATGTGAAAGAGCCTTGAAAACCGCGAGTAATGCACTTGAAATCGGAAGAATTGATGGAGAATTGAGAGAGATAGAAGGTTTTGAAGTTCTTGAAAGGTTTTTGCCAAAAACTCTCTTTGAAATCGCAAATGGGGAGAGATGGAGCGTGAAGGAGGAGAAAACAAGAGGAAATCGGGTCCCAGGCGGTTTAGACCGGTCCATTAAATCGATTTTTGGTCAAAATCCGGTCAAAACCGGTTTGGAATCGGTTTGAGTCGAGAGAACTTACCTGGACGAAGAGTGCGTATCGGTCTGGCTAACCGATACGCAGGCCGATATCAGCTGTCGGATTAAAACGCGAAGACCTGTATCGGTCTGGCCAGCCGATACGGGGACCGATATCATCTCTCTGTTTTTTTTTTCTGCGAAGACCCGTATTGGTCTGGCCAGCCGATACGGGGACCGATATCGTTTGTCGAATTTTCTCTCGGCCAACAACTCTCAAGTCCGTATCGGCCTGGACAACCGATACGGACACCGATATTGACTCTCGGATTATTTCTGGGAAATCCGTATCGGCCCGGCCAGCCGATACGGTGACCGATACTGACTCTCTGCTCTTTTTCCTTCTTTTCTATGGCTTTCACTCAACCCCGACTGGTCCACAACCTCACCTAAAGACCAAAACCTGATAAAACTCAAAGAAAAACATCAAAAATAACAAGAAAAAGATCATATGTACAAGGATAGACATGGGAATGTCTCCCAAGTGCGCTTTTGTTTAAAGTCGTTAAGCTCGACTTTTGCAAACCGTGATCTTAGGCTGGGGGAGGGCTAGAGAGTGGAATCGAAGTCCCTTCCTCTATAGCTTCTGAGACGGAGTAATACGGTCAACGGGCAGCAGAAAGTCAACCGGGGGCAAAATTGTCATTTTACCAAAGTCGGGGGTAAAATGGTAATTTTGCCAAAGTTCGAGACGGAAGCCGAGACGGGCCAAATATTCTTATGTTTCAACATAAAGAATGTTTAGCAGACCTGAATTTGAAGAATCGGAGCAGAAACATGTTTTACGGCTTGTCGGGAATGGAAACCGACAAACCTGAAGAAACTCCAAAAATTTATAACCGGAGCTACGTAAGTCCGAACGGAGTGATTCGAAATGCTAAATTCATAAAATAGCATGGAGAATCAGTTTATAGAGGTTTTGGGATTATGGGAATCAGTTGGTATTTTCTAAAACAATATTCGCACAATCGAGGAAACCGAAGCAACGGGTCAAGAGGGGTTTAATGTTGGTAAAGGCCAGTTTAGGGAAGGATTTTTGGACTCAAAACACTCAGAAGGACAAGTTTCAATGCCCCAGGGTCGCCACATCTCATGGTCAGGTGTCAATGCATGGTGGTTCATGCATCTTTTTGCATGAAAGGAAAACAAGCATGTGAGGAGAAAATTTCATTTGAGCTAGCAACAACCTCTATCTAACCCTCTCACCACGAGCTATCTCTCCTCTCTCTCTAAATTCATCCCACTTACCCAGAAAACCCAGAAAATCCTTTGAATCTTCAAAGAAACTCAAGAACATTCAAAGTGTTCTTGAGTGTTCTTCATATCCTTTTACACCAAAAATCCCATAACTTCTTCATTATAAACCCAAATCCACTTCTGCAAAGTGATATAGCTTCCTCTCTCCCTCCTCTACAATCTCCAGCCAGCCACCGTCGTCGTCGTCGTCGTCACCGGATCTCGCCGGAATATGGCCGGCAAGCATCCACGGATTAGGGTTTTGGGGAATCTCTCTCTTCCTTCATCAGATCTGAATGTTTTGAAGCCATGGATGGATAGATCTTTTCTTTTCGGTCAGTTTGATATGTAGATCGTCACCTGAGTCGCCGGAAAAAGGTGTGAACCGGCTGGTCAACGCCGGAGCCGGTCACCGGAGAAGCCTCGCCGCCGTCAGATTGAAGCCGGTTCTTCAAGGAGTGGGATGGTCTGGTTTGGTTCAAGGTTTGGGTTGGTTTAAGGCTGGTTTAGGCTTGGTCAACGGTTTGGTCAAACCGGTCAATGTTTGACCAAAACCGGTTTAACCTAATCGGTTCTAATTAGACCGGTTCAGTTGGTTCAGATGGTTCAGTGGTTCAACCGGTTTGGTTTGGAAAGTCAACCGGTTCAAGTCAAAGTCAACGGTCAACCTTCGGTCAACGGTCAACGGTCAACGTCGCCGGTCAACGCGGTCAGCGCCGGTCAACGCCGGAGATCAAGCCTGCCAACGCTTGGTCAATGGCCGTTCTGAGATTTCTGGAATATTCGTAGTTCGGAGTTCGAGATTCGGGAGTTCGGGGTTCGTGTCGGATATCTCGGGATTCACACTCGCATCGAGCCGTCATTCCGCGACTACTTCACTGTGAGTCGGCTCACAAACCTTTAGATTCATTTAGACCGAGAATTGAGAAACCGTAGTGCTAGGATTGCATACCCGTTAATTAACCTGATTGGTAATTAATAATTAATTGGACGTTTAATGTTAAACCGGTTAGGATCGGATAAGCATGTTACGGTTTAACAGAATTAAATGGTTAATTGGTTGTGTGGCGCTAGGTCGTTAGTAACGATTGATTTATGCATTCATATAGACACTGTTTGAATAGGACCGTATATGCATATATATGTATAAGAACGATAATTAATGAATCTATATACGGGAATTAAGACGACCTTAAAATATGAGTTAAACCTAAACGGGCGTATAGAATATTGTAACGGGATCGGGGTTTAGGTTTAATAGCGGGATTGGGAAATGAATAAAGTTAAGTAATAATGAGACGTCGGGGAGTTAGTAAATTTACTAACTCTAAACCGACGGATCGAGAAGTTAATAAAAGATATCTAGAATGGATAAGTTAAGGGAAGTGGTGTGTGTTGTAAGCCGTCTACGGGTTAGCAATCCGCTAACCCAAGGTAGAGGATAAGAATGAACTAAAAGACTTAGAAACCCTAATAGGCCTGCTTGTGGTGATTGTGTGATTGATTGTGATTGCGTGTTTATTATTGTTGCTGTTGTGAGCTTTGTGTGCAGGCTTATTAGACTGCTCGGTGTTGGGCCGAGCAGTTGCTATGGACACTTACTCCGGTCATGGTACCGGGTAAGTTAGTTGGTGCTGACTAGGTACTTTACCTAGTCAGAGCGGTGGTAGTGTAGTGGCTTGCGGAATGGTTGGGGATTTATTACCGTTGATATTGATTGTGTGATATGTAGAGTCCTAGCGAGTCTGCGTGTTTATATTTCTGCACTAGGACTCTAGGGTGCGTTAGATTCCGCAAGCCTAGGTTTTGTTTACGTTCCAGTACTTCCGACCCGATTGGATCCTCAGGTTTTACCTAACCGGATCACGGTGATTCTGGTTATGGTGTTAACCTATCGGGTGACGCCGGTAGGTGTGTGATTCGGAGAATACGGGGTCATGTCCTAGGGCCGAATCACATGGAAACTCTGGCTATCGAGGGGTAGTCCGAGTCACCGCGTATCGATGGACGGAGAACGCTGTCCTACTCGTGGGACCTTGTGTACACGTTTAGGAGTCGTCGGTTAGTTACCATATAGGTGACGATGTGAACCCGTGGAAGTTACCGAGTTCGTAGGGCCCAGTTTTGTTTGTTCTTTCTTTCATTGCGCGATAGATAGATCGAGTCCAATCAAGGACATGTGCCGCAGTGCCTTCGATTTCCCCTAATTCTCTTTATCTTTGGCATTGATTGTGTGTGTGGGTTTATCACGACGTGGTAGTGCGTGATCGACCATTTATTCCTGTTGATTGTTATTTTGGGTTTTGGGGCGGGAATCTGTAGTTCTAGATAGACTAGAAGCCATTAGTGGGGAGCCGATTCACTGGGTGATCTTAGATCGCTCATTAGACTCTTTTTGTGTTTTCAGGTTTAGCGCGACGGATGCGGGAGGCCTCGGTGTAGTTTCGGGATTGCTTGTGGCGGGATTTGATTCGGGGTTTTGGATTGTTTTTCTCGGTTCGGCTTTGGCGCCATTTTATGTGTTTGATTTACTTGTGTGTTTTGATATAGCGATTGTTTGTAAAATTCTATTAAACGTTGTGCTTAACGTTTGATTACTCAAAAATGAAATTGTTTCCCTGATATGAGGTTTCATCTGAACCGACACAACTCATTGAAGTAGTACAAGTTGTACAGCTTGATACTATGGAAATGAGGATAGCGAGGTCAAAGATGGATTAGTGCGAGCCTTTGTCTCAAACCGATCCGTCTCTGGCTTCGTCCTGTGGCGAACCTTTCCTGTTCGACTTGCTCGGGTTCGATCGGTCATGTTATTTTTTGATTGTTGACCGGCCAGCTCGACGGTCAGCGGAGAATGGGAAAGGGGCGTTACAGAAAGGTGGTATCAGAGCATGGTTCTGCATGGGTTTCGAAACATTTCATTTTTGAGTGTTTTCCGTGTTTTATCGAGTCAAATGTGTCACACAAGCATCCGTTAGGAAACCGAGCCGCGTCCGTTAAACCCGGGGTTGGGATGGGAAGTAGAATTTTTGTATGATCTGTACTAATGTCTCGTGTGTTTGGTTGCAGTCTTACAGCAGTGTGTCCTGGGTGGAGTGGAGCTGTCTGTGTGTGTGTGCGTGGAGTAGTTACTGTTGAGCAGCATGAGTCAGCAGGGATCAGTCGGTTCGCAGCAGGGTCAGTTGGTTCAGTTTCAGGGATGATGGGATTCTTGGGAGGAGCAGATGTTGAGTTACAGTTACCACCGCAGTGGCTAGAGCCGGATGTGCCACAGACACTTGCAGCATCAGACGTACCACCGATGTTTTAGTCATCGATTCTTGAGACGCCCGAGTTTTCCCCGCCACTTCATGTGGAGGACTATTTACTGAGTCCACTACCGTTCGGCTTGATCTAGATATGGAGCCTATAGACCTGGAGCAGTATCCGCATTGGGAGCAGCAGATGGATGAGCAGGTAGCGATGCTTGAGGATGTGTTAGAGCAGCAGGATGGGCCTCATCACCAGCCGGACCTACGACCTGGATTACCCCGTACACCGTTCGACATGGTTATGTCACCAGCGTCTACGGAGTCGCAGTTTGAGCCAGTCTTATCACCATCCGAGATGATAGAGACACCGCCAGCAGTACCAGAGGGCCATGGAGCGTCGACATGCCCGATTGCCGGATCAGGACCGTGTATACCCGATGTAGAGCCGTACCGAGCACCAGTACCAGAGGATTATCGAGCTGGACCTAGTTGCAGAGATCCTGAGCCCAGTTAGCCACCAGTCATTCTGATGCCAGTCTTTCCACCACCTCGACCCGAGCCAGCGAGGACTTGCCAGTTTTTTAGAGGTGAGGGTCATCGCACACCCGATTGTTTCATTGATTCCCCGATCGAGCCGACTTCTCTTTGTCAGTTGTGTGGTAGCTATGGTCATCAGGCGCCCGTGCGTTATCGTGGACCACGTTCAGCGTCCACTCCAGTCTGTCAGTTATGTGGCCGCGCAGGTCACGTTGCTCATCTTTGCCCGATTGCCGAGCCACATCATGTCGGAGCACCATCTCGAGACACACACCCGCCACACCCTCTCGGCGCACCTGCCAGCGGATACTTCAGCGAGCCGTTTTGCCAGTGGTGTTGGGCATTTTGGTCTTGCTGGAGGCGTTAGGTTAGGATAGGTGTAGTTAGGCCAGGTAAGTTGGGGGCACTAACTCTATTTTTGTCTTGTAGATAGATCGGCGGATAGGCGACTTTGCGTGTCGTCTTTGACTTTTCTGATGTACATCGGCGTCGTATGGGTTTTTAGAAATGATGACGGTTTATGTATGGACTCTGATCGTAACCATGTACTAAAAACTTTATGATGTATGATATATCGTTTTATGTATGTGGTGGATGCAGAGTGTTCAGCTGATCGTTTTGAGTAGCATAGTAACTATTTGCATGATTGAGATGGTTATGAAAGCAAATAGACTACTGTGTGAAAACAAATGATGAGTGGAACTGGCGACCGTTCATCATGACCCGAACCCGGACTGACGACGCATCCGACCGATCATTAGATTGCGTGAATGTGTGTGTGGTGATTGCTTGTTTTCATTTCCTATTGATGATTGATTGATTGATTTGTTTGTGCGGTAGATTGCGTAGTATTATCATGCATGGGTTTTTGGTAGATTGATCGTTTTTGGTCATAGAGACCGTTGGGTTGCTAGTTGTTCGGAAATTTGAGTAGTGATTGATCGTTTTTCTTCGGTTTTGTTAGAAAGGTAAGGTGTTGATTTTATTTTCAATTTTATTTCAAGTTTTGAGCCGACTGAGAACGGTTGTGTTCAACCGTCGATTCACGAGGGAGCGGACTTATAGTATATTGTTACTTAATCATGAGTAACCGTCGGGTACGTGATTAAGTAACCATATTTCTATGGGAAAGTGATGTCGGGGATAGATCGGAATGGAACTAATTGTTCCAGTGAGTTGTTGAATTGAATGTAGGAAGGAATGGCAATACGATGTGAATCCGAGACCGAACCCGAACCCGAAAGCGAGATGAAGTGTCAAGACATCGTGAGACCAGTAGATCAGACCGTGAAGCAGTGGTAAATATCGTCAGTGGAGAATGTATCAGCTTATCAAGCGACCGACAGGAAGAAGCTGAGAAGTAGGATGAGTTAGTAAAGAGATTTGGGAAAGAAGAATCAGTGATGTTGTTGGAATCAGTCAGCCGGAAGCAGGTGGTCAGATTCTTGAAGAGTGTCTCAGAAAGAAAGGAAGAAGGAAGTCAGGACCCGAAAGACATGGAGGTCGAAGCGAAGTGGGGAAGCCCGAAGTGAGAATCAGAGCAAAGAAGATAACCTTAGTTAAGTAAGAATCGAGACCGATGGAGTCAGTTAAGAGTGAAGCGGATTTGGGTGGTGTGGAAGCCAGTGGTATGCAGCAGTGTTCGAGTATAGAAGCGTCGGAGTGGAGTGATGAAGTGACTTGCAGGGTTCGGAACCAATTTGAAGTATGTTAGTGACGGAGAATTCGAGGACCGAATTCCTGTAAGTGGGGAAGAATGTGATACCCCGTATCAAAAATACGGTCAACGGGTAGCAGAAAGTCAACCGGGGGCAAAATTGTCATTTTACCAAAGTCGGGGGTAAAATGGTAATTTTGCCAAAGTTCGAGACGGAAGCCGAGACGGGCCAAATATTCTTATGTTTCAACATAAAGAATGTTTAGAAGACCAGAATTTTAAGAATCGGAGCAGAAACATGTTTTACGGCTTGTCGGGAATGGAAACCGACAAACCCGAAGAAACTCCAAAAATTCATAATCGGAGCTACGTAAGTCCGAACGGAGTGATTCGAAATGCTAAATTAATAAAATAGCATGAAGAATCAGTTTGTAGAGGTTTGGGGATTTATGGGAATCAGTTGGTATTTTCTAAAACAATATTCGCACAATCAAGGAAACCGAAGCAACGGGTCAAGAGTTTAATGTTGGTCAAGGCCGGTTTAGGGAAGGTTTTTTGGACTCAAAACACTCAGAAGGACAAGTGTCAATGCCCCAGGGTCGCCACATCTCATGGTTAGGTGTCAATGCATGGTGGTTCATGCATCTTTTTGCATGAAAGGAAAACAAGCATGTGAGGAAAAAATTTCATTTGAGCTAGCAAAAACCTCTATCTAACCCTCTCACCACGAGCTCTCTCTCCTCTCTCTCTAAATTCATCCCACTTGCCCAGAAAACCCAGAAAATCCTTTGAATCTTCAAAGAAACTCAAGAACATTCAAAGTGTTCTTGAGTGTTCTTCATATCCTTTTACACCAAAAATCCCATAACTTCTTCATTATAAACCCAAATCCACTTCTGCAAAGTGCTATAGCTTCCTCTCTCCCTCCTCTACAATCTCTAGCCAGCCACCGTCGTCGTCGTCGCTGGAGCTCGCCGTAATCTGGCCGGCAAGCATCCGCGGATTAGGGTTTTGGGGAATCTATCTCTTCCTTCATTAGATCTGAATGTTTTGAAGCCATGCATGGATAGATCTTCTCTTTGCGGTCAGTTTGATATATAGATCGTCACCTGAGTCGCTGGAAAAAGGGGTAAACTGGCCGGTCAACGCCGGACCACCGCCGGTCAACGCCGGAGCCGGTCACCGGAGAAGCCTCGCCGCCGTCAGATTGAAGCCGATTCTTCAGGGAGTGGGATGGTCTGGTTTGGTTAAAGATTTGGGTTGGTTTAAGGCTGGTTTAGCCTTGGTCAACGGTTAGGTCAAACCGGTCAATGTTTGACCAAAACCGGTTTAACCTAACCGGTTCTAATTAGACCGGTTCAGTTGGTTCAGATGGTTCAGTGGTTCAAACGGTTTGGTTTGGAAAGTCAACCGGTTCAAGTCAAATTCAACGGTCAACCTTTGGTCAACGGTCAATGGTCAACGTCGTCGGTCAACGCCGCCGGTCAACGCGGTCAGCGCCGGTCAACGCCGGAGATCAAGCAGGTCAACGCTTGGTCAATGGCCGTTCTGAGATTTCTGGAATATTCGTAGTTCGGAGTTCGAGATTCGGGAGTTCGGGGTTCGTGTCGGATATCTCGGGATTCACACTCGCATAGAGGTGTCATTCCGCGACTACTTCACTGTGAGTCGGCTCACAAACGTTTAGATTCATTTAGACAGAGAATTGAGAAACTGTAGTGCTAGGATTGCATACCCGTTAATTAACCTGATTGGTAATTAATAATTAATTGGACGTTTAATGTTAAACCGGTTAGGATCGGATAAGCATGTTAGGGTTTAAGAGAATTAAATGGTTAATTGGTTGTGTGCCGCTAGGTCGTTAGTAACGATTGATTGATGCATTCATCTAGACACTGTTTGAATAGGACCGTATATGCATATATATGTATAAGAACTATAATTAATGAATCTATATACTGGAATTAAGACGACCTTAAAATATGAGTTAAACCTAAACGGGCGTATAGAATATTGTAACGGGATCGAGGTTTATGTTTAATAGCGGGATTGGGAAATGAATAAAGTTAAGTAATAATGAGACGTCGGGGAGTAAGTAATTTTACTAACTCTAAACCGACGGATCGAGAAGTTAATAAAAGATATCTAGAAGGGATAAGTTAAGGGAAGTGGTGTGTGTTGTAAGCCGTCTACGGGTTAGCAATCCGCTAACCCAAGGTAGCGGATAAGAATGAACTAAAAAACTTAGAAACCCTAATAGGCCTGCTTGTGGTGATTGTGTGATTGTGTGATTGATTGTGATTGCGTGTTTATTATTGTTGCTGTTGTGAGCTTTGTGTGCAGGCTTATTAGACTGCTCGGTGTTGGGCCGAGCAGTTGCTATGGACACTTACTCCGGTCATGGGACCGGGTAAGTTAGTTGGTGCTGACTAGGTACTTTACCTAGTCAGAGCGGTGGTAGTGTAGTGGCTTGCGGAATGGTTGGGGATTTATTACCGTTGATATTGATTGTGTGATCTGTGCTAGAGTCCCAGCGAGTCTGCGTGTTTATATTTCTGCACTAGGACTCTAGGGTGCGTTAGATTCCGCAAGCCAAGGTTTTGTTTACGTTCCGGTACTTCCGACCCGATTGGATCCTCGGGTTTTACCTAACCGGATCACGGTGATTCTGGTTATGGTGTTAACCTATCGGGTGACGATGGTAGGTGTGTGATTCGGAGAATACGGGGTCATGTCATAGGGCCGAATCACATGGAAACTCTGGCTATCTAGGAGTAGTCCGAGTCACCGCGTATCGATGGACGGAGAACGGTGTCCTACTCGTGGGACCTTGTGTACACGTTTAGGAGTCGTGGGTTAGTTACCATATAGGTGACGATGTGAACCCGTGGAAGTTTCCGAGTTCGTAGGGCCCGGTTTTGTTTGTTCTTTCTTTCGTTGCGCGATAGATAGATTGAGTCCAATCGAGGACATGTGCCGCAGTGCCTTTGATTTCCCCTAATTCTCTTTATCTTTGGTATTGATTGTGTGTGTGGGTTTATCACGGCGTGGTAATGCGGGATCGACCATTTATTCATGTTGATTGTTATTTTGGGTTTTGGGGCGGGAATATGTAGTTCTTGATAGACTAGAAGCCATTAGTGGGGAGCCGATTCACTGGGTGATCTTAGATCGCTCATTAGACTCTTTTGTGTTTTCAGGTTTAGCGGCGACGGACGCGGGAGGCCTCGGTGTAGTTTCGGGATTGCTTGTGGCGGGATTTTATTCGGGGTTTTATCCCTTGCCGGTTTGCATTAGTATCCGGTGCATCTCCATCACCAATGGCCCTAGCTGGCCTCCCTTGTTGCTCTTGTTGCTGCTGCTGCTGATCCTGATGATTATCCATAACCGGTTGCTCAACACCCACAAAGTCTTGTTGAACTTCTACAACTGGTTCCAACCCAAGTCTCTCTAAGTGAGCAGCTCTTTCTTGTGCGCGCCGTTGTTTTCCTAATCTCCTCTCATGTGCCTTGATGTCCTCAACTCTTGCAACTAAGTTTGTTGTCCCTTGGCTGCGCAAGTTCATACACCTGACATCAAAAAGAGAGAAAGTAGCAAAGTTAGTAACCAAGACTTGAACTAAAAAGGATTAGAAATCGAATTGATATATCCAGAATCCCAAAATGGCAACGGCGCCAAATTGATAACTGGGATTTTGCAATCCTTTGAGGTACCAATTCCTCAAGCTTATCGTGTAGTCTTGAGGTATCAAACTTTTTTGGGACGGATAAGACCAATAAGAACACACCAACCTCTAGAGTCAAATCAGACAATTTAATTTTTGTTTCTAACGATCCTAACAAAAACAGTTCAAATAGAAGTAAACATAAACAATCAAATAAACAAAGTGAATTCAATCAATGATAAAGATAAGGCCTAAGGGTCAAGGTCAACGGACAGGTGACTCGGGATGATCAAGGATCCTATTTCAAACTTCATAGAAGCTAATCTCCTAGCATGGAACACACCAAGTAAATCAGTTTAATCTCTTAATACTAATTCTTCACTTAATCCTAACTCACACTACAAGAAAAGTGGATATTCATAACGCTCGATATCCGCTATAATAGATAAACCATAGCGCTTTAACGAACGCTGTATATGCTCCCGTCATAAAAAGTATCGCACTTTCTATAGCGCTTTTTCAAAATGCAATAATAACATGTACTTAATATAGCACTTTATTTTATGCAATAGAATTAATTTTAATTGCAAATATTTTGCGTTATATTTGTTTTATTCATAGCATTATTTTGTTGCTATCTTATAATTACAATAACATTTATTTTTCTGATCAAATCTACTGCAATATTTAGATATTTTTAAATTTAGCTAATTAATTTTTTGACATGATAAAAGGTTTTAATAAACTGAGCAAATATCATTACAACCAAAATATTTAAATTGTATTACAACACATTCATAAGACACAAGACAGAAAGATAAATAGGTTCTAATAAACAAAAGTACTAAACAAAAGGTATAAAAGGTTTTTTAGAAGACTGTCGAACGGGAAACTGACTATGGGGAGGGCGACTTAGCTGTTCCAACCTTTGTGCCAGAGTTGGTAAAAGGTTTTGACTAGATACTTGACCAGATAGTTGTGTGTCTTGAATTGAAAACCATGTAATATGATTTGGGGCCTGAACAATATTTGTGCCACCTGCATACATATCAAAACACATTGAAGCTTCCAAAATAACTATAATAAGATAAATGCATTGCTCATGTGAATTTAATAATTACCTTTCTCGACATTGCTTCCCAATTCAACCTGGTAACGACACTGCAAACAATTAAGAAGATGAAGGTTTTTCCTCCTTAACGACCATCATCATCATCACCTTAAAGAGCATAAGTCTTTTGCTTCCTCACTAGCATTGCTGCATCTGCTTCACGTTGTTGGTAGAGCTGATAGAGGAGCGAAATAAATTAAGAAAACCAGCTGATACTACAACTTTCTTACATCCATACATCTATCAGTAATAGAAACAACCACTGCTTCGAAGAGAAACACAAAGAGCAATGAAGTTTTACAGAATCACATTGAGAAACTCACATTCACACCGACAGTTTTACGAGGAACTCTAGCAAAAATCTCTTGCGCAAACGAACGAGTATCACCAGAAGAAGAAAACCCGTAATCCACTAACTCTCCCACAAGGTCAGTTGGTGACTTCGATTTTTTAGCTGCAACAATAACCCCATTTGTAAATTATCAAGATAGTAGCAATGAGATAGTTAACAACAGTTGTTTGAGAAAAGAGGAAAAGCGAAGGGAATAGTACAGGTAAGGTTGGGAGGAGCGGCACCTGAGAGGCCTCCTCGGCGGAGTCCATGAGGGTCACAAAGCCTTTGGACTAGTTCATCCTTTGTCCCGTAATATATCATCAAGAAGAGTTTCCCCATCAGAAAGCTTGGCAATTTTACTTTCGTTCTTCTTGACAAGATCTCTAGATTTAAAAGTGTGATTCAACTGCATAAGACAAACTCTGAGTTCAATAAATCTTGGAGATATGCTAAGTGGAATTAAAAGAAAGCAACATGAACCTAAAAAATTATCATAGAAATTGAAAGGAATACAAGAATACACATACATAATGCATAAGGCATGAGTCCATGTGACTTGAGTCTTCTCCACCGCCTCTATTGTAAAAGGGTCTCTTGTTAGAATGCAAAATAACCATATAACTGCTGCCTAGAAAATCAAATGATATAGTCAAAATCAGAAAGCAAGAAGAAAAAAAAGGAAGAGAACATGACCAAAATACAACACAAAATAATTAAGAAAAGGTGATTCCAAGAGACAGATACATACAAATGGAGAAGAATCTTCTCCTTGTAGATGAGTCAAAATCTTGTAAGGTAAACACAAGATCAGTTAGATGTATAACAAAAACCACAAAACATGAGAAAGATAACTCAAACCAAAGCAATAAAGGGATAAACAGAAATTAACATAAAAATCAAAGCTAAAGCCCAGGAGATTCGAAGTGGGAAACTCGAGACTCTAACCTGAAGAGATCAACGGAAACGGCTTCTTCTTGCTCCTATGAGTTTGGCCAGGAGACAGAGGCGAGGAGGTCGAAATCTATGATGTGGAGGCGGTGGAAGCCATGGAAGGACTCGAGGAAGGATTGCTTGAAGGTGAAGTTGGCGAACTGGAGAACGGAAGAGATCTCTGAGAAGGATTTGTGTAGTGGAGATGGGGAGACGCCTACTAGGGTTACAGAGAAGACGAAAAGAAAATTTTAAGTGGTGTTTTTTTTGGTTTTAGGCTTAAGTATATTTTTATGTCTGAAAATTTTAATTCGCGGGCAAATAAAAGTTATCCCGCTTAAACATCCCGCTTACAAATAATATAGCGTTAATTTAATGCATGTGCAATCTAAACCGAAATAATTTTAATTAAAAGTAATATTTTTACACGCTCATACTTTTAATAGCACAACCAAATTCTAAGCGCTATGAAAAAGTGGCGTCAAACTCTATTACTGCAGAAAACTTAAAACCGCTATGTTAATGTACAATCAATACCTTAATTTCCTGTAGTGTCAGGAACAAATTATCATTTGCGAATTAGAATCAAGTGAGCATTCAAACAGATCCCAAACAACAAACAATCACTCTAGGCATACATTTTCATGTGCTAGAATGTGAAAGTCCCAACAAAGCAAGAAACTGGAATTTCATCGAACATGTTGTGAACAAGAAATCCTAAACATCCTAATTAACGTGATCAAGGCTAATTAGGCACTAAGCACACTTTGTTAGATGAGATTTTAAACAATCAATCACTAGAAATCCATTGATCACCCCTAATCAACCTAATCCTACCTAACCCATAAGCCTTATGAAGAACTACTCACTAATCGTCATTAGATCAACAAAATTCACAGAAATAGAGTTGATCATGGGAGATTAGTAGTGGATTGAAAGATTTGTTGGAGGAATCACAAAAGAAGTACTAGATTAATCAAAGAAATCAAACTTGTTCTTACAAAGTGTTTAGAACATAAAACAAAGCCTAAGAGAACAAATAAAATAGGTTTTTGGCTTAAATAGTCAATAAGGTGTGAACCGGGTCAACCCGGAACAAACCGGGTGTTGACCCGGATCCAAAACAGTTTCTGGGAACGATATCGGGCAGGCTGGTCGATACACCGCCCGATATTAGTCCTCGGATTTAATCTTCGAAGGTGTGTATCGGCCCGCCCGGCCGATATCGTGGCCGATATGAACTCTCAGGGTTTTTATCGAGGAAGCGTATCGGCCAGGCTTGCCGATATTCACACCGATATCAACCCTCGGATTTTCTGGGTAATGAGTGTATCGGCCACCCCAACCGATATGGTGACCGATATGGTGGCCGATATGCCTTCCAGCAGCTTCTTCCTTAGTCCTTCGAGCTCTAGACTCCACTTCCAAGCTCACCGATGCTCCTAGACACCTCCAATCACCTGCAAAACACAAGAAACACTCCAAATGCAAGCCTAAAGTGCCTACTCCTAGTCCTAGACAACTCTATACTCTAGATGCGACACCGACTCGACAAAATGGTAAGAATGATGGTGAAATGAAGTCAAAACAAGAACTATATACAAGCCTAAATGCATGAAAATGTATGAATATCATGTTGGAGCATCATATGAGAGGAAGTAACAGACGTTGTCCTATAATTCTTTAAGTCTGCATGCCTCCTTCAAAGATAACATATTTTTAGCATATCTCATGCCTAAATACAATTTACAAGGTGATAGTGAAACTCCTGGCAAACCGCCTGAAAACATCTTTTGCCAAAGTTATTTATTTCTCTCAAAACGGCCTTCATGTCGGGTACACTCCTCTTCGAGATTGTTCTCCTTGCCATATAATTGGTTCAAAGTTATAATAGTAAGTTAACCTCACCAAGAGGATTGCTTACAATATTTTGATTCGATCCGGTTGGATTTCCTAATAGCGGTTATGCGGAAAATAGGTTCCCCAAACAGATTTGTTGGATGGATCGAAGATCAATCACAGTCAACGGACAATCAACGAGTTATTTCAAAATTTCGAAAGGCTTAATACAAGAAGATCTATTTTTTCGTACTTGTTTGTTTTGGAAATGAAAGTGTTCTCTCAACTTCTTACTTTGTGTTTCCAAACATGGCATATCCTCTATTACCTAATGGATGTGGGGCTAGAAATATCTCACTTTATGTTTGTAGATGATGTTATGATCTTCTTCGATGGAGGAAGATTCTCTCTTCATGATATATATGAGATTCTCAACGATTTCGCCACATGGTCATGTCTACAAATGAATAGAGACAAAACAGAGGTCTTCATAGCGGGATTGGCTCAATATGAACCAACTACTAACAAGATGGTAAATCATTTCAAATCTTGGGCTGTTATGACTTTGTCTTTCAAAGGGAGGGTACATTTAATTGCAACGGTCATCTCTAGAACAATCATCTTTTGGATCTCGAATTTGTACTGCCAAAAGGGTATATTAAAGAATTGAATCCCTTTTCATTATATTTATGTGTTCAGGTGATATAGACAAAAGCAAGGGTGCAAAGGTAGCATGGAAAACAGTTCGCCTACCTAAGGAAGAAGGTGGGACTGGTCTAAGGCGTTTTTGCCCACAATCTATCACATTTGGAAGCAAATGAACAATGTTTTGTACAATAAGGCTCATTGGTCACTTGCAGCTATCTTACGTCAAATTGACAGCGACATCAAATGTATAATCTTTTCAAGAGTAAAACGTCAGAAATTCGCTAATCTCTTGATCAAGTGGATTAAATAACATTTTTCTTTTGTACGTTTAAGTTTATTGCTACCTTGTTTTTAACTTCTTTTTCTGCCAATGTATCATGTGTGTAAGCATGTAAGGTTTTATAGTTCTTATAAAATCTACCCTATCTTTTATATAAATATTAACTAGTTTGCAAACCAAAAAAAAAAATTAAAATCTATGAGTCAAGTGGATAAAAGTGAAACTCATAAAAACTCTTTATGACAATCAAGGAAAGAGCTGTTGAAAAACAATGATATACAAAACAAGAGACTTTCTGTAAAATTGAGGTATGAAATGGCCTTACTACATATTTTGTATAATGTATGGTCGGATAAAGGTAGATTATTTGACATCACACGAGAGAGAGAGAGAGAGAGAGAGAGAGAGAGAGAGAGAGAGAGAGAGAGAGAGAGAGAGAGAGAGAGAGAGAGAGAGAGAGAGAGAGAGAGAGAGAGAGAGAGAGAGAGAGAGAGAGAGAGAGAGAGAGAGAGAGAGAGAGAGAGAGAGAGAGAGAGTCAAACCAAATATCACAACTACCTTGAAACTCGAAGAAGAAAACATCAACACGCTGAACAACTCAATGATATCAAAAAGATATTAAATACGATAAGGATGAGAAGTAATATAAACAAAAGTGTCAAATTTAAACACACTTTTGATGCTAAAAGTATGTGGTTACTAAACAGAGAAGAAGTAGAAGAGGTCAATTAGCACGAGGGTGTGTGTAGTTCCAGCACTCCTCCCTGAGATAAGTTCTCTTTGTCTGGTTAGCAGTTCACATCCGCTTACCAACGGGGGATCATATGATAACTTAGAATGTGGGAGAAAACCCCATTTGTTCCTTATGTTAAGATCCACAAGATTCGGAAAAACCATTTGTTTTTTTTCATGTCGTTACTCTTAAGAAGTATGTGAAGCAATAGCATGAGGACTTCAGCAAACCAATTTTCGACAAATTGGAACACTCAAATATCGATCATTTCAGGCACATCGCAATTGGTTACTCTTGATGATTATCTGATATGCCTTTCATGCCACTTTACGCAGTAGACAAAAAGAAAGAAATGCTTGTCTGTTAGCTACAATCTCAGTACTCGAGAATATGGCATCTCATCCTGCTCCAACAATTATCTGTATTAATGAAACTGTTGACTCTACGATCTCGGAGTCTACACTATCAGTCACTGATACTTCTATTGTTCAAGCAAACACTATGATCGAAAAGAAAAGTAGTAAAAGAGTTGAGCTTGATTTTGGTTCTAATAAGTTTGGCTCATTGATTTCCTTGGAAGAAGAAGAATATTCAACGGATTCAGACAAGGAAACGAATCCTTCGAGAAAGACCGGTTAAGCCATCAGTGAAGGCAAAGGAAATGCATTTACAGTCTACGGGTCGTGGACATGGAAACCGAGGACGTAGAAACCGAGGTGGACGTGGCTAAATACTCTTTCCTTGATATTTAAAGTCAATCGAAGCGCAAGATCCGATTGTTTATTAATCTTTATCCGATTATTCATATCTTTATCAATGCTTTTAACTAGGATTTCGGTTAGTTCGTTGTGTAACGTTACTTTTATAAAATATAAATATATTAAAAAAAGAAGAAGAAAAAAAAGCTTGTCGTTATGGGAAAGAGCTGGTAACGCCTTTTCTATGATCACAGTATTGATAAGCTCATGAGGAATCGCCTACGCTGAATTTGAAATCAGAGATGCTAAATACGATGAACCACTCGTAACATGGTTTACCATAAGAAGAATTTTCAATGCTTTGAATTTGTGTAAAAACTTTTTCTGTTTAAAATAAATTTTAATTTCAATTGTATTAAAAAAGAAAAACTATTGTATCGTGTATTAGTATTAACATTTACAATGCTTTTCAATACAAAGATCACAAAAACGCAGCGTTTTGGCTCTGAGCGATTTTTGGCGACAAACTTGGCGAACTAGGGTTTCAAGTTTTCTAGCTTCGGCTTTCAATCTCGACGCCGCATGATGACTCCGGCGGACGTCCAGGTCGTTGGCGAGGAGACAGGGGCTCCACCACAACAGCAATCGCAGAACAAAGAGGGTAAGAAGGTGAAATCATGGTCTGACTTGGTCCAAAAGAAATCTGCTCTGACAAAATATGAGATGGAGATTACGATGGTAGGTGGTGTCGGATCTGTTAAAGTTCCAGAAGAGATTATTACAGATTCTCAGCCTCTATGGAAAGATTTTTTGATTGGAAGATTGCTTGCAAAATCCCCCATATAGCAAAAGTTCATGCAATAGTGAATAAATTTGGGCTTTGGGGGATAAATTGGAGACGATTGAAGTATTTACGATTAATCCTACTACAATGAAGTTTCGTATTACGAACTCAGTGACAAGAAACCGTGTTCTTCGTAGAGGAATGTGGAATTTGGCAGATATACCTATCGTTATGTCGAAGTGGTCTCCATTCGAAGAGGAAGTTCAACCGGAGATAAAAACAGTACCACTTTGGGTTCGTTTGAAGAATGTTCCTGTTAACATGTTCTCCTGGAAAGGTCTCAGCTTCGTGGCTAGTCCTATTGGTGTTCCGGATCACTTGCATCCTGAAACAACACAATGTGCAAATTTTAAAGTTGCTAAAGTTTTCGTGAAAGCAGACCTTACCAAGGAGCTACCGAAAGCTATGATTTTCAATTTGCAGGGAAAAGATATTAAGGTTGAGTACTCATACCCTTGGTTGCCATCCAAATGCACTTCATGTGGGAAATGGGGTCATTTAACAAAGGGTTGTCTGGCCATTTTGGTGAAGGAAGTTAATGTAGCTGAGACTCCACCTGCTATGGAAAATATTGAGAAGGAGAAAGTGGAATCAATGGAAGATGTTAAGGCTTTGGAACATGGTTTGGTGGAATCAGAGGTGGGTTCTCAAGAAACTTCTGTTCAAAACGTTACTGACACAAATGTGGATTTGGATTCTACTGAGGTTGACTTGAACAAAGGAGAGCAAAACAATGTCGAGGATCCTTGGATAGATGTCTCTCCGGCAAAAAGTGCAAGGACACCAACTCAAAAGAAGAATGATGAGAACTCTATATCTTCCCACTCTTCATTTGCAGTGTTAGATTTGGACAAGGAAGAAGGTGAGATTACAGATAAGGATTCAAATCAAGAGGTGATTGGCGAGGAAGTTGCAACACTAGGGAATGATTATGCAGAAACAGAGGCAGAGATAATAAAGGCGTCTGAAAATATCTCGACAGGATCAAGAGCAGGCGAGAGAAAGGGTGCGGCAGTGATTCCACGACAGTCGCTTCCCCGCATTTCGAAAGTTAACCACAAGTTTATCTCTGACTCATCAGTTCTTAAAGCAAAGGATCTTGATCCCAATGCTGCGAACAAAAGGAAGTCTCGGAAAAATCAATAATGTTTGGGTTCTTCTGGAACGTTCGAGGTTTTAACAAGGTAAATAAGCATAATGTGGTTCGAAGTTGGATCAAAAAAGAAGGTTTCCAGTTTGGGTGTTTGATAGAAACTCGTGTGAAAGAAAAGAAGGCAATGCGTATTGCATCAAGTGTTTTTCGGGACTGGTCTTTTATGTCAAATTATGACAGCAGTAGATTGGGGAAGATCTGGGTGGTGTGGAGTTCGAAAGTGAGGATGACTCCTTGTTTCACTAGCAAACAAATGATAACTTGCTATGTGTTGATGGAAGGCATGACAGAGGAAATTCTTTGTTCGTTTGTCTATGCGGCTAATACGGCAGAAGAGAGAAAAGAGCTTTGGCAGGATATTAAAAGTCATCAAGACTCTCCGGTCTTTCGTAAGAGCCCTTGGATAATTTTTGGTGATTTTAATGAGATTTTGGATGTTACCGAACACTCAAGCTATGAAGACTCTCCTTATATTCCAGTGGGAATGAGAGAATTTCAGGATGTAGTGAGATATTGTTCGTTGAGTGACATGAGCTATCATGGTCTCCTAATGACTTGGTGTAATAAGCGGGAAAAATGGATAATATGCAAAAAATTGGATCGTACACTGATGAATCAAGAATGGGCTACTACTTATCCACAAAGTTACTGCGTATTTGAATCAGGAGGCTGTTCTGACCACCAAAGATGTCGTATCAAGATCCAACCGAATCTATACGAACCCAAACGCCCATTTAAGATAGTGAATGCTGTTGTCGACATGCCTAAGTTCCTGCCTATGGTTGAACAATTTTGGAATGGTACTGGGGAGATTTTTAACTCAACTTTTGCCTTGTTCAGATTGTCCAAGAAGCTAAAGTCATTGAAGCCATTGATACGAGAGTTAAGCAAGAATCAGATCGCAGACATCTCAAAGCGGACGAGGGAGGCTTTCGAGCGACTCTGTGAATTGCAAAAGAAAACTCTTCTCACTCCCACATCTGATGCGATCAAAGAGGAGGCTACAGCATATGCTAGATGGAATTTATTATCCAGTATAGAGGAAAAGGTCATTAGCCAAAAAGCTAAGATACACTGGTTAAAGGTAGGAGATGGAAACAACAAACACTTTTTTAAAGTTGCTACCATTCACAAGGCAAGGAACATGATCAAAGAGCTGAAACGTGAGGATGGGTCTGTAGCTGATACTCACAAGGAAATAAAAACGGTAGCAGTTGATCATTTTAAGAGTTTCTTGGCTCATAAGGTTGAGGACTATGAAGAAAAGTTAGTGCAGGAATTACGACAGCTTCTGTCGTTTGAGTGTGGTGCTGATGATGTGAATATGTTAACTGCAGGTGTAACATACCTTAAAATAAAGAATATTTTATTTGATATGGCAGCCAACAAGTCTCCGGGTCCAGACGGATATACCTCTAAATTCTTTGAAGCAGCTTGGCCGGTGGTGGGCAAAGACTTTGTGGTGGCTGTAAAATCTTTTTTCGACACTGGTTTTCTACCTAAGGGGATCAACTCTACTATTCTTGCTCTGATCCCAAAGAAAGAGGCAGCGGAAAATATCAAAGATTACCGTCCAATTTCTTGTTGCAATGTCATCTACAAGGTAATATCTAAATTACTAGCAAACCGGCTCAAGCAACTTCTTCCAAAATTCATCTCTCCTAATCAGTCAGCGTTTGTTAAGGGAAGATTGTTGATGGAAAATGTCCTTCTAGCATCGGAACTGGTCAAGAATTATCATAAGGATAATATAGCCTCTCGGTGTGCCATTAAGATAGATATTTCAAAGGCCTTCGACTCGGTACAATGGCCCTTCCTCCTGAATGTGTTGGCAGCTTTAAAGTTTCCGGCGAAATTTATCATGTGGATTGAGAAGTGTGTCTCTCTTGCAAGCTTCTCTGTGCAAGTCAATGGAGAATTAGCTGGATATTTTAACAGTGTAAGAGGCCTTCGGCAAGGATGTTCGCTATCACCATACTTATTTGTAATCTGTATGCAAATCCTCTCTGGTCCGGACCAAAGAAAAGCCACGCATATAGTAAGAGAAGCAGCGACATGTCTGATTTTTAAGAGTTTCCTCCACATCCATGAACCTAAGGATGTTTTTTGGCTTATCGACCAGAAAGAGCCCTTGCGTATAAGGTATTTGTGAACCCATTTTACCCAAAGTGAATCTGGTTCAGATATAATACGCCATATGAGCTTCAAACAGATGACGGTGTTGGCGAACATCCTTGCCGAAGGCCTCTTACACTGCATCGAGCCGCCATTTCCGCACCTATCTCACTGTGAGTCGGCTCATAAACCTTTAGATTCATATAGACCGGGAATTGAGAAACCGTAGTACTAGGATTGCATACCCGTTAATAATCTGATTAGTAATTGATAATTAAATGGACGTTTAATGATAAACCGGATAGGACAGAATAAGCATGTTAGGGTTTTAAAATTAACAAGGTTAATCAATTGCGTGCCGTTAGGTTGTTAGTAACGATTGGTTGATGCATTCGTATAGACACCGTTTGATTAGGACCGTATATGCATTATATATGTATTAAGAACGAGAATGAATGAATCTATATACTAAAATTAAGACGATATTAAAATATGAGTTAAACCTAAACGAACTTATAGAATATGGTAACGGGATCGGGGTTTAGGTTTAATAGCGGGGAAGGGTAATGAATTAAGTTAATTAATAATGAGATGTCGGGGAGTTAGTAAGTTTACAAACTCTAAACCGACATATCGAGGAGTTATTAAAAGATACCTAGGATAAGTTGAATAGCAGGAAGTGGTGTGTGTTATAAGCCGTCTACGGGTTAGCAATCCGCTAACCCAAGGTAGCAGATAAGAATGGATTAAAACACTTAGAAACCCTAATAGGCCTGCTTGTGTTGTGATTGTTGTGATTGTTGTGATGATTGTGATTGCGTGATTATTATGTTGTTGCTGTGAGTTCGATGTGCAGGTTGTTAGACAGCTCGGTGTTGGGCCGAGCAGTATTTGTGGACACTTACTCCGGTCACGGGACCGGGTAAGTTAGGTTGTGCTGACTAGGTAGCTTACCTAGTCAGAGCGGTAATATTGGTAGTGTAGTGGCTTGCAGAATGGTTGGGGATTATTATTATTGATGTTGATTGCTTGATATGTGCTAGAGTCCCAGCGAGTCTGCGTGTTTACATTTCTGCACTAGTGTAACGCTCCTTTCCCATTCTCCGCTGACCGTCGAGCTGACCGGTCAACAATCAAACAAGAACATGACCGATCGAACCCGAGCAAGTCGAACAGGAAAAGTTCGCTACAGGACGAAGCCAAAGACAGATCGGGTTGAGACAAAAGGCTCGCACCAACCTATCTCCGACCCCGCTATCCTCGTATCCATAGTACAAGCAGTACTACTTGCACTACTTCAACGAGTTGTGTCGGTTCGGACCGAACCTCATATCAGGGGAAACGATTCCATTTCTAAGTAATTAAACATTGAATACAACGTTTAACGGTTTTACAAGCAATCGTCAATAACAATACATAAACAAATAAGTCCAATCATATACAAATCAATAAAAACATAAACATAGCGCAACTGCCGAATCGAAAATCAAATAATCAAAAGCACAATCCAAACACAACACAAGTAACCCGAAGCTACACCGAGGACCTCCCGCGTCCGTCGCTGATAACCTGAAAAGCACAAAAAGAGTCTAATGAGCAATCTAAGATTACCCAGTGAATCGGCTCCCCACTAACGGCTTCTAATCTATCTAACTCTACAAGCCCCGCCCGAAACCCAAAATAACAATCATCATAAATAAGCGGTCAATCACGCACTACCACGTCGTGATAAACCCACACACAATCAATGCCAAAAATAAATAGAATTAAGGAAATCGAAGGCACTGCGGCACATGTCCTCGATTAGACTCGGTCTATCTATCGCGCGATAATAAAAGATAATAAACAACATTGGGCCCTACGAACTCGGTAACTTCCACGGGTTCACATTGTCGCCTATATGGCAACTAACCCTCGACTCCTATACGTGCTCATGAGGACTCACGCATAGGACACCGTTCTCTGTCCATCGATACGCGGTGACTCTGACTACCCCTAGATAGCCCGAGTTTCCATGCAATCCGGCCCTAGGACATGACCCCGTATTCTCCGGACCGCACACCTACCGGCGTCACCCGATAGGTTAACACCATAAACAGAACCACCATGGCCCGGTTAGGTTAAACCCGAGGATCCCATCGGGTCGGAAGTACCGGAACGTAAACAAAACTCCTAGGCTTGCGGAATCTAACGCACCCTAGCGTCCTAGTGCATAAATGTAAACACGCAGACTCGCTGGGACACTAGCACAGATCACACAATCAATAACAACAATAATAATCCCAATCATTCCGCAAGCCACTACACTACCCAACTCACCGCTCTGACTAGGTAAGATGCCTAGTCAGCACCACTAACTTACCCGGTCCCGAGACCGGAGTCAGTGTCCACAATGACTACTCGGCCCAACACCGAGCAGTCTAATAACCTGCACAGAAAACTCACAACAATAACAACACACAGCACACGCAACACAAACAAGCACTATTACCACAAGCAGGTCTATTTAGGGTTTCTAAGTCTTTTACTTTACTCTCGCCGCTACCTTGAGTTAACCGCTTGTTAATCCCGTAGACGGTTCACCAATCAGAACACTTCTCCTTTCTTAACCAAACCTAATCATCTTTTAACATCTCCTCGATCCGTCGGTTTAGAGTTAGTAAACTTACTAACTCCCCGACGTCTCATCATTAATTAATTAATTCATTACCCTTACCCCGTTATTAAACCTAATAGTCAATCCCGTTACAATATTCTATACGTTCGTTTAGGTTTAACCATATTTTAAGGTCGTCTTAATTCCCGTATATAGATTCATTATTACTCGTTCTTTATACTCATAAATATATATATATACATCGAATATGCTTACTAACAATCCGAGCGGCACGGAATCGGTTTACCTTTTTAATTCTAACCCTAATCAGGTTTACTTGGTTATCCTCCGGTTATTTATTAATAGTCCAGTTAATCTCATATTTACTACTTAGTTAGTCTCGGGTCAATGTCTTAGTGATTATGGTTTACTGTTTTCCCGGTTTAATTAAGGTATGCGTTTTCGAGCCGACTCACAGAAATACGGATTTTGGCGCGGATGCGGATTCCCGGACTAATGAACACTCCTGAAACACAGAACCATAAAACCAGTCAAATTACGGAACTAACCAAACCGGTCCAATCACCCATAGAACCGGTTTGACTAAACCGGTTTAGGGTTGACCGTTGACCGGTTTAACACCCCCCTTTGACCCGGTTTAAACCAACCCATAAACCAATTCAAATCCCAAACCAATTATACCAATGGACTGAGGAAGAGGTCGGCTGGCTTTTGGCGGTGGAAGGTGTCACCGGCGGCGAAGCTCTGGCGTTGACCACGGCGGCGGGGCGTTGACCGGCGGCGGAGGGGCTTTTTCCGGCGGTTTCTTCTACAGATCTACACACCAAAACGATCACCACCACTAGATCTATTCAATACCAGCCTTAAAACATCTAAACATACGAAAGAAAAGGTGAGATTCCACAAACCCTAGAAGCGGTTTCTTCAA
Source organism: Orychophragmus violaceus (assembly GCA_030180135.1). Lineage (NCBI taxonomy): Eukaryota > Viridiplantae > Streptophyta > Magnoliopsida > Brassicales > Brassicaceae > Orychophragmus > Orychophragmus violaceus. Next base: position 69,512,956 of record CM058229.1, on the reverse strand, counting down.
GGTGGTTTTCCGGCGATCTCCGGCGGTTTCAACGGCGGCGGTTCACTGGAAAAAGATAGATAAGATCAAGACAAAGCTATAGCAATTTATAGATCCAGATTTGGGCTTGAAATAAGAAAGTTACAAGCTTTCTTGTGGAAGAGGCAAAAGGAGGTGGAGGGGCTCCGGCGACCTACTCCGGCGACTCCAACGGCGGCGACCAACTGTAAAAGGTAGAGGAGCTCACAAGGAAGCCATGGGGCTTTGTAGATCTGGATTTGAGTTTAAAATAAGAAAGTTATGGAGTTTCTTGCAAAACAAGATTTAATGACAAATTTAGGGTTCTTGAGCTTTCTTGGAAATTCAAGAACATGCAAGAGATTTTTGAACAAAGACTTGCCTGATCTTGAGAGGGAAAGAGAGCAGAGAGACCGAGAGTGAGAGGAGAAGATTTGGTGAAGAGATACAAGGATTTGAGCTTACTTGCTCATGGAAACAAGAAGAGCATGCAAGGTTTTGTTTTGATCAATCTCTCAAGAACTTCAAGAACAAGAACAAGAGCAGCAAGAACACAAACAAGGAACTGATGTTTCTGGGCAAGAAAGACAGAGAGAGTTCGAGAGAGAGAGGAGAGGTTGGAGTGAGAGACTAGATTAATTGAATGATAGGATGGTTACTTGCACAAGAAAGAGATTCAATGCATTTTGCATGCATGCATGGAGAGAGGAGAGAGGTGGCGAGCTAGGGAGGAGACAGGTGTCCCTCTGGGCATCATTAGCTGCCAAATCACCTCTTAAGTCATCATTAGTCCCACCAAAATCCCACTTAAGCATTGCTCGGTTTTTGCGGATTTTCGGGTTTAATATTTTAGAACGGTTCCGGGGAATCTCATAAATTCCAAAACCTTCAAAATAAGATTCTTCATGCTTTAAGATGAATTTAGCAATTTGAATCACTCCGTTCGGGCTTACGGAGCTCTCGTTATGAATTTCCGAAGTTTCTTCGGTTTAGTCGGTTTCCATCCCGGCAAACCGAAAAACTCGTTTCTGCTCCGATTCTTCCAATCCTGGTCTTGTAAACATTCTTTATATTAAAATATAATAATATTTGGCCCGCCTCGGGTTCCGTCTCGACTTTTAGTAAAATTACCATTTTACCCCTGGTTTAGGTAAAATGACGATTTTACCCTCGGTTGACTTTCTGCTGCCCGTTGACCGTATTTTGGATACGGGGTATCACAACTAGGACTCTAGGTTGCGTTAGATTCTGCAAGCCTGGGGTTTTGTATACGTTCCGGTACTTCCGACCCGATTGGATCCTCGGGTTTTACCTAATCGGATCATGGGGATTCTGGTTATGGTGTTAACCTACTGGGTGACGCCGGTAGGTGTGTGATTCGGAGAATACGGGGTCATGTCCTAGGGCAGAATCACATGGAAACTCTGGCTATCTAGGGGTAGTCCGATTCACCGCGTATCGATGGACGGAGAACGGTGTCCTATTCATGGGACCTTGTGTACACGTTTAGGAGTCGTGGGTTAGTTACCATATAGGTGACGATGTAAACCCGTGGAAGTTACCGAGATCATAGGGCCCATTGTTGTTTTGTTATCTTTTCTTTTGCGCGTTAGATAGACCGAGTCTAATCGAGGACATGTGCCGCAGTGCCCTCGATTTCCCTAATTCTCCTTATCTTTGGCTTTAATTGCGTGTTGTGGGTTTATCACGACGTGGTATTGCGTGATCGACCATTTCTTTCATTGATTGTTATTTTGGGGGTTTGGGGGGAGACTTGTAGACACTAGATAGACTAGAAGCCGTTAGTGGGGAGCCGATTCACTGGGTGATCTTAAAGCTCTCATTATACTCTTTTTGTGTTTTTGAGGTTTAGCAGCGACGGACGCGGGAGGTCCTCGGTGTAGTTTCGGGATGGCTTGTGACGGGATTTGATTCGGGGGTTTTGGATGTTTTATTTCGGTTCGGCATCTGCGCCATTTCGTGTTTCTGATTGTTTGTGTGTTTATAGCGATGATTGTTTGTAAAACCCGTTAAACGTTGTACTTAACGTTTGATTACTCAAAAATGAAATTGTTTCCCTGATAGTGGGTTTCGTCCGAACCGACACAACTCATAGAAGTAGTATGAGTGGTATCGCTTTGTACTATGGATATGAGTGTTGGGATAGTGTCCTGAAATCACACTTGTACTCACTCCTGATGATAGTTGTGTGTCGAGATCAGACATTCGTATAATACTGGGCGGTTGCAATGCTTTGCTAGAAGCCTCTTGCAGTCTGTAAGTTGTAGACTTACTGCCAGTATTATATGATCCTATAGGGTCACACACCTAAGCAAACTGGAAGCTAAAATATGGGGAATGATCATTATGGTAATGATCGTATTGATGTGTATTGGATACACATCAATGTTGAGTTTCGAACAGTGTGTCGATCGACACGGTATGTGTGTCGATCGACACAGGGTCGATTCCGAAACAGAGTTTCGGTTTTATGACTTAAAACGAATCTGATTTATCACGGCTCGGTTTAAGTCATTCCAGGTCTTTATATAGTCATATAGTTTCGACCTGGAACCCTGGCCGTCGAGTTTTTCTCTGACAGAAAGACAGAAACACTAAAACTCAGAATTCCCTAAGATCTGGCACTAGCATCCCGGCTTTCCAGGTTTGTGTGCGTGTGTATCTGGTAGAGGCGAAGCATCTGATTCGCTCGCTGATCTCGTTCACCAATCCATTCCGCTGCCAGACCTGAGGTAAGAACGAGGTTGGTAACTTCAATATAACAAACCCTATATCCTATGGGATCCAAACAGTGGTATCAGAGCATGGTAGGGTTTAGTCTATTGAATCTGAGGCATTTAAATCGAATACTGATGAATTTGATTAGTTAATTGCCTGATAAATCGTGTTTTATGGAAATTTATCTCGGATTGAAGTTTCTGTTGAAAACGACGAACTGTTGTTGTCGCACTGTGTCGATCGACACTAAGCTTGTGTCGGTCGACACACCGCGAAACGCATAATAAGATTTTAGTGTTTGTCGCATAGTGTCGATCGACACAAAGCGTGTGTCGGTCGACACAGAGCGAAAACACGTAAATAATTTAGGGTTTGTCGCATGGTGTCGATCGACACTAAGCTTGTGTCGGTCGACACATCGCGAAAACTCGTAAAAGATATTAGGGGTTTTCGCACAGCATCGATCGACGCACTGGGTGTATCGGTCGATACACGGCGAAAATACGAAATATTTGAAATCGCACTATGTCGATCGACGCACTGGGTGCATCGGTCGACACAGACTGTGTGAATGGATAGATCGGTTCAATTGGATTGAACTGGTTATCTCGCATGGTCATGTCGATTTAATCCCTAATATTCTACAATGTCGGTCGACACAAACCTTACGGTTGGTTGAATTGGTTCAATTGGATTGAACTGGTTATCATGCTTGGTTAAGGTAGATTAGATCGGTTTAAATTGGATGAATTGGTTAAATTGAATTGAACTGGTTATCTCAATTAGAATAAACCAATTTAATTGGTTAAGATCAGTTTGATCGGATAAGTCGATCCAATTTGATTGGACCGGTTATCGCAATTAGTTAAAACTGGTTGAATCGGTTCGATTAGATGAACTGGTCAAATTGGATTTGACCGGTTATCTCGAATGATCTTAAGGTTGCATTTCAAGAGTCGACCAAGTGTGTCAGTCAACGCATATGGTGACGATGTGAACCGTAATCGTTTGGTTTTTGAACCAAATGATTAAGAAACGAACCGAATGACCTAACCCACTGAAATTAGAACGATTAAAACTTAATTGAAATTATTAAAAGTTAAAAAATGTTCTAAACCTGTTTAATACACATTGGATGTGTGTTAAATCGAAGCTTAGTTATTCAATATGGTCAACTGTCAAGACTCGTTTCGTTGTTGGATATTCTTGCCAAGAGCTTGGTGTCCACAATTACATGAGTAAGGCAGGTAGTAGTGTTGATGGTCTTGTAGTGCTTGACATCAACTATTGCATGACCTAAGAGATTGAATTACTAATCTTTTAAAGTTCCATTTCCTCAACTAAATATCAAGTGATCTTGATGTCTTGCCCAATCTTGTCTACTGTCAAGACTCGTGTCGTTTGTTGGATAGTCTTGGAGTCCTTGGTATCCACTGCAACAATGAGTTAGGCAGGTGGTCATTGACAGACTTGCAGTGCGACTGTCAGTGATCACAAGACAGAAGAGATTGGTTTACTTGACTGGGCTGTCAGAAGTTCTGGGCCCAGAGACGTCAGAGTGGATGAGACATGGATTGTCTCATCTACGACCAAGAATTGTACTGAGTACAATTAGCAATGGATTGCTTACCTAGATTACTAAACTCTGAGTAATGACGAGTCGTCCACTCAGATTTTAGTGATGTATGGATCTTGGATTATTATATTCATAGAGGAAACGTTGTTTGAATATAATGCGAGTTTTCTTATTGGATAAGATTCCTCATTTCCTGAAATCATAACTAAAATTTTCTTTGATTAAATTTTCCAGCCTATATCTAAAACTACCTTCTCGTTACGACCCGTCCTTGAGAAGGACAAGTTAAATGGGTCAAATTTCCTGGATTGGTATCGCAATTTGATAAGGACTATGTCCTTGAGAAAGCTCTTCTAGAAAGGCTTGGGGCCAATCGCTCGAATGCAGTATATAATGCTTGGAACAAGCATTATATTGATGTGGTCGATGTGCGTGGTCTGATGTTGGCTACCATGAACTCGGACTTGAAGATTCAATACGAGAACATGGAGTCGCCAATAGAGATGACCACCAGCCTGAAACTGAAGTTTCAGGATCTGGCACGAGTTGAGAGATTCCAGTTGGTGAAGTCTCTCACTAGGTGCAGACTACCAGAGGATGTTCCAGTGAGTCCTCATGTCATTAAAATGATGGGTTACGTTGATAACCTGGGGAAACTGGATTGTCCTGTCAGCTTAGAGTTGGCAACTGACATCATTCTGCAGTCACTGCCGTCAAGCTATGATAAGTTCATTAAGAACTATATCAAGAAAGGCTTGACGAAGACGTTGACTGAGCTGCATGGCATGCTCAAAACAGTAGAGCAAGACATCATAAAGGGTGAAAGATTTGAGAAATCTTGTGTTGGTAAGGGTAGTGGCAGGGCCGTCCAGATTTGGAATCAGGATAAGCCTGTGTCATCTTATAAGCCCAAGTCCGGCCCATCTGGTGTTAGAAAGTGCTTCTACTGTAATAAGTATGGGCATTGGAAGAGAGATTGCATTAAATTCTTGGAAGATTCACAAGAGATGAAGAAGATGTACGGCACTTCTTCATCAGGTATTGTGTTATTATTTCAAGTTCTACGTAAGTATAGGATACTGGTTGTGGTACTGATATTTTGGAAATATGCAGGGCCTAAGCAACAGTAGAACGTTGAAGAAAGGACAAGTGGAACTGCGTGCCTAGTATGGAGCAATGGTTGCTGCATAAGCCGTAGAGATTCTGCACTTGTAGGAGCCTTTCAAGCTTGGTTTTTGAATTAAGTAATTGCTACTATGTACCTGATTTATGCAGAAATGTCTTTCATTTTCTTGTAAGAATTTGAATATTTTTCATTCTGATAAAAGACAAGTTTTGCTCTTTTGATCTTAATGAAATATCATATGGTAGCACCCCTTTTGAAAGGGTTTTGTATCTTAAACCAACATACGCTTAAACATAACATAAATATCAAATGAGATAAGTCTGATGACTTGAACTCGATTTTTCCTTAGCATAGTCAAATTGACCAAATAGAGCGCAGCGGATTCAGAAGTTCCATAGTTATGGGCTTCAGGTTCATTTGATTGTAAATCGATAGAGACATGAATTCTGCTTGCTGGGCCAAATGACTAAGGCTTCTTTAACAGAGCTAAAGAAACGGGCCAGAGGCTCGTTGGGCCTTACACATACTGATGTATGCGGCCCGATGAGCATTAGTGCCAAAGGAAAACTTCAATACTTCATTGACTTATTGATGGCTTCAGTAAGTATGAATGTGTTCATTTGACGAGACACGAGTCAGAATCCTTTGGAATGATCAAAGGAGTTTCAGAATGAAGTATAGAACCGATTTGACAGAAGTATTGAGATCCTCGATTAGATCGCGGAGGAAAATACTTGAGTCAAGAATTGAGTGATCATCTAAGTGAGTGTGATGCCATATCACAGCTCTTTTCTCCCAGAAAACGTGAATGGTGTTTCTGAGAGAATGAATCGGATCTTATTGAATATGCTCCGATTAATGATGAGTCACATGAATCTTCCATTATTCTTTTAAAATACGCTCTAAAATGAACATGTTTA